>CM060930.1:187001052-188251052 GCA_030765085.1 Allium cepa | reverse complement strand
TTTCCGTAGCGTTTTCTAAATGCAACGAAAAGTGAATTTTCACTGTTTTGATAAATTTAAGTGTATAAATGAACTTTTAAAGTTGGCATTGCCTTGTGTGCCGTGTCACCTACCATATCGAGCCTTTACTACGAGTTTGGTTTTCTCCCGTAGCCCATGCGTATCTTCTCGTAGTCTCCCGATCAGGAGATATGCTGATATTGGATGGACTACTGGGACTATTACGTGTATGGGGCTATATGGGTAACCCCATGATGCTATTTTAAAGTAAGTTTATTTTACTGATAGACATTATTATAATAGCGCAATATTACAACATAGTAAATAGTTTAACGGATCCTTAGAGGATGGGAGGTCCCAGACATTCTTTATGTTACTTGTACCTTATTACAGTTCACTTGAGTTGGTTTACATTATATAAGTATATATTGTCCTGACTAGAGTGTTTATATTTTTATTTACGCTCGGGTCAGCCTGAGTTATTCACAAATTTGGATTCCACTTTTCTGGAGATCGGAATCGCTGGAGATTATCTGCTTATCTAGTTTTATCTATTTCAGTTCTGTTGTTCTATTCAGCTAGTACTTAGTTATCATCTTGAGACTTCTGTTGTACTTTATTTATTCTATTGTATTTTATTTAACTCTGATATATTTACATAGTAGCTTCATGAACTACTATCTCTTTTACTTCCGCTGCATTTCTTACTCTGTGTCTGTGTTCTGTGATTATTATTTACTGTATGTTATGAGATTTGCCAAATTTAATTTACAATGTGGTATTTTGAGCAATTCGAGTCCGACATATGCGGATGCGAATGGTTGAAAATTACCTGGTTGTTACAGTTGGTATCAGAGCTTTGGCTTTGAGGCAAAAACTTAGAATGTATGGTAAATCTGGTTACAGAATCACTTTCATCCAAACTTGAATCTCTTCCTCTTTGATTCAAATTTCATTTGAACTTTGGAACGTTCCCTGCGGTTCCAAAATTCATTCGTGTCCCTCACTATTCATCTCCTTTTGATTCTGGAGTATCCCATAACTCCACTTCGAATGAGCTTTATAGAGGATTGGCGGTCCCGCCAATCTCAAAAATTCATTTGTAAAGGGGGAAACTCCTTTACAATTAGCATCGATTCACCATGAGATTTATATCTATCCTTGGTTTAGATGCTAATATCTTTTGTTATTCCAAACTCTATCTATTGAGATCGAATGTAGATTTACCCTAGAAAATCCACATCGATCTTATTCTTTAAGTCGCGGTTGACCCGGTTAAGGTTGCCCGTGATTTATTTAAGCTTATCTACCTCCCCATTTTGTTATTCAGTCATCTTGTTTTTTGTTTCCAATCTATCTTCCAAACATTTTGAATTGTACTTGTAAATCAATATTAATGTTTTGTTTTATATTGTGTTGTTTGAGTTGTTGATGTTGATTTGGGTTTCCGATTGATTCGTTTGATCAACGCTATCGATAGGATTTCTAAAACACTTTGACAGAACAAACTGACACAATATTATTTTAAAATTTGGTTAATGAAATAAATTTTGATATAAGTAAATTTTTGGAACTTAATAAATTGATTTAAATTAATCATTTGAAATGATAATACTTGATTTATCATTTATTGGTCTATAAATGAATTTATAAATAGCTGTTTATAAATAGATTTGGGAGCTGAAATGAGTTTAAATCAAGAAATTTGAGAATTTAATTTCCGATGGTTTCAAACCTTGTGTTTAAAGTTTTAAAAGGGGTATATCATTTAAAGTATTTTCTAATAGAAATTTGTTTCCAAGAAATTTTAAAGTGTAAAATTAGTGATCTTCTCTTTGTCACTGGAAAATAACTTCGGTGATGACCACGGCATCATCGACGTTCATTTTTGAGTTTCGAAGTGAAGAGATCGTTCTGTAGTCTTGCTACAGCTTTGTTTTGGAAAATTTAATTGATTTTAATTTCTAAAATAAGACTGGATTTATAATATATATAGATATATGATTTAATTTTGATTTGACATATTATGTATATTTATTTATTTATCTCTAAATGGTTTGAAGGAATCAGAAATTTTATTCTTAAACTTTATCTTAAAGAATCATTTCAATTATAAAAGGAAATCAAAATTTTAGATAAATGATTCAAACTTGAGATGAGGGAATTAGAAAGTTTTATTTGTATAATACTCAATTGCATTTAAATATAACTTACCTAAATTATACAGAAGTTAACAATGTAATTGGATAATATGCAATATAAAAAAGATTTTATAAATCAAATTTGAATGGTTAAAATAAATGTTATGCACTTAAATTTTAGTTATAAATGATTAACAGTAGTAAATAGAATAAAAGGTTAATTGAATAATTTACAATATAAAATGATGTTAATAGAACTAACAATAAATTAAAGCAATTATAATAAGAGTAAGTATAATGGGCATAGATGATAAAATATATTGAGAGGAATAAATTTAAATTTAAGTAGGAATAAAGAAGAAATAAATTTATTAAGTACATTATGAGTATAATGAATGATTATTTTTCAAATCCATGATCTTAGAAATTGTTAATTTAAGATGATTAGAAGATAAGATAATAAAATTTGAGATAGTTAAGATTTATTTAACTTGTGTAAAAATTAATTATCTATTTAAGTTGAAATTTCCATGGTTTCTAACTTATTATCTTATTTTGTTTTTCAAACTATCTTTTGGTTGTCCTTATTTCCCTTATCTTGCTTCAGGTTGGTGTAGGCATTTTTCTATAATTTTTATGTTTAGAAATCTTTCTATAATCTTTGATAATCTCCACCTTGTTAAACTTACCTATAACAATAGTTATCAGGTATAATTTCAATCTCCTTGTCATATTGTCTTAATCCAATTTCACTTTATCTTTTTCTGTGCTTTCCCATACCTCATTCCTTTTCGAGGACGAAAAGTTTTGGGTGGGGGAGAGTGTAACAACCCTAGATTTTTTTGCATATAATTTAAATTTGACTTTATTTTATTTTGACATTATTTTAAACTTGTTTTATTTCAAACATTTCATTTTTAAATATAAATTTTTATTATTATATGAATTATAATTTCAAACTGGTATAAATTGAATATTTTCCTGAAAAATGGATTTGTGGTCAAAACTGGTCAAACTTTGACTTTTAAATTTTAAATTTAAATATTTGAATTCTTTAATTTTATCTTTTATTATGAAAATAGATATAATATCATGAATATTGCATTTTGTTTCATTGAAATTGGATTTAAATTGTGAAAGTTATACCCTTTACAATATTGTGTATATAGGGTTATTTAACAATATTCTTTGTTTAAATTATATAAATGATATTTTTACTTGATATATCTTATTCTAATTTGTATAATTATGTTATATTATGTATATTTTGACTTTTAAATATTTTTAAAGTGATGTTTGAATTTTTCCAAAGCTTACTGGATTTATTTTCTATTTTAAAGCCTGGTTTCTATTTTCTTTGCTATTTTCTTCATTTAAATTATATTTAATTAAAATTTATTTATTTATTTTGTGAAGGCATGTTTATTTTTTGTTATTATCTTTATTTTTAATATCTTCCAAGTCCATATAATTTTTTTAAAATTTATTTTGTTTATTTTCAAATTTGTTTGACTAGTTTGCATTTTCTAAGCTATTTTCTTATTTTTACCTTATATAATTAATAATTATTTATTTTTATTTTATATTTTGTTGAATTTTAGAAATTTTTACTTAAATTATTATTTTTTCCAGTAATTTAAACTTATATAAATAAATTAAAGGTAATGCGAAAAGGTTTTGACTTTTGGTTTCCAATGGCTCTTTATCTCCCACCATTTCACATTTCAACCTTACTTTTCATTCAATTGGCCACATCTCCTCATTTTTTCAGCCGCCTTTTTTTTCTCATTCATGTAAAATATTTTTCTTCCCATCTGAAAAAAATTTCGACCGCCATCATCTCCAAGAGTTTGGTAAATTTTATTTCTTTTCCATTGGTTTTCTTCTTGTTTTTCTACATGTTTAAGTTGATTTTTACTTGCCTTCTCTTCTACTTCAGGTACGGCCCCACCACTTCAGCCACCACGGCCACCTCCTCCACCACCTGAACCACCCACCACCTCCTCTCCAGCCCCAAGCCACTGGTCATGCTCAATAGTTGATCAAACTCCACCTAAATCTACACAAACTTCACCTATATGCACCATAGCCAACACCTATGCCTTCATCACCTTCAACCTTCCTTTGGCCGCCGCCAACTCCACCTCCACCACCCATGGACGGCCTGAAACCCTCTGCCACACCATTCCTACTATATAGATGGCCGTGCCTGGTCTTTCTTGGGCCAAGCCAATGTTGCCTTGAATTCATGATATTTTGCCTTATAGTTGTAATCCTTGCACATATCTCATGCATCATCACTTTTGCTCCATCCCATACATGTTTGGCCGACCTCTTATGAACCCAAACTAGATCCTTGTCCTTACTTTAGCCATGCCTTTCTGACCTATATCTGAAACATTAGTGGTAGAAGGAAAGTGCAAAGACTTTGGAGATGATTTTGCATTTATCTCTAACATTGTTTAATCGTATTTTTAGTTGAAAACTTATGTTGTTTGTATGGTCTTGTTTGAATGTGTTCAAGGCAATTAATCTTTGGTTCTCGCAAACTCGAATCTTTTTCATGATATCGTGCCTCTAAAGAGCTCAGTTTGTGCTTTTGATCGTTGTCTCCAGCTTATACAAGTGAGTTATTCTCACCTGACAATATGTACATATATAACTAGTAAATTGACCCCTTTTGAATCTGTAAAAATGCATAACCATATCACACCTGCTATATCATTATATGATGTTCACCCATGCTTAAACACCTGTTATATCATATGTTACTGTTATATTATGTTGTTCTGTTTTTTATATCAGTTTATCACACTCCAAGTTTCCTTTAGATTAGAATCACTATGGGTTGAAATGATACATACCCAACGGACTTTAGAATAGGAGAAAATCATTATAGGCTGAAATGATAGGCCTGAATGATTTTCAATTATTTTCATTTACTTGGGACTGCGGGTTTGAAATGGTAAAACCCGGATTTTCTTTGTAAATTACAGGTTGAAATGATATATTACCCGTATCACTTTACCTAGCGTAGAAAATTATATACAGTCCCGTGGTTAAAATATATTTTTCTAAAATTCTTAAAAATATTTTTGGAATGTAAATATTATAGTATTTTGATTTAAAACTTTATTAAAACTGATTTTTGTAAAGTATTATTGATTTTCTGGAAATTTATAAGTTAAATGAATAATGGAAAGGTCACAAAATTGAATGTAAGTTATTTTGGAAATTTTGATTTAATTATAATTGAAAATTAAATTAAATATGGAATGATGATAAATTTATGATAATTTGAATTTAAAATGAATTTAAAGTGATTTTATAATATATTAATGATTTTTGAATATGAGTTAAAATGTGAAATGAATGATTATTTAAGTTGAAATTTTGAAATATAACCAAAATGGGAATTTGTGAATTTGACTTAAAAGTGAATTTTAAGTTAAGTAAATAAAATTTAAATTAAGTTATATTTGAAATTTTAAACTTAAGTGTTAAGTTGAAATTTAATTCAATGAATTTAAAATTGAATGTTGAAATTTAATAAGTGAATTATTATTAATTCTTGGTTTTGTGAATGGAAATTTAACTTTATGAAATCATGAACTTAAGGAAAATTAAATAATGTTTTTAAATGTGAAAATGTATGATTTTATAAGCTAAAAAAGTTTTAAATAAAAATATAATTGGTTGTGAAATTATATTGAATATCTGAAGTTAATTAACTGCATTTTTGAAATGCTATTAATTGTAATGTAAATGATATTACAACATTTGTAAATGCTGTAGTTGATGATAATGAACTAAAAAGCTAAATTGAATTAAAGGCTATTATAGCATTTTTGTAAGTGCTAAAATTACTAAATTTAACTAAGTTTATTTGAAATTTAAGTAAACCCTATTTCAGCATTTTAAAATGATGTCTTTTGTTAAATTGAACTACTTGGAATGTAACTTTCCGTAGCGTTTTCTAAATGCTATGAAAAGTGAATTTTCACTGTTTTGATAAATTTAAGTGAATAAATGAACTTTGAAAGTTGAAAATTTTGAAAATTTAATAATTTAATTATTAAATATAATAACTTCATTTTTATGATTTAAAATGAAGTAATTTGTTTTGAAATATAAGCTATTTTGAAATGTGTGTTGAAATGGTATTTTAAATAAAATGAATGTGGTTATGAAAATATATGATATTTTGATATATTAAAATGATTTGAAATGTGGTTTTGAAAATATATGATATTTTGATATATTAAAATGATTTGAAATGTGGTTTTGTAAAGATATGATATTTTGATATATTGAAATGATTTGACGGGAAGTTTTGGAAAGATGTGATGTTTTTGAAATGGTTTGGAATCAAATCCAAATCTTTATTTTAATAAAGATTTGGATTTGAAATGATATTCTATTTTGAAGTATACATATTATTTTAAAAGTTATAACCGTGGGTTGTAGTAACGATTGGTTGGCAACAAAAGAAGAAAAGGAACTTTTGACAAAGAAAATCGACACAATTGATGAGGAAGAGGCAACACACAGCACAAAAAGAAAATTTGATGAGCGCCAAGAATTAGAAAATCTGAGAAAATCTGCCAAACAATACGCCAGTGGCTTTATAGACTTAGAGTTAAAAGTTACTTTTCTGATGAAGGAGATGAAAACTGTTAATTAATGGTTAAATGAGGAGAAAAGACTAAGAGAAATTGCTGAATAAAGGATAAAAAATCTTGAATTGAAATTGGAAATGGAGGACAATTTGAAAGCTAAAATTTAGAGAAAGAAAATGATGTACAAGAAGAAGTCAATTTGAAGGAGAATAATGAGCTTGAAAAAGGTAAAAAAAAAAAAGTTGGTTTGATTCACATAAATAGTTTTGTTGATTTTCCAATTTTTAATTTATTGCAAACTCAAGAGTATGTCGAAGAAGATGAGACAGAAAAAACTCTAAAACCACACAACTTAGAAGTACCTGCTGAGAATGCTATTGTCGTGCAAGATGTAGTCCTCAAACCAATCTAGAAACTGCTATTATTGCGAAAGATTTTGTCCCCAAACAAACCAAAAAGTGTTAGGAACTGAGTTGATGATGTTTTGATGACAACAACCTTATATAGTTATTATACTTTACTTTATAAAATATATACTAACATTTCCATATAGATATATATATATATATGTATGTATGTATATAGGAAGTATATGCAGGTATCATCGAAGACTGATCAGTATAAAGACTCAAGCATCAAGATGAAAATTAGAGATTCAAGATTCAAGACTCTAGAGAATCAAGATTTCAAGATCTCAAGATAAGTGTCTAGTATTTTGTTAAAACTTCATAATAGCACTCTCATCTTTCTTCTAATTTTCTTTTGGGACGGAACCCAATTTCTATCGAAACCAGTGGCTTACAAACCCACGACAAGTAGCTTACAAACCTACGACAAGTGGCTTACAAACCCACGAAAATCAAAATCATTTAAACTACTTTGTACAAGTTCTCGAGTCCTATGGAGGAGCTCTGTAGGAAGGTTCTTGCAATTTCAGTTTGAATAGATTTTTCAAAATGTTTTTTAAAATCTGTTTTCAAAATGTTTTAGCTTTCAAAATCATGTTTTCAAAAATGTTTTCAAACTTTGTTTTAGCCTTGAAATATTCCTCCATTCTGATTTTTAAAAAACTTCTATTTTTAAAACATCAAAACTTATTCTGATTTTAAATATCACTTATATAATTGACGGTCTATATCAATTATATATACACACACACACACACACACATATATATATATATATATATATTTAAAATAATATTTTATATTCATTCTCTATCTCAAAATATTGTTTAAACACTTTATTTTGCTTCAGAGAAGTTTCAACTTGTTTTAAATTCAAATGCTTTTACAAAACAACATCTCTACAATTTTGAACTGAGGGATGTCGACATATGGGGATACCCCATGTCGACATTGTGACAGTTGGATTCAAAATTCAATTTTCAAAAGAAGTGTCCATTCGTTCGAAAACCTTTCGCCAATGGTTATGACTTTTGTGCGTCTATATAAAGGCTTCCAAAATGAATTTTTTTAGTAACTACTTTCTTATTTTCTTCACTCTTTCTTCTCCACCATTCCATATCCATAAAACTTTATATTTTCAAGATCGTGCCATCATTCTGCCAAATTCTCAATGGGAAATCAATTAGATACTCTCTCTATTTGATTCTCCATCATTCTACTAAAGATCAAAGTGCTATTCAGAGTTATAGGATTAATTTGTATTCAAAAAGTCCATAGAGTCTATCCATTTAAAAGGATTGTTATTAAGAAGTATTAGGGTGATCTTGTGTCCCGTAAATCAAGAGAGTTTACCCCAGACTCGGAGATAGGAGGGTTCCTCAAGGCCTTAGAAATTGAGGGTTGTAATTTGGATATTGGCTTATAAAAATCTGTACAAGGATATTGCCTTGGTGCAGGACTGGATGTAGGAGGATTCCGAACCAGTATAAAATCCGGTGTGTTCTTTCCTTTTACTTGCTTTACTTTACTATTTGCATTTGTTATATGTTCTGTGATCATTCTGTGTTAGAATTCTGTTTAGATTTGTGTTGAAAGTTTTAATTTAGTCATATAGTTCATATATTCTTTAAAACACTATTCACCCCCCTCTAGTGTTATTTCTGCCTTAAGATCCTTAATCCGCATCCCCAACAATTGGTATCGGAGCATTGGTTTTCATTATTTTCATAATCCGAAACTTGAAAAATATAAAAATGGCATTTTTGGAAAATTGTGTTAAAACTGTTTTGAATCTATGCATTTCATCAAAGTATCATAAGTCTGCATATAGTTATTTTGAAAAATCAAGTTATCTACCGAATTGGTGTGTTATGCAGGAACAGACATGTTATATGGCTTTTGACGAATCAACACCCAATGGACAAACTGCGCAAATTGAGAAAGATAAATGGATACTTGATAGTGGATGTTCGAGGCACATGACTGGAAATCCCGAGATACTCAAGGACATTACTTATCCAGATGGTGGATTAGTCAATTTTGGTGACAACTCTAAAGGATATGTGGTTGGCGTCGGCAATGTAGTTAATAGTTTTTGTTGATGACAAAGGGGGAGAAAGTTATAAAAATATATGTGCTTGGTGTAAGAGGGAGTCATGGAGTAAGGGGGAGTTGTAGTTTTAAGAAGAAATCACGGAGTAAGGGGGAGTTATGGTATGGTAAGAATATTTTATAAATAAAGGTTGTCATCATCAAAAAGGGGGAGATTGTTAGGAACTGAGTTGATGATGTTTTGATGACAACAACCTTATATAGTTATTATACCTTACTTTATAAAATATATACTAACATTTCCATATATATATATGTATGTATGTATGTATGTATGTATGTATGTATGTATGTATGTATGTATGTATATAGGAGGTATATGCAGGTATCATCGAAGACTGATCAGTATAAAGACTCAAGCATCAAGATGAAGATTAGAGATTCAAGATTCAAGACTCTAGAGAATCAAGATTTCAAGATCTCAAGATAAGTGTCTAGTATTTTGTTAAAACTTCATAATAGCACTCTCATCTTTCTTCTAATTTTCTTTTGGGATGGAACCCAATATCTATCGAAACCAGTGGCTTACAAACCCACGACAAGTAGCTTACAAACCTACGACAAGTGGCTTACAAACCCACGAAAATCAAAATCATTTAAACTACTTTGTACAAGTTCTCGAGTCCTATGGAGGAGCTCTGTAGGAAGGTTCTTGCAATTTCAGTTTGAATAGATTTTTCAAAATGTTTTTAAAATCTGTTTTTAAAATGTTTTAGCTTTCAAAATCATGTTTTCAAAAATGTTTTCAAACTTTGTTTTAGCCTTGAAATATTCCTCCATTCTGATTTTTAAAAAACTTCTATTTTTAAAACATCAAAACTTATTCTGATTTTAAATATTACTTATATAATTGACGGTCTATATCAATTATATATATATATATATATATTTAAAATAATATTTTATATTCATTCTCTATCTCAAAATATTGTTTAAACACTTTATTTTCCTTCAGAGAAGTTTCATCTTGTTTTAAATTCAAATGCTTTTACAAAACAACATCTCTACAATTTTGAACCGAGGGATGTCGACATATGGGGATACCCCATGTCGACATGGTGACAGTTGGATTCAAAATTCAATTCTCAAAAGAAGTGTCCATTCGTTCAAAAACCTTTCGCCAATGGTTATGACTGTTGTGCGTCTATATAAAGGCTTCCAAAATGAATTTTTTTAGTAACTACTTTCTTATTTTCTTCACTCTTTCTTCTCCACCATTCCATATCCATAAAACTTCATATTTTCAAGATCGTGCCATCATTCTGCCAAATTCTCAATGGGAAATCATTTAGATACTCTCTCTATTTGATTCTCCATCATTCTACTAAAGATCAAAGTGCTATTCAGAGTTATAGGATTAATTTGTATTCAAAAAGTCCATAGAGTCTATCCATTCAAAAGGATTGTTATTAAGAAGTATTAGGGTGATCTTGTGTCCCGTAAATCAAGAGAGTTTACCCCAGACTCGGAGATAGGAGGGTTCCTCAAGGCCTTAGAAATTGAGGGTTGTAATTTGGATATTGGCTTATAAAAATCTGTACAAGGATATTGCCTTGGTGTAGGACTGGATGTAGGAGGATTCCGAACCAGTATAAAATCCGGTGTGTTCTTTCCTTTTACTTGCTTTACTTTACTATTTGCATTTGTTATATGTTCTGTGATCATTCTGTGTTAGAATTCTGTTTAGATTTGTGTTGAAAGTTTTAATTTAGTCATATAGTTCATATATTCTTTAAAACACTATTCACCCCCCCTCTAGTGTTATTTCTGCCTTAAGATCCTTAATCCGCATCCCCAACAATTGGTATCGGAGCATTGGTTTTCATTGTTTTCATAATCCGAAACTTGAAAAATATAAAAATGGCATTTTTGGAAAATTGTGTTAAAACTGTTTTGAATCTATGCATTTCATCAAAGTATCATAAGTCTGCATATAGTTATTTTGAAAAATCAAGTTATCTACCGAATTGGTGTGTTATGCAGGAACAGACATGTTATATGGCTTTTGACGAATCAACACCCAATGGACAAACTGTGCAAATTGAGAAAGATAAATGGACACTTGATAGTGGCTGTTCGAGGCACATGACTGGAAATCCCGAGATACTCAAGGACATTACTTATCAAGATGGTGGATTAGTCAATTTTGGTGACAACTCTAAAGGATATGTGGTTGGCGTCGGCAATGTAGTTAATAGTTTTTGTTGATGACAAAGGGGGAGAAAGTTATAAAAATATATGTGCTTGGTGTAAGAGGGAGTCATGGAGTAAGAGGGAGTTGTAGTTTTAAGAAGAAATCACGGAGTAAGGGGGAGTTATGGTATGGTAAGAATATTTTATAAATAAAGGTTGTCATCATCAAAAAGGGGGAGATTGTTAGGAACTGAGTTGATGATGTTTTGATGACAACAACCTTATATAGTTATTATACTTTACTTTATAAAATATATACTAACATTTCCATATATATATATATATATATGTATATGTATATGTATGTATGTATGTATATAGGAGGTATATGCAGGTATCATCGAAGACTGATCAGTATAAAGACTCAAGCATCAAGATGAAGATTAGAGAATCAAGATTCAAGACTCTAGAGAATCAAGATTTCAAGATCTCAAGATAAGTGTCTAATATTTTGTTAAAACTTCGTAATAGCACTCTCATCTTTCTTCTAATTTTCTTTTGGGATGGAACCCAATTTCTATCGAAACCAGTGGCTTACAAACCCACGACAAGTAGCTTACAAACCTACGACAAGTGGCTTACAAACCCACGAAAATCAAAATCATTTAAACTACTTTGTACAAGTTCTCGAGTCCTATAGAGGAGCTCTGTAGGAAGGTTCTTGCAATTTCAGTTTGAATAGATTTTTCAAAATGTTTTTAAAATCTGTTTTTAAAATGTTTTAGCTTTCAAAATCATGTTTTCAAAAATGTTTTCAAACTTTGTTTTAGCCTTGAAATATTCCTCCATTCTGATTTTTAAAAAACTTCTATTTTTAAAACATCAAAACTTATTCTGATTTTAAATATTACTTATATAATTGACGGTCTATATCAATTATATTTATATATATATATATTTAAAATAATATTTTATATTCATTCTCTATCTCAAAATATTGTTTAAACACTTTATTTTGCTTCAGAGAAGTTTCAACTTGTTTTAAATTCAAATGCTTTTACAAAACAACATCTCTACAATTTTGAACTGAGGGATGTCGACATATGGGGATACCCCATGTCGACATGGTGACAGTTGGATTCAAAATTCAATTTTCAAAAGAAGTGTCCATTCGTTCAAAAACCTTTCGCCAATGGTTATGACTGTTGTGCGTCTATATAAAGGCTTCCAAAATGAATTTTTTTAATAACTACTTTCTTATTTTCTTCACTCTTTCTTCTCCACCATTTCATATCCATAAAACTTCATATTTTCAAGATCGTGCCATCATTCTGCCAAATTCTCAATGGGAAATCATTTAGATACTCTCTCTATTTGATTCTCCATCATTCTACTAAAGATCAAAGTGCTATTCAGAGTTATAGGATTAATTTGTATTCAAAAAGTCCATAGAGTCTATCCATTCAAAAGGATTGTTATTAAGAAGTATTAGGGTGATCTTGTGTCCCGTAAATCAAGAGAGTTTACCCCAGACTCGGAGATAGGAGGGTTCCTCAAGGCCTTAGAAATTGAGGGTTGTAATTTGGATATTGGCTTATAAAAATCTGTACAAGGATATTGCCTTGGTGTAGGACTGGATGTAGGAGGATTCCGAACCAGTATAAAATCCGGTGTGTTCTTTCCTTTTACTTGCTTTACTTTACTATTTGCATTTGTTATATGTTCTGTGATCATTCTGTGTTAGAATTCTGTTTAGATTTGTGTTGAAAGTTTTAATTTAGTCATATAGTTCATATATTCTTTAAAACATTATTCACCCCCCCTAGTGTTATTTCTGCCTTAAGATCCTTAATCCGCATCCCCAACAAAAAGAAGAAGAAACAATGGAACATTAAGAAATGTCCTCTTCTGAAGTATCTCAATGATAAACAAATCGGGAGAGTCCAAATGCTCTTCAAGATTTCAGGAGGAAACAAGTAAGTATCTTAACTGCTTTTCACTGCATTTATTTAAATATAATTTTACTCCAATAATATACTCATTAAGATACTATATGGTAACAATGTACACCTCAAAAAAAATTATGTGTACAAAATCATACAGAATTGAAAAAGATCAAACAATTTATCTTAATTTTTTTAGTGATAAAACTTTTAGTTCCTATGAGGAAATAATTAACTACATTTAACTATTAACAACAATGGCATTCTCCAGTGATGAAGCATTCATTTGCTATGATGAAAACACAATTGTCGATACAAAAGCTATGCTCGAAAAACTTATTTTTAGCGGATGTATTATTGGTCAAGTAATAAAAATAATTTATATTATGCTTAATCATAAGTTCTACACTTTATCCATTTCCTTTTTGATATACAGGTCATAGATTGGTTTTGGTTTAGAAAAGCAAAATCATTCGATGATAGTTCTAGCATAGTATATGTGAACACGACGATGATAATAAGTAAACCATAATCCCAATTAAAATATTGCATTACAAACATATTTTTTCAAAAACATTTAAACATAAAAGCGCAACGGATGCAAACTTCGAAAATATCAAACAAGAACTGTTTGTACCTTTTATACAAAAGACACTTAAATATCGATTTTGTTGCAACATATTCTTTCCTATTCATGGGAATGAACATTGGAGCTAGTAGTTGATTCATGTTAAAGGAATCACTAGGACT
The DNA here is from genome assembly GCA_030765085.1 of Allium cepa. Lineage (NCBI taxonomy): Eukaryota > Viridiplantae > Streptophyta > Magnoliopsida > Asparagales > Amaryllidaceae > Allium > Allium cepa. Next base: position 188,236,947 of record CM060930.1, on the reverse strand, counting down.
CGTTACACTTAACAATAAGATCAAAAAGTTATAGAAATGGACATTCAAAATATGTTATAAATGTGGTAAGTAAATATACAGACAAAGTAAAGAAGATAAAAACATTTATCTTTATTGTAAAAAATTGATAATTCTTTTTTTATTCCAGAATTCAGCTGTCAGCAAGATAAATGAAGAACTTCAAAAGGCTGGGGAGAAAACAATTTTGAGGAGTTCTACACTGATAAAAAATATTGATTGTGCACAACAAAGCAATATCTGCCCGTTACTGCTAGTTACAAACTGTTATCCAGATAAACACACATTTTATTACAATTTATTATCAAAATTTATATTGCAAGAAAATATAGTCTACAAGACCATACCTGATAATCATTACATTTATCAGAGTAGAATTGCATTTGTTATAATCTTATTCCTCATGCTGGATAAAACTGAAAGTCTGTCCCATTCCGGTCTTCATCTATATTATTTTTCTTTAGCATTTGTTTGGCATTGTTCCAAAAAGAAACATCCCTTCAATCTATAAATCAAATTACCACCTTGAAACTAGGGATAGAACCATATACATGTCAACTCACCAAATAGACACTATAACTTTGTTTTTTGGAAAAAGGCACTTTATATAATTAAACAAGGAAAACATATATTTCCTTGATATGCCACATTGAAATCTTACAACCCCCTAACCTATATGGGTATCTTGTAACGAAAAAGAGTATATATCAATTCTATATATTAACAATACAACAATCCGAAAGCTGGACCAAACTATCAAACAGATAGAGGAGAAAAACATAAACAACACTTTCAAAACCATCCGTACGAACAGCTGGCACCAGAATCAAACACCTACCAAATCCCAAAACAACTACAAAAACAATGGGAGGAAAATACAACAGAAATCAATACAAAGGTCGGTTCATTTTCATCTGCTAATCATCGAAATGGAGAGAGAAAATCAAGAAGCCTCAAAGATCGAAAACCATAACTTCCATTAACAAGGAGGAAAATGACGAATCCATATAACGATAAGAGCATTCTCAAAACACTTTCAAAAAGCACCAAACTTCTACAGATCAAGCGGGTCGAAAGGAGTCGTGTAGATTCGACGCCAAGTTGAGCTTCACCAAGATAAGTCTCTCTTCTGGGTTTAAATTATGTAATTGAACTCTTTGTTGAATAAGTCGTTTGCTGTCAAGAAGAATATGCTTAATTCTCAGTTCGAATGGTTGTTCTATACCATTAAAGACTCGATTATTCCGTTCGCACCATATGTTCCATACTATATTAGTAAAAATGATGCTAATAATATTAGTATTAGAAGATTTGATTTGTTCCTGAGCTTTTTAATGGCAGTCAAAATAGAAGTGATTTCATAATTGGAGTTTTTCGTAATATTAAGTTTGGGAAAAATATCCATCAATATTCTCTTCGAGTATGGGCATTGAAAAAAAAGATGGTCTCTGTCCTCATTATGGTTAGCACATAACACACATTTTGGGTCAATATTAGGCGACCATGTGCTAATTATGTCTTTGGTATTCAATTTTTTTTAATGGCAAGAAGGGAGCACATAGACATTTTCGAGGCACAACCTTTATCCCAAACAATTTTGGTCCAATCAAGTTCGGCATATTTATTTCTGAAAGTATTCCATGCAGACTTCAAAGAAAATTGGCCTTGTTTACTAGGAATCCACCACCAATAGTCCTGTTTCATGTGATGATGAATGAGTGTATCCCTTACATCATTATGGGATTGCATGGGAATGCGGTTGAGATGTTTTTTCCAGTTATTATTTGATATAAGCAACGAAACTTTTTTATGATAACCATTTAAAATTCCCATATAGTTCCACCCATAGTTGTCAATTAAAGAAGAGCCTTGTAACCATGGGTCAAACCAAATGTCAGTACTAAACCCATCGACAATTTTCCTGTCTATGTATCCTTCTGCGACGACCCGACTTTCTAACCACAGAAAATCACATCATCTTAAAGAAAGAAAGGGATAGAAAAGACAAAAGATAGAGAAGAAGAAAGAAACAACACATCAGAATCTAAACAGCGGAATGAATAAATTATATTAATCACATAATGCTTTACATAGTATCATATACATCAGAGTTACACAGCTAAAACAACACATACTAGACAGTTATAAACACATGTCTAGTTATACAACTCAATACAATAACTCAGAGAACACACAGCGGAATACTCTATAGCTATACGCAGAAGCCTCCTGCTCCATTGCTCCTCAGAATTCGTCAAGCCAACTTAAAATCCTAACCTAAATCCCTTGGCTACTCGTAAAAATTTGAGTACCCAAGAGTTTAAGAAAAACAAAATAAACTCCGGGTTAGACATGGGTCTGGTGTGAGTAAACGATTAAAGTTGCTTAACTTTTAAAAAACCTTTTGAAAGAAAAGGTATCACGTAAGACTTCCCATACATAAACATGGAAAAGTTTTTACCTTACGCTAACCAAAACATTTGATAGGAAATTCAGTGATATTATAATAGGGTCTAGGGTTTTCAAATAAATAAGAAATAGCCAAAATTGTTACATGAATAAATTCCAGCTACTAGCCACAAAAGTGGGTAATACAATCAAAACCGTTGGCACTTATTGGATTTTGGATTCCATACAATGGCAGGGCTACTGGGGTACCGCCCGTCACAGTACGTGGCCTAGATCACCGTACCGAGGACCACTCCCAATCCCCTACAACACAAAGCCGGACCCATTTCTTACTGAACAGTTCCGAATAAGACAACCCCGACGGTTGTAGCTATTCAACCGTCCATACAGCCGAAATATAAGGAACCTCTAGACAGGGTTAAATCTTACTCTCCAGTGGGTGAGACCCACGAAGCCTTGCTGCAACTCCCCTGTTTTAGCCATTACCGGTTGATGAGGCTTGAGGTTACGATTACCTTTATAGGACATATCACTCAGAATGCTCATCGTCCACCTGACGATGTTCTGAAAGCATTCAATCCATACAAGTTCGTTCCGGGTTCGAACGAAACCGAAGGCATTATCTCGTTACACTCATTTTGGAATCACCCTTAGAGTTAACGACAATAACCCTTGCACTCTGATTCACCATCTCGAACCTATAAGAACTAATTCCGTCAACTCATTACGGAATCACCCACAGAGTTATACTGATTCATAGTCCTTACACCTCGAGTATTCACAAAGCTCCACTTTGACTCACGACCTAACGTTATTTGGAATCGATGTGGTTTTCGGATATCCAAATATGGAAACCCGATCCCGGTCTCATCGAAATCCAAAGCGTGTCTTTTAAGTCCAAGTTGTTTTAAAGGTTTTTAAAACAATTAAATTCAACTATCTATATACACATAGAATAGATAATTCACAAATCACAATTGATAATCAACATTATCAAATAACAGGTAATCCACATTATCAATATCATAATAGATAATCCATATATCAACATCCCAATTGATAATCTATGTAATCATCACAATGCAACCAAGCATTCATACCATACAACCATACTTATCTCATTTCTGAGATCACAAAGCATTCAAGACAATCAATGTCATCCATTCATACATAAGCAATGATTTACTCATACCACAATATAATTAATGTAAAATGAATTAAATTAACTATCCCTATCACTAATTAATTTAAAGTGAATTAAATTAATTACTTCTTAATTAATTTAAAATTAATTAAATTAATTACCTTCATCAAAATAAATCTTGCTTAAATAACCATTAGTTAAACCAATTACTAAATCACCATCCTAAATAATCAACCATGATTAGTTAACTCTTAATCAAGTAATTAATCCTTAATTATTCTCATTAATCATATCAATTAATGAACCTTAAATAATTACTTCCATTAATTAATTAATTATAATTAATTACATTATTCCTTAATTAATCACATTAATTAATCATGCTTAAATTAATTGCTTTTAATTAATCAACTTAAATACAGTAATTAATTATTCTTAATTACTTTATAAATCCTTTGATTTATTACTTTAGTAATAAACCTTTAATTACTTTAACAAGTAATTACCCATTTAAAATTACTTCCCAATCAGTAATTTACCTAACTCAATTACCTCTGTAATTAATCAATTACTTATCTTAAGTAATTAACCTTATCAAAACTTTATTAAGTAAACATACTTAACCATTTATCAAGTGGCCATATTTAATCAATTAACAAATTAATTAACTTACTTGATTTCACTCATTTCATAAAACAAAATTGAGTATTTCATCCCTAATTACTCATTAACCCAAATTAATCTTCAATTATCAGATTAATTATCTCCAACTATTAATTAATAATCCTTAATTATTAATAAATTCTTTAATAAAAAGTAATTAATCACTAATTACCTTTATAATTAATTAATTAAACTTAATTAACTAATTAATCAACTCTTAATCATTAATTAATAAACTTAATTATTAATTAACAATCTTAATTACAAATTAATTAATCCATAAATGTAATTAATTAATCTTAATTAAAATTAATTAACCTTAAATAAAAATAGTTAATTAATTCTTAATTAATTAGCATTAAATTTAATAATCCTTTAATTATTAACTAAGAAAACTCAATTAAGACTTAATAAAACCTTTATTAATTTATTACTATGTTAATTAACCCTTAATTACTTAATTAATAAGTAATTACAATTTAATTAATCATTAGACATTAATTAAATTATCATCTTAATTAATAGTTAATTAAATAAATAATTATACTTAATTAATTACTTAATTAAACCCCTTTAAATAATAATTTAAATTAATTAATTAACTTAAAATTCTTTAATTAACTAACTAATTACAAATTATAAATTCTTAATTATTATTTAAGATAAAATATTATCTTAAATAAATCTAGAAATCTTTATTTAACTTAATTCATAAATTAACTTAAATTATAAAGAAATCATAATTACTTTTCCCTTAATTATTAATTAACAATTTTTAATTCCAAGTAAATAAATTATCTTAAACTTAATTGTTAATTAATAAATCATTTTCCTCTAATTAATTTAAATAAAACATTTACTTAAATTCTCTTTATATTTCAAAATAAGATTTGAAATAATATTAAGATTGTTACTTTAGTTATTCAAAACATCATACAAGTTTATTCATAAAAACAATTCAATTCAAGACAAGCATTTTACTTAAATTTAAACTATTTTAAAGTTTAAAACTTATTCATTTACATTTGAAATTTATCGTTAACACTTTAGTTTGGGTTCACCCCTTATTTACTGGAAACTAAGAAAACAAGGCACATGGATTTTAATCTTTAAAAACTGTTAAAATAAAACTTAAAAAAACTGTTTTAATTTAAAATGTAAGACTGTTAAAACAAATAGTTTACTCTGCACATAATCCCATAACCCACACGAGCTATAACCCGAGCCACAACCAAAATACACGAGCTCCTTCCCGAGTCCTACTTCGAGGAAACAAAGCAACCAAACAAAAAGAACTACAGACTCCTCCCCATCACCGTGCAACCTGCACCAGTGCCGGACCTTCTCTGGCCAACGTCGAACCCACCGCCGAGTCATACCACCACCCTTCAAGCCTCCACGACCAACCAAACTCCAAAATTTATCCCAATTCAAAATCGAGCATTTTCGTTGGACAGAACCCCTGAAACCATCACCAAAAAACCCCAAAATCGTTGTCGCCGATCATCATTAAGCACCACAACCCCGGCCTTAGCTTGCCGACTCACCGCGCAAGCTTCTCCCCAAAAATCATACAACTCGATGCAATTTTGGTCATGCAGAAATCAAATTTACAGACAGCTTCTAAAACTAGGTTTAAAATGAATCTCTGTCAAAATCCAACTCCACAATGATTTGTAAATTCTTCAACTATTTTTCCTATACTCTCTGATGCAAACACTAACTCCATGAAGAATTTCAAGAAATCCAAATGTATAGATCATCAGTTATAGATCAAAACCCCATTTGCAGTAAAAACCCAAATTCATACTCAAAACAGTTTTAAAAATTTTGAATTCCTTTTCAAAATTCATAATTTCCAATGACACTCCAGATTATAAAGTTATTTCATCAAATTTTATCATTTGATTTCACACATTTGTAATAGATTGTTACTGCATTTTTTTTTCCAGATAAATTCAAAAAATCAGAGACTTGTTCTATTCTGGTTCTTAGTTAAATCTTAAACTAACTTATTTTGTTTTGAATCTATGTTTTAATAGTTGTTTAACAAAAATAGCTTGAAGTTTAGATTTAAACTTAATTCTGCAGTAAGTAAAAACAGAGATGATCAAGGCAAACAAGCATGCACAGTTTCAAAGCATAACCAACATATTAAACATTATATCTATACAGGGCAAACTTATATGTATATAAATATCATCACAAACTCATAACAATCAGCTACTTAACTAATTAAGTTTTAGTAAAAATGTTTACTCGCCTTTCTATAAGGAGATGCAGAGGTGATAAAACTGGAATTAGAAATTGCAAAAGAATTTGAATCTTCAAGCTTTAAAACAGAAATGCCCACAACGCCTTTTTAAAAATTGCCTTCCAGATTGCATTTTGAAAACTTAGAAACATTTGAGCTTGAAGCTTTAGAAACTGAAGTCTTGAGACTTGCATGCACTTGAAGTTTTGAGGCAGATACTTGGGTTTGAGGAATTTAAATGCAGATTTTGTTTTGAATCTACAGGCTTGCAGTTTGATTTGCTCAAGAAAAAGGTTTACAGGCTTTGATCACAGAAAAGGGTTTGAGTTTGAGAAATTCTGATTTGCAGTTACAAGAAAAGGGTGCAGATTTTGTTTTTGAGGATTGATCAGGTTTATGCTTTGAGGAATTACAGGCTTTTTCAAATAAAATGATTTACAGGGAAGTGTTACAGGTTTTGAATGAGTAAGAGTTTGCAAATGTTTTAGATTTGCATTTCAGGTTTTCTGATTTTGGGATGAGTAAGAGTTTTCATTGATGGTTTTAGTTTTCATCTTAGAAATGAAGGAAGAATTGAAGAAAATGAGAAAAAGGTTTATATAGGAAAATTTTCAGATTTTATTAATTAAAAGAAAATTAGAAATAAATGGACACATGTCTTTTTACTTACACAAATGTTTTACTCTTGTTATAAAGGTGTTTAAGAAATGAACATTTGTCAATATTGAGTTTATTTTAATTCTAAAGAAATTTAAAAGCTTTTAAAATTATTTTTCCTAATTACTAATGTGTTTTAAAAGTAAACATGTTTTCTTCATTTAAAAGTTACTCTTTAATTAAATATCTAACAAACAAATGCATTTATACATTTATAAGTGTATGCTAAATCTATATAAAATACAATCTTTAAAAAGAAATGCAGCTAAATATAATTTAAATAAAACTATATACAACATTTCAAACTTATTTTAAATACTATTTTAAAAAGCCTTTGTATTCATTTTATTAAATAAACACAAATCAAATTTGTTTAGATAAACTTCTATAAAAGAAAAAATAAACCAAAATCTTATTTCTAATTACAATATTATCTATATATTTTAAAACCAAATTATATATATATATATTATTTAATTTTAAGATGCATGTATATCTTTGAATTCAAATATATATTCATTTCAAAGTCAAATTTAAAAATCAAATCTAAAATAAATTTAAATAAATATAAACATTATTTTTTAAATAAGCTCATAATTATCTACAAATAATATATCCTATTTTGAAATCAATTTAAAATACATAGATTTAAATACACAGATATAAATGTATTTAAACATACTTATAAATTTTGAAAACAATATATCAATTTAGAATTTATTTACACAAATAAAATAATTAATCTTAATATGAAACCAATTTATAACCAAAATTAAAACATTATTTTGTTAATTATTTTTGAAAATAACAATTTATCAATTTCAAATAATTAAATTAAGAGATTATCAGCATTTTAAACTCCTGGAAATTCCAGGATATTACAATCCTTCCCCCTTAACAGAATTTCGTCCTCGAAATTTAAAACAAAGATAATCCACAGTTTTTTTTCCAACAAATTCAAACATTCATAACAGCCATACACTATCAATCAACAAACAATTTCATCCAAACAACCAATTCAAACAAATAAACAATACTAGATATCCGGACACAGATCCAGATAAACTTCCTAAAATTATCTCGAGTTTCCCCAGTACAGACAGAGGGATACTCGCTCTACTAAACGCAAACTAGCTATAGTTATAAGCTACTGAGTTCCCACTCAGCTAGATCTATAATCTACACAAGATATCAAACCAAAGACAAGTCTGATCAATAACTAAAACCTTCACAGGACTACTAGTCTCAAAACCAATGATGAACCAAAATATGTACTCCCTCAGAGACACGCAAAAAAATTTGAATTCTAGTCTTCTAAACTGGCAATTCAACTCTTCAAACCAAAGTACTGATCTCTACAAAAAAATCAGAAGAATCTAATATGCCTCGAAGCTTACCAAAACTTATTGCTTCCATTACCAGAGAATACCTTAACAACATCGAAGTCTCCAACTTCGAAGCCCAAATTCTTCCGTTACTTGACCTCAAAACTTACCGGATGATCCGGGCTGCTTACAGATCCTTTCCGATCAGCTCAACCTTCGTTGATGCTTCTACAAACAACAAGATTAACTCACAAACTGATCCTCACAAGATCAATCCAAAATCAAACCAAACTTTACTATTAACAGTAGAAAACAACTTCTCCTATCCAGATAAGACAGAATAGAATCACTCGCCAACTTGCCTCAGATTCTGAAAAATAAATTCAGTAGAAACTCTCTAATCCAAAATACTGCAACATCCAGTTGCTTCTACTCAAGTCAACAGCCACCTCGCTTCTGCTGCACAACTCTAATCTGGAGCAGATGAAAATGTCGTCGAAAGAACACAGGCACAGACTAAACATCACATCTCAGAAATAGGGTTCAACAGAAGTTCCAAGAGATATAGAGCTGCTACACCAAACAATCAACCTAGGAAACAACCTTCTCCCCAGTTGAATCACCGGTATCACTCCTGACGTCAAGTCGATTCAGAACTCAAACTCCAATGCGGCAAAACTATAACTTTCCTGAAGATATATCCAGAAAATCTTCAGCAATTCCATAACTCCTACATCCTCAAGAGATGCCACAAATCCAAGAAAAGACTATCTAAGATAATCTCCAAACCATCGCAAGTCACTTTTGCGATCAACCAATCCAATATCCAAGATACTGTTCTCTCTCCACTAATCAGAACAGTTTGTCCTTGACCAACTAATCCATCGAAGAAACAGATCCTCACTGGTGCTTCTGAATTGCACCTCCAGGACATGCTAAGCCAAAAAGATCTTCCTGCTGAAACACAGAACACTCCCGAGCTACACCGCTAACACAGATGCCAAAGACTTCTTATCCAAAGTTCTTTGAGAAACTCGGACTTCCAACTAAACACATACATCCTGCAAAACTCAGCTACAACCCCAAAGCAGACACACTTCCTTAAACTTGCTCCAAAAGAAAACATCTCCAAAAACCTCCACAGTCACTGCATCTCATCACACAGCCACTACTTCCTGAGGTATCAAAATACCATTACTCGCTTCTGCCCAACCGACAGATCAATATTCTCAAAAATCCGCTCACACGAGTGCAATCAAACTTACACTTCAAAGATGAACTCCGAACCTTAACAGGTTTCCTTCAGAGATCAATGAAATCCTTACACCAAACTACAAAGATTACTCAAGACAGTATTTGATTTACAGTCTCGACAGATACACTTCCAACCTCAAACATTCCAACTCTAACCAATGGTAGTCGTGTTACACACACCACTACCTCATCTACCATTATAACTTATATTGGAAAATCTGAACAGGTAACCCAACAGATAGGTAGAAATATATATATATATATATATATATATAGTTATATAAAAATTACAAGTACGCTCTCTCAAGAAAGACACCACTACAGAGCCTAGGTATTCACTCAACCTAATGCTCTGATACTAACTGCGATGACCCGACTTTCTAACCACAGAAAATCGCATCATCTTAAAGAAAGAAAGGGATAGAAAAGAGAAAAGATAGAGAAGAAGAAAGAAACAACACATCAGAATCTAAACAGCGGAATGAATAAATTATATTAAGCACATAATACTTTACATAGTATCATATACATCAGAGTTACACAGCTAAAACAACACATACTAGACAGTTATAAACACCTGTCTAGTTATACAACTCAATACAATAACTCAGAGAACACACAGCGGAATACTCTATAGTTATACGCAGAAGCCTCCTGCTCCATTGCTCCTCAGAATTCGTCGAGCCAACTTAAAATCCTAACCTGAATCCCTTGGCTACTAGTAAAAATTTGAGTACCCAAGAGTTTAAGAAAAACAAAATAAACTCCGGGTCAGACATGGGTCTGGTGTGAGTAAACGGTTAAAGTTGCTTAACTTTTAAAAAGCCTTTTGAAAGAAAAGGTATCACGTAAGACTTCCCATACATAAACATGGAAAAGTTTTTACCTTACGCTAACCAAAACATTTGATAGGAAATTCAGTGATATTATAATAGGGTCTAGGGTTTTCAAATAAATAAGAAATAGCCGAAATTGTTACATGATTAAATTCCAGCTACTAGACACAAAAGTGGGTAATACAATCAAAACCGTTGGCACTTATTGGATTTTGGATTCCATACAATGGCAGGGCTACTGGGGTACCGCCCGTCACAGTACGTGGCCTAGATCATCGTACCGAGGACCACTCCCGATCCCCTGCAACACAAAGCCGGAACCATTCCTTACTGAACAGTTCCGAATAAGACAACCCCGACGGTTGTAGCTATTCAACCGTCCATACAGCCGAAATATAAGGAACCTCTAGACAGGGGTAAATCTTACTCTCCAGTGGGTGCGACCCACGAAGCCTTGCTGCACCTCCCCTGTTTTAGCCATTCCCGGTTGATGAGGCTTGAGGTTACGATTACCTTTATAGGAAATATCACTCAGAATGCTCATCGTCCACCGGACGATGTTCTTAAAGCATTCAATCCATACAAGTTCGTTCCGGGTTCGAACGAAACCGAAGGCATTATCTCGTTACACTCATTTTGGAATCACCCTCAGAGTAAACGACAATAACCCTTGCACTCTGATTCACCATCTCGAACCTATAAGAACTAATTCTGTCAACTCATTACGGAATCACCCACAGAGTTATACTGACTCATAGTCCTTACACCTCGAGTCTTCACAAAGCTCCACTTTGACTCACGACCTAACGTTATTTGGAATCGATGTGGTTTTCGGATATCCAAATATGGAAACCCGATCCCGGTCTCATCGAAATCCAAAGCGTGTCTTTTAAGTCCAAGTTGTTTTAAAGGTTTTTAAAACAATTAAATTCAACTATCTATATACACATAGAAAAGATAATTCACAAATCACAATTGATAATCAACATTATCAAATAACAGGTAATCCACATTATCAATATCATAATAGATAATCCATATATCAACATCCCAATTGATAATCTATGTAATCATCACAATGCAACCAAGCATTCATACCATACAACCATACTTATCTCATTTCTGAGATCACAAAGTATTCAAGACAATCAATGTCATCCATTCATACATAAGCAATGATTTACTCATACCACAATATAATTAATTTAAAATGAATTAAATTAACTATCTCTATCACTAATTAATTTAAAGTGAATTAAATTAATTACTTCTTAATTAATTTAAAAATAATTAAATTAATTACCTTCATCAAAATAAATCTTGCTTAAATAACCATTAGTTAAACCAATTACTAAATCACCATCCTAAATAATCAACCATGATTAGTTAACTCTTAATCAAGTAATTAATCCTTAATTATTCTCATTAATCATATCAATTAATGAACCTTAAATAATTACTTCCATTAATTAATTAATTATAATTAATTACATTATTTCTTAATTAATTACATTAATTAATCATGCTTAAATTAAAAGCTTTTAATTAATCAACTTAAATACAGTAATTAATTATTCTTAATTACCTCTTAATTACTTTATAAATCCTTTGATTTATTACTTTAGTAATAAACCTTTAATTACTTTAACAAGTAATTACCCATTTAAAATTACTTCCCAATCAGTAATTTACCTAACTCAATTACCTCTGTAATTAATCAATTACTTATCTTAAGTAATTAACCTTATCAAAACTTTATTAAGTAAACATACTTAACCATTTATCAAGTGGCCATATTTAATCAATTAACAAATTAATTAACTTACATGATTTCACTCATTTCATAAAACAAAATTGAGTAATTCATCCCTAATTACTCATTAACCCAAATTAATCTTCAATTATCAGATTAATTATCTCCAACTATTAATTAATAATCCTTAATTATTAATCAATTCTTTAATCAAAAGTAATTAATCACTAATTACCTATTTAATTAATTAATTAAACTTAATTAACTAATTAATCAACTCTTAATCATTAATTAATAAACTTAATTATTAATTAACAATCTTAATTACAAATTAATTAATCCATAAATGTAATTAATTAATCTTAATTAAAATTAATTAACCTTAAATAAAAATAGTTAATTAATTCTTAATTAATTAGCATTAAATTTAATAATCCTTTAATTATTAACTAAGAAAACTCAATTAAGACTTAATAAAACCTTTATTAATTTATTACTATTTTAGTTAACCCTTAATTACTTAATTAATAAGTAATTACAATTTAATTAATCATTAGATATTAATTAAATTATCATCTTAATTAATAGTTAATTAAATAAATAATTATACTTAATTAATTACTTAATTAAACCCCTTTAAATAATAATTTAAATTAATTAATTAACTTAAAATTCTTTAATTAACTAACTAATTACAAATTATAAATTCTTAATTATTATTTAAGATAAAATATTGTCTTAAATAAATCTAGAAATCTTTATTTAACTTAATTCATAAATTAACTTAAATTATAAAGAAATCATAATTACTTTTCCCTTAATTATTAATTAACAATTTTTAATACCAAGTAAATAAATTATCTTAAACTTAATTGTTAATTAATAAATTATTTTCCTCTAATTAATTTAAATAAAACATTTACTTAAATTCTCTTTATATTTCAAAATAAGATTTGAAATAATATTAAGATTGTTACTTTAGTTATTCAAAACATCATACAAGTTTATTCATAAAAACAATTCAATTCAAGACAAGCATTTTACTTAAATTTAAACTATTTTAAAGTTTAAAACTTATTCATTTACATTTGAAATTTTTCGTTAACACTTTAGTTTGGGTTCACCCCTTATTTACTGGAAACTAAGAAAACAAGGCACATGGATTTTAATCTTTAAAAATTGTTTAAAATAAAACTTAAAAAAAACTGTTTTAATTTAAAATGTAAGACTGTTAAAACAAACAGTTTACTCTGCACATAATCCCATAACCCACACGAGCTACAACCCGAGCCACAACCAAAATACACGAGCTCCTTCCCGAGTCCTACTTCGAGGAAACAAAGCAACCCAACAAAAAGAACTGCAGACTCCTCCCCATCACCGTGCAACCTGCACCAGTGCCGGACCTTCTCTGGCCAACGTCGATCCCACCGCCAAGTCATACCACCACCCTTCAAGCCTCCACGACCAACCAAACTCCAATATTTATCCCAATTCAAAATCGAGCATTTTGGGTTGACTGAACCCCTAAAACCATCACCAGAAAACCCCAAAATTGTTGCCGCCGATCATCATTAAGCACCACAACCCCGGCCTTAGCTTGCTGACTCACCGCGCAAGCTTCTCCCCAAAAATCATACAACTCGATGCAATTTTGGTCATGCAGAAATCAAATTTACAGACAGCTTCTAAAACTAGGTTTAAAATGAATCTCCGTCAAAATCCAACTCCACAATGATTTGTAAATTCTTCAACTATTTTTCCTATACTCTCTGATGCAAACACTAACTCCGTGAAGAATTTCAAGAAATCCAAATGTATAGATCATTAGTTATAGATCAAAACCCCATTTGCAGTAAAAACCTAAATTCATACTCAAAACAGTTTTAAAAATTTTGAATTCCTTTTCAAAATTCATAATTTCCAATGACACTCCAGATTATAAAGTTATTTCATCAAATTTTATCATTTGATTTCACACATTTGTAATAGATTGTTACTGCATTTTTTTTTCCAGATAAATTCAAAAAATCAGAGACTTGTTCTATTCTGGTTCTTAGTTAAATCTTAAACTAACTTATTTTGTTTTGAATCTATGTTCTAATAGTTGTTTAACAAAAATAGCTTGAAGTTTAGATTTAAACTTAATTCTGCAGTAAGTAAAAACAGAGATGATCAAGGCAAACAAGCATGCACAGTTTCAAAGCATAACCAACATATTAAACATTATATCTATACAGGGCAAACTTATATGTATATAAATATCATCGCAAACTCATAGCAATCAGCTACTTAACTAATTAAGTTTTAGTAAAAATGTTTACTCGCCTTTCTATAAGGAGATGCAGAGGTGATAAAACTGGAATTAGAAATTGCAAAAGAATTTGAATCTTCAAGCTTTAAAATAGAAATGCCCACAGCCCCTTTTTGAAAATTGCCTTCCAGATTGCATTTTGAAAACTTAGAAACATTTGAGCTTGAAGATTTAGAAACTGAAGTCTTGAGACTTGCATGCACTTGAAGTTTTGAGGCAGATACTTGGCTTTGAGGAATTTAAATGCAGATTTTGTTTTGAATCTGCAGGCTTGCAGTTTGATTTGCTCAAGAAAAAGGTTTACAGGCTTTGATCACAGAAAAGGGTTTGAGTTTGAGAAATTCTGATTTGCAGTCACAAGAAAATGGTGCAGATTTTGTTTTTGAGGATTGATCAGGTTTATGTTTTAAGGAATTACAGGCTTTTTCAAAAAAAACGATTTACAGGGAAGTGTTACAGGTTTTGAATGAGTAAGAGTTTGCAAATGTTTCAGATTTGCATTTCAGGTTTTCAGATTTTGGGATGAGTAAGAGTTTTCATTGATGGTTTTAGTTTTCATCTTAGAAATGAACAAAGAATTGAAGAAAATGAGAAAAAGGTTTATATAGGAAAATTTTCAGATTTTATTAATTAAAAAGAAAATTAGAAATAAATGGACACATGTCTTTTTACTTACACAAATGTTTTACACTTGTTATCAAGGTGTTTAAGAAATGAACATTTGTCAATATTGAGTTTATCTTAATTCTAAAGAAATTTAAAAGCTTTGAAAATTATTTTTCCTAATTACTAATGTGTTTTAAAAGTAAACATGTTTTCTTCATTTAAAAGTTACTCTTTAATTAAATATCTAACAAACAAATGCATTTATACATTTATAAGTGTATGTTAAATCTATATAAAATACAATCTTTAAAAAGAAATGCAACTAAATATAATTTAAATAAAATTATATACAACATTTCAAACTTATTTTAAATATTATTTTAAAAAGCCTTTGTATTCATTTTATTAAATAAACACAAATTAAATTTGTTTAGATAAACTTCTATAAAAGAAAAAATAAAACAAAATCTTATTTCTAATTAAAATATTATCTATATATTTTATGACCAAATTATATATATATTATTTAATTTTAAGATGCATGTATATCTTTGAATTCAAATATATATTCATTTAAAAGTCAAATTTAAAAATCAAATCTAAAATAAATTTAAATAAATATAAACATCTATTTTTTAAATAAGCTCATAATTATCTACAAATATTATATATCCTATTTTGAAATCAATTTAAAATACACAGATTTAAATACACAGATATAAATGTATTTAAACATACTTATAAATTTTGAAAACAATATATCAATTTAGAATTTATTTACACAAATAAAATAATTAATCTTAATATGAAACCAATTTATAACCAAAATTAAAACATTATTTGGTTAATTATTTTTGAAAATAACAATTTATCAATTTCAAATAATTAAATTAAGAGATTATCAGCATTTTAAACTCCTGGAAATTCCGGGATATTACACCTTTGCACCATTGTCTAGCACGTAGAATAGTTTTCCAAGTATGAGAAGCGTTGTTGTCCATGCTGACAATCCAAAAGTTGTTCTTTTTGCAATATCTATTATGAATCCACTTTGCCCACAAAGAGTTTCCATTAATGTAATTCCATAATATTTTAGTTGCAGCAGCTACAGCTAAGTCCTCAATTTTTATGATTCCCAATCCTCCTTCACCTTTGGTTTTGCATACTTCATTCCAGCTCATATTATGTGACTTACATTTCCACAAAAAGTTTGAACATAATGAGTTTATTCTTTGATAACTGTTGCTGTAACGACGTGACTTTTCGACGCTCGAAAACCGACATCAATACGTCCACTGTATCAACTGCCAAGCAATCGAAGGCCGGAAAACCGTACCGTTATGGTTAAAGAAGAAGAAAAGGATAGAAGAAGAAGAAAAATAGAACAGAACAGAAAGAACAGAACAATAACAGAATCTCACAATCGCAGCGGAACAACATATAATAGACAAATGAATAATATTTAAACAAAGAACTGTATCAGTTATTACATTACATTACATCATATTTCATTTCATTACATCATCAGAGTATACAACAACAAACAACAACAAACGGCGGAAAAGAAATACTATACACTAGTAAATACGCCATGCCATCCAGCTTGCCTCCAGCAACTCCTGAATTCCAGAATATCCTGTTAACCTAATTCTAGACTGTCCGTGTGGAAATTGGTGGGCACCCAGAGTTTAGGAGGGAAAACAATAAACTCTGAGTCAGTCATGTGACTGGTGTGAGAACTAAAACAGTTTATTTTTAAAACATAGAACAGGATAATTTTAAAATAGATTCGCAATGCTTTTTAGAAAATGAGATTACCATAAGACTTCCCGCACACACACACAATGCAAACGCAGAATCGGAGGAGATTTCTCCTTATGATAGTCAAAGATGCTTGATACGCATTAAAAAGAAACATTTGATATTATTACTAGTGCATAGTGTAGGAAAAATCATTTCGAAAGTAAAGATATAAATCTTAGCCAGCATAGGCATTTCGCACTTATGCCTACTATAGCTAACATGTTCAATAGCAGGTTACCGCCACATTTCATGGCAGGTTATACAACTAAAACCGTACAGGGTTCGTATTGTTTCTTTAGATTTCCAACAAATGGTCAGGCCAAGGAACTTCCCATTGCCACATGGGTACGCCTCTGCAAAGACGACCCGAGAACCTAACCGGATCTCTGCCAACACAAGGTCGGGTTACCTCTAACTGGGTAACTACTGACACGAATATGTCATTCCCTAATCGTAACCGATCTATATCCGAGAATCCTCGATTTTCAACAACCACAAAGCAATAAATTTGCAGCAGCAACATAGGTTAGGTATCTGGGCTCCATACCATGACACCACCTCTATCCAGAAGGAATGACATACGCTAAAGGGGCGCTACCCCCTAATAACCTTGCTGCATCCTTCCTGTTTTGACCATTTCGGGCTGTGAGGTCCGACGAAGTCTCGTCCACAAAGCCACACTTTATACAAAAGCTGTGTTTTGATCATTAAATGCTCAACAGCACTTCGTATGCCACATTACCCATTTGGGAATGTATCACTAGTAACCATCAACTACATAACCTCTAGGGTGTTAAGCTAAGAGAATAAATTCTCCGCAATCAACGGAAATATATTTGATAGAAACCAGCTTTACATCTCAAATTGTAACGTCAGACACACATCCATACAAGTCCGTTCCGGGATCGAACGGAACCGAAGGCACTTACAAAGAAGTCCTTGCAATCCGGATATTCACTAATCACGACCGGACTTCCCATCACAAAGATTAATAAATTTCTATATCGGAGATCAGCCGATGCAGAAACATTCGACAGTAATCCTTCCGTTTTCACAAATATCCGGTCTTCAACACCGGTCATCAAATGCAATCCATAACGACGCATCACATATTCGTTATGGGTTATACGACCCCAAGGTCCTTTCCCGGCTAACCCGAATAGTAGCGCTTATTTTAAAAATAAGTGCGGCATTCAAATTCAAGCAATCACAACAAATACCTATTTAAAGGTAAATATTGATAGTCGGTTATTTAACTATTAATAGGCATGCTCAACATCACCAGATTCCAAATAATTTCCCAAATTATTTATTTTCCAAAAATATCTTTACAAGATATATAATTTCCACACTTCAAAAATAAATCAATATTTATTTTTAAACAAATTCCCTTTCTTTAACAAATTCCATAGTGAATTTACAATTCCAAAATATCTATGAATATACGATTTTCAAATCGATTTCTAATATTCATTTTCAATTTATCTTTACAAAGATAAATTCTAAAACGTTCATTTCATATTGGAAAAATATTTCCATACTTATTTAATAATAAGTAATTCACAAATCCATTTATTTTCAACACTTGGAAAATATTCAATATACTTAAGTCGAAATTAAGTATATATTTCATTCTTTAAAGAAAACATTCTCTTAACACATTTATTTGGGTCAAAACGAATGTTGCGTAAAACATCGTTATGACAACCCGAAATCACTATTATAAGGATTCGAAATTTAGATAGATATATAAAACCCAATAATATACAAAAACATTTCCTTTCGGAAATCATTTACTATAACAACAGTGTTATAGTCCACCATTTCCTTCTATTTCTCGAAAACATCTATTCCAACAATGAATGTTGAAATCTATGGTTTCGACACTTAATGCATTTTAAAACAATCTCAAATCGTTTTAATTCCATTTAAAAGATCACTCCCTAAAACATTCCTTTAATATATTATTCACTGTTCAAAATCGTGAATATACTTCACTAACCTAATTCAATATTTTCTACACATTTCATTTCAAGGATAATTCGCTATCCGAAATCGTGAATATATCTCCTTTAATAACCTCCTATATTAAATTTATCGAATTCAATTGATTTCGGATTTATAAACAATGTTTATAAATTCCATTTCTATTTATAAAAACTTTAATTATAACATCCCTTTTTTAAATCAATTCAATTTATAACTCAACTTTATACCCAAAATCCGATTTATAAGTTAATTATTTATAAATCTTTTATTTTACAAAATCTATTCATTTCATAACTTCACAATTTATAAATCTATAAATTTTATTCACTTGTGAAATCCATTTATACTTCATTTTAACACTTAATAAAACTCGTTTCACAATTCCTATATTTTTAATTTATAAATATTAATCTTAGAAATCTTTTATATAAACCGTTTATAATAATTCAAAAATCTCAATTTAAATAAACCAATCCTTTTAATAATTTACAAAACATTATTTAAAACTTATATAACTCCAAAATCATACTTAAGTACTATTTTCCAAAAATATAACTTTTATAACAATAAAATTATAATGTTTAATTATTTTAACAATTCAAAATTTAATAAAACGTATACTTTCAAAAATCTCTTTAAAATTCTTTTAAAAACCAAAATCATTATTTTAAAACTTCAAAAATAGATCTGATGATGCAACAGCACCAAATAGTCAATCACGACAAACCAAACATCATATATCAATATGATAATCAACAAACATCACAATATCTATAAATAAATCAATATTGTTTTGGAATCCAGTTGGATCCCTCCAACCTGTTTCCCTGCATCCAAAGATTTTAGCACAATACCAATTCCGTTCCAGTACGCAATTATCGCGGTATATGAGATTTATAAAAATATTATCCGCTTAATAGGCGGCGCAATAGGGTCTCATCCGCTATATAATGCGGGAAAATCAACTCCAAGTACATATATAATACCAATCCATACAAGTTGGAATTATCGCGGTATACGTTTTTAATAAATAACATCCGCTTACTAACGGCGTATAATGTCTATTTCAATCAATAACATATAATAATTTATCATTCAGGCATACAATCAACAAATTTTAAATCTAACTATTTAAAATTTTAATCGAAACTATTCGATAAAGTGAGAAGTTCTCACCTTGATTTCAATTTCGTTTTCCGCGTTTTATTTCAAATAAATTTAAACGTACGTTTAATTTTACCCGAAATTCTCACTAGCTCAAAACGACTCCAATCCAGTTCCATAGCGTAGTGCTCGTCAAAACGGACCTCATATGACAAAGATACACTGTTTTAAAGTTTATACAATTATAACGTAATGAATATTTACAATTCTATTTAAAAAAATTAAACCTAGTTCATCAGAGCCGTTCGTTCGTAATTGAAAATCTGGGCCGACCAAATTTGCTTCTCCCCCGTTCGAACGTTTCGTTCGAAAATACCCATCAGCCGCCCCATCTCGCTAATTTTCGCGACACACTCGAGCTAGCTGGAGATGATCGGAGACCGGTGCCTCGAAGCTTGTGACACGTGCTACCATTGGCTGAAACCTCAGCAAGCTCGTCCTCCACATCACGTTGAAAAACGTGTGCGACCGGTCACGGTTCTAGCCTCGATTCCCCCTTCCTCGTCGCTCGAAACACGATCTCCACCGTTGGTATCAAAGAGCTCGGAGTGCCCTACGATTTTCTAGTTGGAAGAATCTTCTAAAACTCAATGGATTGAGGTGGATTTGAAGAGGAAGACAATAAATTTTCGGCCATTGAACGTATTGGTGGCGGCTGAAGAAAGTTGTTAGGGTTAGGGCGTTTTCTTTTGCAAAAGTGAATAAGGATGGGCTTTTAAAGAAAAATTTCCAAAACACTATTCATCGAAAAAATTTCGAACTCCAAACGAAGCGTGCCGGTTGGCATTTCTAAGGTTTACCCCGCGTTTCGGACATAATGGAACAGGTTTCTGAAGTTAATTCGATCATCTGTGCGAGATACGGCAATAAACGATCGATTTTAAATTAATTCGGTTAATCAAATTTCTGTGCGTTTTAGCTTGCACCGGACAAACGGTAAATCCGATTGACACAAAATTTGAAATCTTACAATAATATCATACTACGGATCTGATGAAACGGGTTTCGTCGAAATCCGAGACTGTTTGAAAAATGACTGTTTTAACTCGTAAATTAAATATTAAAATATCAAATTTTCACAATTTAACTTTAAATTCGATTTCAAAAGTTCTATAACATCATTCTAACTCCAACATGATAAAATAAAATTTTACAAATCAATTTAACCAAATTAAACCCAATTTCCAATTATTTCTGTAATTCCCAATATTAAATTATCGATTTAATTATCCAATTAAATTCAATTATTCGAAGTAAAATTTATTCGACTTATAAATTTTACTTATTAATATTTAAAATTAATTAAACATACAAATTTTAATTAACAAATTCTGGGTCCTTACAATCTTCCCCCTTAAAAGAATTTCGTCCTCGAAATTACCATGTAAGAAAAAGTTACAGAATTCATTAACTTTCCAAAACAAACCATTCAATTTAGATTTTTCAAATCTCTTAAGTGTTTAACTTTCCCAAAATTCATAGTTAAACTTCTTTCAACAAATTTACTAAGTTTCCAAATCCAAACTTAGTTTTCAAAAATTTCCCAATTTTCTCAAAAATATTCTAACGCCTTAAATTTTCGGAAAAATTCACCAAAGTCTACTTTGCGCGGCTCGATCCGAAAAAAAATGACAGTATATATATCACAAATGTACATCTCATCAAGTGATGAGGCATCCTGCAGGGAAAAAGTGTAAAAGTACGATATTTAATCCGAGATATGTACCTTATATTTTTATTAGCGAGCATATACGGCTAATATAGCGCGAAAGCGAGCTCCAAATGCGAAACAAGCGCAATCCGCACCTACTAAACACTCAACAAACAATGAGAAACATGTATATATGAAAATAATATCAATATACAACATATAGTAACATAACAACTACATGTGCCAACATAGCAATGCATTCAATCAACAAATGCAACCACCAAACAACTATCATCCAACAAATCCATATCAAATCAATATATATTCACTTCTCATTAATATTCAATGAATTGGTTTTAATCACATTTGATTTGTTAACATTGGATTTTATCAACATTCACTTACTCATATTCAATTTCAATTAGTTTGCATTCACTAATTTATATTCAAGTTGGTTTACTTCCCCACTCAAATCAAAATCACTTAACTTCCAATTTGATTTATAGCTTTCAATTTTCCTTAATTCATTTTCATTTAACACTTATTGAATTATATACAATCAACTAACATCCATATGACAACCAATGTATATTCAACATAACCAAATTATTTACTTCTCTTACATTCATTCAATTTGGTTTTAACACTTTTAATTCCAATTGGTTGATATTAAATTGACTTTCATTCAATTATTCAACTTCCAATAACATTAACTTTTAATGAATTTACACTTACATTCATTATTCCATATCAATCATTTACATTCTATTGATTAACATTCAATCCATTAATTAATTCAACTGCTAATTCCTTTAACAATATAAAGTTGAATTTCATTTATATAACTCAAGTTCATATTCATCACTTCGCTTATTTATAACAATTTCAACTTCATCACTTAAGTTATATTCCAATTAAACATCTTTTGTTTAATCTTAACTTTAATTTCCACTTATAAATTCAATTCAAATTTCAATTCTAAAGTAAATTCTATTTAACTTTTTACCGAAGTCAAATTCCACCACTTATTCAAATTCCATCTCATTTTGCTTAACAAAATTGTTTAACCATTTTTAACAATTTGTTTCACTTTCATTTTCTCATTTCATAAGTTATGCAACTTATATTCAACAATTACCACTTGGATTTTATTGATTCACTTATACATACTTTAATTTAACTCTATCTTTTAAGTTAAATTTATTCTATCAAAGTTCAAATTGTATAAGTTATCAACTCATTTATCATTCCTATAAATATTTTAAATAGGATCCCAGAGTCTTTTCAATCTTTCAAAACCATTTTTGAAACCAATTCAAATTATCTTTTTGAATTTCCAAAACCAAATCCAAATTTTCCAAACAACTTCCATATAAAACAATTTGGCATCAATCCCTCTTTTGGAAACCCGAAAATAAACACCGATGATGTCATGATCATCATCGGAATTATTTTCCAGCGATCGAAAAGAGTTTAGAGCTTTAATTTCTCCAAAACAATTTTCCAAAATATCTAATCCTTTCAAAACACTTCTCTGGAATTTTATTTTCAGATTGTAAATCACCTTTATAAATCTTTTTCTTATATAATTTCACTTATTATATATAAGATTATTTCCCAATTGTAAATCATTTTAATTATAACTTCATACTTATAATTCATTTGCTTATACAATTATTCTCTTACAATATGTTTCATTTAACTTATTCAAACAACTTTTATTAACTTGCATATATCTTACATTTTCAACTACCAAACAATCAATTGATATGCACTTTAATAATTCTGAAAAATTATTCCTTTATATACAAAATATAATCAAGGTAAAATTATTTCATTTACCCAATTTAAAACAATACTATGTCAGTTTATCTTGTTTAAGAGTTTAGAAATCCCTATCGATCACGGTTGTACTTCTCACACCGACCAGAATTCATAAACAATCAACCGATAAGTCAACACAATACAAAACAATTTATATTCACTAACAAATACGCGCTCATAGTTATTATTACACTCACACTCATTCTAGAGTACTACTGACTCTATCTCTAATGAGTAATACCCAACAGAGCCATGGTTGTCGCTTAACCATATGCTCTGATACCAAATGTAACGACGCGACTTTTCGACGCTCGAAAACCGACATCAATACGTCCACTGTATCAACCGCCAAGCAATCGAAGGCTGAAAAACCGTACCGTTATGGTTAAAGAAGAAGAAAAAGATAGAAGAAGAAGAAAAATAGAACAGAACAGAAAGAACAGAACAATAATAGAATATCACAATCACAGCGGAACAACGTATAATAGATAAATGAATAATCTTTAAACAAAGAATTATATCAGTTATTACATTACATTACATCATATTTCATTTCATTACATCATCAGAGTATACAACAACAAACAACAACAAACGGTGGAAAAGAAATACTATATACTAGTAAATACGCCATGTCATTCAGCTCGCCTCCAGCAACTCCTGAATTCCATAATATCCTGATAACCTAATTCTAGACTGCCCGTGTGCAAATTGGTGGGCACCCAGAGTTTAGGAGGGAAAACAATAAACTCCGAGTCAGTCATGTGACTGGTGTGAGAACTAAAACAATTTATTTTTAAAACATAGAACAGGATAATTTTAAAATAGATTCGCAATGCTTTTTAGAAAATGAGACTACCATAAGGCCTCCCGCACACACACACAATGCAAACGCAGAATCGGAGGAGATTTCTCCATATGATAATCAAAGATGCTTGATACGCATTAAAAAGAAACATTTGATATTATTACTATTGCATAGTGTAGGAAAAATCATTTCGAAAGTAAAGATATAAATCTTAGCCAGCATAAGCATTTCACACTTATGCCTACTATAGCTACCATGTTCAATAGCAGGTTACCGCCACATTCCATGGCAGGTTATACAACTAAAACTGTACAGGGGTTCATATTGTTTCTTTGGATTTCCAACAAATGGTCAGGCCAAGGAACTTCCCATTGCCACATGGGTACGCCTCTAGAAAGACGACCCGAGAACCTAACCGTATCTCTGCCAACACAAGGCCGGGTTACCCCTAACTGGGTAACTACTGACACGAATATGTCATTCCCTGATCGTAACCGATCTATATCCGAGGATCCTTGATTTCCAACAACCACAAAGCAATAAATTTGCAGCAACAACATAGGTTAAGTATCTGGGCTCCATACCATGATACCACCTCTATCCAGAAGGAATGACATACACTAAAGGGGCGCTACCCCCTAATAACCTTGCTGCATCCTTCCTGTTTTGACCATTTCCGGGGTGTGAGGTCCGACGAAGTCTCGTCCACAAAGCCACGCTTTATACAAAAGCTGTGCTTTGATCATCAAATGCTCAACAACACTTCGTATGCCACATTACCCATTTGGGAATGTGTCACTAGTAACCATCAACTATATAACCTCTAGGGTGTCAAGCTAAGAGAATAAATTCTCCACCACCAACGGAAATATATTTGATAGAAACCAGCTTTACATCTCAAATTGTAACGTCAGACACACATCCATACAAGTCCGTTCCGGGATCGGACGGAACCGAAGGCACTTACAAAGAAGTCCTTGCAATCCGGATATTCACTAATCACGACCAGACTTCCCATCACAAAGGGTAATAAATTTCTATATCGGAGATAAGCCGATGCAGAAACATTCGACGGTAATCCTTTCGTTTTCACAAATATCCGGTCATCAACACCGGTCATCAAATACAATCCATAACGACGTATCACATATTCGGAATGGGTTATACGACCCCAAGGTCCTTTCCCGGCTAACCCAAATAGTGAGCGCTTATTTTAAAAATAAATGTGGCATTCAAATTCAAGCAATCACAACAAATACCTATTTAAAGGTAAATATTGATAGTCGGTTATTTAACTATCAATGCATGCTCAACATCACCAGATTCCAAATAATTTCCCAAATTATTTATTTTTCAAAAATATCTTTACAAGATATATAATTTCCACACTTCAAAAATAAATCAATATTTGTTTTTAAACAAATTCCCTTTCTTTTACAAATTCCATAGTGAATTTACAATTCCAAAATATCTATGAATACACGATTTTCAAATCGATTTCTAGTATTCATTTTCAATTTATCTTTACAAAGATAAATTCTAACACGTTCATTGCATATTGGAAAAATATTTCCATACTTATTTAATAATAAGTAATTCACAAATCCATTTATTTTCAACACTCGAAAAATATTCAATATACTTAAGTTGAAATTAAGTATATATTTCATTCTTTAAAGAAAACATTCTCTTAACACATTTATTTGGGTCAAAACAAATGTTGCGTAAAACATCGTTACGACAACCCGAAATCACTAGTATAGGGATTCGAAATTTAGATAGATATATAAATCCCAATACTATACAAAAACATTTCCTTTCGGAAATCATTTACTATAACAACAGTGTTATAGTCCCACATTTCCTTCTATTTCTCGAAAACGTCTATTTCAACAATGAATGTATCTGTGGTTTCGACACTTAATGCATTTTAAAACAATTTCAAATCGTTTTAATTCCATTTAAAAGATCACTCCCTAAAACATTCCTTTAATATATTATTCACCGTTCAAAATCGTGAATATACTTCACTAACCAAATTCAATATTTTCTACAAATTTCATTTCAAGGATAATTCGCTATCCGAAATCGCGAATATATCTCCTTTAATAACCTCCTATATTGAATTTATCAAATTCAATTGACTTCGGATTTATAAACAATAAATTCCATTTCTATTTATAAAAACTTTAATTATAAAATCCCTTTTTTAAATCAATTCAATTTATAACTCAACTTTATACCCAAAATCCGATTTATAAGTTAATTATTCATAGATCTTTTGTTTTATAAAATCTATTCATTTCATAACTTCACAATTTATAAATCTATAAATTTTATTCACTTGTGAAATCCATTTATACTTCATTTTAACACTTAATAAAACTCGTTTCACAATTCCTATATTTTTAATTTATAAATATTAATCTTAGAAATATGTTATATAAACCGTTTGTAATAATTCAAAAATCTCAATTTAAATAAACCAATCCTTTTAATAATTTACAAAACGTTATTTAAAACTTATATAACTCCAAAATCATACTTAAGTACTATTTTCCAAAAATATAACTTTTATAACAATAAAATTATAATGTTTATTAATTTTAACAATTCAAAATTTAGTAAAACGTATACTTTCAAAAATCACTTTAAAATTCTTTTAAAAACCAAAATCATTATTTAAAACTTCAAAAATGGATCTGATGATGCAACAACACCAAATAGTCAATCACGACAAACCAAACATCATATATCAATATGATAATCAACAAACATGACAATATCTGTAAATAAATCAATATTGTTGAGGAATCCAGTTGGATCCCTCCAACCTGTTTCCCTGCATCCAAAGATGTTATCACAATACCAATTCCGTTCCAGTATGGAATTATCGCGGTATATAGGATTTATAAAAATATTATCTGCTTAATAGGCGACGAAATAGGGTCTCATCCGCTATATAATGCGGGAAAATCAACTCCAAGTACATATATAATACCAATTCCATACAAGTTGGAATTATCGCGGTATATGTTTTTAATAAATAACCTCCGCTTACTAACGGCGTATAATGTCTATTTCAATCAATAACAGATAATAATTTATCATTCAGGCATAAAATTAACAAATTTTAAATCTAATTATTTAAAATTTAAATCGAAACTATTCGATTGAGTGAGAAGTTCTCACCTTAATTTCAATTTTGTTTTCCGCGTTTTATTTCGAATAAAATTAAACGTACGTTTAATTTTTACCCGAAATTCTCACTAGCTCCAAACGACTCCAATCCAGTTCCATAGCGTAGTGCTCATCAAAATGATTGCAACGCAATTCGTTTCGTCCAAAACGGACCTCGTATGCCAAAGATACACAGTTTTAAAGTTTATACAATTATAACGTAATTAATATTTACAATTCTATTTAAAAAATTTAAAACTGGATCATCAGAGCCGTTCGTTCGTAATTGAAAATCTGGGCCGACCAAATTTGCTTCTCCCCCGTTCGAACGTTTCGTTTGAAAATACCCATCAGCCGCCCCATCTCGCTAATTTTCGCGACCCACTCGAGCTAGCTGGAGATGATCAGAGACCGGTGCCTCGAAGTTTGTGACGCGTGCTACCATTGGCTGAAACCTCAGCAAGCTCGGCCTCCACATCACGTTGAAAAACGTGTGTCACCGGTCACGGTTCTAGCCTCGATTCCCCCCTCTTCGTCGCTCGAAACACGATCTCCACCGTTGGTATCGTAGAGCTCGGAGTGCCCTACGATTTTCTAGTTGGAAGAATCTTCTAAAACTCAATGGATTGAGGTAGATTTGAAGAGGAAGACGATAAATTTTTGGACATTGAATGTATTGGCGGCGGCTGAAGAAAGTTGTTAGGGTTAGGGCGTTTTCTTTTGCAAAAGTGAATAAGGATGGGCTTTTATAGAAAAATTTCCAAAACACTATTCATCGAAAATTTTCCGAACTCCAAACGAAGCGTGCCGGTTGGCGTTTCTATGGTTTACCCCACGTTCCAGACACAATGGAACAGGTTTCAAAAGCTAATTCGATCATCTGTGCGAGATATGGCAATAAACGATCGATTTTAAATTAATTCAGTTAATCAAATTTCTGTGCGTTTTAGCTTGCACCTGACAAACGGTAAATCCGATTGACACGAAATTTGAAAACTTACAATAATATCATATTACAGATCTGATGAAACTAGTTTCGTCGAAATCCGAGACTATTTGAAAAATGACTATTTTAACTCGTAAATTAAATACTAAAATATCAAATTTTCACAATTTAACTTTAAATTCGATTTTAAAAGTTCTATAACATCATTCCAACTCCAAGATGATAAAATAAAATTTTACAAATCAATTTTAACCATATTAAACCCAATTTCCAATTATTTCTGTAATTCCCAATATTAAATTATTGATTTAATTATCCAATTAAATTCAATTATTCGTAATAAAATTTATTCGACTTATAGATTTCACTTATTAATATTTAAAATTAATTAAATATACAAATTTTAATTAACAGAAATTCTGGGTCGTTACAGTTGCAGGAAACTGGGAGACTTGAAGCCAGAAAAGCTGCATAGGGTGAATGACAGTCTTGATAAGTTCAGCTCTCACGCTAATATTGAGAAATCTGGTTTGCTAATTATTGAACTTTTTCTTAATTTTGTCAATAAGCCATCCAACGTCTCTAGCTTTCAAAGAATTATTAAAAAGAGGAATTCACAAATATATGATTGGCGGATTATCAATTTTGAAGTTAATAATGTCAGAAATTTCCTGTTTAAATTTGGCACCTTTACTGAAGAATATTCTGGATTTTTCTGAATTTAATTCCAGGCCAGAGATAGTTTGCATATTTTGTAAAATATGATGAATAGTTTCTGCATTTTTTGTGGTAGCTTTTGCCATTATTAAAATGTCATCAGCATAGAGAAGGTGAGTAATCATCGGCTCAACTTGATATATAGGACTGATATTGCCTTTAATGAATTCCATGTCCAAATTTAAAGTGAGGAATTCCATGACCATTGAAAATAAGTAAGGGGAAAGAGGGTCCCCTTGTCTTATTCCTCTAATGCTATTAATGAAACCATATGGGGAACCATCTATTAAAATAGAAAAAGAAGGGGTAGATATACATTCATATATGAGATTAGCAAAAGTGATAGAAAAATCCATAGAAATCAGCATATGATGGATAAATTCTCTATTGATCTTGTCGTAAGCCTCATGTAAATCAATTTTCAAACAAACATTACTTGAGTTTTTCCTATTAAAACTTCTGACCAATTCATAGGCAAGGAGGGAGTTTCCAGAAATAGCTCTATTAGGGATGAAAGCATTTTGATTAACTGAGATTAAATCATTCATATATTCATTCATTACGTTGCATAATAAATTGGCAAGAATTTTGTATGTGACATTGCATAGAGAGATAGGCCGAAAGTCAGACATTTTCTTAGCATCTGGAATTTTTGGAATTAGGCAAATGAAAGTATGATTAATTTCTCTAATGATTTTACCAATTTGAAGAATACCATTCATAGCTTCCCAAATATCCATTTTAATGCTGTCCCAATGGATTTTATAAAATTTAGAGTTGAAACCATCTAGACCAGGAGAGCTATTATCATTAATCTGGAAAATAGCCTCTTTGATTTCTTCCATCAAAAAAGGTTTACACAAATTGGTTTTTGCATTTTCTGAAAGAATTTTCTTACAGGTAATGATTGGAAATTGACTTGAGGCTTGGGGAAATGAAAAAGATCAGAGAAATAAATATAAGCTTCTTAGGCTATTTTTTCTGATGCTGAAATCCATATACCTTGATTATTAATAGTAAAGTTGTTCTTTCGACATGTTTTGAAATCAGATATTTTGCTGTAAAAGAATTCTGTAGGTCTGTCCCCTTTGAGAAGCCAATTGATTTTCATTTTTTGATCATTATCAATGGCAATCTTTCTCATCATGTCATGCAATGTATCACAACCATTGGAATAGATTTGCAGGAGATTGTCATCCAGTGGATTGCTAACTAATTGATTATAAATGCTGTTATTATGATCTTTTAGTTTCTTAATCATTAGTTGCAGATTAGGTTTAATACTTAACTAATTCTTCAGATTACTTTTCACCCTTTTCATCTTGCAGAGTAGCTTATAGAGAGGGCTACCAGAGAGATTAACATCCAATGCCTCAACAATGATTGGGGAATAGTCAGAGTATGTATGCCAAGAATTCTTATATTTAAAAGGTATCTTCCTCTTTCTAATATTTTGGACTTATAGGTTAATTGAGATAGGGGTATGATCACTCAGAGAGTGATTACCAAAATTAATGCCAAAGTTATCTAATTTGTCTAGCCATAGAGAATTAACAAAAACTCTATCTATCTTACTATGAATAGAAAATGAGTCACCTCCTCGCCAAGTAAAGAAGTTGCCTGAGAAATCAGGTTCCATTAGCTTTGAGAGAGTGATACATTCCATAAAATTAAGATCTCCACTAGAATTAAATCTACCGTTATTCATTCTTTCATTGTTGTGAAGAATAGTGTTAAAGTCACCTGCCACAGTCCACGGTAAATTAACTTTTTTGGATAGTGAGACGATGTCTTCCCATAGAACTTTGCGATTATCTTCCTCATTATGTGCATAAACAATAGTACATACAATGCTAAGATCATTAGCATTATGTAGGATGTTGGTTATGTATTGACCTGTAGAGTGTAAAATGATAGTAGTCCATAACGAGGAATCCCAGATAATAATAATTCGACTTTTTCGAACATCAGTAATATTGTGGGACATTTTCCATTTATTATCAATTTTATCCATAAAGCGTTCAATAGAATTTAGAGAAAGCTTATTTTCCAGAATAGCAATAAAGGAAAATTTATTCGAATTAATGATATTTAAGATTTCCAGTTGTTTGTAGGGAGCATTCATCCCCCTTATGT
Organism: Allium cepa; assembly: GCA_030765085.1. NCBI lineage: Eukaryota > Viridiplantae > Streptophyta > Magnoliopsida > Asparagales > Amaryllidaceae > Allium > Allium cepa. The sequence goes on along the minus strand of CM060930.1, from coordinate 188,205,496 downwards.
TCCAGATTAGGAACTCTATTAACAGTCATTATTAGGAGTGCTACTTTCTTCCAGAGGAATAGCTTTCCCCATGGTCTTTTCTTTTTTTGATTTTTGATTTTTATTTTTCAACTGGTTAATAAGATTTGACCATGCAGGATTCTCCAACACATCAGGGTTTGAGGAAGCTTTGAATTCAAAAGGAGCTTCCTCTAGTCTCATTTTGCGAGTTGGTTTTGTTCTGGCGCTGGACGATGGGTCTGAATTATAGGAAACAGCTCGTTGATTCGAAGATGGGGGATCATCTATGTTAGCAGTATCTTCTATGGAAGGAGATTCGATAGGGTTAAGGTCTGACTTCAATTTGAGGCTATTTGTATGATTATTATCAGGAAAAATATTCAAATTGTCATTCATGTTGTGGTATGTTGTAGAAGTAGTAGTCATGTATTCTTTACTTGACTGGACTGTATGAGTGTTAATCGGTGTGATTTGATGTAATTCTGGTTTTTCTAAATATGACTTTGGATTGAATTGCCTATTCTGATCTGTTCCAATGTCCATCTGATGTTGTTCCTGAATATTGAATTCCATACTAGAGCACTGTCTGTTTGTTTCTTCATTTATATCACAATTATTCGGGATGATTTTGATGGGGTCAGTTATCATTTTTGAGTTACCTATTGCTGTGTTATGATTCGTTTTGGGCACCCATGCTTTTGTAAATTGACATTGATTATCAGTGTGTCCAAAACTCGAACAAGTAGGGCATGCGATAAGCTTCCATTCATAAACGACTTCTTGCCATGTTATCTCATCTTTCTCATTCAGAATAGGAAGTTTACTAGGGTAGTTAAACTTATTATCAATTTCGATAAGAACTCTAGCGAGTGCAATCTTGATTATTCCTTCCATGAATTTGTCAAGTTTGATAGGAGTACGGAGCACTGAAGCAATACGACTAATCCCTTCTTCAGTCCAAAAATCGAGAGGCAGATTGGGGAGGCGGATCCAAATCGGAATAGAGTGAAGTAGTTCTTTATTAAGTTGCATTCCGGGGTGCCATCTTTTCATCATCAACAGTTTCTTGTTATAATAATATGGTCCTCCTTCCAGAACATTAAGACAGTCTTGTTCTTTGTTAAACTTAATCACATAAAATCCATTTTCCATTGAAAAAATCAAAAATTCATCAACTGGTTTCTAAACTCTGATAATATATTCTTTGAAATATGGATAATATGGTTTAGGGCCTACTACATAAACTACAATGGCGTTACTCCATTGTTTTCTAGCATTCAGTATAATTTCTGCGGACATTTTAGGGCATTTATAGAGTTGACTTCTCGAGGTTAATAAAATTTCAATGGAACAGGGATTGGAATATTGTTGCCGTTGACAACCTTGTTCCACGCTTTACTCTTTTGGGAAGCAAAATTCCATACCGGGGAGGCGTGCTTGGTATTCAATCGGCATGATTGGGAATCAGATCCGGTAGGAATTGGGTCATTGTTATGAATAGGGGAACGACCAGATTTGCTTGAGGGAGGGGTGCGAACTGAATGATTCGCGACTTTGGCTTGGTAATTCATAGGAACAATTTTGAGTTGCCTCTTCCATTTTCGCGACATAACAGGAGTGAATCCATCATCGATGGTGGGGGCGGTCCTCATTATTTCAGTAGTTCAAAGCCCGGTGGGTGGTCTAACGAAGATGGCGATAGATCAGATGACATAGCTGTTTGTAGGTTAGTCGAATTGGAAGGAGACATAGGAGAACAAGGAGAAGAGAACAGGAACGAACAGAAAAGTCGTGAATTTGAGGGAGAATCGACGAAAATTTTCTAATCGCCATGAGGAAGAGATGGCGGCCACTAGGGTTTTCTTCGGCCACGAAATTTTTTACAATCCATTATTCATTACTATTTTGTAATGATGTAGAAATTTTTATTACAATTCATTATCATAATGAAGAAAAGATAATCTGTTTTATGTATACTAAAATTCAATAAATACAGGTATGATTGTGGAGTTTTTGTCATGACGTTCATAGAAAACCTAACCAAAGGAATGGACACAACAATAAAAATCACGCTTAAAGAAGTCGAAGCTTTTAGAGCAGAAGAAGGTGAAGATATTCTATCTGATGAACCATATTACTGGAATCTAGAAAAATTGTACAGCTTAGCTTCTGCTACAAAAATAACAAACTGACAATACTCATAAAAAACGCTTGCTGTCAAATGTTGTGTTTATGATGAATTTGTTAACTATTTATTAAAATATATGGAACTGTGTTATTCATACTACATTTATGCAATGTAAATAAATTTACTGATAAATTTAATAGTCAATTTGTAATGACTAATATTAACAACAATGTAACTACGTGGCTGATGTAAAAACTGATGAATGAATGATGTATTTGTAATGAGTGATGTAATGCTTGAGGTAATGATGAATTTAGAACGGCTGGTTTGTTTCTAAAGAAATGTTAAAAACATAAATGCATTTATCTTTATCATGACAACCAAATATATTGGTGCATTTTTACTATATTTTGGTGCAATTTCAGTTTTACTGTATATCACTTGATAGTGTTATGGAAGTTGGTGTTGTAGATGCTGGTGTTTGAATGGAGCAATATGGATGTCAAGGGCAGTTGGTTGGATTGCTAGGTTTGCTGCTGTGGTCGGGGTTGACTGTTAAATGGTCTGGGATAAGGAAATTAAAGAGTGATTTCAATGATAAAATATGTAATGAGCAAATGAATGGGAAGGAGTTTGCTGATGAGATGGTAATGATGTAGCAGTTTGTAGTCAATGGTCTTTGGTTGCTGTGATGTAGAGGGGTTTCTTTAGCGATGTGGGTTCGGATGTTTAGTAAGGGTGTTAAATGATGGAGGTGCTGAATTGAAGTTAAAATGTGTAGAAATGTGTTTAGTTCGGACGTGGGTTCGGATGTTCAAGAGAATGCTCATATATCAAATACATACACAAGGAATATCAGTGCAACATGCGCAACCAACGAATCCAAATATAACCCAACAATCCAATTATTAATCATATGGAGTTGATCCAAATGCCAATATTATTCCTCTACTTTTTGATACTTAAGACAATCCACAGAGTTCCACCCAACAGCCTTTACTTCATCTCATCGAAGCTAAACAAAGCACCACCACCATCACTCAAAAGACAATTGCATTGCCATAATTCATCAGAATACTTTTAATATTCATCAACGTTAACAACTACTTAAAATCATAGCTAAGCATAACAAGAAAATAAAAGCCAAGTACAAGTATCTTTTTAAAAAACTGGAAACATCATATTATAAAACAAAAGTTGCAGAATTTAAATCACAGCTAAACATTAAAAGTTGCTTAAAATCATAGCTAAACACAGCAGGAAAAAAAGATAAACACAATTATCTTTTTAAAAAACTGCAGAACATTAACAATCATCACATATATAAGAAAAAAAAGATAAATACAATTATCTTTTAAATACTAATTAAAATCAACAATCATTACAAACATATAACCAATAATTCAACCATCCCCAATCATTCAACTAACATTCACAAAATACATTGAATCGGTATATAATCATTATTCTGAAAATGATGTTCATAGAATTTTAGATGCAATGTCATCTCCAGCAATAGCTATATGGCCTACGACCTATCCCTCACATGTTCAACTTGCATCCCTGCTTTCTTTTCCTGAGTCATTCTTTACAGAAGTTCTTTGCATCATGCCCAGCATACTTGCTCCTTTACGGATGTCTCTGCAACAGTTGCCCGTCAAATTGCTCCATCTATCATCTATGCACCTTCACGCTGAAGACCCCCATGCTTCATTACTATATAGGGCATTGAAAAGTAGCTTGCCCCTGCTTCCTTATCCAGGATAGGTGGAAGACACCCAAATTGAAGCTCTCGGCTCCAGATCATGTGCAACACTCCGCTATTGAACGTCTCTCCCTTTCTTCAAATATAACTATCTAGGAGGTTTGTTGTATCCACTTCTTTAGGCATGGAAGAAGACTTTTTGGTCGTCCCATCATTGGTGCTACATGCTTGCTGGTTGCTTTCACTACTTTCACTTATATGTGTGTCTGATTCCGCTCATGTCAGTCATGAACCATCAAATTCTACCACACATGCTGCTGCAAAGTCCAATAAGTCTTGTTTGTTTCACCATTAGCACACTAGCACATTCCAACCAGCTCTTGCTCTCTACTCACTATCTCTTGCTTGGAAATTCAATCATCTTCTGCATATTTTTGTTCTAATTATTATTATTCTATACATGTAAATTTTCAACTATGCCATTATCAACCATCCACGCCTTTAAGTAGTGCATGCAAGCTTCAGCAAATGCAGATAACTTTTTATCTATACTAGCAGAATCCAAAGAAAACCTAAAACTAAAGTTGTTTTTGTTGAAATCAACAACAACTAGAATTGATGCTGCAGCACTGACAGAAAAAAGATAAAACGATTTATCACTATACAAAAACAGAAGGAAAAAAACCAAAATATTAAATAAAAACATTCTATACCTTTTATTGTCAATACTACCCATCTTCCTATAGCCAAACTAACAGGCTGGTAGAAAAAGAATAATCCAGCTTATTCCTATAGACAAAATAAAATAAATAAAATGTATAAACACCAAAAGAGAAAATTTAAATCCAAAGAAAATATAACCTACCCAGTAATTCCGAAATAGAAATTGAAATCCGCAATATAGAAAGATTATAAGACTGATATTAAGTTTGAAATATGGACGACATTATAAATATGATATTAAGATTGAGAGGGAGATAGAGATTGATATCGAGATTGAGATTGAAATCGAGATATAGGTTGATAATAGCATATAGGAAGATCTAGATTGAGAGATGTGTAAATACAGATAAGTTGTAATCTTAATTTCAGTACTTCATTAAAATCAGTGCCTTCATTAAAATTATACAGGAATTTGATTTCAGTAGAAACTAACGCCTAATTTTTTCTAAAAAAATCAACGAGCGCTTTGATTGCACAAGAAACGACGGCCTAATTTTGCCTAATTTCCACAATCACAAGATTTCAGAAGATACGAACGTCATTTGAGAAGATGAAGATGCACGCCGCCTAGATATTTGTCCTAGAAAATAATAATTTCAAATCCGTGTCCTAGAAAAAAAAATTGGGTCGTATATTTAGGCCCTTCACACCAATTTCCACTTTTATAAACTTGTTATTTTCAAATAATATTTTAAGTAATGTTTTAAAGGAAGGATTTAAAATCTATTATAAGTATTACAAAGGATTTTAAAAGCATTTTTAAATGTGTATAGTTTTTAGAAAATATGTTGACTATTTTATATCTTATGGAATAAAATACCTTTTGAACTAATTTATTTAATATCAAGTTTTTGTAAACAAGTTACTAATCATATATATACCATTTTTATAAGGGTTTTAAAAGTACAAACAAGAGGTTTAGAAAGGGGTAGATTTGCTAAATGGCCAAATGGTTAATTGTTTAATTACAGATTTCAAAAGTAATTTACTATGCTTAACACTAAAAGCCGATGAAGTAAGGCTTACCTATTTGTGAGAGTTAAGATTGATGACGAGTAAGGACAGAGCAATAGAGCTCTAACCTACCGGGCTTTCCTCTTGACTGGGGAATAATACGTAAGTTGAAAAATGTTTGAAGCATATTAATCATGTTGATTTCTTATTGTTTATTGAAACCATTAATACTATAGTTAACACTAAATCCTGATGAGGTAGACTTATCCATTTGTGGGATTTAAGAATGAAGTATCAAGGCAGGCTTTGATGCAACTAGTGCTCTAGCTTACTTCGCTTCACTCTTGAACAAGGAATGGTTAAGTTGGAATGTTTAAAACGAGTTAAGCGTACGAATCATGATTTCTATAAGCAATCGTCTTTAGAACTGGATGGTTAACTTGTCAAATGCTAAATTTTACTGAACATGGACTTAGTTCTTTAAAAAAATGTTTTAAAGATAAGATAAGTATAAGGATGGTTTTGGATTTATTGTGAAAATGTGTTAATAGCATTCGTCATTAACACTTTTCGATTATACTTTTGGAGTAAATAGATCTTTAAAAGAATGATTTAAAGATAAGCATAAGTGAATTGGTCTTGGGTTTGTTGTGATAATGTTTAACTAACTTTAGTCTTAAACCTTTTGAATGGATTTGCGGAAGTACTTAGATGCTTAAAATGGATATTTTGAAGAAAATTATAAGTGTAGTACCTTTAGGAAAAAGATAGAAGTTTATTAGATAAAAGAAGTTTACTAAGAAAGGATTTTTTTAATTGATAAAAGGATTAATTAAATAAAAGGGAGCAAAGTTGCTTAAGTAGATTAACCAAACTTTGTGTGCCTTGATTGTGATTTGTATGACTCGATATTGTTCTGTTTGTTCATTTGTTTACGGAAAGTATACAAGACTTGGTTTCCATTTACAAACATCTATTTCGTACCAGATAGTCGATTAGTCGATTATTGAAATTGTCCAAATATAGCTTTAGAAATATATAGAAGAAAAATGGGAATTGTATGTTATAGTTATATATTGTATGTATAAGCTTATGTGTTCTTCTAGGACAAATGATAAGGAAATCCATTCGCTTAAACGGCTAAGAGGTGATCTTCGCTCTTATGCATTATCTGTTTATTTACAAAAGAACCGAAGTTAAGTTTATGGAGAAATTCATCGATTAGTTTTGGAGAGTCCAGTAAATGGGAAGAGTGTACTTATATGAGATGACCCGAACCTGAAACCACTTCAAAACCATATACGCGATCTATGTTCTAGAAGTGGTTGTGAAGTAAAATGTTATGTAGTTGAACTGTCTATCCTAAGGTTAAGTCTAAGGGAAAGATATGTGTTAACAATTCAATTGATGTTACCCTATAGGACCGTCTATCGTGAGGAGTATTCCAAGAGAGAGGACAGTGTTAGCATTCATTGAAGGACTTATATAGGGAACCTATGTGGAAGTTCGTGATCTTCTCGAGATGCTCGAATCTTTGTAGTGATTTGTGATTTTTTCGAGATGAAGGAATCCAATTGGGGATTCGTATGCTGTTCAAGAGATAAAGACTCGAGTGAAAGGTGCCTAACATAGCCTTGATACTAGAAATGGCTAAAACTAGAGAAGGATGCACAATCTCAGATTTAGCTTACCCGTAAAGGTATATCGATTCCATATCTAAAGTATGCTTATCGATATGTTGTGCGAAGGAGTTGTCGATACTTGGTACCATGCAGTTCACCATTAGGCCAGTTGTGCTTACCTTAGAGTATATTCTCTCTAGAGATATACGATGCTTGAAAGGAAGTTTCTGATCCTTGTCATGGAGATCCGCTTCAGTTCACTGGAGACGTTTTTATGAAAAAACAATTCATATACGAACGCACTTAGCGGTATTGATTGTATTCCTATTATTGCTATGGCGTCCACACAGCAACTATTTGAAATGATTTATGTGCTATACTCCGGACATTATCTATAATATCACTATTTAAACTTAATAAGTTGTTGGTTTCTTTAAGGGGAAAACTATTTTGGGAATCCATACGGCCTCAATGATTACTTTCATATGTCACTCATATTTCATGAGTTTCTCATGCTGGTTTACCAAACTGATCCGGATGTTATTTTCTTATAATGCTTGGGTCAACCTCGTATATGTTTTCAGATTTAGCCGGGAACACTTGTGGCTTCTAGAGATGAGCTAGATGATTCCCTACCGTCGTATTTACTTCTGCTGCATTACTATTGTATCATTAGCATTTCTAAGGATAGATTGCTATAACTGTTTAGGCTAATTACCTTGACTCTGAAAAAAATTGTATTTTAGAGTGATGGTTTATACTGTATTTTGATTTATATAAAATCACGTTATGAGATTCTGATGTTGTGTTATTTCTTCCTTGTTCTATTCCTTTTTCTTTCATTTAACCATTTTTTTTGTATGCAAAACTACTATTAATTTAAAACCATTTTACAAAACTCAATTGTAATGACCCGCCTTTTTGGACAGTTTAAGTCGACAATAAACCACACATATCTAACTCAAACTATTCAAAAGATAAATTATTAATGGGATTGCTCAAATGAAATAAGATTCAAAAGAACAAAATACAGAATCTCGCAGCAGAATGACAAAATACAATAATCAAACAAACAGTTCATGAAGTTGTTTTACAAATAACATATGATTACACTTTTACAATTCAAATCAGAGTTATACATATAGCAGGAATAAAAAATAATGCAGCGGAATACATGATGCAATGGGATAATTATAATAAATAGTAATAATATACTGAATCTTCGTCTTCGTCCTGCGGAAAATAGTCTTCAATACACTGAATGTTCTGATACCAACTGTGATGATCTGCCTTTTTGGGCAGTTTAAGTCGACAATAAATCACAGATGTCAAACTCAAACTATTCAAAGGATAGATTATTAATGGGATTTTTCAAATGAATAAGATTCAAAAGACAAAATACAGAATCTCGCAGCAGAATGACAAAATATAATAATCAAATAAACAGTTCATGAAGATGTTTTACAAATAACACATGATTAAACTTTTACAATTCAAATCAGAGTTATACATAGCTAGGAATAAACAAATAATGCAGCAGAATACATGATGTAGTGGAATAATTATAATAAATAGTAATAATATACTGAATCTTCATCTTTGTACTTGGGTGCTCGGCAAGTGAATACCATGGATGTATTGGTATCAACATTTGGGGGTCGAAAAGGCGAGTGTTACAACTAGTATCAAAGCCGAAGGTTAAGCGAGAACCTTGGCTTTGGTTGGATCTGACTCATTAAGAGGTAGGATAATGGAATGTCTTAGCATGAGTTGAGTGTATTATACATATTAGGGTGTATTTGTTAGTACTATAAAAATGTTTTATATTGTGTTTATTAGTCTATTGAATGGTTTATGAATTCCGATCGGTACATGAGACGGCATGGTATCGATAGAAATTTCTAAACTCTTGAACGGAGTAAACCAACACGACATGGTTTTCAAAAAATGGTAAATGAGATAATTTTTCCTAGGATTATATTTTATATAAAAATGTATAATTTTCATAAATTGATATAATTATTATGGTATGTTCGTTAGGAAATGATAATATTTACTTATTATCATTTATTGCTCGGTCATTTTATAAGCATTTACTATAGTTTGTAGATTTACAAGAAATTTACCTTTTTACAACAAGGGTTGCGTAGATAGTAAATTTATGGGAACATTAAATACAAACATCTTGTGAATTAAGTTTCATGGTTTGATAATAAGGCATTCGATGATAATGTTGCTTAAAATTGAATTTAATAAGAATTGTTATTACAATCTAAACAAATATGTACATTTGCGAAATGATTTAGATAAGAATGCAACTTTGTATAAACATGGTTTATAAACGAAGGATTTACATAGAAAAATAGAAAAACTAAATCCCGGTATCTTTGAAAATGTTTTTCCAAATTTTGGAGAAAATAATGGTAATATTATTTGAAAGTAAGTATTTGGGAAATTGATTTAAGAAATTGAGATCATGGTACTCAGTAACGTTTACGAAGTATTTGATATCGGTGTGAAATGATTTTTGGTTAAGTATGAAAGGCATAAATTTGATGTACTGAACTCTCTCCTATCGCTTGAAAATAATTCTTGTGATGACTTCAACATCATTGGCATTCATTATTGGGTTTCTAAGTGTAGGATGCTATAGTAAAACAGATTTTGATTCAATCCCAAAGTATGGTTTGATATACAAAAGATATATCTATATATATAAGTTTCAAGAGATTTAAAATGAAGACCGGTGTTTAGTTCTAAAGTTTTCTTGTTAAGTTATTTCACGGACACATGTAGCCTATGCATTAGGAAAGTATGGACGTGCATCATGGTATAATATGTTGTTTGGTAGTTTTCATTTATTAAAATGGAACGGGATTTTCGACGATTTTGGATAGTTGGGAACTTTTGAACTGTTACGAACTTGTGGTTAAGTATTTTGGAAAATATAAAGTTGAGTTTATATAAAACTTGAATTGAGAAGATAGCAAATTAAAACAAATTTTAAATTTGTTAAATATATTATTTACAAATTTTATCTTTTTGTATATACTATTAGGATGTAATGGAGTATTATAAGAGCATGAACTTAAGTTGTAAAATATTTATAAACTTGAAGTTAGCTTTTTATGAAATAATTTATAAATGATTTTAGTACCGAATGACATACTATTTGGGTAAATGAATGTGGTTAAAAAGGAATTGGTATAGTTAAGAATCCAAAAGGATAAATACATAAGCTGTACGTGGACCGTTTTATTCGTATGATTGTTCTTGATTCGGTATTCGAATACGTGATTTCAAGGTGGTATACACCGGCCTGAACGAGGATTTTTCACTAGACTCTTGACGGTGAACACTTGATATGGATTCTTGATAAGATCCTAAAGTTTTCTATCATGGTATATGGGTATATAAGGACAACGAATGTTTCTAATCAAGCAATCTCATCGGAGTTCGCACTAGAGGGGTCAAGTGATCTATACTAGTCGGGAAGTGAAATTTATGTGAGCAAGTGATCATATCGAATATTGCATACAGATGAATCATGTGCATGGTATAAGCTTTAATATGTATGCATACTATGTTTTCTAGGCTTATGGAGAGTTTAGGTGATTTATGAGGTAGCATGAATAATCGTTTAAGTAGTAACATGAAGCTGTTGAGTGTAAGGTACGGTTAATGGGTTGTTTATCATCATTCTACGATGAGAGGTTTTTTGAACTTGAGCAAACTGTGAGCCTTGTTTGCTAATTATTATGATACTATTAAGTATCAATGTGCTATTACCTGTTTGTTTGCTCGTGATGGAATTTCGAGGACGAAATATTCTAAGTAGGGGAGAATATAACGATCCGGAATTTTGGACACTTCGAATTTAAATATCTGAATTATTTAAATAATTGAATCTTAAATTAAATGTTATTAAAACAATTAATACACATTTTAACCCCTTTTTAAATCTTAACTAATGATGGTAAACTTTTTTATTAAAATGTTTACAAAAATATATTCTTTGAAGAAAAATCGATAATGTGACCAATAATCGGTTTATCGGTAAACGGGTTTTCGATCGATATAATTTGTACGAACTCCTATGTACTTAACTAGTGATCAAATGAACATGTTAGCAACTAATTAACACACACACACACAACTCTTCATTGGGATTGGAAGGTTCTGGAATGATAAGAGATATTATCATGATGAGGGTATAATGATAATTACCATAAATGAGAAGTGATATAAAGTTGCATGTGCGAAGGAGGCTACATTGTAACCTTCCATGAGAGGTAGAAGGTGGCAGTGACCTCTTTCCTAAGATTATAAATGGAAGGGCACACCCTTAGGAAATAAACATAAAATCTGCGAAGCTTGAGTCATAAAAATCAATGGCTTCTCTTCTTCTTTCTCTCTTATGTTCTAAAAAGAAATAGTTGCTAATCAACTCCAAATCACTTTAAAATTTACCAAAAGGATTAGTACAATATTAGAACACCTTTCACCATACCAAAAGTTGAAGAAGCAAAGCCAAACTCCCACACCATAAGATGGTCGTGAGCATTGAGGAGTTTGGGAGGGAGGAAAAGCAAGCTAAAGCAAAGGAAAGGAGGAGGAAGGTGGTTGAAGGATGGGGTTTGGCTTGGGTTCTTGGATCTTGGATCTTGGTTGTTTATGTGGTTAAAGGTGAGTTAACACCTCACTTTTAATGAAAATATAACACATACATATTTTGTTTTGATTGTATATATGTTGTTTGAATTATTGTTAACTTATGTTAAAACATTGATTTGGATTCTTACTGTAAAAGTAGGTGACATATGTGATCCATGTATATAGACTTGAATAAACTTGGAATGAACTTGAATGGACTCATATGACTTGAGACAAGACCTTGAACAAAGCACATAAGTTATATATTGACTTTGGTTTAGAACTCACTCAGATTTGAAAGTGCACTTACAGCCATAGTCACCATAAATACCATTTTGAATTTCCTTGTATTAGGAAATAGCTATGGAACTCTACATAAAGATCCTTAAGGGTTTCTCACCATATTTATAATGTTTTATATGTGTGTTTGTTCCTGTTAAAGGCTTAAATAGCAAAATGTTAAGTAACATCACGAAAAGTGACCAAAACATCACTAGTACAAAACTGCCCGTTTAGACTCGATTTTTGAAGTTAAAAGGTTTGAAAAAATAGTTAAATTTAATTATTTTGTTTCAGTCCTTTTATGCATGTTTACTGACTATTATTAGAGTATTTCAAGAGTGGTTTGATATATTTATGAATTTTTAAAAATTAGTTGTGAATTTTTAAAAAAGAGATATTTTATTGGAAACATGTCATTTTTAAGGATTTTGTCAACTTGTTACTTTTAAGTAATATTTTGAGTAAATGTTTTATAACTTATTATAAGTAATATAAAAGATTTTAAAAGGATTTTTAGTTATATATAGTTTTTAGAAAATATATTGACTATTTTATATCTTACGGAATAAAATATCTTTTTGAATGATTTATTTAATATCAAGTTTTGTAAACAAGTTACTATACATATATATACAATTTTTGGTTTTGAAAGTACAAAAAAAATTTAGAAAGAGATGGAATTGCTAAATAGCCAAATGTTTAATTGTTTAATTACTTATTTAAAATGTAATTAACTATGCATAACACTAAAAGCTAATGTAGTAAGGCTTACCTATTTGTGAGAGTTAAGACTGATGTGGAGTAGGGACGGAGCAATAGATCTCTAACCTACCGGGCTTGACCGATGAATAGTAAATTGAAAAATGTCGAAAACATGTTAATTATGTGATTTCTTATTGTTTATTAAGTCATTAATGATATACTTAACACTAAAAGCCGACGAGCTAGACTGATCCATTTGTGAAATTTAATAATGAGGTTTCTAGGCAAGGCTTTGATGCAACCAGTGCTCTGACTTACCTAGCTTTACTCTTGAATGAGGAAAGATTAAGTTGGAATGCAGTAAATGAGTTAAGCATATGAAAGTTATTTCTATAAGCAATCATCTTTAGAACTTGATAGTTAACTTGCCAAATGCAGAAGTTAATTGAATATGAACTTAGATCTTTAAAATAAATATTTTAAAGATAATACAAGTAAAAGAATGGTTTTGGGTTTATTGTCACAATATGTTAATACCATCCATGTTTAACCTATTTTGATTACACTTATTGATGCAAATAGATCTTTAAAAGAATGATTTAATGATAAGCATAAGCGAAATGGTATTGCTTTATAGTGAAAATGTTTAGGTAGCATTAATCTTAAACTTTTTGAATGGATTTGTGAAAGCACTTGCATCCTTAAAATGGATATTTTTAAGCAAATTATAAATATGGAATCTTTAGGGAAAAGATAGAAGTTTATTAGACAAAAGAAGTTAACTAATAAAGGAATTTTTACTTAATAAAAGGATTAAGTAAATAAAAGGGATCAGAAGTTGCATAAGTAGATTAACAAAACTTTGTATGGCTTGATCGTGCTTTGTATGACTTGATAGTGTTTTGTATGTTCATTTGTTTATGGAAAGTATACTGACGTGGTTTCCATGTACAAACATCTATTTTGTACCAGATAATAGATTAGTCGACTATCAATATTGTCCAAATATATCTTTTGGGAATATCTAGAAGAAAAACTGGAATATATGGTACAGTTATCTTTGATGGTGCAATACTTTACATATAAATTTGTGTGTTCTTCTAAGACAAATGATAAGGAAATCCGTTCACTTAAACAATTAGGAGGTGATCCCCGCTCTTATGTATTGTTTGTTTATTTCCAAAAGAACCAGAGTTGAGTTTACCGGGAAACTCATTGATTGGTTTTGGAGAGTCCGGTAAGTGGGAAGACTGTACTTATATGTGATGAATTGAACTCGAAACCACTTTAAATCCATATACGCGATCTATGTTCTGGAAGCTATTGTAAGGAGGAATGCTATAGAGTTGAACTATCTATCCAAAGGTTAAGTCTAAGGGAAAAGTTAGCCTTAACATTTCAAATGATGCTATCATGAGGGACTGTCTATCTTAAGGAGTATTCCAAGAAAGTGGACTGAGGTCGAAGGACTTATGCGGGGAACCTATATGTAGGTTTGAGATCTGTTCGAGATACTCGAATCCATGTAATGATTTGTGATTTGTTCAAGATGAAGGAATCCAATTGAGGATTCTTTTACTGTCCGAGTGACGAAAACTTGAGCGAGAGATGTCGAACGTAGCCTTGACATCGGAAATGACTACAACTAGAGAAGGATGCACAATCTTGGGTTTAGCTTACCCATGAGGGTATGTCAACTCCATATCTAGAGTATGCTTATCGATATATTGTGCGTAGGAGTTGTTCATACTTGGTACCATGCAGTTCACCGTTGATCCCGTTTGTTTACCTCAGAGTATATCCTATCTAAAGATATATGATGCTCGAAAGGAAGTTTCTGATGGTTGTCATGAAGATTTTCTTAGGTTTATTGGAGGCGCTTTAGTGAAAAAAATCCATATACGAACATGCCTTAGTGGTACTGATTGTATACCTATTATTGTTGTGGTGTTTACACGACAACTATTTGATATGATTTATATGCTATAATCTTGACGTCATCTATCATATCAGTGTATAAAAATTAATGAATAGTTGGTTTCTTTGAGGAGAAAACAGTTTCGGGGATCCATACGGCCTCAATAGTTAATGTTATACGTCACTTATATTTCATGAGTTTCTTACGCTGGTTTACCACACTGATACGGAGGTTATTTTCTTATAATGCTCGAATCAACCCCGTGTATGTTAATGAATCTAACAGTGGACTCTTTGTAGCTTCTAGAGATGAGCTCGATGATTTCCTACCATAGTATTTATTTCCTTTGCATTACTATTATATCATCAGCATTTGTGAGGTCGGGTTGTTATAACTGTCTAGACTGATTACTATAACTTTAAAAAAAACTTTATATCTTAAAATGACAGTTTATACTACTTTTTGATATAATATATGATTGTTCCATTGTGAGATTCTGCTATTGTGTTCCTTTTTCCTTGTTCTATTTCTTTTACTTTTATTTAATCCTAAAAATTTGTCATTCTGATACTTGGGTGCTTGACATGTGAAAACCATGGATGTATTATTATCGACAATTGGGGGTCGAAATGGCGAGTCATTATAGCTGGTATCAGAGCTAGAGGTATCAATATGGATTGTTGAACACTTGAACAAGTTAAACCAATACAATATTGTTTTCGAAAATTGGTAAATGAGGATTATATTTTGTATAAAAGCACATAATTTTCATAGATTGATATGGCTATTTATGATATATTTGTTAGAAAACGAGAATATCAATTATTATCATTTATTGTTTGATTAGCTATGCTCGGCCAGTTTATGTGCATTTACTATAGTTTCTTGATTTATATGAAATTTACCTTTTTACAACAAGGGTTGGGTAGATACAAAAATTATGGGACTATTAAATAGGAACATCGTATGAGTTAAGTTTCATGGTTTAATTATAAAGCATTCGATGATAATGTTAGGTTAAAATTGAATTTTTATAAGATTTGTGTATTATAATCTAAACAAAGATATACATTTGTGAAATAATTTAGATAAGAAAGCAACTTTATATAAACATGGTTTATAAACAAAAAGGATTTAAATAGACAATTGACGACTTAAATCCCGGCATCTTTGAAATGTTCTTCAAAATTTTAGAGAAAACAACAGTAATATTATTTGAAAGTAAGTATTTAGGAAATTAGTTTAAGAAATAGAGATCATGGTACTTAGTGACATTTACGAAGTATTTGATACCTTTTTTAAATGTTTTATGGTTTAGTCCGAAAGATATAAATTGAATGTACCGAACTCACTCTTGTCGCTTGAAAACAATTCTGGTGATGGCTTCAACATCATCGGCATTCATTTTGGGGTTTCTAAATGTGGGATGTAATAAAGTTGTTTGGGTAAAATAGATTTTGATTCAATCCCAAAGTATGGTTTGATATTATAAAATATATATTTATATATGTAAGTTTCAAGAGATTTGAAATGAAAACCGGTGTTTAGTTCTAAAGTTTTCTTGTTAAGTTATTTCATGGACAAATTAGCCTATGGATTAGGAAAGCATAGACATGCATCATCGTATAACATGTTGTTAGGTAGTTTTCATTTGTTAAAATGAAATGGGATTTTCGATGATTTTGGATAGTCGAGAACTTCCAAATTGTTATAAAATTGTGGTTAAGTGTTTTGGATAATATAAACTTGAGTTTAATAACACTTGAATTGAGAAGATAGAAAGTTAAAACAAGTTTCAAATCTATTAAACATACTTGTTACAAATTTGATGTTTTTGTATATACGCTTAGGATGTAATGGAGTATTATATGAATATGAACTTAAGTCATATAGTATTTATAAAATTGAAGTTAGGTTTTTATGAAATAATTCATTAACAACTTTAGTATTAATAGATGGATGGTTTGTAAAATCTCCTTTAGTAGTTTTTACACAACATTGCACGTCAAAGATTTTTTAAGTCTTTCATTGTTCAAACAAGTTAACTACGGAAATTAACGTACATCAACGTCTAATCACATATGCCAGACATCTGATACTATACACTATTCAAAAAAAAAATATTAACAGGCATCAGACATTTGATCGCAAATGCCAGACGTTTGAATCTGTTCTTTGTTTAAAAATATAAACTTAAAAAGACATCTGAAATTATGGGAAGACGTTTATGCCGGGTAACGGAATTACACCATGAAAAGACACTTCTTTCATTCTAATGGTTACATCTGTATCTCTTCAATGCATCTCTTCTGAAAGTCTCTATGCACAGGATCGATGATGGCCAATAGTAACAAATAATATAAATGTAGTGGAAATAGTAAAGTAGATCACATAGTCGATTTTATACTGGTTTAAAATTCCCGTCCTACATCTAGTTTGAGAGCTCCCCTCTTAAATTTCCTTTAACTAGTTTCCCTCACTTACACCCGGAGGAACATGTTTACAGTTGCTAGAACACCCGAACTGGACTTTGACCTTATTTGATAAAAATCTTTGACTATATTAAGTTTTATGAAACTCTGATCTTGTCACATGACATAAAGAACTTCCAATAATCTCCTTTGAGTGTATGTGAAGAGTATTCTTTGAATAGTAGGAAGAGATCCAACCAAAATGATATTTTGGTTATGATTGATTGAGAATATGATAGCAATATGAAAGGACAGAATATTAGAGAATAGAGTATAGAGTTGATAATCAAGTTAATCTTTTATTCTAAATCTGGAGTGTATCAAAGAGCTATGTTTTAAGGAGTAGTGACCATTTAGAAGAACTTTCATTGATCCAAAAAGTTACAACTTGTAAGAGAAGATGCTTTCATTTGTTTTGAAAAGAAGTATCTCTTCAAAAATATGACAGTCAGAATTGAAAAAACTTCTTGTCAGGGTCATAGAAATCTGTTAAAATTCACAGACGTCTGTGCTGTCAGAAAAAAATTTCCCGAGCATAATAATAGATGTTTATGGATTTGTTATAGACGTCTATAAGTTGTGCGCACTATTTTTCCAAATTTTCTGTTTTTATATTTTGAATATAAATTATTGTGTGTGCGCTTTCTCAAGGAGATCGTACATAATATTTCTATGACTTTAATCAAACTATTATACCATTAGAAACATAATTATGAGCTGTAAGTCCTTCGATCTTCAAATATTGATTTCTTGCATGTGATATCTTTATGTACCTAAAAATAGATACGGTATGTGTGTGTTATTGTATAGTTGTTTGTTATCAAAACTATGGAATCAAGGTTCTAACATTCTCCCTCTTTTTGATGATGACAACCATACAATCATGAACAAGAATATAAAATTATATCCCCCCCCCGAATTTGTTCTCCCCCTATGATCTTGAATTTTCTCCCCTTTCGTCATTATCAAAAAATAATTTAGGGTATATTTCAAACCAATTCATTAAATGAGCATATTCCAAGATCTCGTCTAAGTTTTACAAACATTGATTCACATAACGACTTAATAAAAATTTCAGCAACTTTGATTATGCAAAAAAAAAAAATTAATATTTAAAATGCAGTATTGGCTAAATAAATAGATCATGAGTATCTAATATATTAAGCATGTGTAAGCATAATGATACTCATTAATAAAAATATATGATTCACGTCATAGGGAATCATATCTAAGTGGAAATGGTTGACCCCTTATAAACATAATTTTCATCATTAATTACATTCTCATGATAGTTGCTAATATATAATTGTTTATCATGATCACTTGTATTAGCAGGAATTCATATACTAATATTATTAGTCACCAACTTAGTACTTCAAAAATATTTTCTATTATTTCTAAACAAAGTACTATTATGAATATATGTGTTTTTAGGACTATCTTGTTTATTGGTACTATAATTAATATACATGAATGCATATCTAGTAATACTTTTACTTTTGACTTGTGTATAGCCTAATTCACTTTTATCATTACGAGCTTTACAATTAGTAACTAAGGAATATATATCATCTTTTCCTTTATTAAAATTCGTGATTTTTTCATATAACCTTTCAAATTTTGCTTTAGAATCACATATTTCTTTTTGCGAAATAATATTGCTATCTTTTAAAAATTCACATTCTTTAATTAATTCTAAATTCTTATCATTTAAAGCTCTATTCTCTTTTCAAGAGACAGAAGTTTGGAATTAGAATCATTTAAAGAATTTTCCAAAAATATATTTTTACTTTGCAAAACTTCGATTTCCTTTATAAGATCGGTAATTTTCTCTTTTAAGCGCTCATTATCTTTTAAAAGAAAATCTTTTTGTAAAACAAGTTCTTCAAGTGTATTTTCAAAAACATTAGTTTATTTTACTAAAAACTTATTTTCTTCTGTTAAAATACTAATTTTACGCTCATAATCATTCAATTTAGCTAAAGTAATAGAATTGATTTTTTGTGATGTTTTAAAATCTTTTAATAGCTTCTCATGTGTTTGCAAAAGATCACTATATATAGAATCTAAATGTACCGATTTTGATCTGAGATTAGCTACACAACACATATACCTTGATTCTATAGATTGTTGCTCGCTTCCCAAAATTTGATTTTGCTCGACTATCTTTGAGCTCTGACTGGATCTTCTCTTTCTAACCATTATCTATGATGTTGTGATGATTGATAGAACACCTCGCTCCAATGCCAAATGAAAATCGCTATGCATAAGATCGATGATGGCCAATAGTAACAAATAATGTAAATGCAATTTAAATAGTAAAGTAGATCACACGGTCAGTTTTATACTGGTTCAGACTTCCCGTCCTACATCTAGTCTCAGAGCTCCCCTCTGAAATTTCCTTTAACTAATTTCCCTCACTTATACTAGGAGGAATAGGTTTACAATTGCCAAAACACCCGAACTGGACTTTGACCTTATTTGATAAAAATCTCTAACTATATTGAGTTCTTGAAGCTATGATATTGTAAAATAACGTAGAGAACTTCCTATAATCTCCTTTGAGTGTATGTGGAAGTGTATGCTTCGAATAGTAGGAAGTGATAGAACTAAAATGATATTTTGGTTATGATTGATTGAGAATATGAACGCATATAATATTAGATAATAGAATATAGAGTTGATAATCAAGTTAATCTTTTATTCTCAATCTAGAGTGTATATATATAGGGTCAAAGAATTGTATTTTAAGGAGTGGTGACCATTCAGAAAAAGTTCTTTGATCCGAAAAGTTACAACTTGTAAGATAAGATGCTTTCATTTGTTTTGAAAAGAAGTATCCTGTACCATCCCGCTATCGGAGGCTCAAAACTAACTACTACGGATGCATCAATCATCCATAGGTGTTATTTCTGAGTGACCGAAATCGAAATTTGGAAATTATTGGCTACACAAAAACACAATAACATGAAAAGTTTTAAGCTTCAACTAAACAGAATTTCTCATTTCTTATGAATTTCAATTTAAGATTTAATTAAATAATCTCAGACGTTAACCACGTTCAGATCACATATACTTATACAAAATATGATAAGAGCGACATATGAAGATGTCCCCTTATGATGATCAGAAACTAATAAATGTGAACTTTACAGTTATTAGTATATCATAGCGAAATACGCAAATAGCTCCTATATAGCTAATACTGCCTCCTCCATGTCTTCGGAAGCTTATTCATCCAAAACATGAAACTCTCCCACTCATAGACTACTCAAATTAACTTTGAGTACCCAAGAGTGTGGAGAAACACAAACTTTGAGCTAGACAATAAGTTTGGTATGAATAATCCATTATCATCTCTTATCATAAATAGTTATCTGGTGAGACCATGCTGCTTAGCAGAACGGATTTCCCCTCACTGATATCCAAAATAAAACATGCAAATCATTTATTTAAGCCCCTACACCCAAGATGATTAGTCTTAACATAAATGAAATAAAACCATAAATCATATGTATTGAATATCACATCCACCCATTTATTAGATATCCCATCTAAAAGCAATTTATTAGATTTTCCATCTAAAATCTTTAAACTGACTATCCGCCATAATTTAATAGGACTATCCATCCTAAATTCATTCAAAATAAATGTAGATTATCCACCATATATTGTTTTATAAAAGATGGTGTGGACTATCCACCGTATACTCCGTAGTTTTCCAAGGATGACTATGAACCATTGGGTGCCAAATCCCGAGGATAACCACCTCTGGAAAAATATTATTTACTTTAAAAATTTGATGTGGGCTATCCATCGCACATTCCATGGTTTTCTAGGTTAACCATAACCCATCACTTGGCCAAAAATATCATGATCCCCATGATTATTTATAAAACTTCATGATCCCTATGATTAATTCTTTTTTCCAGATATACCACTTGTTTAACCTATTCCCATAGGTAGCCCTAATTAGATTAAATTAAATAAAAACACATTGATATCCCCAATGTATATTTTCGAAAGCGTATTTCTGTTTGTAACCCCAAACTATGTAACGAAACATTAAACCCACCCCGATATCCCCAAGGTTTTATAACATTCATTATATATAAGGATCCCCCTTACATATTCAAACAAAGATAAGTATTTTACGTTATAACCCTTCAAAATAACCCTTTCGTCTTAGCAAAGTTTTACTTAAAAAAAATGGCTAAAAAGAACTTTAAAACACTTCGAATGAAGTCCCATTCGAAAGCAAATAAACATCCAAAGTTAGCCCCTTCGAAAACCTTTCAAAATCAAAACCTTTCGCACTCATTGAAGATAACCCCTTCAAAACCTTTCGAAGTCAAACCTTTTGAAATCAAACCTTTCAAAATCAAAACCTTTCGAAATC
Organism: Allium cepa; assembly: GCA_030765085.1. Lineage (NCBI taxonomy): Eukaryota > Viridiplantae > Streptophyta > Magnoliopsida > Asparagales > Amaryllidaceae > Allium > Allium cepa. Next base: position 188,183,939 of record CM060930.1, on the reverse strand, counting down.
AAACCTTTCGAAATCAAACCTTTTGAAATCAAACCTTTCGAAATCAAACCTTTCAAAATGAAACCTTTCGAAATCAAGACCTTTCGAAATCAAACCTTTCGAAATGAAACCTTTCGAAATCAAAACCTTTTGAAATTAAAACCTTTCGAAATCAAACCTTTTGAAATCAAACCTTTCGAAATTAAAATCTTTCGAAAATAAAACCTTTCGAAATCATTCAAAAAAATGAAGTGTTGCTGTTGGAACCAAACCTTTGAAAGCATACTTCCGACCATGTCAGAAGGTTAACACTTCGGCTTGCCGAAAGGTTTTAAAACACCTTTTTGGAAAACATTTTAAAACAATACTCTTGAAGGTTTAAGCTTTCGATGATCCCCTTCGAAACCCTTCTTGAATATAAAATTTTAGTCTTTTAGAAAATGATAGAACCGAAGGATCCCCCTTCAACTTATTCGAAAATAATTTTTCTTTCTATTCGAAAGTAAAAGAAGCAGCCTCCCCATCTGATCGCCTTTTTCTTCCCTTCGGCCCCGTGCCTATCTTTCGACGTTGACGGAGGGTAATTGTTTACCTTCCGTCATAGGTGAAAGATACCTTTCGACTTCATTGAAATGGTAAAAGCGAGCTTGTTGGAGTCAGAAGTAGAACTGGGCCCACTAAAGTGATGTTTTTATCTTGTTTATCTAATTTTGATTGGCTGAGGAACCTTCTTCTGTACTTCAAATGGTAAAAAGTATACAAAATCAACCTTTTTCTCAAAACACTGTACTTCTTCCTCAAACAATTCTCAAAAACAATTTTCCACCGACTTTAAATAAGCGCAGAAGACATTTTTTAGTTTATCCCCTAGGCTTAAATAATTTAATTACCTTAGTAATTCACTAAGGAAAAATTCTCAAAAATCTCCAAAAATCTGACAAATCATATACTTCAACATATTAAAATTTCAAAGCATATGAAGAACAAAACAACTCGGAATTTAACCAAAATCGAATGAAAACGTGTTAATTACCCCATTAGCATTTTAAAACACCTAAGTCTTTTCCAAACAAAGGTTTAAATGGTTATATCCTATCCAAAATCCCTCAAGGGTTCCACTCTTCCCTACTGGAGAGCCCCCACGAGCCCTAGCATCTTCAACTCCGGCTAGCACTTCAAGACTTCATCGGACCTCCATTCTTAATCTTCAAAACAGCCCCATTGACTCCCATTTGCAATAAACCAGGGATAATGGACATGGTAGCAATCCGCTAACGGAGCATACCCCATTAACCCCCTTTCCATCCTTTCCCCCGGTCAAACGGGAGCGGGCCCTGGAAGGCAGAAATCTCATTTTCATTGTGGAAGTTTTACTTTGGGGCCTCGATGATTTCATCAATGAATTAGCAAGGAAGCACAAGTGATAAAACTGAAAGGAATCCTAAGGAAAAAGTCAGATACAAAGGGAAAGGAAGGCCTCCTAACGTGGGTCAACTCCACTTAACCCTCGGTAGGTAATAAATCTATTGATCGATTAGTGGTTGTGTTTAAAAACCTTTACGCCTAAAAAAGTTGTGGTTGGGCCATGCAAATCAATAAACAGCATGGCATGCATATAATATAGCAAAATGGATAACAAGGGAATAAGGACATTGCATTCAGTAGTATTCTTATGAATCTATCCAATAGACAGGTGGGCGAAAACCACTTTAGGATAAGCTATCCGAAATGCTTTCTTAAATATGGGCACCTTCCAATTTGATCCAAAAGGCTATCTTGGAAGAAAGGATTTTTATAGATGTGGCGCTAGTATATTAATTGGGGAGGTATATTAATTCGGAAAAGCCCAATCATCGGTCAAGTTCGGTCCCCTTCGGGCGCCTCACTAACGCTCGCCTTCTCTTCGCTCTGGACAGGAGCACTAATGGACACGGGGAGGGAGCAGGCAAAGCGTGTCGTTCGTAATGGAAAGAGAGCTTCCATTGGGCTCCTGCCTCTTTGTTGGACCGTGAACATAGTGGTCTCAGACCAGGACCGAGAACTAATTCGAATTTGGACTTGACATGTCGGTTGTTTTTAACCGTAGGCATCTCGCCAGGAAGTTGGTGGGCTCATCATGAATTAGGTCGGGGTGGCTAGTGGTTTCGGGATCCCGTAGAAAATGCATCTTTTATGCCTCGGGCATTAGCTACAGCTCGTATTCATTCAGTAATTCTACCCCTTCTTCATTCTTGGACCTCGCTTAAAAATATTTTGACTCTTCCACGTCGTGTCTCAGGAACCTCTTCAATACGGTCTGGATTGCTAGCTCCCATTCATAGTTCTGTTATTGATGATACACGAGGAAGATTTTTATGGCGGTTCTTCTTTCTAATTATAGACATATCTATGAATCATTTCTACCAGACGAAGCAGCAAGCATCGGTCCGTAGAACCTATAAAAAAAGAGATGGTTTGGGCGTGAAGTATTCTTGTGCACCTACGTCACTCGGCTCGCACGCAACCCTGCCCTGTTATGTTATGGAAGAAATGAGCTTATTGTTGGTTATTCAGAGCTAGCAATTGGCTGTCAGATTTCGTCCCGTCCGTAGTGCTTTGGAAGTCACTGTGGCATGGCTGAATGTAGAGCAATCTACGATGGAAGCCTTTGATCAGTAGATTATTTAGAACTTTGGAAGATGGTCAAGGTAGCTTGCTTCCAAGCCACTGCACTAGATGTGCATGTAGTCGTAGTTGCAGTCTTACCGGTAGCAAAAGAAAAAGAGTAGCATAGCCAACCGATTTCAGCCATAAGAAAGTAGTCCAGTAGCTAGAAATCTAGCAGCGTGGCAGTGAATAAGCAAGCGGTGGCGAAGGATAGGGGTCCAAGTATATTAATATGGGCTCCAACAAGGTACGAGCTTGAAGTGTGTTCGCGGTCCAAACTTATTAATATACTATAGATTCTTTTCAAATTTTATTAACAAATGCAAGGAGAAGATTAGATAATGAGCTTCGGTCGGAGTATACTATACAGCTACGCTACCTCTCGGTTGTCCCGTTGGTCGCCAGTAGTCGAACAGATCGAATGGCTAATGAAAGGCTCTCTGTAGTCTATCTATGGAGGTGCGAGCTAGGTTATCGGGATTACCTACGGAGCGGTAGCACTCCTGCAGGGGAATGATGCCCCTATTTTCCAGTCTCGGACCTTGTTCTTAGAGGAGTCTAACCATGCCCACTATGGTTTCCAAATTGAAAGGAAAAAAAATTCTGCATTCGACAAGGAGTGATGTTCGCTTAAGCCATGAATGATGTTATGGTTCGTTTCATCAACGACATGAGCAGCAACAAGTTGGACTATCAATCATGCAGGAGCCTGTCTACTGGTTGACTATAGGAGTCTCGTCTATACTAGCTACGCAGCTCACTTAGGTTATTACACTACCAATGGTACCAGCCTACCGTTACATAATGACTTCTAGTTTTTATGGTGTATAAATCAGTCAATGGAATGGGTATTCAATGATTTTTCCAGATGACCGATAGCAACAATAGCATTACTCATACTTCGCTAATCGGAATAAGAAAACAGCTTCGCTACCTTTGCCTTTGGAAGAACAACTCGTGCCTCGTTACTTTGTCTGTTCAGGGCATTCCTTTCCTATGCATGCATAAAGCTGCAAATGCCTAATAGCTGCCTCATCATCTTTACCGGGTGAGTGGATTGAGCATCAAGTGCTCCTCCCTTTGTTGTTCAAACAAGTACTTTGCCGAGGGAGGCAATTCGACACCGTGACGTGGTCTATTTAAGGAAAAAAAAATTCATAGGCGACCCCTGTAAAAGGTCCAGTGTCACTCCGGGGGATCGGTCCAAACTATTCTTAGCCAAGTATACCAAGTCCAAACTATTAATTTCATTAGAACCTAAAGATAAGAAATTGGTATGAATTCATTTAGCTGCAAAATTCAAGGACATGTAGGCTACCAGGTAAAGCCAAACACATAGACATAGAGCTTCCTGGTGGAACCATGGGTGTAGGGAGTTTCCCTGGGAGCAATACTAAAGAGGAATCCATTATCCCAGTTTCCAAGTGCTTAGTCATGCTTCTCAAGTGCCACTTTCGATTGAAGACCGGGGGGATTCAAATTCAGTACCCCACTCGAGTACCGACGAGGCCAGCTAACGATTCCCAAGCAGACGGTTCTTGCTAGGTCGACTAATGAAAATTCTGAAGAGGGAGTGGCTCGAAGTGGGAAGGAGCTAAGTAGCTTATAGTTGTCGCCTCACAAACTCCCCAAGCTTGATAAGCAGCTTTAGGCCTTTGGTAGGCTGCCTGATTAAACACCTTAGATAGAAACATCATATTTAGCAAGCAAATTAAGAAATCTTCTTTCCGGTCTCCTCTCTTATACGTCTAAGAGTTCCTGCTACACATAGAACTAAGTGCCATTCTTTTCGGTTAGAAGTCTCGCCACACACCTCCCCAAGCAAGAATGATTCTCTACTTGCTGTGGAAGAAAGATCCGCAAAAGAACTAGGAGATTCTCTACTTGCATTGGAATCAAGATGAGCAGCGGAAGAACGACTCGATATTCAAGTTCTCTTTAATTTATTTCATTTCAACAAGAATGATTCAATCACGCTTTAACTTATTTCGTCCGGTAGTTGTTCGTGGTAAGATTCTCCCTCCGTCCCAGGTTCCCTTAAGGACAGCGCATTTGTCAATACTTTAGCACTCGGCAAGAATTTCGATTGAAAATCGGGGTGAAAGAGAGCTAGAGAGTCCCCAAACCCCAATCACGATCCCATTCTGAACTTCCCCAATTAAGCCCGGAATGGAATTAAGTATGGATAACGAATTTTCATGAAGCTTGGGACTAGAGACCTTCCATTAGCAAGTACTGAATCTAAATTAGCTACGCACCTACTATAGGAGTTCGTTTTCCCTTCATACTACATGATGAGTTAACCCCTGGAAATGAGTCCTTATGTTCCATATGGATGAATATGATACTACCGAAGAAGACTATGAGGCCGAAATAGAAATGTTGATGAATGGATATGTCGCTATGATAGCAACTGGGCATGTATGTTGCTATAGCAGCTACTGGGAATGGCAAAAAAGAATAGAATGTATTTGATTATGGTTGGGTTCGAAAAGAGATTCTGCATCTCCATTCTCCTAGTGGATGGAAATTCCAAAGACTTCGACTGCGGTTGAATTATAAGCCCTCTCAAATTAGTTCTACGATAGAATCCGTACACCCAGGGACAAATCTTTCACTCACTGAGTTGTGAAAACCTATGACTATATCGTCCTGACGAAGGATGCGATGGGAAGAAGTGGCATTTAGAAGTGTTGCTGACTTTACATTTAGGTTTCGGCATAACAAAGCTTGCACTGTCGTTTTGCACTTAGGCGACCTCGAATCAATGAGGGAGGGTAGATTAATAATTGGTAATGATTCTACTACGGTGTCGAAAATTCGCAAGCTTGTCCTAAGTAATCATTGTTGTTCATTGGATTCTGGAGGAATGACTTTGTTAGAATTGGAGAATTGCTGCAATTCTTCCTGAATAGACTTAATTCTCCCATCGAGATTTCTTTGAAACTCTAACCTAAACTCTTCCGACTGAATATGATAAAGCCTAAAAAACAAGGCATTATCATTTCTTCATTATAGATTGAGATCTTCTTCGGACTTGATGCACAAATGGATGGAATAGCAGCAAATAGCATCTTTCAATCATGCATATTTGTTGAACTCAATCTCATTGGGTTCTTATTTTTATCTATCTTCTTTGCAAGGGAGCGGGAAGTTCAGTTGTGTAGGACAGGATGCGCTAGTATATTAATTGGTGGCGACCAAGTGAAAAAAGGCGCGAGGAACTTCGTATTTTATAACTCTCCTTTAGTTCTCTTTAACCTTGAATACAGTTTATACTTTCGACCGTAATAGACCTTGGACTCAAAACGTTATAATGAAAATGGCTGATCCAGTAGCGGATTCCACAGCTGCCATGGTTGGAACTAATGAAGCAAATGATTGACCCATTATATCATCCAAAGAAATGGAAAAGACCAAAAAGTTCGAATTGACAGCTAACAACATTGATTCAATTGGCATTGACATAATAGGAATATTTAGTCTATTAAGAAGGATTCCCTGAATACCTAAAATAGAGATGATCATAGAAAATGTAGAATATTTGATAGGATCCATTTCGAAAATGTGGAATATTTGAGAAATTCAAATTGAAAGTTTGGACTTGGTGTACTAGGCTCCTTGTTATCTCTCTATATAAAATAGTTGTGGTCAATGGAATGGAACAGAACAGCAATAGAATGGATGGGTCTCCTTTTACCAGCTTTAGTAATTGGTTGTAGTTACACCTGATTTCGAGTGAGTTGTGGGTTGATTCCATCTCAGTCATATCTTATCCTGACTTAGTGTTTTGGTTCTATCAATAACAGTAATATATTTACGTCTTAATACTCAATATCAATATCTCTACCTTACTTTGGTAGTTCGATACTCGGATGTGGAATATACTTTCGTAAAACAATAATCAATCATTCTATCTGTAGGCTGAGCCGGTTCTCTCGCGAAGCAAGAGAGGTGCCTAGTAGTCCATTCTATTGCATCCAATCTATTCTCGTGAATAACCAATCTCACCTTTATTGAACATGACTCTTCTCACTACGATGTTCTTTCCTATTTAAATAGAATGTTTCTATTCTATAAGTCTTCTCGAATATACTAGATGTTGGAGCCAAGATTAATATACTTGGACATCCCAATTAATATACTGGTCGTTCGACTCCATTACGTTCTCGACTAAACTTCACTAATCAGTCATATTCACTTGATGAGCCTCCCAATTAATATACTGGACTTTCCAAATGAATATCTAAGGCTCATATTAGAGACAAGTCCGTACTAGACTAGTCTAATTTAGTATGAGTTTCGAAATAATCCTGGTATTAATAGCATCGACCTCCTAATAAAGACAATATGAAAGACGTCTCGTACGAGACTAGTATCTCCGTTTGTGTTCACAACTCATTCATGATGAAAGAGCGGGTTCGAACAACCAGCAAATCCATACATGGCTAACGTACCTTGAGGAAAGAGGGAGAGTCCAATCTATTCTTCTCTGCCCAAGCCCCGAGGGGTTCGCATAGACGGGTTATCAGCTGGCATAGTAAGAGCTTGGATTCGGTCAATAAGACAAACTTTAGGTATATTCCTATCATTGAATCATTGATTGGCTACTCTTTTAGGTTCAATCACAAAGTAAGTCCACCTTTTCGAGTAGTCCATGCAATGGGAACGACTCGGATTGGTATTTGTGAGAGAATCATCAAGTGTTTGCCAGATGCGCATGACGGGGAAGATAACAAGAAAGATACATAAATGCAAATTTCTTTCTTAAAAACTCAAAGTGAGAATTGATCTTTGTTATGCTTAACACATGAAAGGGGAAGGTTTAGAGAATAGCGATACAGTATATGTTGATTGGATCGGTCCCCGTTACTTTCTCTTCCCGTCCCGCCCAATTAATATACTAGGCCATATTAATAGTCTCTCTCTCCTGCTCCCGTTGGTCATCTATGTTTATACTGGCGTTTGGATCGGTCTCCTTCCAAATTAATATACTGGCGGGGAAGATAACATAAAATATATATAATTCACTCATTATGCTTAACACAAAAAGTCAAAATTGAGATCAAAAGATCGCTCATTATACTTCCTTTGCCCTTAATTCAATTCTTTGCAATAGTTTGGTTAAGCGTATAAGAAGTGAGCTGTTATTGGGCCTAATAGTGAGCGTGACGGATAGGAACAGTTCACGTTCCTGCCCAAAATTGAGCTTACCGTGCCCATATTATGTACACCGCACCTAAGATTGCAAGCCGTTAGCAACATTGAGAGTTAGCTTTCAAGTTCACAGTTCGCTTCCCTTTTGCTTGAAGCTACGGGCTAAGCCCTACTTCTTGATCCAGGCGTTTTACTTGGCTTACTTAGTCACCTCTGCTACATGCGTACTACTTTCTCTCCTTTCCGCTAGACTCAAAAACTGGTTCCAACCCAGTGACAGCGGAAGCTGATTCGTTTGCTTATTCCATTTCGCCTGGCTAGTTGTCTTTTCTTTGGCTTACGTAGTTTGCGCAGTTACGTTCCTTCAGTGGTTCAGACATGGCCTTTAACCGCCTCTCTGTTTGGAATTCAGGGCTGGCCTCTTTGACTCGGGCAGGGGAGAGCCTGAGCTGAAACCACTCTTTCGAAGGCAGCAAAGCGCAACAGCTTCGTCTCGAACAGTCAAATGGCATGGCTTTCTATCTATTAGTTAGGCATTCGATTAAGGACGCTTTTAGTAAGGCGGATCGGCAGAAAATAGTACTACACTAGGTAGGCTGTTCCCATAGTAGCTTTAAGTTTCGGAGATAGAATCGAATTGATATCTGCAAGTCATAGAGTAGTCTAGTAGCTGCTTTTCGTTCCGGGCCTTTAGTAGTAGCTTATAATCCGTGAATGAAGTTTGGTGCTTTTTTTCTCATTCCGTTCCCAATTAAGCTTGTTTTGTTCTTTGAGCCGTCTATTGCAGGTAGGAAGGAAGAGAGTCAAGGTCTTACCCTGCCAAGCCAATCTTGATGTCTTACGAAAAACACAAGCTAAGCCGCTTCCCGTGAAAGCAGTAGTGAGGTAGCTCAATAAACCTAGCAAACACCGGCTTGATAAGTAAGGCTAACTCAGGGGATTCTTTTTCGATAGGAGGCATTCGCGAAAGTCACTGATGGAGAGAAGCTTTACTAAAAGAGGGATTCTCATTATGTGGATACAAAGGCTTCAAGTGGTGTGGTTCCCACAGTAATTGCAAACACCTGAAGAGAGCGGCAGATACGATATCCTTCTTTCACTAGAAAGAAGTATTCATAGTCCAATCCATTACAGCCCGATAGTCTAACAGGCGTAGATCACACTGGAACTAGATAGCTAGAATCTCTTGCATTATGTAGTCTAGCCCATCTCTCCTTTGAATGAAGAAGATAAAGAATTGATATATTTCGACTTGATCTTATTCTCCAACCCGCTCATCTCATAATGAGAGTAGAATAGGAAAAGCCCGTAACGAAAGTACACATGCGCGCTCTATGTATTGAACACGAACCGAACTACTCTACGCATTACCGAACACATGCCAGTATATTAATTGCGATTAAGTGTTGGGCTCTACTTTTGCCATTGTTGGTCATTCTTGAAGTTGGTCTCGCATAATCGGCTCAACGGAAGCCACAGCCAGAACTTCTGTCCTCCTTCAAACCGTACTAGAAAATAATAACAAATGCTCACTAAGGGAATTCATAGTCAATCCTGATATCAAATGAAAGAGCGGAGCTCCTATTATGTAAATGTAAGCGCTTCAATCAACAACTTGGTAATGAAAGATCTATTCCACTGATCAATATGTTGATTTACTAGTGGATTTATTCAATGAGTTTATTGGTTTGGTATACTAAGCCTCTACGAAATGAAACGAAACTAATAGTACTGGGATGAGGGAACCATTGACTTGACGTAGGCCTTCTTCCCCTGAGCTCAGTACTCATTTCGTACTTGATCCACAATGTTGAGTGACTCAGTTCTCTCGTCCCCTCATCCTACTATTGCTTACACTAAGGTTCAAACTCATTCTCCCAATTACCCTTAATAAACCTTGTTAATGAAAGATCTTTCTTATAAGATTGAGAAGTTAATGCTTTATTCTCGTTCAACATTTATGTAAATAGTTCTATGACCTTTCATTATAAGTGAATGAATATATATAGTTGTTTCATTACCAACTTGATTCTTGAAGTGCTTATCATACTTGAAGTGAAACATTGTAGTAATAGTTCTTTGATCTTTCATTACCAAGCTTCTTCGGTTCAACCATACACTCCTTTGGTCTCGGGTTTCAACTACTTTCTTTTTGTTCAAACTAGGAAGAAGGCTTGCTTTTCGTTGATCTCTGACTGGTGAACCATCACTCGAACCTGGAATCGAAGGACTTTCCTTTTCATTGAGCTAGGCCCGTAAACTCTTTTAGGAGTTCCAAAGACAAAATAGAGGCACCCAAAGGAAGGGGGCCCTTCTAAATGGAGCAAGGTTAGTTCGATCGCCTAATCCCACGATAAAGTAAGCCGCTTTAGTTGGCAAGGTTATATGGTCTAGAATTCTGCCACCTGTGAAAGAATGGTAGCGGAAGATGTTAAGAATGGCATTCCAAATAATGGTAGCATCTTTAATTCCTAAGTCTATCACATCTATTGGTCGAATGTCTATCCATACACTATTGGAATCTGTTGTCTGGTTTCTTCTTATCTTCATCAAGTTTCTTAACTTCTTCAAGTTCTGATAAGTGGTAATAACACTATCTTTAGGAGCTAAAAGCTCTCTATTTTTCATATTATCATCCAATAGTTTCTAGTTCACTTAACTTTATACTCTAGTACTCTTTTTTCTTGAACTGAAATGTCTTTAACAACTATAGGTTCCGTGCCCACGCAAACAATTTTGTCGTCAAATAGGCTATGCACCTTTTATCAGTATGATTCCTAGGTGGCGTAGCTCTGTATCTTTGATGAGGATGTTCAGGTTTACCCACTTCAGAATACCCGGCATGAGTAGCTTCCCAATGACGTCCCACTTGGAAATGGCTTATTGCTTCTTTCATAGATAAATGCAATGCCCTGGTTTGACAAGCCGTAGATAATGCATACGTGGTGGGGTAGATGCTGGCAAATAATATACCGGGGACAAACTCCTATTTCCTATGAAATGCAATGATTACCGGTGTTCGCAAGAGGTATAGGCTTGGCACATCTGGCGTTCTCATACATTTGTGGTATGCGTCAGACACGATGAGAAATACTTAATCAAAATCAAACCTCTTGTTCGAAATGGAAAGCTATATGAGCTTTTTATGTATGAACACAAGTGAATTCTTATTAGTAGAACCATAGAATAGAAGTGTGCTCTTGCCTATGCCAGATTCTTTCCCTGTAGGAACTGGGCGTTAGCCAATTACACCAGTGATTTTCGAGAAATCTCTATTCTTGGAAAATGGCTGACCCTAGTCCCAAAATTCTTAAGTAAATAATGAATTTAGAGTTTGGTGGATTACTTGAAGGTCCCATTTGTTCATTTGATCGAGCTACTCGCTCTTGAAAATAGTTAGTGGTAAGTCATTCAGCTGCGCTACCTCTAGTGATGGGCATTGCTCTTAATGTCTTAGTTCACTTTCTTGTTAGCTTCCTTGCCTTGTTCGGGCCTTGTTACTATTATAGAATAAGTCTCGCTGTGCACCTTGTTTTGTATGTAATGTAGTTTAGTTTCCTAAGGCCGCTTCAAATATCACTACCTGCCCAAAGTAGGTTCGCAACCTCCATCAGTAGTTCATAGAGAGGTTGGTGCGCCCTATCAGTCAGGGAAGAGTCCCTGGTATGACCAGAGAATAGGGACCATCAGTATATTAATTGCGAAGGATTCTAAGCTAATCCTAATCAGGCAACAAGTCTTTCAGGAGTTCTGGACACCTGCGGGAGTTGAGGAAGTAATCATGGCTGAACAAAGGGAGGAATGTTTCCAATAAGGTCTCTTTCTACTGTATGCATATGGCTATCCTTATTTCTCTGGGATGAGGAATACGATGTGTCACTGTCCATGAAGGAAGAAAAGGCCCACTAGACCAAAGGAGAGGTGGTTTGCCCGGCATAGTACTGATTGTTAACGAGATTGTTTATTCACGCTTTCCTTATTGAGATCTTGGGTTTCTTTCCCAGTATATTAATTACAGGATTCTCCGGTGTTTTACTTAGCTGAGCAGCACTTGCTCCTTCTCTCATGCCAAATCTAAGTCATTTAGCCTAGATAGCAAGGGTAAGAGGATCAGACCATTCATTAACTCCGCTAATTCAAGTTATGTTCACTCTTTTTTGCCTGAGAACTATAAGAATTCCATTCGCTACCTCCCGCTCACTTCGCTCCCCTGTTCTCCACGCCATTCATTCCCTTGGTAAACAATTCTACGAGATCGATGCGTTAAGCATAGTTCTCTGTCTCCAAATACGTATTAACCATTGCGACTCTCGCTAGGATTTCTATTCTGAACTAATATACTAGGAGCTGCGTTATTGAGAATGTGAGTCTTGCGGCAAAGAAGACGAAATACCTAACTAAACTGAGGGAAGGGGGAAGAAGGGTCAAACACCTGATATGACTAAGCATTAGGGGAGACTCGCTATGCACCTGCACCCTCCACTGCTTACCAAATTCTTAGAGCCATGGTGAACTGGTCGTCCCATACCTTCTGCCTATCTCATGTGTGTGGAACCAAGTCCTTCTCAGTTCCAGCTTAACTTTCAATAGGTAGGGCTGGGTGAGAAACGCCAACCTCCCATGTTGCCTATTAGTAAGCGGGCCTTCGATTCCCACTATAAACATTTGGTCTAACGGTCTTTGAGAACTACCTAACTAAAAAAGTATAGTGCTTTTTCTATGATTATTCAGCTAGTAGGTGTAGAGAGCTTTTTGCGGGGAAACTTGCAAGTCAAGTTTGAGGGGAGGCTGGCGTCGATCCAACCTTATAAATATTCAAACTATAACAGTTCTGATGACCAGTCACTCACTTTTTATAGCTATACTATTCTAGAGGATGATCCATAATTGGGTCAATCAAATTTATTAGAAGTGGACAATAGAGTGGTTGTACCAGCCAAAACTCATCGACGTATGATTGTAACACTCATTGATGTACCTCATAATTGGGTTGTACCTTTTTCAGGTGTCAAATGTGATGTTGTACCAGGTCGTTTAAATCAGACCTCCATTTCGGTACAACGAGAAGGAGTTTACTATGGTCAGTGCAGTGAGATTCGAGAACTAATCACGCCTTTACGCCTATTTTCGTAGAAGATGTTTCTTTGAAAGATTATGGTTCTCGGGTATCCAATCAATTCATCCTCCAAGCCAACCAAACCGGGGAAGCGGAAATGAAATTGTAGGGTGAGGGGGAAGCTCAAAGCGCTCGCTCAATTTGGCTCGGACCTTGATGCAGCGACTCAGGCTCAAATTCATATCCTTTTTAGTTCAACTCGGCCCGTGATTTTCACTTATTAGATACCAGCGGAGATGGAAAATCAACAACAACAAGTAGTACTTTATGTTTATGGAAATCCTACTGCTAGTGATTTACAATTTATGGAGAGTATGAGTTCGTTCCCCTTAGAAACAACCCTTTCATTTACTAATGCCCTTTCTAGAACTAATGAAGCAACAAGCACCCCCCAAGAGGTGGACCTATTATTAAATGAGATAATCGCAAAATGTGCGGAATTGGCTTAACTCGCCAATAAAGAAATTCCCACAGAGTGGAGCATGCCCGAGCTTTTGTTTTCTCTAATGGGAAACAAAGCTGTGCAAATCCCAGGGTATCTCCAAGATACCTATTATGATATTTATATACGGGGGACCACTAGTTGACTTTTCGAGGATCTTAGTAATTTTATGATTTCACTCCCAATTAATATACCGAGGCATTCTTATATACCATGTTCATATAGTGGCGCGATGTTCTATGTGAATCGAATTTGGAAGGATATCATACAAAAGCTGTACAATTAGGACCTCGATATGGTTCTATTCTGTTTATAGTCTCGAAGGTTATGTTCCTTTTTGCTTTTTTTGGGCTTCTTCTCATTCTTCTTTGGCACCAACAGCAGAGATCGGAGGTATTTGGCCCCCAAAAAGGGATTGGGGTTTTAGATCTTGGGAAATCCTTTTTCTTAATACCTCTATTCTACCTTTATCCGGAGCTGCCATAACTTGGGCTCATCATGCTGGCGGGAAGGAAAAATGAGTTGTTTACGCTTTAGTAGCTACAATTCACTGGCTCTAATATCCATTGGCTTTCAAGGAATGAAATATTACCAAGCACCCTCCATAGTTTCGGATAATATTTATGGTTTTACCTTTTTTCTTAGCAATAGGCTTTCATGGTTTTCATGTGATTATTGGTACTCTTTTCTTGGTCATATATGGTATTCGCCAATCTTGGTCATCTGACCATGGAGCATCATGTTGGCTTTAACGCAGCTGCCTGGTACTGGTATTTTGTAAACGTGGTTTAGTTATTCCTATTTGTTTCTATCTATTGGTTAGGAGGTATATGAAATATGAAAGAATAAGTGGATTTTTGAATGAAAACTCGAAGACAAAGAGAATCGGGATTTTCCAATCAATCAATTAATGTGTAGGAACCCGCCCTCATCGAACTGAATGTCTAACCCAATTGGAGACAGACTGACCTTCGGGCGCCTCCTGCTTTCATAGAGATCTTTTATTCTCTCGGGGCATAGTTCGATGAATCACCGTGAAGTTTTAAAGTATTTTTAGGGAGTCGAATGACAAGGAACTGACAGAAGGCGAGTGAAGTGAGAGAGAGGCGCCTAGTATACCAAATCTAGTATATTAATTAAAAGACTAAGCTAAGTAAGGAAGTTCTTGCAAAGAAACTACATCAAGCGCCTATCTGGAGCCTTTCTGTCGGCTTATGGCCGGGGCAGAGAATTTCTAGCAGCTAATCACTGATTGACTTCCTCTTGATTGATGGTATTCGTGAACCTTTTCTGGGTCTTTATGGAAATAACATTCTCTCTAGTGCCATTATTCCTATTGTAGCAGGGTTTGCATTTTTACCCGAGAAGCAGCATCCGTTGATGAGTGGTTATACAATGGCAGTCGAGCTAATTGTTCTACACTTCTTACTTGGTGTATCTTGTTACATGGGTCGTGAATGGGAACTTAGTTTCCATCAGGGTATGCATCCTTGGATTGCTGTTGCAGATTCAGCTCTTGTTGCAACCACTACTGCTGTTTTCTCTATCTATCCTATTGGTCAAGGAAGTTTCTTTGATGATATGCCTTTAGGAATTTCTGGTACTTTCAATTTTATGATTGTATTCCAGGCAGAGCACAACATCCATATGCATCCATTTCACATGTTAGGCTTAGCTGGTGTATTCGACGGCTCCCTATTTAGTGCTATGCATGGTTCCTTCCTTCAGGCACCTTTAGTTTCATCAGCCACTGAAAATGAGACCAGTTACAGAGCCGATTCACTAGGAAAGAGGCCAAGTATATTAATCTGAGCCCAGTATATTAATTGGCCGTTGCTACTCATGGTTATTTTGGCCGATTGATCTTGCTAGTTTCAGCAATTCTCATTCTCTTCTTGGTGGCCTGTAGTAGTAGTGTGATTCACTGCTGTATTTTTACTATGGCTTTCAACTGAAAATTACAACCAATCTCTAATTGCAAGGTCATCATATTAAGACTTGGGCTAATCAACCTTGGAAGTAATGCATGAACGTAACCCTCTAAACCTAGCGGCTATAGAAGTTTCACCTACAACTGGATATTTCGTCCTAAAGTGGATGACTGGTAAAAAGAACTTGATTCGTCCTTCTGAAGGATCAGGAATGCCGACGTATTTCGGATGTGACCCGAATTAGAGAAATTCTTCTTTCTCGATGGTGCATGATATCTGTCTTTTTTGGCCAAATTCTTAGTTTTGCTTCTGGTCTGGAGAAAGCATCTTCCCAAATAGTTGAGTGAACCTAAGTTATTTTCAGGTCGGATAGGAAAGGGTAAAGAAGTCACAACAGAGGCAACAGCAGCGTAACCTAATAAATGAGGCCTAAACTGCAAATATTCTTTTTAACACAATACCCCTCTTAATGGTCTAATTACATAATAGATAAATGGATCACCAGTTCCATTGCTTCCCCAAGCATACCTAATTCGAATTAGATGGGATGAACTCGTCTGTTCCTTGACCCTTTACGTCGCACCTTCCGATCCTCCCTCAATTGATCGGGGTCGATAGAGCCCTCGTAAGAGGTATTACGTTAGTTGTACGGTCGAAAGAGGTGGCCTTGGTATCGTAGGCGCCTCGTTCTTAGCTTATTGTAGACTGATTTCTTTGTTCCGTCTAGTAAAGGTGAAACAGAGTGATCCTTTCATTAGGGGTTTTTAATAGTGGCTAATGCGGTACCAGTATACCTTCCGGGTCCCCCTCATGAGGTGTGTAGCAAGTGATGTATGAGAGTTGGCCATAGCAAATGTTTTAATATCACCAATTTGCGAATACGCTTTCTTTAGTTATGCTTAGATCCGTCTCGAAATTTAGGTATTGATTTCTATCTAATACGGGGACCTAATCTATGCCAAAGTCAATGAATGCTTGGTTCATACACCGAGTCTGGACTAGTAATAGGCACGACAGTAGTCATTGGCACAAGCAGGTACTTCTTTCTGACCATTTGAACTATGTTCTGCTTGAATGCTTCCAACGACCAACTATTGGTCGTGCTTTAGCCACCATTCTTCTATTCTGAACCCTTCGCATCTGCCATAGGGGCGTAGATAAGGTAGTTTATGGCTATAGGATCTCAAGCAGGGAAGTTCTATTACTACAGATGAACGAGCAGAGCAAGTCTTGTTATTCCGGGGTTAGAACAAATAGCGGGAGCCTATTAATTAGGGGTCTGGTTGACTGCTTTTCTATCGGTAAGTCGGAGTAGCTCAGTAAGTCAGAATGCATCTTTCTAATAAAGTATTCTGGGTGCTATCTGGTCTATAGACCGAATAAGGTAAGGATTGATTTCCTGATTAATAAGCTGTTAAGCCAATTCAGGAAGGCTAAGCAAGGAAATGTGCTCTGTGGTTCATATCTACCAAAAGGGGTAGTGAAATCGAGAAGTGTGAATGCCAACCGATCTAGGCAGCATCAATAATCTTCGTTTACCTCTTCTGACTTATGATGAACTAGCTACCAGATTGGAGAAAGCAAAGCCCTGATTGCCCTTGACCAATTAATATACTGGACTTTTCAAATGAATATCTGGGGCTCAACTTATTAATATACTGGTCCAGAGCCAAAGCCAATATACTGGGTTCTTAGCAATTTGAGGAGACTAGTGCTTATCAGATGAATCAGAGGAGGCTTGCCAGCAATTAGTTTAGGACAAGTAGGGATCTAGTGTAGTTGTAACTCTTGGATCCATTAGTGGACCAGCCCTGACTAGCATACTTCCATGAGTAGGTAAGAGCCTAATCCTCTCTTCTTTCTCTAGGGGAGGTGCGACTAAAAGGAGCGGCTGTTCGGCTCCTTATCTCTCCTTGATTCTCTTCTAGGGAGGGCCCTTCTACCCAGCTGCGATCACAACTCTGGGATTCTCTTGGTGTCCAAGTAAGGCCAGCACCTTATATAGCATCTATTCGACTTCCTCAAGCGCAAGAGGAGTTTCTCTTTCCCAGCTTTTGGTTATTATGGAAGGGCAACACAAGAAGGAGTAACTTCTCCTAGAGCGAAGAACTAAGGTCAAGTAAGTGATTCAGGTGCTGGTAGAGAATCTAAGTATTCCCTTTCTAGAAAAGCTGTTGGAAGATCCTTGCCTGCTTCTTCTTCTACGGCGTTCTAGGCATATAAATAGTGGAGAACTAAATAAGTGATTCTATCCAGGTCATAAGTAGGTGATTTTGGTGCTGGTAGAGAATCAGTCTTATAATCAATAAGGGGTAGAGAAGGGCTATAATAATTGATAATAGCTGGTATCTAATAGTTTTTATTCCCCTTAGTCGGGTATCGAATCGAAGTTAAGATGATCATGAGTAAGTATCTAATCTAAGTTAAGACAACTGCTCCGGGTAGCGAATCACATAATTAAGAGTACCGTTCTAATAGCTGGTAGAGAATCGACCCGGGAGAGAACCATAGGTCATCTAATTAATAAAGATGGAATCAGGATATTAACAAATACCATGGTATCGAATCGAAATACCAGTCTATACTAAGAGGCTACAGAGAATCATCGATTTAGGAATTGAATATACTCTTATATAGACATTGCTGTTATCAGCATATTAGGAACATGTTGAGATTCGATACCAGGCCTGTTAAGTTATAGACAGTTAGATGATTCCCAGGTATATATTCTGCTTCTCTACCTCTTGCTAATTGGTTAACTCACTTCTAACATGAGCACAATTGGTTAATAAGAGAACGTATTATTAGGTATGAGTATTCTCTATTAGTAGATTTGATTAGAGACCTTCATACTAAAGAGAGGGCGAGAAGGTAATGGGTATATAAACCAATGGCTTCTTTCTGACTTAGATCGATTAAGGGCAAACAGATGAGGAGGCAGCCTAAGTTATTACCTAAGACACATAAATGATGTCCTGAAACTACTATGCTTAATAAAAGCAACTCAAAGGCCATATTAGGAACGGAACGGTTTAGTATTATGGTTTATTTAAATAAAAGAGAAATAACTTTTCGATCAAACCAGTACTAAGAACAGAACGACCAATTCACTAATCGATTGCAAGTCGAATCTACGGTCTCCTACAAAACTCTCACATCACTGTTTGTGTTCGCAACTCATTCATGATTCAAGAGCGGGTTTGAACAACTGGCGAACCAGGTTCTTCCTGAAAGCTTATTGTATAAGCACGACCTTCAGGTCTAGTGAAGATGGTTAAATTGTCTAGTCTAGTATTAATCTGCGGTTGAATCATTGATTGGCTTAAGTTGATGGTTCAACTCTTCGTGAGTCCTCCTTCAAGTAGTCCACGCAATGGGAATGGCTCGGAGAGGTTTTTGAGTGGAATCAGAAACCGAAAGCCAGATGCAAAACACATGATGGGGAATCTAATCAATGGGAGAGTTTGAAAAGTAGTTAACACTTTATGGTTGAGAGTCAATTATTCTTGTATCAAATATCTTACAAATCAATTCATCTCACGATCTAGTATAAATAACACTAAATTGTTCGGGAGAGAAATCTCCTATTACTATAGCCCCTTTATATTAATATCCCAAACGTTAGAACATCTATGCTTAAGGATCACCCAATTAATATACTAGGCCCCAATTAATACATATTGGCCTAGGGTTAAGTACTGTTATTTATACAAGCTAGATTAGACCCTACTTAGTGAGCTTGGTAAAACGTTCATTAGTGGATTGAAAGGCAACATGAGCAAAGATTGATCTCACCTTTCTTATTAATTTCACCTGTATAGGGTCTTATTGAAGTTGACCTCATCTATGCGTATAGAAAGGAGAGGGGCGTAGATACCAAGTCCATCCCTAACAAGGGAGGGACTAATCTAATATAGGCTCTGTTGCCCTAACCACGGTGACTAAGGTGGATGGAACGAAACTCTCCTATAGCCCAGCTATCTTCGAAAGTGAAAACGATCAATCAATGAAATTATGAGTGAAGTATTCGGCACCCCTATCTCGGTCACGAGCACCTGAATCTATATTAGTAGCGCCTGAATGGCTTATAGTAGTGTCCGACTGGCCTCTTCTCTTACTCTTTCCCCGTGGCTTCTGCTACTAGTGATGTCTAAAAACTTTCCATAGTTTTGTTACTCACCTTTTTCTGGAAGGATTTTAGAAGCGAAAATCGCTTTCAAATAGAAGAGCTACGACACCACCGAGTGTTATCTCTTTACCAGAGATGACATTATGGCTCCTATTTTAGAAAAGTAGTCGTAGTAAGAGCTTGGATTCGGTCAATAAGACAAATTTTAGGCGCAACTGAGCATATAGTCTGTCAGGCTAAATTACTACGGGGGTCTTATAGAATGTCTTCATTCTTCCTAATCATGAAGAGAACCCCTGGGGTATAGCCAAGTGGTAAGGCATCGGTTTTTGGTACAGTCATGCAAAAGTTCGAATACTTTTAGTCTCGATTATGAAGACCCAGGATTTGTCAAGAACGAGCTGATAACTACAAGGGAAGCAGCTTTCTAATCAACTCTTACCTTGAAAATTACAATTTTGGAAGGCCGGCTTTCGAGCCAACAAACACGGTTTGAATCAAGCTTGAACAATTTAGCGCACTAGAGCTCGGACGAAAGTGGACCTCATGAAGAGGTTGCCAATGTTTATACTGTGGACCTTGCTTGCGAGGCCGCCTCTATCTATTCTTCGAGCGAATCAGTCGTCTCGTGTTTTTTACTCGAATGGACCTATGACTCAGCGAGATGTAGAGTTGGCTGATCAAGAACGGTTGATGTCAATTAGAGAACGATTTCTCTCGATTTTCATAGTAATAGCTCTGTTTGTGTTTGATTCGTTTCGGTAAATAGTTTCTACGATGAGATGGGAGCCTGACAAATCGAGGTTGGAGATGTTGAAAAGAGACTCCGATGCAAGCAGCTGCGGTCAGGTGTCTGGGCGGTTTCATCGATTGGTTATTCCGAATATCATAGCACAACATTAGTTATCATAGCTTGGTCCTATGATGTTTCCTTACCGCTGGTCTAAGCTGATATAGAGCTATGTTTTGAGATTGCAAGAATGAAATGTTACACCTGTTTCATCCCATTGGTCCCTTGTTTTAATGAATTTTGATGTGAAAAACAAGTCTATTTTGATTCCAGTGAAGAAATTCTGTCATGTATCTAGTTTACGTACGAAATTATCTATGAAATTTGGTCTAAATAATGCATATCGTAGCGCATGACCGCCAGTATAACAGCCTCTGGCTTCTCGGCAAGTGTTTCATCGGACATGTTTGGTTACACACAAGTGTTTGTTGGCATTGTTTCATCAATACAATGAAAACAAGGGATTCTGTTCTTTCTACTGCCCATCTATGCATCTCTCGCTATAGCACTAGCAAAAAGCCATCTCCAGAGCCAGCGAAATCGCGCGTCAATCGATTTTCCATCCACGTGTGAATTGGTTACTTAGGGTGTCTGGTCATTTCACGAAAGTTTTGGTTATATCAACAGCTCAATGAAAAGAATGCAAAGAATTCGTTGTTCCCCCGCCGTAGCGAAGAATTCACTATAAAACAAGGTCTCTCGTATGATATCGGCATGACATATCTTGTGCGAGTTCAGCTTACTTCAAATGGAATCCGAAACAGCCATGTATAAAAGCCAGATGATTTCATTTCCCTTCCCGCGTCCCCTTACATTCTCAAGGGAAATGGCTATTGGGCCTAACTCCATGTTGTTCGCACTGCGAGTGCACTTCTACCATTTTCTACCTAATGAGCTGCTTAGGCAGCCGATCGAAAGAGGTTTTCTTCTTTTGATTCAGGTTGTTCATGTTGTTATGATTTCTAGTGATGATTAACCCTCAGGTGTTACCTATTCCAATTGTCCTAGCAAAAGATGCTATAGTGCTAGACCGATAGGAAAAAATGAAATTCGTTCGGTAGTATATTAATTGTGCTCTGAATTCGCACAAGATATGTCATGCCAATGCGAAACCAATCAGAATATACACATCCAAACTATTTAAGATAATATGTCTATGTTGAATATGCTGACTCAAATAGATCACCTATTCCACCGGCCATAAAGCCTTTTACCGCAGAAATGTGTACATATACACCAATGAGGCCATTCATGCACTCGTAGGGCAAAGTTGGGAATAAACAATGTATCATTCATTTCTCGCCCCATGTCATTTATGTGATGGAACATGATCCCCATACAGACAATAAGAACACCTGACTGAATCTTTCTCTTTTGAACGAATTCGTGGGTTTCGACAGATTTCTTCTTATTATTGTTTGTATGTGACCATCCAAGCGAACTGATCACCTACTATTGATCCACCCTTTGGTCGTCTAGAATAGATGGTCTTTTCGCTTGCCCGATCTTGATTCACTAATGCCAATAATTCACTACCTTCCAATGTCCCTTACTAGTTTCTAGGTAGATTGGACACAGAACTAGCGAATTGCTTGATTTTGAAACCAAGGCGACTTCTTCATGAGGTCCACTTTCATCCGAGAAAATTGAGCGGAAGGCCAAAATATGTGGGAGTTAAGAATGAGAAAGTGGAAATTTATTCAAGTGGAGGAAGAGATATATACAAAGAAATATAGCCCCATTTCCAAGTTTACCCCTTAGGAAAATTCCTTCTTCTAAATTTAGTTAATTCTTATTTTAGTTCATTCATTAAGACATGGCCATCGGATTTATGAATCTCATCTCCCTAATATTCACATTATTCTATTTAATTTATCCAATTAAATATCTCGAATAATGTTAATTAAAATTTGAGGTCATTACAGCCTCCCTCCTTAAAGAATTTCGTCCCCGAAATTCGGTAAGGACAAAACAACAAGCATATAGCCCATGAAAGCAAAGCTAGTATAACATACTAGCAAAATTCTATATAAGCCCTGTATAGAACATACCATCTAAAACAGTCTAGGAAAAGTAGCCCTAATCATGTCTTCTGTCTTCCAATTATAGTCCTTCACATTGTCGCTTCACTGAACTTTCACCAACTTGACTATCTTGTTCCTTAGCCTCTTCTCATCTTTTGCCACAACACGAACTAGTTGCCTCACAAAAGTCATATCCGGTTCCACCACTAAGTCCTCCAGTGCCGTCAGAGCGATAGTAGTTTATGGATCATGAACATACTTCCTAAGATGAGAAACATGAAACACATTGTGGACCCCATCCAAACTGCTCGGTAAATCTGCTCATTATGCGAGTCTCCAAATCCTCTCTTATATAGAAAATGGTCCAACATATCTCGATGCTAAATTCCCGGTCTTCTCAAACTGAACCACACTTTTCATCGACGATACCTTGATGAAAACTCTATCTCCAACCGAGAACTCTAGGTTCTTATACCTTTTGTTTGTGTAACTCTTCTCCTAAATTGAGCTTCCTTCATTCTTTCCCGTATCAACTCGATCTTTTCCGTCGCCTCTCTCACCAAATCTAGACCAAGGACCAACCTATCTTCGGTCTCTAACCAACATACTAATGATTTACATGGCCTTCCATACAAAGCTTCAAAAGGTGTCATTCCTATAGTAGTCTGATAACTATTATTATAGGAAAACTCCACTAAGTGCAAGTGATCTTCCCAAGAACCACTAAAATCTAGCACACAAGCTTTCAACAGATCTTCCAGTACCTTGTTGACTCTCTCTGTCTGCCCATCCATCTGAGGGTGATATGCGGTACTCGTCTTGAGCTTAGTGCCATACACACTCTACAGGCTCTTCCAGAACTCGTTAGTAAACAAAGCATCTCTATCACTGATGATACTACT
Source organism: Allium cepa (assembly GCA_030765085.1). Taxonomy (NCBI): domain Eukaryota; kingdom Viridiplantae; phylum Streptophyta; class Magnoliopsida; order Asparagales; family Amaryllidaceae; genus Allium; species Allium cepa. The sequence continues at coordinate 188,160,823 of CM060930.1, read as the reverse complement.
AGGAATTCCATGCAGTCTAATGATGTTCTTCATGAACAATTTAGCCAAAAACAGGTGTCATCCTAGTTGACATTACCAGAATGAAATGGGCACTTTTGGTCAATCTGTCCACTATGACCCATATACTTTCATTACCCCGATTTGACCTTGACAATCCGTCAATCAAATCCATGGATATCGAGTCCCACTTCCAAACTGGAATATCCAAAGGATGAAGCAACCCACTCGGCTTATGATGTTCGGCTTTTACTTGCTGAAAAGTCAAACACTGTTTTACCCATAAGCTGACATACCTCTTCATTCCTTCCCAAAAGAAAATTTTCTTCATATCCTGATACATCTTGGTTCCTCCAGGATGAATCGTAAACTTCGATCGATGACATTCTCAAAGAACTTCCTTCTTAAGGTCTCCAACATCTGGAACACATAATCGTTCCTTCTTTCTCAACCAACCCTTATGGTCAACAATAAATTCCTTCAAATCATCAATCTCTATTCTAGCTTCTAACCTTCTAATCCCCTTGGATAACACTGCATCCTCCTTCCACCTAGAAGCAATCCGTTAGATCAAAACTGGTCGAACTTCCAAACAAGACATGATGGTGATATTCCGACTAGATCCAGCATTTGACCTCAACTGCACACTGCAAGCAGCCAGTGCTTCCAAGTCTTTCCATTCCGCCAACATAGCTAACACCACATTCTGATGTTTCTTACTAAGTGCATCCGCCACCTTATTTCCTTTTCCTGGTGTATACTCGATGCTAAAATCATAAGCTGCAACAAACTCCGACCATCTCTTTTGTCTCATGTTCAGGTCCTTTTGAGAGAATAAATATCATAGAGACTTATGATTTGTAAATAGCTCAAAACTTCTCCTAAAAGATAATGTCTCCACACCTTTAATGCGAAGATTACCATTGCCAACTCCAAATCATGAGTCAGTTATCTCACTTCATGCAGTCTAAGCTGTTTAGAAGCATAGGCAATAACTTTTCCATTTTGCGTTAGCACAACACCTAACCCAGTACCACATACATCGGTGTAAACAACCAACCCCTAATTCCAATAAGGAACTACTAACATGGGCGCATTGGTTAACAAATATTTCAATTTAAGGAATGCCTCCTCGCATTTTTCAGACCAAACAAACTTCATGTCCTTCCTGGTTGGCATGGTCAAGGATGCCGCTATCTGCGAGAAATCCTTAACGAACCTTCGGTAGTAACCTACAAATCCATGAAAGCTTCTAATCTCACTTACCATCTCTAGTCTTTTCCAATTGTTAACAGCTTCGATCTTATCCAGATGAACTGCTAAACCTTCCTCGGAAACTACATGACCAAGGAACTTCACCTCCTTCTTCCAGAAATAACACTTTGAGAACTTCGCTTTCAGCTGATATTACCTTAGCGTCTCCAATACTATTTTACGATGATCCGCATGATCCTTCTCATTCTTAGAATATACCAAAATGTCTTCAATAAAAACCAACACGAACCTATCCAAGTGCTTTTGGAAAACCCGGTTGATCAAATCCACAAAGAAAGTCGGCGCGTTAGTAAGCCCAAATGGCATAACCAACCACTCATAAGACCCTTATCTGGTCTTGAACGTTGTTAAAGGAATGCTGTCCTCTGCCACTCTTAGCTGATGGAAACTTGTCCCCAAATCCAGCTGGGAAAACACTATGGCTCCACTCAACTGATCAAATAAGTCATCGATCCTCGGCAAAGGATACCTATTCTTGATCATCCTTTCGTTCAACATACGGTAGTCGATGCACATCCTTAACGACCCATCTAGCTTCTTCATGAATACCACGACTGTTCCCCAAGGCGAACTACTTGGCCAGATGAAATTATTTCCTTCCAATTCCACAGATGTACCTTCAATCCCTTCATCTTAGTTGGTGACATCCTACTAGGAGGTCTACTTACAGGTTCAGCTCCCGGTACGAGATCTATCCAAAACTCGGTAGCTCTTTTTGGCTGCAAGCCCAAAACTGGTTTAAACACATCCGCAAGCTCTCTTGCTACATAAACCTGCTTTAACTCTGCTTCCGTTCCCATAGCACCCAATAATGCATAAGCATTTCCGTTCGAACTCCTTACTGAGTACATTACTCGGTTATGGCTATTAGGGTGTTTCAATGAAATTTACCCCTCCTGGCAAAATATCCTAGCATCATATCTATCTAATGAATCCATACCCAATATGATCCTGAAACCCACAAAATCACAAACATATAAACTGCATGCAAACATATGACTAACAAATCAAGTCATAACTAGTAATATCTCATTCCCAGAGTTGCATACCCTCCTATAGGATTCGCAACCCTTAAAGGAGTAAGAAGGTATAAAGGTTCTAGACATAAGCAACCTACCAAATACAAAGATATAAATGAGTGCGATGCACCGGTATCAAATAGTATCCTAACCGGAGTACTAGGAATCATAAGCATACCTTCCATCATGGCTTTTCCTTTCTCGACAGCCGTTGATCTAGAGGATGATGGTTCCAATGCAAAGACCTTTCCCTTTCCATCTTTGGCAGCCTTGCGACACTTGTCCTTGTAATGCACCATCTGGCCATAGTTGTAGAAATTCACATTCGACCTCACTGCAACTGCTCTTCGATCACCCAGGTGACACTCATTAGCATAATTCCCGTTCTTGTCACACTTGTAACAAATAATATCAACATTGCTCTTCTTAGCTGCTACCCCTGACTGGGCATATTTCTTCTTGAAGAACTTCCGCTTCTTACCATGAAAATTCTGAACCTCGGCCAGTTTCCCCTTTCCAAAAGTAAAAAGCATCTCTTCATTCCGAATAACCATCTCAACAACAATATGACACGGATCCCAGGGGTTGGCATGGTTGCTTTGGTAATCTTAGGATTCAACCCCCTGATAAACTTATCATTCCTCCGAATGATAGTATCCAGAGTAGCATATTTGTAACGGGACAGCTCATTAAACTTTGTAGCATACTCAATCACCAATCTAACCCCACTGACTAAATCTGCAAATTTCCTAAGCAATGTTGACTTGGTAACCTCTGATAGAAATCTTTCTTTGAACCTCTTTCGAAATTCAACCCAAGTCAGATCTTCCTTTGGCTCTCCCATGATAATTCTATTCCACCAAAACAATGCTGCTCCCTGCAATTGCCTTGAAGCAAGTCTCCTCCTCTGCATATCCGTCAAGCCGAGATTTGCAAATATCTTTTCACAATACAATAGCCAGTTCTCCACTCCTACTACATCCTCAGATCCAGAAAAGGCTTCCCTCCAATATTAGCGTAATCCCTGCTCAGCTTGGCATAATTATTGCCAATTGGGGCCACTGGATGAGCTCCTCCATCATTCCCTACAGCCACTCCCACCGCTGCTTTATCTTGCATCATATTCACGAAGAACTGATACATCATCCCATATTAGCCGGTGGAATCTCAGCACCAAAATTGGCATTTGCATCTGGGTTTGCATTTGTCTGTCGACCCTGGTTGCTCCTAGTATTGGGTCGAACATTTCTACGTGTTGCGGTGCATCTTCCACCTTGATTCACTCTTTTGTTTCCTGCCTCCATATCTTGCTTCCCTTCTACCTAAAATCCAATCCGGGTAAGGTACATAAGAAAGTTCTAAGAGAGCGGGGAATATATACTTAGGTATTATAGCAAAGTACACATATGTTACTATAATGCTTACCCAAGCCCAACCATATTTTAGATTCATTAGATTATTCTTTAGAATATTTTAAGGTATAAATTCCTCTTAAGTACATAAACCATGCTCTGATACCAACTTGTAACATTCCGCTTCCGGAGACTCAAAACTAACTGCTACGAATGCTGCAATCATCCATAGGTGTTATTTCTGAGTGACGGAAATAGGAATTTTGAAACTATTGGCAATACAGAAATACAAGAAAATGAAAATTTTAAACTTCAACTAAATAGAATTTCTCATTTCTTATGAATTTCAATTTAAGATTTAATTACATAATCCTAGACGTTAACCACGTTCAGATCGTATATATGAAGATGTCATATTATGATGATCAGAGAACTAATAAATATGAACTTTACAGCTCTTAGTACATCACAGCAGAATGCACAAAATAGCTCCTAAATAGCTAATACTGCCTCTTGCACGTCTCTGGAAGCTTATTCATCTAAAACCTGAAAGTTTCCCACTCTCAGACTACTCAAATTAGTTTTGAGTACTGGAGTGTATGTGGAGAAACACAAAGTTCGAGTCAGATAATAAGTCTGGTATGAATAATCCCCTATCATCTCTTATCATAAATAGATATCTAGTGAGATCACGCCGCTTAGAGGAATGGGTTTTCCCCTCACTAGTATCCAAAATAAAACATGCAAATCATTTACTATGCCCCTACACCCAAAATGATTAGTCTTAGCATAATATGAAATAAAGCCATAAATCATATGTATTGGATATCCCATCCACTCATTTATTAAATATCCCATCTAAAAGCAATTTGTTAGATTTCCCATCTAAAATCTTTAAAATGACTATCCGCCATAATTTAATAGGACTATCCATCCCAAATCCAATTCAAAATAAATGAAGACTATCCATCGTACATTGTTTTATAGAAGACGGTGTGGGCTATCCGCCACACACTCTATAATTTTCCTAGGATGATTATGAACCCTTGGGTACCAAATCCCGAGGTTAACCACATCTGGCAAAATATTCTTTACTTTAGAAATTTGATGTGGGCTATCCACCGCACATTCCATGGTTTTTATAGGTTAACCAAAAACCCATTACATAGCCAAAAATATCATGATCCCCATGATTATTTATAAAACTTCACGATCCCCATGATTAATTATTTTCCCAAAGTAAACCACATGTATAACCTATTCCCATTGGTAGCCCCAATTAGGTTAAATTAAATAGAAACACATTAATAACCCCAATGTATATTTCCGAAAGCATATTTCTATTTGTAAGCCCAAACAATGTAATAAAACTTAAACCTACCTCGGTGTCCCCAAGGTTTTATAACATTCATTTTATAGAAGGATCCCCTTACATATTCCAATAAACATAAGTATTTATGCTATAACCCTTTGAAGTAACCCCTTCATCTTAGCAAAGTTTTACTTAAGAAAAAGGCTAAAAATATCCCTTTAAAACCCTTCGAATAAAGTCCCATTCGAAAGCAAAGAAACATCCAAAGTTAGCCCCTTCGGAAACCTTCCAAAATCAAACCTTTCGAAATCAAAACCTTTCGCACTCATTGAAGATAAACCCTTCAAAACCTTTGGAAATCAAACCTTTCAAAATCAAACCTTTCGAAATTAAAACCTTTCGAAATTAAAACCTTTCCAAATTAAAACCATTCGGAATTAAAACCTTTTGAAATCAAACCTTTTGAAATCAAAACTTTCAACATCAAACCTTTCGGAATTAAAACCTTTTGGAATTAAAACCTTTCGAAATCAAACCTTACGAAATCAAACCTTTCGAAATCAAACCATTCGAAATTAAAACCTTTCATAATTAAAACCTTTTGGAATTAAAACCTTTCGAAATTAAACCTTTGGAAATCAAAACCTTTCGAAATTAAAATCTTTCGTAATCAAACCTTTCGAAATTTTAACCTTTTGAAATCATTCAAAAACAATAAAGTGTTGGTGTTGGAACTAACCCTTCGAAAGCATACTTCCGATCATGCCGAAAGGTTAACCCTTCGGTTTGCCGAAAGGTTTTAAAATACCTTTTTTGGAAAACATTTGAAAATAATACTTTTGAAGGTTTAAGCTTTTGAAGATCCCCTTCAAAACCCTTCTTGAATATAAAATTTTAGTCTTTTATAAAATGATAGAGTCGAAGGATCCCCCTTCAACTTATTCGAAAACAATTTTTCTTTCTATCTGAAAGCAAAAAAGGCAGCCTCGCCATCCCTTCGCCCTTTTCTTTTCTTCGGCCCCGTGCCTACCTTTCGACTTTGATGGAGGGTAACCATTTACCTTCCGTCTTAGGCGAAAGGTACCATTTGACTTCATCGAAAGGGTAAAAGCGGGCTTTTTGGAGTTGGAGGTGGAACTGGGTCCACTGAAGTGATGTTTTTATCTTGTCTGTCTAATTTTAATTGGCTGAGGAACCTTCTCCTATACTTCCAAATAGCAAAAAGCATACAAAAGTCAACCTTTTTCTCAAAACACTGTACTTCTTCCCCAAACAATTCTCAAAAACAATTTCCCTCCGGCTTTAAATAAGCACGGAAGACATTTTTCAGTTTAGCCCTTAGGCTTAGATAATTTAGTTACCTTAGTAAATTACTAAGGAAAAGTTCTCAAAATCTCCAATCTGAAAAATCATATACTTCAACATATTAAAATTTTAAAGCATATAAAGATCAAAACAACTCGGAATTTAACCAAAACTGAATGAAAACGTGTTGATTAGCCCATTACCATTTTAAAACACCTAAGTCTTATCCAAACAAAGGTTTAAATGGTTATATCCTATCCAAACTCACAATCATGAATTAAGTGTAGCCCATAACCGATCCAAACATAGAAAAACGAGATGATAAACATGATTAGTTAATAGGAGAATGAGATACTTTCCTAGCTTTAATTCCTTAGCTTATTCTTTAATTTAAACTCTTCTTGGAGCTTTTTAATGGCCGGTCGAAATATGTGGGAGTTAAGAATGAGAAAGTGGAAATATATTCAAGTGAAGGAAGAGATATATACAAAGAAATATAACTCCATTTTCAAGTTTACCTCATAGGAAAATTCCTCCTTCTAAATTTAATTAAGTCTTATTTTCGTTCATTCATTAAGACACGGCTATTGGATTTATTAATCTCATCTCCCTAATATTTATATTATTCTATTTAATTTATTCAATTAAATATCCCAAATAATGTCAATTAAAATTCAGGGTCATTACATATCTCTTCAAAAATATGACAGCTAGAATTGAAAAAATTGTTCGTCAAGTTCACAGACGTCTGTTAAAATCCACATACGTTTGTGCTGTCAAAAAAATGCTTTCCCGAGCACAATGATAGACGTCTGTGTATTCGTTATAGACATTTGTGAGTTGTGTACACTGTTTTTCCAGATTTTTTGTTTCTATATTTTGAATATAAATTATTGTGTGTGCTTTCTCAAAGAGATTGTACATAACATTTCTATGACTCTAATCAAACTATTATACCATTACAAATATCATCATGAGTTATAAGTCCTTCGATATTCAAATCTTGATTCCTTGCATGTGATATCTTTATGTATCTGAAAATAGATATGATGTGTGTGTGTTATTGTATAGTTTTTTATCATCAAACCTATGGAATTGAGGTTCTAACATCTTCTTCCTCACAGATTGCAACCCTTAGACTGAAATAAAATATACTAAAGTATGTTACTCATCAAAAAAACTCTTCAACCCCTATAAATATGTAAAGATTTTGTGAAACAAATAACTTGAATTTTCTAAATCTCATATCTATACTCTTTACATACTCTAATTTCTAAAAGCAATCAAAATATCAGTTTTATCAATTCTTATAAGCAAAGCTTCATATACACATACCACTCAAAGGAGATTATAGGAAGATTTGTACTGCGCTGTCAAAATCAATATTACAAAGAACACATACTTGTCAGGAAAAGATTTTTGTATCAAGCTTATTCTTCGAGGCTAAGCGAGGGTGATTACTAGTTAAGGCCAAAGAGGAGCTTTGGGACTGGACATAGGACAGGAGGTACGAAAAAGTATAAAATCGCTGGTGTGATTGTTTCATTACATTTTATTCACTTTGTTCTGCTAGTTATAAGTTAGCTATTTATTACACTTATATTAGATATAAATACATGATCCATACACACTTTCATTTGGTATCGGAGCATGGTTATTCATGTTACAGTAACACGCAATTGAAACATATTTAATATGGCAAGTACATTTCAAGAAGATCAATCCACTACATGTCCTTCACTATTCACTGGATCTAATTATGCTTATTGGTCTACACGAATGCATATTTTTATGGAAGCTAATGGTTTAGAAATTTGGTTAGAAACTCAAAATAAATATAAAGCACCAAACACAGACATAGGCACTTGGATATATGCTCAAAAGAACATAGCAACAGACAATGCTAAAGCCATGAATGTTCTAGTACATGTGCACTTGGATATAAGCACTTGACAAAAATGAATTTTCACGTGTCATGCTGTGCACTACTGTATATGATATATGGCATACACTACAAATCACTCCTGAAGGCAAAAACAAAGCAAATAAATAAAGATGTCCATTTATGGAATCAATTTCTTCATTTGAAATCAAAGAAAATGAACCTATTAGTGATATGTATGTTAGATTTCAAACTATTCAGCATGATCTTATGGCACTTGGATTCAAATTAAAGAATTTGGTTTAATTACATGTATTCTAAATTCCTTAACTAATGAATGGTAACGAAAAGTGTTGGCTATAGAAGAGGCCAATGATCTATGTCTATCTCAACTGAAAGTTGAAGAATTAATAGGAAATTTGATGTCGTACGAAGAAAATTTGCAGGCAAGAAAAGAACAAAACAATGAAAAGGAAAATACAGTTTTTCAATGTAACGATCCAGAATTTTTGTCGTCTTGAGTTATGAATATCTGTTTTTAATATTCAATAATACGATCTTTTAATCAGAATAAAATTCCAGGAAAATGACTATTGGAAATAATATATAGTTTTAAAACAAGATAATAATCAAAATTTTCCATATTTTATTTATAAAATAGAAAAATTGATTTAAATTGGAATTTCTCATAACAACAGGATTTATATGTAAATTAAAAACAAATCCATAGCGAATGAAAATGAATGAGAAGAATTTGTATGTATATATATATAAGAAATATGTAATACTAAATAAAAATAGTATATTAAAAACAATATATATGTGGGAAGTGAGAAAAGAAGGAACACACACACACACGTATATATATATGAAAATATAATATGGTGGAAATGAGAAAAAATTAAATAAAATCATTTAACCATTTTTAAATATAAAAGTATATGGATATAAAGACTAAAAACTACTTTTATGTCAATACTACTATGCATTTATTTATTCTCTAAAATGTGGTGAATTGGCAGTTTTATTTCTAAAAAGAAATTATGCTCCTAGAGTTAACATCAAAATTACAAGTCAAAAGTTACAACAAGATTACAGGTTAAAAAAATGGTCATTTCCTAGTCAAAGATAATGGGTAGGAAGGAATTTTGATTTAATCTCAAACTTCATTCTCAGCCATCAAAATTTCAACTTTAGCCACCGAATTTTTTTTCCATCCATCATAATAACCTTGCACAACAGCTAAAATCTTTTGAGCCCCAAAAGCTTGTACCTTATACATCATTACATTTTATATGAACATATATATAGAGGTTCTCATCATGTTCAAGGTGAGGATTTAAATTGAATGCCTGTACATGTTGAAATAGCACTCTGTTAAGTCAATAGAGTTAACATTTCATATATGCTCTGGTTTTTAAAAATCTATATCTCTCTTTTCGATTTACATTTGCCGATGATTCCAACTGATCAAGTGGTTGTTTTTGAACCAAGATCACATTAAAAATAGCTTAAAGCTTGTTCATTTCATATATCATGGGAAATTGCAAAAATATAGTAAGGAACCGAATTTTTCGATAAAATTCAACATATTAAAAATATCGAATCGAGTATGCCATTGTGATTGTCGTATAAAAATAAGATTTTTAGTGCAGAAATCTTGATTTTTAATAGCATAGGCTTTGTGAAATTTGAAGATGATTGAAATCCACTAAAAAATAATTTTGGGCAATATGGTCCAGAAAGGAGGAAAGGCTTGGTCGAGAGGAGCATTGTGATGAGGCCGAGGGGTTCGCCGTGGCCAAATTTTTATTTTTGCTTCGATTTAAAGTGGCATGATATTTTTAGGGTTTAAGGGCGTGTTTTTTTGGGTTCAGGAACCTGGGTCGTAGAGCCAAAGGGAGACACTGGACTTAGTCGCCGTTGGCTGGAAGGAAGCAGCGGCGATGGGGGTTCGAGCAGTGGTGGAGGCTTGGCTGTAGGTGGTCAAGGTTATGGGAAATCAAAGGTTTTGTCGAAAGCATTTTTGTGTTCAAGTGGAAGGTCTATTCGAATTAGCGTATAAGAGATGAGGGTGACTAGAGCTTGTAATCGTGGACGATCGAGATGGCTAGAATGAGGCGCACGTGTGAGTGTCATCACGGCGGAGCATAGACGAAGTTGCCCTTATGCACATGTACGAGTGCACTTCTATGTGCATGTTTCACTTATCTCTTTCGTTGCTTGGAATGAAAGAATGGTGGAGGAAGATGATGATTACTATGCGTACGTGATTTTGATCGAGAGCTCAGCCTGCTTGCGTTTGAGTGGGAACGGTTCATTCTACTGGTTTAAAAAAAGGGAAAATAATTTTCACTGGAACGTGAAAATAGGAATTGGAGAGTATTGGGGAAGAAAGGGGCGTAGCAGGGTTCGGATATGTAGGCTTGGGTTTCGACCCAAAGATTACGAAGGTGGAAAGTAACTATCTTAAAATGTTTAAATTATATATATATATAGTAAATTTTGAAACACTATATCTTGTTCATATAAAACACAATTAATGCACGACTTTTTGCGATGGGTTCGTATCACCGAGTACTTCATTGTGATGAACCTGTTGTCAAATTTGATGAAGTAATAAATTATGGTATTTAAAATGGACTGATTTAAAATACGCGGTTTAAATGAATTTAGCCATTTTAAAATTTATATGTTCTATCTATTGACGTAAATTGCCAAATAAAAATATTAGTGAATTAATTTGGAGTAAGCAAGTTGATTTGACATCCGTTTAGCGGAATAAAACACCGTTCCTCTAACTGTATTTGATTGGTTTGTTGTTGGTAGAATAAGTCAACATTCTGTCTTTATTATTAAGTATGTTTTTGGACATTGACTAGCAGAAAATAAACCATGTTCTGCTATCACATTTGTATGGACCCCTAATTATTATCCTGTTGATTATATTGAGTAATGTGATGGATTGATTCTATGAATATTTGAATCTGTTATTTTGGATTGTTATAGAACAAATGGTGACTTGATTAAGTGCCATTGAAATTAACAAGCTTCTTTTCAAAATTTTGAAATTGATTTTTAAACCAAAGTTATTTTGAGAATGATTGTTATTAATTAATGATATTTTAAAGATAATTACTAATTTTTTGATAATGATTTAAGTTGATTATTTTACGACTCTTAAAAAGTTATTTAAAAATATTTAATTCTTGTTTTCAAGGTTATTTAATTATTTTAAATATTTAAAAGTATATATTAATTATTTATTTAAGGTTAGTTTGAAATAATTGGATTTAAAGTTAAATATTAATCAAGAATCAACCAGTATTAAAATAATATAATTTCAAAGGTAATTTGTTCGATATTAATATGGTTTTTAAAAATAAATATTATGTAGTAAATCGTTATAAAAGAGTATTTCCTAAATTAACTTTGAACTTATTATAGAAACTTTATAAATATTATATGAGATAACTATTGAAATAAAAGTTTTAGGGAAGTAATGGTATAATTTCATAGCATAATTCGAGGGCAGAGATTGCCTATAGTTTGTGGTGTTTTCGCTGGGATAGCAACGTAACTATTGTGCAAACTGCGATCTGTGATTGACTGCATGGTGAAAACCGGGAGGCGGGGATTGCCTAAGTTAAGTTTGGATTTTTCTAGGATAGAGATGTAATCATCGAGCTGCAATCCATGGTCAATGCCAAATGGTGCTTTCCATATTTATTTTAAAAAATTTTCAAATAATTTTGAAATGAATGGTTTGTGAATATACTTATTCCAGTGAGATAAGTATATGATTGTTTTTGATAAAGAGATTTTATTTATTGAAATTAAATTAAATAAGGCTTAGTGATTTTAGTGGAAAATGAAATCTTTATTTTAATGTTTGTTTATTTGATTGTTAAATAACTGACTATCAAATCTTGACCTAAATGTGTAATCCTTCTTAATTTTGGTGATATGGAATTATTCCCTACTTAACACCGAAGGATTTTAACTTTAGAAATATCTAGGAGAAATGCGAGAAGTATATGGTATGGTTACCATCGGAGTGTTATACTATACGTATAAACTTGTGGATCTCCTAGGATAAATGATAAGGAGATCCATCCACTTAAATTGCTAGGGGTTGATCCCAAATCTTATGTATTGTCGGATTATTTCCTAAAGAACCGGTCTTGAGCATTCTGGAAATCGACGAATGGTTTTTGAAGCACCTAGGAAATGAGAGTGTAATCGTAAGAAATGACTAGGAAACCATGACCTATGCGTTATAATTTGGGATGTTGATATCCATATGTGGTTTCGTGACTCGTTGGAGTATAAGAATCTGTGTGAGATTCCAAGATCTGTTGAGATGTGGGAATCTGTATGTGATCCATAGCCTTTGTGGTACGAAAATCCATATGGATTCCATGATCTATTTTTGGAGTGGTGCGTAAGCTGGAACGCCGGACATAGCCTCACTACCGGAAATGACTAAAACCAGAGATAGAAGGCATGGCATGTAGGGTTAGCAAACCCATAGGGTGTGATCGGCTCCTTTCTAGCAATACGGATACCTTCAGTTGTTTTGGCATGCTAGAGCAATGCACTTGGTCTTAGCAAGATCGGTTATGTTTTTCCTATGATACCCCAGCTAGATGGGTATGATACTTCAAAAGGATTACTCTGATGCTTGTAGAGGTGGACCGTTTTCGAAGTACCGAGGGCACCTCCATGGAAATCCTACACAATTAGCAAACGAGCTTTATCGATTTTCGATTATATATTTAGTACCGTTGTGATGGACATAGCACATACATCGCAACTACTTGTTATTATTACTATGGCGATTAGAGACTATTATAATATCAGATGATTTTCTATAAAAGAGTTTTGGTTATCGTATGGTAAAAATCCATCCGTGTTTATTTGCAGCAAGGTTTTATGAGATACCTTTGTTTTGAAATGGTTACTAAACCTTAATAATCAAGTTGATTGTGATTTAAATTCTCATGCTGTTTTTACCAAAATGACCCGAGCGTGGTTTTTCCTAAATGCTAGGGTTAGACCGAGCATATTTTCCAGGTTTACTTGGATATTTGGAGCTTCGGGAGAGAAGCTGGAGCCCAGAGATGTATTCATGTAGATGACTATATTTTCGTTGCATTATAGTTGTGTTTATCAACAATTGTGAGGACAGGCTTTTATAAATGTCCATGCTAAATAGGTCGGTGTACTCTGATTGATGTGTGTGTGTGTATTACAGTTTTGTCTTTTGTGTAAAGATTGTTATATATTATAGATTACTGTTCCATTGTAATATTCTGTATTGTTTTTTTTTCTTTCTATCTTCTATCTATCTTCTTTCTACTCTATTTTTCTTAACTACCTGCCTTCCTGTGCAAAATTGGACTGGACAAGTGTGGTTTATTGTCAGTTTAAACTGTATGGAAAAGTGGGTCGTGACATTGAAGACAATGATAACAATTAAGACATAGATGAAGATGGGATCGTATTTTTTGCCAAAATTTACAACAAAGATGACGAGATCCCAAAATGGAGGAAATTCAAATTCATCGAACCAAACTTCGATCAAATGCTTTGGATGTGAAAGGTTCGAACACATGAAGAAACAATGCCTAGAACTTAATAATGACAAAAAGAAAAGAAAGTTTGAGAAATTTAAGAAAAGAAAATGGGCTTTTCAAGTAACTTGGGATAACTCAGATTCGTCTTCATCTTCAGATAGTGACAGCAATAGTGATTTTGAGCAAGCAAATGTATGCTTCATGGCAAACACTAGGGAGGTATGTCCTTATCTTACTTACAATGAAATTTTAGAACTTAGCATGGAACTTGATGAAAAATATAGAGAAATTAAGAAATTAAATAAAGAACATATTTCTAAAATTAATCATATGGAGCTTGAAATAGTATTATTGAAAGATGAGAAAACCATTCTAGAATAAGAATTAGAAACCACACAAGAAAAATATTAAAATCTATCTGGTCCAAATGATTCTCTATTATGTGAAATAGGAAAAGTTAAACTAGAAAATGATGATATTATAAAAGAAAACATTTTATTAAATGATAATCTAGAAATATCAAAATCTGAAATTTCAAATCTTAAAAATGAGTTAGAATAGATTTCAAATAATATTTCAAAATTCAATAAATGAAAGCAGAATTTGGACAATTTGATCAAAAGTTCTAAACCATCTGGAAATCGGAATGGATTAGGTTTCAAGAAACTTCAAAACATAGAACTATTGCTCACTATATAAAAAGTTCAAGAGGTCTCATACTGGAGAAAAGACTTCTAACTCTAAAATACTAAAAATATGGATTCCAAAATTGTAACGACCCACCTTTCATTCCATAGAAAGACGCATCATTAAGAAGAAAGAAAGGGATAGAAAAGAGAAAAGAAAGGAAAGAAAGAAACAGACAACATCAGAATCTCATAGCGGAACGAATACATTATATTATATCACATAAAACATTACATAGTATCATATACATCAGAGTTTTACAGCCAATACAACACAAACTAGACAATTATAAATATCTGCCCAGCAATTACAATTCAAGTACATCAGAGAAAATAGATATAACTCAAACACAGCGGAACCACTAAATATATCTACACGCTGAAGCCTCCTGCTCCATTATCTCCTCCAGAACTCGTCAAAGAAATCCTGAATCACTTGACTACTCATACATAATATGAGTATCCAAGAGTTTAATAAAACAGAAAATAAACACTCGGGTCAGACATGGGTCTGGTGTGAGTAAACGGGATAAAAGTTGCTTAACTTTAGAAAATCCTTTGAAAACAAAAGGTATCACGTAAGACTTCCCACACATAAACGTGGAAAAGTTTTTACCTTACGCTAACCAAAACATTTGATAGGAAATCCAGTGATATTATAATAGTGCCTAGGGATTTCAAAATAAAATACAGAAATAGCTGGAATGCTTACGTCTCACGTTTCAACATAGTTGGGCACAATCAAAATCGTATAGGCACTTATAGGATTATGGATTCCTTCAATGGCAGGGCTACTGGG
This sequence comes from Allium cepa, assembly GCA_030765085.1. Classification (NCBI taxonomy): domain Eukaryota; kingdom Viridiplantae; phylum Streptophyta; class Magnoliopsida; order Asparagales; family Amaryllidaceae; genus Allium; species Allium cepa. The sequence continues at coordinate 188,145,617 of CM060930.1, read as the reverse complement.
GTACCGCCCGTCACAGTACGTGGCCTAGATCACCGTACCGAGGAGTACGCCCGCTCCCCTGCAACACAAAGCCGGAACCATTCCTTACTGAACAGTTCCGAACAAGACCACCCCGCAGATTGGCCGTGGCCAATTGCCACACAACCGAATATAAGGGACCTCTAGACAGGGGTAAATCTTGCTCTCCAGTGGGGCTACCCACGAAGCCTTGCTGCACCTCCCATGTTTTAGCCATTCCCGGTTGATGAGGCTTGAGGCTACGATTACCTTTATAGGACCCATCAAACTTAGAATGCTCATCGTCCACCTAACGATGTTCTGAAAGCATTCAATCCATACAAGTTCGTTCCGGGTTCGAACGAAACCGAAGGCACTATCTCGTTGCACTCATTTTGGAATCACCCTCAGAGTCAATGACCATAGCCCTTGAACTCTAAATCACCATCTCGAACCTATAAGTACTATTCCGTCAAACTCATTACGGAATCACCCACAGAGTTATACTGACGTATAGTTCTTACACCTCGAGTCTTCACTTTCTCCACTTGGATTAACGACCTAATGTTTAATTGGAATCGATGTGGTTTTCGGATATCCAAATATGGAAACCCGATCCCGGTCTCACCGAAACCAAACGCCATTTTAATGTCCAAGTTGTACTCAAGGGTTTTAATCAATTAACTCATTTTATTATTATCTATTCCACACAGATAGATAAACTTCATATCACAATAGATAATCACATTCATAACATAAACGGATAATCTATATCATTATCACAAACAGATAATCATCACAACCGGATAATCCATCACACATCATCATACCTTAACAAAACATCCATATCATACAAATACAACTCATCTCATTACTGAGATCACAACCATTCAATCAATAATATCCATAAGCAATGATTTATTAACCATCAACTATAATTAATTTAAAAAGAATTAAACTAATTACTTCTATCATTAATTAATTTAAATTAAATTAAATTAATTACCACATTTAAATCCTGCTTAATATCCATTAATAAATTAACCCAGTTAATTAATCATTCACTAAGTATTTAACTTGACTAAACACCTTGATTAATCATTTACTAATTACAATAAGTAACTAGTCTTTAATTAATTTTCACAAATTAATTAACCTTATTCATAAGTGATTAACATTTAATTACACATTTATTAATTAATTATAATTAATTATATTTGTCCTTAATTAATTACAATTAATTAATTACTTATTTAATTATTACTTAATCAAACAATCCTTAATTACATCATTAACTATAATAATTAATGATCTCTAATTAATATTCAAATTTACTTAATTTAAAAATTAATTACTTTTAGTAATTATTAATCACCATGATTAATATTAAATTCAGTAATTAACTCCCTTAATTACTTATTAATAAATAAATTCCCAATAATTAATTATCTTTATTAATTAATCCTTGATTAATTACAAAAGTAATTATCCAAATTACTTAATTAAAATAAATCACCTTTCACTAATTACATTCCAGTAATTATCATTATTACTTTTCTAAGTAATCTTGCTCCATTAATTACATTTAGCAATTACCTCCATTAAATCATCAAACGATTTACTTAAATTAATTAAACTAAATTAATTAACTTAAACAAACCACAATATCAAAATTAATTACAATAAGTAAATAGTTCCTTAATTACTTTTATCAAGTGATTATATTTAACAAATTACAATTGATTATATTCAATTTAATTAATCTAGTTAATTATCAAAATTAATTACATTAATTAATTATTCAATTATCCTTAGATAATTATCATTATTTATCAACAATAATTCCTTAAATTACTTCTTTAAGAAACTATTCTTGAATTAATCATCATTAATCATTTCTGGTTAAATTAATTCTAAATCATTATTTAAAATCAAATAAATAAGTAAATTTTTCGTAATTATCTTAATTTTTCCTAAAATAATTCATTTACTTATTAATGACTTTATTTAACATTCAAAAATGTATTTTAAATAATACCTTCCTAAATTAAATTCAAATTCATTTTAAAATGTATTTGGTCCTGATTTCACTTGGTCTAATTGTAATAGGAGTGGTAATCCTACATTATGCAAGATTGATCATATTTTCATTAATCTATCTTTTATTCAGCATTGGTCAAAATCTTTCTATAACATTTGTCAACCTTCTTTATCTGATCATAGACCATTAATTTTTCTTTGGGGTCTTGATGATTTTTGTGGAGGGAAACACTCTTTTAAATTTTTTAATTTTTGGACTAAGCAGGTGGAATATTATGATATCTTAAAGCAGGTCTGGAGAATGCAATTTGGAAAGGATCCTCTCACAAACATTATACTTAAGATGAAAGCTTTGAAATTTCAACTGAGAAATTGGTCTTCAGCAAGATTTGGTAAGGATTCTAAACTATCATCTCAAATTAGGAATCAGTTGATTATGGTACAAGAAAAACTCAGTGCTAGACCTTATGATAATATTTTACTTCAAACTGAAATGCAATTAAAGAATGCTCTGGAGCAAATTATCCAAAAAGAAGTATCAGCTCTCAGGCAAAAAATTCACTTGAGATTGGATAAAGAGGCTGATAGGAACACTAAATATTTTCATGATTACTTGAAAGTTAAAAGGAATAGAGAAAGCATTTTTCTGATAAAGGACATGAGTGGAAATTTGGTAGATAATTTTGATGGTATTAATGAAGCCTTTGTGAAGTATTTTACATCCATTTTAGCTCCAGATAATCAATTCATTCCTGACATTAAACCAATCTTTGATATCTCTCTTCCAACATTAAGTACTCTTCAATCTAACTTTCTGATAAGTGCTATTTCAAATAATGAAATTGAAGTTGCAGTTTTTAGTTTAGACAGTGATAGTTGTGGAGGTCCAGATGGTTATAATGCTCATTTTATTCAGCATAGTTGGAAGATAATTGGATATGATATTATCAAGGCTATTCAATATTTTTTTCTAAATAATAGATTACCTAATGGACTTGTTGCCACTGCTATTTCACTTATTCCTAAGACAGTTAATCCATCCTCTGTTAGTGATTTTAGACCAATTTCATGTTGTAATATCATTTATAAAATAATTTCAAAGGTTTTAGCTAATAGATTACAACTAGTTTTGCCATCTATCATCTCAAACAATCAGGCTGCATATGTTAAGGGCAGATCAATAAGTGACAATATTCTCTTAACCCAAGAACTTTTGTATGGGTATGAAAGGAAAAATATTTCTCCAAGGTGCATGTTAAAGCTTGATATTAAAAAGGCATTTGATTCCATTGCTTGGAATTCAATTATAGCAATCATGTCCAGAATGAACTTCCCTAAGCCATTTTTAGCATGGATTTACACTTGTATATCATCACCTATGTTTTCAATTTCTAGAGAGGGAGGTCTATTTGGTTATTTTAAAAATAAACAAGGTGTTAGGCAAGGTGATCCAATTTCTCCATACTTGTTCATAATTGTCATGGAGCATCTCAATCCCATTTTGATGAATCTGGTTGCTAATGGAAACTTTCAACTTCATCCTAAATGTAAAAGACCTATTATTACCCACCTTCTCTTTGCTGATGACCTTATCATTTTTACTAAACCATCTTACCACAATATTCAGTGTATACTGTCAGCTCTTGAGCTTTTCTACTCTATTACTGGCCTTCTGATTAATCTTCAAAAGTCCAATATATTAGTTGCTGGGTTAGATTCTGGTAAGAAGAATGACATTATTAACTATTCTGGCCTTAAGGAATTACCCAAAAATTCTTTCTATTTGGGCTTGCCTATTTTTCTCTCTAGAGTTACTAAACAAAATTGCTTACCACTTTTTGAGAAGATAATTGAAAGGCTTCAATTATGGCCAAGAGATAAACTGTCTCAAGCTGGAAGATTAACAATCATTCAATCAATTGCAATGGCTATCACAACATATTGGACTAGACATTACATACTTCCTGTCAAGCTTATTAATATGATCTCTAGTGCATTTAATAAGTTTCTTTGGCATGGTGACCCTTTTTCTAGAAAGTTGATTCCTATCTCTTTCTACAAATTATTTGAATCCAAAAGGAAAGGTGGTCTTGGTATTACTAATATTTTTCTTTGGAATAAGGCAGCCATATCAGTATATTTCAACAAAATCTTTGAATCTGATGGGAACTTATGGTCTCAATGGGTCAATAATAATCTTATTGGTAAAAAACATTTCTGGATTATGCCTATTCCACTAAGTTGCAGTTGGAGTTGGAGATGTATTCTCAAACTTAGAGAGACTTTCATTCCTCTTATTCAGTGTAACTATGTTTTGATTAAAGATTTATCATTCTGGCACTCACCATGGGCTAAACAAGGTATGATTTTAAGTTTAGTTGTGAATTATGACTTGAGAAGAAGTTCTGGAATTTCTGAACAAGCTAAGGTAGAGGAGTTTATGCATGATGGTGGTATTGTTTTACCATATTCTAGTTCCTTCCAACTTAGGAACTTATGGAATGCTATCACTGATCAGACTTTCATCAATAATGGCAATGCTTTAATTTGGTCAGACAAAGGTAAACAACATTCCATTAAACTGGTGTATAATACTCTCTGTCAAAATGGTCTGCAATTCCCTTGGCATTCAAGAATATGGAATACTGGTAGTAGTGCAAAGGATAATTTACTGTTATGGAAGGTGATGGCTAATGCATTAAATACTAAAGACAAACTTTGTAGAATGGGTATCATATCAGATGACTTATGTGTTCTTTGTAAATCAGAGTCAGAAAGTAACACGCATTTGTTTTTTGATTGTACTTTTGTATTTCAGATATGGTATAGGTTACTTGCTAATGGAGATTATTATAAACCATCACCTGTTAGCTCAGTGGAATGGTTCAATATATTTAAAGCTACAAGGTGGAAAACTCAGAAGACAAGACTGTTGCTTAAATTGCTTAAGAAACTGATACATGCTGTTTGGTCAGAAAGGAATGATAGAATTTTTGGTGTGGGATGCAAGAATGTGGCACAACTTTATAATCAGATACGTGGCAAAATTCTCAGAGACTTGAAAGCAAATCTTATTTGATGTTCTTGGTAATTCATAACTGGTAGAGGGCTTATTTCTGGATTGAACTGCAGTAGTGGGTTTCTTCATCTTTCAGTTAGTTTGTATTATTTTTCTATGTGTATATGTTTTGTTTTAAATCAATGTAATGTCTTGTGAGGTTGTTAATGAGTGGTTCTGTCTTGATAGGTATTGGCACTGAGGGGTTATTGTCTTGTGATTGTAATTGAGTGATTTCTGAGTGATTTGTGATCTGTTTTTGATCTTGTAATTTGATATAAGTCAATAAAATGAGTTTTACTCTTGCTTTTCAAAAAAAATTTTTTTTAAAGATTTTCAAAATGTTTAACCATTTAAACATTATCCAAAATTTAAATAAACTTATAATCCTTAAAATAAAATAAATGTTAAAGAACATTCATTACTTAAATATAAAAGAAAGTTTTAAAACAAAATTACTTAATTAAAGAAATCAAGCTTTGAAAATAAATTGATTATTTAAACATTCAAATTTAAATAAACAGTTCATATCTTTAATTTAAATATTAAAGGGGATAAATTCTTTCAAGTTTAAACCCTGTTTGAAATCAAATTTATTTTTAAATCCTCTTAAAAGCATTTGAATCTGTTCATTATTTAAAAACTTACAAAACTATTTTGAATCAAAAATCTGGTTTTCAAAGAAAACCTAAAACTATATTTAAACTTGATTCAAAACTAAACTTAAATCTTGTTTAAATTTTAATATTTTCATTTTTAAAAACTTTGAATTCAAAATTTCATTTGAATTCAGATTTAACTTACATTTGAATCAAATTTCAGCTTTAAAATATGAATTTCATTCAAATTCAAAAAAAACTGCAAAATGACAGGTTTTAAACCTGTAGCACACTAACCCGAGAAACCACCAAAGCTACTTCGAGTTTCAAACCCACTTGCTTCGAGACAAAAGTATAAAAACTCGAGAAACACTTCGAGTCAAAATACCCTGCACAACCCCCAAATGTTCACCAGACTTCAAACTTATACGGTGCATATGCACCGTCACCTCGGCGAACTCCAGCCACTCCATCCTACTGCTACAAGTCGCCGACCATCACCTCACAAGCTTACGACCATCAGAAAACCTACTGTAGTTCGAATTCAAAGTTTAAGAAATCAACTACAACCTGGAAAAACCCATCTGCATCATACCCCAAACCTGTCAACACTCTACAAATCCACCTCTGATCATCTGGCTACCCACAACTCCGGTCAACTCTTCTTCAACCTCCCCTCTACCCAATTCCAGAGTCTGGCATCACTCGATGCAACAGAGAGCATGTGAAGAATCCCAAAACTTCAACACCGCAAGACTAGGGTTTGAAACCTGGAAATCACAATTTCCATCCCCTCCTCTCTCTGATCACCTATTGCCCAATTTTCTCCACTTGCCAATCAATACTCCACCTACAGGAAGCATCTTAACTTCCAAAATCCACTGAATAATCAAACAAACCCAAAAAGACCCAATTCTGTTCAAAACAGAAATACTCATCCCACGGTAATTTTAAAAAAATATAAATTTTGTTTAAAATTCATGTTTTTAAACATGAATTCAGGTTACAAAACTGTTTTATTGATTTAAGATGTTTGATATACTTGCTTCTAGAAAATATTGACTGTTGTAAATGTTTCCAGAGACATCAGGATTTTTATATAGCTAAATTTCGATTTATAACCATCATTTCATTCTAAACAAACAAAGTTTGTTTACATTTCAAATTCTAGTTGAGATCAAGTCAGGTGATGATGGATTCCAAATACAATCTTAGTTTTTTTTATAAAAAAAACAAAGCAGGTTTGCAGATACCTGCAACAGCAACACACATATATATACATATTTATATATGTATACACAGAATATTTATCAATATGAAATCACACGAACATACATATTTCTACCAATTCACATGCATAGAAACTTAAGTTTCTAAATTGTGAAGTTATTCACCAAATAAAGGCACTGCAGTTTGATTCTTTTAAAAACAGTTTGCAGCAGAGTCTTTAGTGCTTATACTTGCTTAAGCATTTATTTTAAAAGAGAAACTGTTTTTTAAAAAATAAAATTTTACTCACTAGTTTATTGAAGATGCAGAGCACAAATTCCAGAGATGCAATTGCATTATTCCTGGAACCTGCATAATGAACTTGCATGCAGAAATCTGGCTTGCATTTGCTAGTTGCAATTGATTTTCTTGATGATGTAAATTGTTAAAAACTGCATGATGTTGATGTTTGAGTCTGGTAAACTTGATTGCAACAAAACTCCAACTTGATTTGCTTAGAGTTGAATTGAGGTTGAAGATTTCCTTCAGATTGCAGTTTTGGGTTTGATTTTGCAGATTTTAGATTTGAAGTTGAACTTGAAATTTGCTGTGGAAGTTGCGGATTGAATTTTTGTTTGAATTTGGGTTTTGATTTAGAATCTGATTTCTTTGGAAGATAATGTTTTAACAAATGTATTGCTATGTTTTCTTATCTAATAAATTAAATTTCAAAAATAAATAACATGCCACTTGTTATGTTTAGTAATAACAAATGTTTACAAGTGTCCACTTTATGGTTTAAGAATCTAACACATGTTTATCTAAATTTTAAAAGAAATATCTTTAATTTAAAAATGTATTTAAATTTATTCTAAAACCATTTCTAATTTAATTTAGCATGTTCTAAATATTTTATTAACATTAGCCTTGAAAATGATTACATGCTTACTTCTTTTATAAAATTACACACAATTTTAAATGTTTATTTGAATGTTTTCAAAATAATATTCTTTTAAAACTAATTTTCAAAAGAGAAGATTTACAAAAGAAAAATAATGTTGAATTCATTTTATTCAAGAGTTTTAAATCAAAATACTATACTTTAATATGAATGAATTAAATCTTATTTCAAAAGGAAAAAAACAATTTCCTTTAAAATAAATAAAATAAACTCTTATTATAAAACAAAATTTAAACTATATTTATTTTTATAAACAAAATAAATACTTACTTGTATTTCTTTGATAATGTAAGAAAGACTTTTAAATTTACCTTTGAAAAGTTTTCAATACCAATTTTAAATCAAATTAACCAATTTACAATTTATACATTTATATATATAATAAATTTGAAAATATTCTTATTAAATTTAAATTTAAATTAAAATCAAATCTTCTATTTACAATGTATAAACATTTATACATTATAAATAAAATATCTTTAAATCATCTTAGAAAGATAAATTTATCATTTAAATATTTTTAACATTTGAAAACAATAAGTATTAAAATTTTTGAAAAGAATATCATTTGACAAATTAAATGATTATTATTCTTCAAAAGAAAATTCCTATTTGAATTAAATTATTCAATCAATATTTCGATATTTTAAAATAATTATAAATGAAATTATTAAATAAATATTGCTTAAATTTCCGGGACATCACATTCCTCCCCCCTTAAAAGAATTTCGTCCCCGAAATTTAAAAGCAAAGGTAATTTAATAATCCCATACAGATTTAAATTTTAAAGTAGCAAACATATGTTATCAATCAAATACTAACAACCATAGCAACCAATTCAAACAAACAATTCTTATTATCCAGACAAAATTCTGGATAGAATTCCCTAGAGTTTCCCAGGTACAAACACCGGGACACTCGTTCTACAGAATCTAAACTAACTACACCACCCAGATCTAGAGCTCCTATATATCTAGATCTATAAATCTAAACAGGATACTAGACTACAGACAAGTCCTGAACAACTTCCAATCTCTCAGAATTACTGATTCTAAAACCAGTGATAAACTGTACATGTATTCCCTCAGAGATACGTGAAATACATAACAAATTCCAGCCGTCCGAACTGCAATTCAATCCCGTAGACCAAACACTTAACTCTTAAGAGAAAACAGAAAGGTCCAATACTCTTATCCACAGATCTCTCCTGTCGATCCTGGGCTGCCCTCAACTTCTAGGTCAATCAAATCTACCACACAAACTCTACTACACAAACATCAGAAGACTCCAAACATATTACTCTTATCCGGAAATCAAAATAGATGCACAAAACAATCAAGCCTCCATATTAAAACGAATTTCCTGTAGAAATCCTCTGATCCAAGACAAAACTCAAATTCCCAATGAATCGGGTGTTGCTTCTATCTGGAATAGCTGCCACCATGCTTCCACTGCGCAACTCTGATTCAAGAATGTTGTTGATGAACACAAGTACAAACTTGATCAACTTATCCCGGAAACATTGTTTATCAAATTCCATAAAATCTCAGTGACCTATCCGATTCGGTCACAAACATCACAGCAAAAATTCAACCAGAAAACTGGATCCAATAAATCCTGCCAACTTAAACAGATCTCATTCTCAAAGAATCTCCTACAATGCTGAACCACCGGTAAAGCTCCAAGAACCAAGTCGAAACAGAACTCAAACTCTCGATGCGGATGCAAATCTTAACTCCTTCGAAGACATCCAGAAAATACCAAACCACTTCCATAACTCAAACATCCTCTAGAGATGCTTCAATCCAAACAAAGGTCACTCAGAGAACCTTCGAACCATCACAAGTCACTTTTGCGATTCCACTTAGTTCAGATCCCAAGAAATCGTTCTCACTGCAAAATCAGAAAAGCTAAAACCTTCTATCCAAAAGAAGAACTAGTGGTCTACCTCTTAATCACTAACATCACTCCCATTTGGGCTTCCAGAAGAAATGGACAAGCTCCACCATCTGCCCGGCCTACTGATAAAAGAATCACAGAGACTTCTGAACCATCGAAAAAACAGGCCACTCACTACTGCTACTGCTGCCAAAAACTTCCTTATCCAAAAGCTCATCGAATCACAAAGCTACACCAGCCTCTTCACAATAGAGCCTTCAAAAGACAGATACGAAACTCGCTCCCAAACCAAGCACAAAACACTCTGCCAAATTGAGTCTCAACTCAAATATAGACAGAACTCCTCCATGAAGTTCCCAAGATACCATTTCTTGCTTCTGTACTCCCAACTGATCCAAACTCAAGAAAATCCACTCACACGAGTGCAATCCAGCTTACAATCCAAAGATAAACTCCGAATCTTGAAAAGATTTCCTTCAGAGATTGGTGAAATCCTTCACACTAAACTGCAAAACTACTCAAGATGCCCAATACTGCCCTAGCAGACCTCTTCCAACCTCAAATACCCGGACTCCAACCTTGGTAGTTGTGTTACACACACCACTACCCTATCTACCTTTAGAACTTATATTGGAAAACCTAAACAGGTAACCCAATCTAATAGGTAGAAATAAATAAATATATATATATTCAATATTACAAATACGCTCTCTCAAGAAGGACACCACTCCAGAGCATAGGTATTCGCTCAACCTAGTGCTCTGATACCACAATGTAACGACCCATCTTTCATTCCATAGAAAGACGCATCATTAAGAAGAAATAAAGGGATAGAAAAGAGAAAAGAAAGGAAAGAAAGAAACGGACGACATCATAATCTCACAGCGGAACGAATACATTATATTATATCACATAAAACATTACATAATATCATATACAACAGAGTTTTACAGCCAATACAACACAAACTAGACAGTTATAAACATCTGTCTAGCAATTACAATTCAAGTACATCAGAGAAAACAGATATAACTCAAACACAGCGGAACCACTAAATATATCTACACGCTGAAGCATCCTTCTCCATTATCTCCTCCAGAACTCGTCAAAGCAATCCTGAATCACTTGACTACTCATACATAATATGAGTACCCAAGAGTTTAATAAAACAGAAAATAAACACTCGGGTCATACATGGGTCTGGTGTGAGTAAACAGGGATAAAAGTTGCTTAACTTTAGAAAATCCTTTGAAAACAAAAGGTATCACGAAAGACTTCCCATGCATAAACATGGAAAAGTTTTTACCTTACGCTAACCAAAACATTTTATAGGAAATCCAGTGATATTATGATAGTGTCTAGGGTTTTCAAAATAAAATACAGAAATAGCTGGAATGCTTACATCTCACGTTCCAACATAGTTGGGCACAATCAGAACCGTACAGGCACTTATTGGATTATGGATTCCATCAATGGCAGGGCTACTGAGATACCGTCCGTCATAGTACGTGGCCTAAATCACCGTACCGAGGAGTACGCCCGCTCCCCTGCAACACAAAGCCGGAACCATTCATTACTGAACAGTTCCGAACAAGACCACCCCGCAGATTGGCCGTCACCAACTGCCACACAACCGAATATAAAGGGACCTCTAGACAGGGGTAAATCTTGCTCTCCAGTGGGGGCTACCCACGAAGGCTTGCTGCACCTCCCCTGTTTTAGCCATTCCTGGTTGATGAGGCTTGAGGCTACGATTACCTTTATAGGACCCATCAAACTTAGAATGCTCATCGTCCACCTGACGATGTTCTGAAAGCATTCAATCCATACAAGTTCGTTCCGGGTTCGAACGAAACCGAAGGCACTATCTCGTTGCACTCATTTTGGAATCACCCTCAGAGTCAACGACCATAGCCCTTGAACTCTAAATCACCATCTCGAACCTATAAGTACTATCCTGTCAAACTCATTACGGAATCACCCATAGAGTTATACTGACGTATAGTTCTTACACCTCGAGTCTTCACTTGCTCCACTTGGATTAACGACCTAACGTTTAATTGGAATCAATGTGGTTTTCGGATATCCAAATATGGAAACCCGATCCCAGTCTCATCGAAACCAAACGCCATTTTAATGTCCAAGTTATACTTAAGGGTTTTAATCAATTAACTCATTTTATTATTATCTATTCCACACAGATAGATAAACTTCATATCACAATAGATAATCACATTCATATCATAAACGGATAATCTATATCATTATCACAAATAGATAATAATCACAACCAGATAATCCATCACACATCATCATACCTTAACCAAACATCCATATCATACAAATACAACTCATCTCATTGCTGAGATCACAACCATTCAATCAATAATATCCATAAGCAATGATTTATTAACCATCAATTATAATTAATTGAAAAAGAATTAAATTAATTACTTCTATCATTAATTAATTTAAATTAAATTAAATTAATTACCACATTTAAATCCTGCTTAATATCCATTAATTAAATAACCCAGTTAATTAATCATTCACTAAGTATTTAACTTGACTAAACACCTTGATTAATCATTTACTAATTACAATAAGTAATTAGTCTTTAATTAATTTTCACAAATTAATTAACCTTATTCATAAGTGATTAACATTTAATTACTCATTTATTAATTAATTATAATTAATTATATTTGTCCTTAATTAATTACAATTAATTAATCACTTATTTAATTATTATTTAATCAAACAATCCTTAATTACATCATTAATTATAATAATTAATGATCTCTGATTAATATTCAAATTAAGTAATTAATTTAAAAATTAATTACTTTTAGTAATTATTAATCACCTTGATTAATATTAAATTCAGTAATTAACTCCCTTAATTACTTATTAATAAATTAATTCCCAATAATTAATTATCTTTATTAATTAATCCTTGATTACTTACAAAAGTAGTTATCCAAATTACTTAATTAAAATAAATCACCTTCCACTAATTACATTCCAGTAATTATCATTATAACTTTTCTAAGTAATCCTGCTCCATTAATTACATTTAGTAATTACCTCCATTAAATCATCAAATGATTTACTTAAATTAATTAAACTAAATTAATTAACTTAAACAAACCACAATATCAAAATTAATTACAATAAGTAAATAATTCCTTAATTACTTTTATCAAGCAATTATATTTAACAAATTACAATTGATTATATTCAATTTAATTGATCTAGTTAATTATCAAAATTAATTACATTAATTAATTATTTAATTATCCTTATATAATTATCATTATTTATTAACAATAATTCCTTAAATTACTTCTTTAAGAAACTATTCTTGAATTAATCATCATTAATCATTTCTGGTTAAATTAATTCTAAATCATTATTTAAAATCAAATAAATAAGTAAATTTTTCTAAATTATCTTAATTTTTCCTTAAACAATTCATTACTTATTAATGACTTTATTTAACATTCAAAATTGTATTTTAAATAATACCTTCCTAAACTAAATTCAAATTCATTTTAAAATTTAAAGATTTTCAAAATGTTTAACCATTTAAACATTATCCAAAATTTAAATAAACTTATAATCCTTAAAATAAAATAAATGTTAAAGAACATTCATTACTTAAATATAAAAGAAAGGTTTAAAACAAAATTACTTAATTAAAGAAATCAAGCTTTGAAAATAAATTGATTATTTAAACTTTCAAATTTAAATAAACACTTCATATCTTTAATTTAAATATTAAAGGGAATAAATTCTTTCAAGTTTAAACCCTATTTGAAATCAAATTTATTTTTAAATCCTCTTTAAAGCATTTGAATCTGTTCATTATTTAAAAACTTACAAAACTGTTTTGAATCAAAAATCTAGTTTTCAAAGAAAACCTGAAAGTGTAACGACCCGTAATTTTCGTTAATTAAATTTGTCATTTTAATAAGATTTACATAAATTTAATTTAGAAGAAATAAAGATTTTATAATTAATAATGTAGCAAATGTTGCGAATGAAATGAAACCATGGGAATATAAGGCTAAGTATTTACAGTTGAAACAAAATGACGAATAAATTGAAGTGATGTAAATTGTTATACTAGGCTAAGAGTTGCATATAAGAGAACAAAGTTAAGTAGTGAATTTAATCAATGAATTAATAATATTAAATAGTAAATTGAATTAAATCAATGTCCGGTACAAATTGAAATATTGTTTGGAATGAAAGCTTATAAATTGTAAGCATTTAATTTACAAATGAAATCAGTGTATTAATTTAGTTGTAACTGAATGTAAATTAATGAAATTATGTAATAATTGATAAATGATGTCATTCATGAATGAAATAAGATTTGTAAGTAATAAATGAATAAATGAAATAAACATTTACCAATGAAATAGTATATTGATTTATATAGACTTAATAAAAGAGTTGAATTGAATCAATCTATTTAGTTGAAACTAATTAATTGGTATGCAAATTATAAATGGGTTTATTGTAAGAAATTATACTACCGTGAATTAGAATTAAGATGAAACTGAAAAATTCACGTATGTGATGCAAATATATCATATATAGCAGTGGAATAAAAAAATTAGTGTTATTATAACCTGGTTGGTAAGTAACAAACTTATAACTGAATTTAAAAGAAAATAGGTGACAATGAATATAGATTGTTCATTTATTTGATGTGTTAAATAAATTTTGGTATTCAATCGCAATAAATATAAATAATTAATTGAAACTGTTGTAAGGTCAAAATTTATTGCATATAATAAAGTGGGGGATAGATTTCATTAAAGGTAATTTATTTATTATGTTAATGTAAACTTAAAATAATTAGAGGTACGTAAATGATGATTAATACCATGTTTGGAAGTTGTAATTTAGAGGATATTAAGAATTAGGAATTGAATTTTGAATTATTTGCAATACAAATAAAGAAAATGTTATGTTATTGCTAACTGAGGGAATCATTAATTAATTGAATGAAAGTTAAATTAGTGGAATTGATGGAGATTAATTTACATTAGTTATTTAGGGTAGTGACTAAATTTGGTAATCCATTTGCAATTAATGACAATAGTGTTGATATAAGCTAATAAGTTAAATGTCAATGCAATACTAGTTAATGGATTGAATGTGATTACGAAATTGGAATTAGATAAATGCAGTAACTAATTCAGGGCAAATAAAATTTATGGAACAAATGTTAAGATCTAAACTGATGATAATTAATAATTGAAGGTAATGTAAATTCCATTTATAATATGACTATTGGTAAATAAAAAGGTTGTAAAACAAGATTTGTTTATTTATTTGAATTTTATGAAATTGAAGATTTATATTGATTAATCTTTAATAAATTTACATTTAAAAATTGTTAAATCATTGTAAATGTTTGAGAATTATAAAGTGATAAAGATTTCAAATTTCAGAATTTTAACGTGAAATTTGATTTAATTAAATTATTTTCAATTTATTTAATTAATGGAAAATAGCCATCTTGGCCACTGACTCGGATTTCGACGAAAAAAGTTTCATCGGATCTGTAATGGTGAATTATAATAGTGTTTCAAGTTTCGTAGCGATCAGACTTGTCGTTTGATCATACGTGTAACGACCCAGGATTTTTAGGAATTAAAAATTTGAATATTTAATTAATTTTAAATATTAATAAGTGAATTTATAAGTCAAATAAATTTTTATTTCAATTATTGGATTTAATTGAATAATTAAATCGATAATTTAATACGTTAAATTATAGAAATAACTGAAAATAGGGTTAAATATGATTGAAAATGATTTGTAAAATTTTATTTTATCATATGCGAGTTAGAACGATATTTTAGAACTTTTAAAATCGAATTAAAAGTTAATTTGTGAAAATTGAATATTTTAATAATTTAATCGACTAGTGAAAATAGTCAATTTTTGAACAGTCTCAGAATTGAACGAAACTAGTTCCATTGGATTCGTAATAGTTAGTTATTACCGGATTTCAATTTTCGTGTCAATCGGAGCTATCGTTTGATCGTGGCAGCTCGAAACGCATCGATTTATTTTTAATTTTAATTTGGCGAGTTAAAATAGCCATTTTTCAAAAAGTCTCGGATTTCGACGAAACCAGTTTCATCGGATCCGTAATGTGATATTATTGTAAGGTTTCAAATTTCGTGTCAATTGGATTTACCGTTTGTCCGGTACAAATTAAAACGCCTAGAAAATCGCTTAAATCGGTTTAATTCAAATTGAACGTTTATAGCCATAACTCGCACATACTTCCGAATTAGCTTCCGAAACCTGTTCCATTGTGTCTGGAACGCGGGATAAACCCTAGGAACGTCAGTTTCGGCGTGTAAATCGGAGTTCGGAATTTCCGGATGAATAGTGTTCGATTTTTTCTCTATAAATAGCCCTCACTCTAAATAAAAAAATAATAATATACAAAACCCTAATTCACGTTTCAGCCGCCACCCTCTCCCATGAACGGCCGAAATGTTCTCTTCTTCTCCTCCTCTTATCTCTTCATCCACTCAACGATTCAAGAAACTTCTAACTGGAAGATTGTAGAGCATAGAGAGATCTTGGATTTCAACGGCTATGATCGCGAATAGCTTCACGAATCAACGGGAATTCGTGTTCAAAGGCAGGCCGTTCGGCCTTGAAATGCGTGCCAGAATGAAGGCCGAACTCCAAGGTGCTGCAGCCGAGTATGGAGCTTGTCGTGCTCTTCAAAACGCAAGTCCCTGATCGTGTTTTCGTGCATCGCAGAGGTCGAATTAACTAACCCTAGTTAGGACATGAATGGGTTGTGTGCGTTCATGATACCTGGGGATGTTTGTGCGTGAGATGGAAGGAGGGTATGGACGGGCCTGGTGCAATGTCAATGGATCCAACGGCCTGTAAAAGTTTGGTATAAAATTAGTTAAATTATATTGTAATTAGTTTATAATAAAATCGTGTATAAACTTGAAAAATTCATAACTTTTTCATACGAGGTCGAAAACGCGCGAAACCAGTTGCGTTGGAATCGTATGGACGAGCACCACGCGATGAAATTGGATTGGAGTCGTTTGGAGTTAGTGAGAATTTTGGGTAAAATTAAACGTCCGTTTAATTTTATTCGAAATAAATCGCTAAAACATAATATAAAATCAAGGTGAGAACTTCTCACTCAATCGAATCAGTTTCGATTTTATTTTAAATAGTTAGATTTAAAATATTTGAATGCATGTTTGAATGTTGATTAATATCTATTGATTGTTAAAATAGACATTATACGCCGTTATTAAGCGGATGTTATTTAATAAAAACATATACCGCGAATATTTCATAAACAGTGAAATTGGTGTTATATATAATAGCAATATATATATATTGGCATATGTATATATTGGAGTTATTGATTTTCCGCATTTTTGTTTAGCGGATGAGACCCTATTGCGCCGTTATTAAGCGGATAATATTATTAAAAACGTATACCGCGATAATTTCGTACTGGAGCGAAATTGGTATTGTGCTAATGTTTGTGTATGCAGGAAAACAGGTTGGAGGGATCCAACTGGATTCCTCAACAGTATTTATTTGATTTCAGATATTTTGATATTTGATGGATTATCATATCGATATATGATATCGTTGTAGTCGTGATTGACTATTTGGTGTGTAGCATCATTGGACCAAATTTGGAATTTTAAAATGATTTTCTGTAACGACCCGTAAATTTGACCGGTTTTAATAACGTTACTAATTGAAATTTGTGGAATTTAAACGATAAAATTTTGAAATATAAATTTTATATTTGGAATGCGTCTAATTAAACATATCAACTGGTAAATTTTCGTCCAAAAATCCGAAAGTTTATTTCGTGCGTAAATTTACTTCAATTTTAGTCAGTTAAAAAGCGATGAAAATAAAACGTTTTCAAAACCAAAATATTTTTACATAGAAAAATTCTAAAACATCTTTTGAGTAAGTTGTCAGTTTGTCGTTTTTTCAAATTCGGACATCTTTGGCTCCGTCGATCTTATTTTTCTGCGATTTTTATGCATTTTCCGTAGTATAAAATTTTGAAATTTTATAATTCAATCATGCCACTGATATCCGTATACCCTTTTGATCGTTTCGTTGTGCTGATCTCTACGGTGCATTCAACTTGGTATTTTGAAGTCCAATACGCGGTGAATCGGCGTAACGGTTCATCATATCGGTACCGGTACCGTTTGAACTTTCTAAATTCTTGTTTCTGTTCGTTCACTTTCTATGAATATCTGACTTGTAGCTTTTAATATCTCCAAATTTATTGTCGTGAACTGTTAGTTTTCCACTGTTTCATTTTTTTGGGAAAGAAAATATGTATAAACTTTCCAGCCTATTCCTATGCTTTACAGTTATTGTTTGTTTCCCCTCCCTACTTCTCTTTTGAAAAACAACAGTGACAGCTCATATTTCCATTAGCCTTTAATATTTCTTTGCAATTCAGTGCTTGTGTACAGGGAAGGCCACATCATTTCTTTTTCTTTCTCTTCTGCAAACTCACTTCCACCTTCCCCATTTTTTTTTCTTCTTCTTCCAAACACTTTTCATACTTCAGAAACAAAAAATGAAGCAAATCACGTGTGGCAAAGCGCCACCCTCTCCTTGCTTCGACACTGCCTCTTGCAACTTTCCCATCCAAACGCCTTCTCGACGAATCCAAACCGCCACGCACCCACACCACCGTGATCGTACGCCCATGCACCTCCTCCACAGCCTTCATCTCATCCTCACTCACCCCTTCATTTAGTTGCCACCGCACCTACCATTTACACAAACCCAGCCCGCCTTCTCACTGCAAACCCGAGCACCATATCCGCTACGCAGAGTACGTGTAGTCCTACCCTCCGATAAGACCACATCGATCTCCCTTCCCCTTGAAGGTCGCGTCCATCATCTCATCTAAATCCACCTGACCACCCTCAACTGCAAGCAAACCATCACTGAAGGCTGTCGCATCATTGCCCTCTCCTTGGTTCTTCCTTTTTGGTTCTTGTTAGTTAAAAGAAAATAAAAGACTGTTAGTTGCATGTTTCCTCTGTAGCCTCCTCTGTGGCCTGCTTCTTTGTTGGCCAAAGTCAACGCATTCATCCATATATCTTGTGTTGAACTTGTGTGCTACTTGTAGCATTGTCGTTCTCCTTCCTGACCGTGCCTGTTGAGAAGGTACTGTGTTGTATGAGTTGTTTTTTTTTGGGTTCATGTTTATAAAGAAGAAAAGAAACTTTATAAAATAATAACATGTAACTGTATATTAGATTATATATTAGTTTATATAAATATGTGCGTATGTGGATTTTGTTTTTTTTTATAATAATAAGGCAGTTTAATGTATTGGTTTTAAACGTTTCTTTAAAAAAAAATCTGTAGTTATACGTGTAAGGTATACAAGTTTATAAATATAATCTGTCAGGTTCTACAGATATTAGTATGAATGCAAAATTTGTGTAAGTTTTGTTGCAGACTCTTTTGTAGTTAGTATATACATATATTGCTTTGCATTGTTTAGTTGCTAAACTTGTTCAACTTGACAGCAGTCGTGTATTATATAGTAACATATTTATAAGTTAGTTTAAGTGAGTTAGGCGGGTTTATAATATGAGCTTAAATTCTTATCTTAGACATCAAATTCATGCTTTTAGAGGTGTTTCCAGTAAGTATAAAATGAGTCAGATAGTTGTAGGTGATTGTATATGGGAATATCAATTTTTTTTATATGTATAAGTACAATATATACAGTGGGTGTTCTGCATATAAACTTAATTAAATAGGCAACGCATATGTCAGCAACTTTTGTATTGTAAACTTTCCATTTATACTACAGCAGTATATATATATAGATATTATGTATATAAGTTTGGAAAATCATTTTTGATATATAAGTTGTTTGCATATAGAGACTTGTTAGGTGTTCGAATTTAAATATTAATTTTAATATATATGTTGAGTCAATTTTTTTTATACTATTACTATAAATGAAATACAATATATATATATATATATATATAAGCGTATTGCATTTTATCGGTATTTATTGCAAACTATATATTATATGTATGTTTGATTCTAATATATGTATTTATATAAAAGAAAGAAAAAAAACAATGATTTTGGAAAAACACATATATATTTTGTTTAATCTATGCTAGAATTTAAATATGATTTTAAGTGTATGTATATCGTTAGATACAGTCATATATACACGTGATCACTTATATCATTTATCTTCATCCATCCAGTCATCGTGCCTTGCTCTTACCTCGCCAATGTCCAAGTTGGTCGCAGCAATCTTTTTGATTTACTCGTGTCCGTATCAATGCGCGTATCCGTATCACCTTCTGTATTCTCTAGCCTCGAAAGGTGAGCAATCACTCACGATTAATATTCTTTTATTTATTAAATTTGATTTCAATTGAAACGACAATTGAAATATATTGTTGCTAGTTATTTACACTGTTAAATATATGTTATTACCTGTATCAGTTCACCTGTGACATCTGACACCATTATCTGTTATGCATGCAAAATAATCTAGTTTGGTTGATAATTTGATTGATTGTGTGATGTTGACGTTGAACGTTAAACTGTTAATGTTGTAAGTGATAAATAACTTGAAATTGAAATTGTCGTTGGATAGTTAGGTTTGATATATGGGTTAAGTTTGATTGGTGACATTTGCATAATATGACCCCCTAAATGTTTAAATGTATCGACACGTAGAAATATGGTAAATCGCACTTTGAACTATTTAAATGTATGTTGTGTAAATCGATGTAGTTGAAATTGAATAATAAATGACAAGTAAGAACCGTATAAATAATATTGTAATAATCTTTAATCTACATGAAATGATAATGTAGATTCTAGAAATAATTATATTAATTTGCACAAATCACAATGTGAATTAATACGATTATTTCGGGATTATTTGAATTGATTATTGAATTGTTATTGATTGTTGTTATTGCTTGTTTATTTACTTTGACACCATCGTAGTTATCACACTGCAAGTTCTCTTTGTTATGTTTTGATTTTGAATTGAATTGGAATCGGGTTGAATGATATATACCCAAATGAATTTGACCTAGGATAGAGAATTAAATAAAATCCGATTGGTCAATAATTTGATTTAAAATAAAATAATGATTTTACCCGAGCAAAGAATAAGTTTTGAAGTGAAGTTGGAATTTGAATTTTTGAAAGGAAAATGTAAAGATTGAATTCTGAAACAAATATTAACGTAGTAATTGATGAAAGAACGTTATTTGAAATTTAATTATATAGTAATTAAATTTGGAATTATTAATAAATAATTTGGAATTAGTAATAATTAAGTTTTGAAATTACTAAGTTTGAAATCGTTTAATAATTAAATTTGAAATTATAATTAAGTTTGAAATTATAATTAAGTTTGAAATTATTAAGTTTGAATTCATAATTAAGTGGAAATGATTTAATAATTAATTTTGAATTGATAATCAAGTTTGTAATTATTAAATTTTGAAATTATTAATAATTAAGATTGAAATTGTTTAATAATTGAATAAGATTGAAATAATTGATAATTGGATAAAATTGAATTCTTTGATAAGAGAAATTGAACTTTTGAATAAGTAAATTCGAACTTCGTTAATAAATGAAATTGGGTTTTCTTATTTAATTAAGCTTTGGAAAATTTAAGTAAGTTAATAAGTGAAATTGAACTTCTTCAACAAGTGAAATTGAGTTCCTTTATTTATTTGAGTTTTGAAATTCGTGAGTAAATGAATAAATGGGATTAAATTTCTTTAACAAGAAATAAAATGCGTTTTATTGAAATAAATATAAGACTTGAATTTAAGAATTTGATTTGACGAATTTAATCTAATTGAATTTGAAGTTTGATATAATGAAGTTGAATTTAAGTGCTTGATTTAATGAATTGGAAAACTAATAGAAATCGTAATAAATGATAAATTGACTTAACAAATATTGAATGAAATCGATAAATGTATTTAACTTGATTTGAATTTTGAATTAAATTTATTTAAATGATTTCGGAATGAAATTTATATACGAACGTGAATCAATATTTGTATTGTTGAAATAAAAGTTGAAATCGAATTATAAGATTTTGGAATGGTAATTTGGAAGTTTTGAAACGTAAAATTTTGGAAATTGATTTAGAAAGATAAATGAAATGTTGGTTTACGAATTGCAATTGAAATTGAAATTGATTTGTTTGAAATTTATTAAACGACCAATCGGTGTAATAATTACGAAAGTTATTAAAGAGACCGGAATCAGTTATGGACATACTCTCTGTCTAAACCGAAAACCACTTTAATAACTATACGCGGAGTTATGATCCAGAATGAAGTGGTTGGAATGATGTACGTGATGACTGAAGAAAGAGAACGATAATGGATAGCCTTGACACTTGTGTCAAATTGGAAATGACTAAAATCAGGAGCCGTGCCGGGCCAAATGGGGTTAGCCACCTCGAGCGAACACACTTCTTCGTAACTACTACTCATTACTTGTTATCGATTGGTGCACCCTCGGAATTTCAGGAGTGTTGTTTCGCGGTGTTGCGATCGCTGCGGCGATGCGTTCTCACCAGTCCGGATCAGGCAAACGGTAGTTTCACTACCTTGGGTATTGCCTCATATGCCTTGTCATACTTGTATCCCTATATACGCGACCACTACGAATTTGTTTTGTGTTATACCTATGGAGTACTCCCTGATATCCCACTAGTTTACGGTGGAGTTTACAGTGCTGTATAGACTATAACGCTTATATAAAATGTGTTAAGGGGGATAATGGTAATGCCTTAACACTATTTTGATATTTTATATTACTGATAGACATTATCTATTTAGCGTACACTACTACATAGTAGATAGATTAACGGATCCTTAGAGGATGGTGATTCCAACATCCTTTGAGTTACTTGTATTTCAATTGTTATTTCACTTGAGTTGGATTTATTGATATAAGAATGTTAATCCTGACTCGAGTGTTTGTGTTTTGCTTTACGCTCGAGTCAGACTGAGTGGTTGATCAGCTTTCGAGACTCACCTTTGGAGTTGGAGCTTGCCTGAAGATCCAGCCATCTATTCTGCTTCCAGTATTCGATAATTCCGGTGTTGTATTCTGATTTGTACTTGATGTATCGTATTTCTCTTTTGTTGTAAACTCTGATGTACCTTATATATTTATATAGTAGCTTCATGAACTACTATCTCTTTTGCTTCCGCTGCATATTACTCTGTGTCTGTGATTCTGTGATTATTTATTTACTGTATATCTGAGTTTTGCCAAATTTTAAATTAACAATTCGGTATTTTGAATTATTCAAGTCCGACGTATGCGGATGCGAATAGTCCAAAATAGCGGGTCGTTACATTTTCAAAGTGATTTTTGAAAATATAAAATATTTTTGGAATTGATCCATTTTAAATAAATAAACGTTATAATTTTTAAAGTTATAAAAATTATGATTTTTGAGAAATATAGTTAAAAACTGATTTTTGAGAATATAATGCTAATGATTTTATAAAATAGTTTAATCGGGATTTTAGAATTTATTGTAAAAAGTTTAAATATAAGATTTATAAAATTTAATTATTTTATGAATCAAAATGGTGAAATAATAAAGGAGATTAAAGACGTTTTAAAAGAAAAATATAAATTGATTTATATTAAGAGATTTATAAATGGATATTTATAAATTGAAATATGGACATTATAAAACGAGTTTTTATAAGTGTTTGAATGAAGTGAAAATGAATTTCATAATTGAATGGAATTTATAGAATTTTAAACAGTGAAGTTATAAATGAAATTTTATAAACAGTAGGTTTATAAAATTTATAAAGTTATTAAAAGAATGGTTTTGGATAAATAATTGAATCTTATAAGTTATAAGATTTATAATTATGAAGTTCAAAGGAACGATTTTTGTGAACGAATAAATTATAAGTATTTAACTTATAATATGAACCTTTAGTTTATAATTGAAATATAAATCGAATAGGTTAATAAAGGAATTTATAAAAGGAAGTAGTTATAAAATAAATAGAAATGGAATTTATAAACGTTGTTTTATAAATTCGCAAATGACTTATTTTGATAAGTAAATTGCTGAAACCTATTAATGGAGTTATATTCACGTTTTTGAACTGTGAATAATCCTTTAAAATAAAATGAATAGAAAGGATG
The DNA here is from genome assembly GCA_030765085.1 of Allium cepa. Lineage (NCBI taxonomy): Eukaryota > Viridiplantae > Streptophyta > Magnoliopsida > Asparagales > Amaryllidaceae > Allium > Allium cepa. The sequence goes on along the minus strand of CM060930.1, from coordinate 188,121,580 downwards.
AAATTTGTTAACAAAGAATATTCACGTTTTTGAATAGTGAATAATATGTTAAAGAATTGTTTTGAATGTGATGTTTTAAATTGAATTAAAACGATCTAACGATGTTTTAAAATGTGTTGAGATTCGAAACCATAGATTTCAACATTGATTGTTGAAATAGATGTTTCGAGAAATAAAAGGAAGTGATGGACTATAACACTGTTGTTATAGTAAATGATTTCCGAAAGGAAATGTTTTGTGTAGTATTGGGATTTATATATCTATTTTAATTTTGAATCCCTATACTAGTGATTTTGGGTTGTCGTAACGATGTTTTACGTAACATTCGTTTTGGCCCAAATAAATATGTTTAAGAGGATGATTTCCTTAAAGAATGAAATATATACTTAATCTCGATTTGAGTATATTGAATATTTTCTAAGTGTTGAAAATAAATAAAATTCGTGAATTACTTATTTAATAAGTATGGAAATGTTTTCCAATATAAAGTGAATATCTTAAGAATTTATCTTTTTGAAGATAAATTGAAATGAATAATTGAAATCGAATATTCATAGATATTTTGGATTATAAATTCACTAAGGAATTTATAAAAGAAAGTGGAATTTGATTTAAAAATAAATGTTGATTTATTTTTGAAGTGTGAAGCTATATATCTTGTAAAGATATTTTGGAAAATAAATAATTTGGAAAATTATTTGGAATCTAGTGATGTGTGCATATCCATTGATAGTTCAATAACCGACTATCAATATTTCCCTTTGAATGGGTATTGATGTGATTTGTTTGAATGTGAATGCCACACTTATTTTTGAATAAGCGCTCACTATTCGGGTTAACCGGGAAAGGACCATGGGGTCGTATAACCCATTCCGAATATGTGATACGTCGTTGTGAATTGCATTGAAGATCGGTGTTGAAGACCGAGTATTTGTGAAAGCGATAGGATGACCTATCGATTGTCTCTGCACTGGGTAGCTCCTGGTATAGAGATTCCTTAAGTGATGGGAAATTCGATCGGGATTGTGAATACCCGGATTGCAAGGGCTTCGTAAGAAGTGCCTTCGGTTTTGTTCGAGCCCGGAACAGACTTGTATGGATTGTATGTCTGACATTACAAATTGAGATATAAAGACGATCTCATTCAAATATATTTTTGTTGGTGGCGGAGGATTTATTCTTTTAGCTTAACACCCTTCTCTGAGACGTACGTGCTCAGAGGTTATGTAGTTGAATGTTATCAGCGATATATTCCCAATTTGGTAATGTGACATGCTGAGTGATGCTGAAATGATATTGTGTTGATTATTTGTGATAGGATCGTTTATTTGATCGTCTATCCTTGTGATCATTGTGTTGATCATTTGTTGACCCAAAGCATGGCTTTTGTATAAAGTATGTTTTTGTGGACGTGACTTCGTCGAGCCTCACACCCCGTGAATGGTCAAAACAGGAAAGAAGCAGCAAGGTTATGAGGGGTAGCACCCTTTAGGATGTGTGCATTTCCTTCTGGAAAAGGGTGGTATCATGGTATGGAGCCCAGATACTTACTCATGTTGAAAACACTTTGTTATGATTGTGTGAATTGATTACGAGCGCTCGGTGAAAAGGTCCCAAAGGACCGGGGGATGGCATATTCGGTCAGTTGTTACTCAGTTAGGGGTAACCCGGCCTTGTGTTGGTAGAGATCCGGTTTGGTTCTCGGGGATGTCCATCCAGAGGCATTCTCATGTGGCAATGGGAAGTTCCTTGGCCTGATCATTCGTTGGAAATCCAATTCCCAATACGAAACTTGTACGGTATTAGTTGTAGAACCTGCCATTCACTTATGGTGGTCACCACTGTTTGGATGGTAGCTATAGTAGGCATAGTTCGAAATGTCTATGTTGGCTAAGATTTATATTCTACTTTCGAAATGAATTTTTCTCTACACTATGCACTAATAATAATATCAAATGTTCTTTTAAATGCGTATCAAGCATCTTTGACTATCATAAGGAGAAATCTCCTCCGATTCTGCGTTTGCATGTGTGTGTGTGTGCGGGAGGCCTTATGGTAGTCTCATTTTTAAAAGCATTGCGAATTGACTTAAAAATATTCCTCTATTTTGATTTTAAAGATAAATAAACTGTTTTGAGTTCTCACACTAGTCACATGACTGACTCGGAGTTTATTGTTTTCATTCCTAAACTCTGGGTGCCCACCAATTTCCACACGGGCAGTTAAGAGTTAGGTATATCAGGATATTCTGGATATTCTGGAGTTGCTGGAGGCAAGCTGGATAGCATGGCATATTACTTATATAGTATTTCTTTTCCGCTGCACTATTTGTTGATGTTGTTGTACACTCTGATGATGTAATGTAATGTATAAAATGTAATAACTGATATAGTTCTTTGTTTAAAGATTATTCATTTATTATTATATGTTGTTCCGCTGCGAATTGTGAGATTCTGATGTTGTTCTGTTGTTTTCTGTTCCGTTCTATTCTTTTCCTTCTATTTTAAAGATTTCTATTTTCTATTCTCTGTTTTCCATCTATTCTATATTTAAAAAAATTTCTATCTTCTTTTCCCTATCTATTTTTCTATCATTTTCTCTTCTCTTTTCTTAAATTCTTTTTCTTAAACCCTCAGTGTTCGGTTTTCCGTCGTTTGATTTCTCGGCAGTCGATAAAATGAGTGTCGATGCTGAATTTTTGGAAGACGAAGAATCGGGTCCTGACAATACGGACTCGAAACGCCTTGAAATTTATGCAATTGAAATCAATTTGGAAAATATTGTTTGAGCATAACTTCGGCATACGATGGAATTTGAATGTGAAACCTGTTCCATTGCGTTTAAAATATTTAAAAACATCTATTTTGATATATGGGATGATTCATTTTCGTTCCGGAGCAGAAATGGACTTTCCAGGGGCATTTTTGTCATTCAAACAAATTGACTTGAATAGTAACCTACGAAAATGATGAAACTGAGCTTCGAAATTAGTACCGTGGCCAGAAATTGCTTATCTCCTTTCCTCAATATCTTTCAATCCATTCAACAAAATCGAAAAATTCCAAAAGCAAAGTTGTCGATCTCGGCGAGCTCTTCAAATCCATACGGTTAATCTATGCTATTGGACCACGGATTCGCAAGAATTTGGCGTGGAAGCATGGACGTATTTTCTTAGATTGCGTGCAAACGATAGTGAGTGGTGATGTGAAACTTGGTCCGTAGGTGGCTCTCAAGGTAGCGCACACAATGGTAGTTGTCGATCGAACTCTATATGTCTCAAGTTGCGTGCGCACGGAAGAAAGTGGCGCGTGAGTGATGGGTTAGTAGGTTCGTGGACAAGGAAGAAGAGGATGGTGCGTTATATTTTTTTATGTATTAATTAATTATGTTATATTAAAATTTAAATCTTTTAACTCGAATAACTTTTACGTACGAACTCCGTTTCACACGCGATATTTTTTTTTAGGATCATTTTGAAATTCCGGACTCAATGGCGTTGGCTTGAACAAATTTGGAGACCTTCGAATTTTTGGGTTTAAATTTGATTTAAATTCAATTTAAATCCCAAAGGTGAGTGTTTTAACTCACTCACGACTTCTAAAATTTCTTATGTTTGTTAAATTGACTTAAGATATGAGTATAAATTTATTTATGACTGTTTGGCATGTTTTATTCATCATCTCAGTTACATCGCATTTATTAAATTTAACTGTTAATTAATTTTATTTTTGCATATAAGTTGACAGTTAAAAGTTATTTATTTCCATATAAACTGCTAGTTAAACAGTTACTAAATTTATTATTGAATATAAAATGTTAGTTAATACCTGTTATTTATTACCTGTTATATTTTATATGCTCTATATTGATGTTTGTTTAAATTGGATGATGATTTGTAATAAATGATTGATGACTGATATTTGGATGAGTGGATGTTTATTTATATTAACTGCAAGTTGTTATGCATTTCATTTCATTCGGGATTGCGGTTTGAAATGATATACAACCGCATTATTTTTATTAGATTGCGGATTGAAATGATAAATATCCGTATCACTTGACCATAGGATAGAAAATTTTATACAGGCACCGCGGTATATATATAAAATTATTTTTGAAAGGATTTAATGGTTTTGGATAGGATACGGTTTAATAAATATTAATTTTTGACCTTATATAAAATCTTATTTTATATACATCTATAGTTAAAGTATTGAATTTAAGCTATGTATGAATTTGTTAAATAAAATAAATAAGTTGAATAATGGAGTTTGATTATTTTATATTATATGGTTAAGTACATGTTAAGATATTGAAATATATAGAATTTTAAATGATTTAAATCAATTAAGATTGAGAGTTAAATTGAAAATTTTTAACTTCATAAGTTGATGTAAATTTTATTAACTTGAAATTTTAAGAAGGGTATGATATTTATAACTGAAATTGTATTCAAGGTGAATTAAATGAATATTTCTAGCATAAATAAATTGAAGGAAATTTTCTTTTATAAGTAATTTAAGTTTTACTTAAATGATTACAGGTTTATTAGGCAATTATTTCAAACTAAATAATAGGACTTTAAATTGTTGAATAGAAATTTCCAACCTTAGTTCCAATTGTTTAATATTGAAAGTTTGAAATATATTGAAACTGAAGTGGTTATTGAAACTGAAAGCGATTTTGAAATCTATGGATTTTGAGTTAATTTTTAATGAAATAAATCGTAAGTCGCGGAAATTATTTTATTTTATAAAGAAATTTTAAATGCAAACTATGTTATTCTATATACCGTTTGAATATCCAAACCATCCAAGTTTTAGAAGTTATGGTTTTAAAACTATGAATTTTCGAAGTATCATGGTTTGAAAGTTATAATTCAAATGTTTGGTTTCCAATTATTACAAAATTTAAAGCAATGTGATTGTGGAAAAGAAATATATTTGAAATAAAAAAAATGATATCATTGATTTGGGTTTTATAAAAAATATATCAAAATGAGTTGTTTTGGAAATGGAAATAATATAGTATTTATGTGTTTTGAAATGGATAATTATTTTCTGGTTTTAAAGTATAAACTATTTTAAAGACCGCGGTGTTATAATAACGTTTGGTTGTTGAAGAGACCGGAATCGGAAGTTGTCATACTCTCTGCCAACTCCGAAAACCACTTTAACAACCGTGTACGCGGTGGAGATTCCAGAATGAAGTAGATTGGTGGCGGCGTTTCCTGTAAGGTAAATACGTGGACCCAACCCCCGTGAGTTGGCATAAGGTGGCTAAAACAGGAGCGATCGACGGGTTAATAAGGTAGCACCTTTGATCGGACACATCCCTTCGATATTATACTTTGACTTTTGGATTGATTCGGTGGCCACTTTTGATTTTATTTGGGGGTGTGGCTCGAGGTGGGCGGTAGCTGCGCGCTACGCGTTACCACCGACCCGGAAGCGTAATTGGTATATCTACCCTGGAATTGCCTAGTTGTGCCGTGTCACCTACCTCGTCGCACCTGGTACGAGTTTCTATTTGTGTCATACCTATGGAGTGTCTTCTCGTAGTCTCCCGATCAGGAGATATGCAGGCACTGTATAGACTATTGACATTATTTGTGTTAAGGGGAATATTGGGTCACTCCTTAACGCTATTTTAAAGTAAGTTTATTTTACAATTAGACACTATTATAATAGCGAAGTATACTGCATAGTAAATAGTTTAACGGATCCTTAAGAAATGTAAATCCCGAGCATCTCTTGAGTTACTGCACTCATATTTATTCCTGTTGATTTAACTCACATAAGATCTTTTAGTTTTGACTCGAGTGTTTTTGTCTTTTCAAATTCGCTCGGGTCAGTCCGAGCGTTTCAGGATCGAAGACTTTAGATCTGGAGGACGAAGACGGAGATATCTACTATTATTATTAACTATATTCCACTACACTATTTAATTCCGCTGCATTGATTATGATTGGTATGTGAACTCTGATATTTATTGTATAAAGAAGAATCAAATGTTTGTAAACAGTTTATGAACTGTACATTTATTATTATATTTTATCCTTCTGCTGTGAGATTCTATTTTGTTTTTCTTTCCCTGTTTTTTTCTTATTTACCCCATAACAATCCGCCCTTCTTTATGGTTTGAATTGGCGTGTGTGTCGATTTAAAGCGTGCGAAAAGGCGGGACGTTACATCTGGTATCAGAGCTTTGGTTTAGCGATAAACCTTAGCTTTGTGGGGTCAGACTCTTTATTAATAGGGCAGTAATACCCTATGGGAGTCGCTGAGTGTATATATATGAGAGAGCGTATTTGTTAGTGCTATAAAAAGATTTTCATACTGTGTTAATCTGTTCCGTTTTGTATTTATAAATTCTGGTTGGTGCATGGGACGCTGTGACATCAATATGGATTTCTAAACACTTAATAGGACAGACCGACATAATATTTGTTTTTAATATAGGTGAATGAAATAATTTTGCCTATTATATTTTCTATATAAAATAAAAAATTTCAAATGATATCTATATTTGGCTGCAATAGATTGGTTGCTAGGTATTAAAGTGTATAAATAATAGAAATAAGATTGAAAAATAAAATAATTGAACTTTGGAAATTTAGAACTTATGTTCCGGGGTTTTGAAAATTTTCGAATAAATTTTGGAATATAATAATATTGTTTATAAGTATTTTCTGATATAAATATTTAGTATAATTCGGAAGAATTGTTTTAAAGAAGATTTTGGAGAAACAAAGTTTTGTACTTTCCTCTCTGTCGTTGGAAAATAATTTCGATGATGGCGGCCGCATCATCGACTTTCATTTTCGAGTTTCGAAGGGGGAAGGCCACTATAGTAGTTCTACTATAGATTCATTTTTGAAAAATATATAAATTTTGAATTGTTTTAAATATAATTAGAGATATATAAGTTGTAAGAATATATTTGACTATTGTTTTAAAATAAATTGAAAATTTAACCCGGTATTAAATTCTTAAATTTCCATTAATTAATTATTTCAATTATTGTAGTGAAATGAAAAGTAAGTAATTCATAATTGAAACCTCTAATTTAGGTAAGAGATTTAAGGCTATGTTATAAAAGAAATAAAAAGGAAGTTGAAATTGTAACTTGTAAGAAAAATGTAATTTTTTTTATTGAACAATGAATTAATTAAAGGAAATGGAACAAACTTGTATAACTTTCAAATTACACTCTTAAATAACATATATATAACTTACCAAATATTAAAAGTTGAAATGTTTAATAAGATATTGTAATGGAATATTTTACAAGTAGAAATTTGAAATAATGAAAGTATTCAATGAAATTGCTGTTAAATGAGAATTTAATGTTATAAACTTAAGTTATAATTGAAACTTTACCAAGTAAATAAATTTAAAGGTAAGTATGACAAATAGGTGATTATAAACTTAAGTAATTAAAGTGTAAATAAAAGAGATCATGCTATAATAAATGAATGAATAATTATAACGAAATAAAAGGAATTGGTATGACCTGAGTTAATGGAACTGAATAATTGTAAGTAATAAGTAAAAATAAATGAAGCAAACATTTAATGAGTAAATGTAAATCTAAAAGATAAATCACTGTATAAATAAAAAGAAAATCAAACAACAAAGGTATGAAAGGAAATTAATAATAAGTTAAGTTGATTGTTGTTTGGATTTGTTGTTGTTTAGTTGGTGGTTGTTTGGGCAAGGATACTTTAAAATTGGATTAGGATAAATGAACAATCTATTTAGTTTTATCTAAGACTGTTGAGTAAATGATGCGCTAGTAGTTTATTCTTCATTCCGTACAATTTAAAAGTTTTGAACCCGAACAACTATTTGTTTGTTTGATTGAATGGTTGCTTTGTATTGGTTGTGTATGCTGTTTGTTGAAATTGATGGTTGTTGTATTGATTTGTTGTTAGTAATTGAAACCACTTAAATATTTCACTTTGTATAAATTGTTAACCCTTTGGATTTTATAAGTGAAATGCGGGTTATGGAAGCAATTGCTATTGCTTTTGGTTCCATAAATTAAGCGTAAATTGCCCGACAAATATGTACGTTTCGGATTACGGTTTATAGAGCTATTTTATATATTTTCCCGTGTTGGGATATTATATTTTGGATACTATATGTGATATTTTGATACATTTGATATTATATTTTCTCCCGAGCCTCCCCGTACGAAAGAGACTCTGCCAAAAATTTCCGTAAATTTTGGACTTAGAAAATATTTTGAAAATGTTTTCCAAACTTTATTAGTTTGAGTATAAAAAAATTAATGATTATAAATTAGTATATTTTATCTAAATTAATTTTGTAAATTTATTTGTTTATAAATTTAATATTTAATATGATTTCTTAATTCTTCTTTTCCCTTCTTTTTCCTTTTCGGGGACGAAAAGTTTTGAGTGGGGGAGAGTGTAACGACCCGTAATTTTCGTTAATTAAATTTGTCATTTTAATAAGATTTACGTAAATTTAATTTAGAAGAAATAAAGATTTTATAATTAATAGTGTAGCAAATGCTGAGAATGAAATGAAACCATGAGAATATAAGGCTAAGTATTTACAGTTGAAACAAAATGACGAATAAATTGAAGTGATGTAAATTGTTATACTAGGCTAAGAGTTGCATATAAGAGAACAAAGGTAAGTAGTGAATTTAGTTAATGAATTAATAATATTAAATAGTAAATTGAATTAAATCAATGTCCGGTACAAATTGAAATATTGTTTGGAATTTGGAATGAAAGCTTATAAATTGTAAGCATTTAATTTACAAATGAAATCAGTGTATTAATTTAGTTATAACTGAATGTAAATTAATGAAATTATGTAATAATTGATAAATGATGGCATTCATGAATGAAATAAGATTTGTAAGTAATAAAGGAATAATTGAAATAAACATTTACCAATTAAATAGTATATTGATTTATATAGATTTAATAAAAGAGTTGAATTGAATCAATCTATTTAGTTGAAACTAATTAATGGTATGCAAATTATAAATGGGTTTATAGTAAGAAATTATACTACGGTGAATTGGAATTAAGATGAAACTGAAAAATTCAAGTATGTGATGCAAATATATCATATACAGCAATGGAATAAAAAAATTAGTGTTATTATAACCTGGTTGGTAAGTAACAAACTTATAACAGAATTTAAAAGAAAATAGGTGACAATGAATATAAATTGTTCATTTATTTGATGTGTTAAATAAATTTTGGTATTCAATCGTAATAAATATAAATAATTAATTGAAACTGTTGTAAGGTCAAAATTTATTGCATATAATAAATTGGGGGATAGATTTCATTAAAGGTAATTTATTTATTATGCTAATGTGAATTTAAAATAATTAGAGGTAAGTAAATGATGATTTGGAAGTTGTAATTTAGAGGATATTAAGAATTAGGAATTGAATTTTGAATTATTTGCAATACAAATAAAGAAAATGTTACGTTATTGCTAACTGAGGGAATCATTAATTAATTGAATGAAAGTTAAATCAGTGGAATTAATGGAGATTAATTTACGTTAGTAATTTAGGGTAGTGACTAAATTTGGTAATCCATTTGCAATTAATGACAATAATGTTGATATAAGCTAATAAGTTAAATGTCAATGCAATACTAGTTAATGGATTGAATGTGATTGCAAAATTGGAATTAGATAAATGCAGTAACTAATTCAGGGCAAATAAAATTTATGGAACAAATGTTAAGATCTAAACTGATGATAATTAATAATTGAAGGTAATGTAAATTCCATTTATAATATGACTATTGGTAAATAAAAAGGTTGTAAATCAAGATTTGTTTATTTATTTGAATTTTATGAAATTGAAGATTTATATTGATTAATCTTTAATAAATTTACATTTAAAAATTGTCAAATCATTGTAAATGTTAGAGAATTGTAAAGTGATAAAGATTTCAAATTTCAGAATTTTAACGCGAAATTTGATTTAATTAATTTATTTTAAATTTATTTAATTAATGGAAAATAGCCATTTTGGCTACTAACTCGGATTTTGACGAAACAAGTTTCATCGGATCCGTAACGGTGAATTATAATAGTGTTTCAAGTTTTGTAGCGATCGGAATTGTCGTTTGATCGTACGGACTCGAAACGCCTTGAAATTTATGCAATTGAAATCAATTTAGAAAATATTGTTTGAGCATAACTTCTACATACGATGGAATTTGGACATGAAACATGTTCCATTGCGTTTAAAATATTTAAAAACATCTATTTTGATATATGGGATGATTCATTTTTGTTCCGGAGCTGAAACGGACTTTCCAGGGGCATTTTTGTCATTCAAACAAATAGACTTGAACACTAACCTACGAAAATGATGGAACTGGGCTTCGAAAGCAGTACCATTGCGTTCAGAAGGCCTTTTTATGTTAGGATCGCCTATCAGCACGGTTAAATTGGACTCTGGCCCAATTCTGACGTTAAACTCTATAAATACGCACGCAAACCGAAACAATTTTATTATTATTTTATTTCAGAAACCCTAATTCTATACCATGGCCGCCACATATTCAATGACCAGAAATTGCTTATCTTGTTTCCTCAATATCTTTCAATCCGTTCAATGAAATCGAAAAATTCCAAAAGCAAAATTGTAGATCTCGGCGAGCTCTTCAAATCCATACGGTTGATCTATGCTATTGGACCACGGATTCGCCAGAATCTGGCTTGGAAGCATGGACATATTTTCTTGGATTGCGTGCAAACGATAGCGAGTGGTGATGTGAAACTTGGTCCGTAGGTGGCTCTCAAGGTGGCGCACACACTGGTAGTCGCTGATCGAACTCTATATGTCTCGAGTTGCATGCGCACGGAAGAAAGTGGCGCGTGAGTGATGGGTTAGTAGGTTCGTGGATAAGGAAGAAGAGGATGGTACGTTATATTTTTTATGTATTAATTAATTATGTTATATTAAAATTTAAATCTTTTAACTCAAATAACTTTTACGTACGAACTCTGTTTCACACGCGAATTTTTTGTTAGGATCATTTTATAATTCCGGACTCAATGACGTTGGTTTGAACAAATTTCGAGACCGTCGAATTTTTGGGTTTAAATTGGATTTAAATTCAATTTAAATGCAAAGGTGAGTGTTTTAACCCACTCACAACTTCTAAAATTTCTTATGTTTGTTAAATTGACTTAAGATACGAGTAGAAATTTATTTATGACTGTTTGGCATGTTTTATTCATCATCTCAGTTACATCGCATTTATTAAATTTAACTGTTAATTAATTTTATTTTTGCATATAAATTGACAGTTAAAATTTATTTATTTTCATATAAACTGCTAGTTAAACAGTTATTAAATTTATTATTGAATAAAAACTGTTAGTTAATACCTGTTATATTTTATATGCTCTATATTGATGTTTGTTTAAATTGGATGATGATTTGTAATAAATGGTTGATAAATATATTTGGATGAATGGATGTTTATTTATATTAACTGCAAGTTGTTATGCATTTCATTTCATTCGGGATTGCGGTTTAAAACGATATACAACCGCATTTTTTTATTAAATTGCGGATTAAAATGATAAATATCCGTATCACTTGACCATAGGATAGAAAATTTTATACAGGCACCGCGGTATATATATATATATAATTATTTTTGAAAGGATTTAATGGTTTTGGATAGGATACGGTTTAATAAATATTAGTTTTTGACCTTATATAAAATTTTATTTTATATACATCTATAGTTAAAATATTGAATTTAAGATATGTATGAATTTGCTAAATAAAGTAAATAAGTTGAATAATGGAGTTTGGTTATTTTATATTATATGGTTAAGTACATCTTAAAATATTGAAATATATAGAATTTTAAATGATTTAAATCAATTAAGATTGGGAGTTAAATTGAAAAATTTATTCGGAATTGAGCTTAATTAAGAATTTAACTTCATAAGCTGATGTAAAGTTTATTAACTTGAAATTTTAAAAAGGGTATGATATTTATAACTGAAATTGTATTCAAGGCGAATTAAATGAATATTTCTAGTATAAATAAATTGAAGGAAATTTTCTTTTATAAGTAATTTAAGTTTTACTTAAATGATTACGGGTTTATTAGGCAATTATTTCAAACTAAATAATAGGACTTTAAATTGTTGAATAGAAATTTCCAACCTTAGTTCCAATTGTTTAATATTCAATGTTTGAAATATATTGAAACTGAAGTGGTTATTGAAACTGAAAGCGATTTTGTAATCTATGGATTTTGACTTAATTTTTAATGAAATAAATTGTAAGTCGTGGAAATTATTTTATTTTAGAAAGAAATTTTAAATGCAAACTATTTTATTCCATATACCGTTTGAATATCCAAACCATCCAAGTTTTAGAAGTTATGGTTTTAAAACTATGAATTTTTGAAGTATCATGGTTTGAAAGTTATAATTCAAATGTTTGGTTTCCAATTATTATAAATTTTAAAGCAATATGATTGTGGAAAAGAAATATATTTGAAATAAAAAAATGATATCATTGATTTAGGTTTTATAAAAAAAAATATCAAAATGAGTTGTTTTGGAAATGGAAATAATATAGTATTTATGTGTTTTGAAATGGATAATTATTTTCTGGTTTTAAAGTATAAACTATTTTAAAGACCACGGTGTTATAATAACGTTTGGTTGTTGAAGAGACCGGAATCGAAAGTTGTCATACTCTCTGCCAACTTCGAAAACCACTTTAACAACCGTGTACGCGGTGGAGATTTCAGAATGAAGTAGGTTGGTGGCGGCGTTTCCTGTAAGGTAAATACGTGGACCCAACTCCCGTGAGTTGGCATAAGGTGGCTAAAACAGGAGCGATCGACGGGTTAATAAGGTAGCACCTTTGATCAGACACATCCCTTCGATATTATACTTTGACTTTTGGATTGATTCGGTGGCCACCTTTGTTTTTATTTGGGGCGTGGCTCGAGGTGGGCGGTAGCTGCGCGCTACACGTTACCACTGACCCGGAAGCGTAATTGGTATATCTACCCTGGCATTGCCTAGTTGTGCCGTGTCACCTACCCTATCGCGCCTGGTACGAGTTTCTATTTGTGTCGTACCTATGGAGTGTCTTCTCGTAGTCTCCCGATCAGGAGATATGCAGGCACTGTATAGACTATTGGCATTATTTGTGTTAAGGGGAATATTGGGTCACTCCTTAACGCTATTTTAAAGTAAGTTTATTTTACAATTAGACACTATTATAATAGCGAGGTATACTACATAGTAAATAGTTTAACGGATCCTTAAGAGATGTAAATCTCGAGCATCTCTTGAGTTACTGCACTCATATTTATTCCTGTTGATTTAACTCACATAAGATCTTTTAGTTCTGACTCGAGTGTTTTTGTCTTTTCAAATTCGCTCGGGTCAGTCCGAGCGTTTCAGGATCGAAGACTTTAGATCTGGAGGATGAAGACGGAGATTTCTACTATTATTATTAACTATATTCCACTACACTATTTAATTCCGCTGCATTGATTATGATTGGTATGTGAACTCTGATATTTATTGTATAAAGAAGAATCAAATGTTCGTAAACAGTTTATGAACTGTACATTTATTATTAAATTTTATCCTTCCGCTGTGAGATTCTATTTTGTTTTTCTTTCCCTGTTTTTTTTCTTATTTACCCCATAACAATCTGTCATTCCGTATGGTTTGAATTGGCACGTGTGTCGATTTAAAGCGTGCGAAAAGGCGGGACATTACAGAAACTATATTTAAACTTGATTCAAAACTAAATTTAAATCTTGTTTAAATTTTAAAATTCTCATTTTTAAAAACTTTGAATTCAAAATTTCATTTGAATTCAGATTTAACTTACATTTGAATAAAATTTCAGCATTAAAATATGAATTTCATTCAAATTCAAAAAAAACTGCAAAATGACAGGTTTTAAACCTGTAGCACACTAATCCGAGAAACCACCAAAGCTACTTCGAGTTTCAAACCCACTTGCTTTGAGACAAAAGTATAAAAACCCGAGAAACTCTTCGGGTCAAAATACCCTGCACAACCCCAAATGTTCACCAGACTTCAAACATGTATGGTGCATTTGCACCGTCACCTTGGCGAACTTCATCCACTCCATCCTACTGCTACAAGTCGCCGACCATCACCTCACAAGCTTATGACCATCAGAAAACCTACTGTAGTTTGAATTCAAAATTTAAGAAATCAACTACAACCTGGAAAAACCCATCTGCATCATACCACAAACGTGTCAACACCCTACAAACCCACCTCTGATCATCTGGCCACCCACAACTCCGGTCAACTCTTCTTCAACCTCCCCTCTACCCGATTCCAGAGTCTGGCATCACTCGATGCAACAGAGAGCATGTGAAGAATCCCAAAACTTCAACACTGCAAGACTAGGGTTTAAAACCTGGAAATCCCAATTTCCATATCCTCTTCTCTCTGATCACCTATTGCCCAATTTTCTCCACTTCCCAATCAATACTCCACCTACAAGAAGCATCTTAACTTCCAAAATCCACTGAATAATCAAACAAACCCAAAAAGACCCAATTCTGTTCAAAACAGAAATACTCATCCCACGGTAATTTTAAAAAAATATAAAATTTGTTTAAAATTCATGTTTTTAAACATGAATTCAGGTTACAAAACTGTTTTATTGATTTAAGATGTTTGATATACTTGCTTCTAGAAAATATTGACTGTTGTAAATGTTTCCAAAGACAACAGGATTTTTATATAGCTAAATTTTGATTTATAACCATCATTTCATTCTAAACAAACAAAGTTTGTTTACATTTCAAATTCTAGTTGAGATCAAGTCAGGTGATGATGGATTCCAAATACAATCTTAGTTTTTTTTTTTTTTTTAAAACAAAGCAGGTTTGTAGATACCTGCAACAGCAACACACATATATATACATATTTATATATGTATACACGGAATATTTATCAATATGAAATCACGCGAACATACATATTTCTACCAATTCACATGCACAGAAACTTAAGTTTCTAAATTGTGAAGTTATTCACCAAATAAAGGCACCGCAGTTTGATTCTTTTAAAAACAGTTTGCATCAGAGTCTTTAATGCTTATACTTGCTTAAGCATTTATTTTAAAAGAGAAACTATTTTTTTTTTAAATAAAAGTTTACTCGCTTCTTTATTGAAGATGCAGAGCACAGATTCCTGAGATGCAACTGCATTATTCCTGGAACCTGCATAATGAACTTGCATGCAGAAATCTGGCTTGCATTTGCTAGTTGCAGTTGATTTTCTTGATGATGTAAATTGTTAAAAACTGCATGGTGTTGATGTTTGAGTCTGTTAAACTTGATTGCAACAGAACTCCAACTTGATTTGCTTAGAGTTGAATTGAGGTTGAAGATTTCCTTCAGATTGCAGTTTTGGGTTTGATTTTGCAGATTTTAGATTTGAAGTTGAACTTGAAATTTGTTGTGGAAGTTGCCGATTGAATTTTTGTTTGAATTTGGGTTTTGATTTAGAATCTGATTTCTTTTGAAGATAATGTTTTAACAAATGTATTGCTATGTTTTCTTATCTAATATATTAAATTTCAAAAATATATAACATGCCACTTATTATGTTTAGTAATAACAAATGTTTACAAGTGTCCACTTTTTGGTTTAAGAATCTAACACATGTTTATCTAAATTTAAAAAGAAATATCTTTAATTTAAAAATGTATTTAAATTTATTCTAAAACCATTTATAATTTAATTTAGCATGTTTTAAATGTTTTAATAACATTATCCTTGAAAATGATTACATGCTTACTTCTTTTATAAAATTACAGACAATTTTAAATGTTTATTTGAATGTTTTCAAAATAATATTCTTTTAAAACTAATTTTCAAAAGAGAAGATTTTTAAAAGAAAAATAATGTTGAATTCATTTTATTCAAGAGTTTTAAATCAAAATACTATACTTTAATATGAATGAATTAAATCTTATTTCAAAAGAAAAATAAAACAATTTCCTTTAAAATAAATAAAATAAACTTTTATTATAAAACAAAATTTAAACTATATTTATTTTAATAAACAAAATAAATACTTACTTGTATTTCTTTGATAATGTAAGAAAGACTTTTAAATTTACCTTTGAAAAGTTTTCAATACCAATTTTAAATCAAATTAACCAATTTACAATTTATACATTTATATATATATATAATAGATTTGAAAATATTCTTATTAAATTTAAATTTAAATTAAAATCAAATCTTCTATTTACAATGTATAAACATTTATACATTATAAATAAAATATCTTTAAATCAGCTTAGAAAGATAAATTTATCATTTAAATATTTTTAACATTTGAAAACAATAAGATTTTCGAATTAAACTATTATTATTAAATTTTTTGAAAAACATATCATTTGACAAATTAAATGATTATTATTCTTCAAAAGAAAATTCCTGTTTGAATTAAATTATTAAATCAATATTTTAATATTTTAAAATAATTATAAATGAAATTATTAAATAAATATTGCTTAAATTTCTGGGACATCACAAAAATCTAGTAATAAATTAATTAGACAAAAACACATAGATAACTATTTGAAAAATGTTGTTTATAATAAAAATTCCTCTTTTAAAGGTCCAAACCTCTTGGGTATGGCAACCTTCTCTTTCTAACACTTAGGACCCTAACAAAGGGTGGGGGTATCAGTTAAACTATTTTTATCTTGCAAATGCCCAAAAGAAAATCTAACAACAAGGAGAAATGGATACGTGATAGTGGATGCTCCTAACATATGGCTGGAAATGCACAAATAGTATCGAATATAATATACAAAGATGGTGGTACTGTAAACTTCAAAGATAATTCAAAAGGATTTGTCATTGGAATTGGAGATGTCACCAATGTTGGTATGTCCACTTCAACTGTTATTACAAATGTTCTATAGTTAGAAATCTAAAACATAACCTTTTAAGCATTAGTCAACTTTGTGACAAAGGATTTAAAATTGATTTTGAGAAAAATAAATGCAATATATTTGATCAAAATAAAATTTTGATCTTTGAAGGTTTAAAAAAAATGAAACATTTGTATCTTAAATATGAGATTTAATAACTCCAGCGATTTATGCCTATCCACGAATTCTAATGTTCCATGGATATGGCACAAACGGTTGTGTCTGTAACGACCTGGAATTTTCAATCCCGAAAATTCCAGATAGTTAGGAAAGAAGAAAAGAGATAGAAGAAGAGACAGAAAAAAAACACAAATTCTCACATTCGCAGCGGATCAAAATATAATATCAAATAATATCATTTATACAAAGAAAGCTGTATCAGTAAATTTACATTTAATACATCAGAGTTTTCAATATTTACACAAACACTGAACAGTTAATATCACATGTCCTAGACAATCTACAATATATACACAGCGGAATACTCTCCATATGTTCCAGCCATCCAGCTCGCCTCCTGAGCTCCAGAACATCCTTACCTGAAAATCTGTAATACTCGGTCTGACCCGAGCATTGCATTAAAGTAACACCTGGGTCAGGCTGGAAACCAACGTGAGTAAACTCATCTAACATGGAATACAACAGCATAAAACTTACATAAAACCCGGGGTAACTCGTATCAATTTTACAAATTCACAAGTTTGGTATAGACAACACTTATTACACACATCAATTTCTAAGTACCAAAACTTAGATTAAATGGTCCAATTCACTTAAATCATTCCATTCCAGCCTATTGATTTCACATATCAAATCTGTACAGAATTTTTATAGATTACAAATCGAAGTGGTTTCGAGTATTTACTAATACCCGACTCTGATTTCTTCGAATTCAATGCCATCTTAACCCACACTATTCAAGTGAAACACAATTCAACCTTTAATCAAAAAATGTCACTTTTTACACAGCAATTCATTATTGACAGATAACCACATAATCACTGTTCAAAACAAACATATCATATCACCAACATTTCATATCAGAAATATCAACCAATCGTTCATAAGCAAGATTTATTAGTCACCCATTCCTAATTAAATCAAATTAATTACTTTAATCACTTTTAATCTTGCTTACTTAACAATAATTAATTAAAACCATTAATTAATCATTCCTTAATTATCCTCTCTAATTACATTTAGAAATTATACTTTAATTAATTTACCACATTCATTAATCAACCTCGATTAATCACATTCAGTAATTAATCATTCTTAATTACTTACATTAATTAATTAACCTCTTAATTAATTAATACATCCTTTAATTAATTACACTGAGTAATTAATACTTAATTACTTCATTAAGTAATCATTATTAAATAAATCGTATTTAGTAATTACCCATTAATTACCTGCCTTAATTAATGACATTAAGCAATTATACTTAAATTTTTAAGTAATCATCATTAGTTAATTACATTAAATAATTCTACTTTTAAATAAATTAATCATCTTTTAATTACCTAAATAATTTACCACATTTAATAAATCAATCTTTAAAATTGATTACACAATTTAATTAACCCATTAATTAATTATCTCAATAAGTTGATTAATAACTCATTTTGGGCTTCCACTTCACATTGACTAAAGTTGCTTCATTAAATCATGAAATTTCAATTTTAACGTAACATTAACTTATCAAAATTTGGTTAAACAAGTTATAACTTCCTCAAATCAAATGGATTAGAACATTATCATGTAATAATTTAACTAGCTTCATTTTAATTTAAAACTTGTTTTTATAAAACCTTTATCTTGATCATGTTTTTATTTAAAACTGGTTATAAAAAAACTTCTGAAAACCTGGTGTCAATTTTAACAACCCGAGACCAAACTCTACATTTCCCGAGCAAACTACTATTTTTCCGGAGTCCAACCCGAACAAAAATTTCTTTACTTCGTTTGTTTAACAAACTTTAAAACCTGCCAATCATCTTATCTATGCGAACACACCCAAGCATTACTCAAGCCATCACTCCCTTTTCTCGAGTACAAACCCGAGACCATCCATTCTTCATTTCTAAACAAAACAGCACCCAACACTTCAGATACACCAGTGACACCGTGCACCTACACCGATGGTCAGAGCATCTCCAACCCTTGCCACTATCCCTCGCCAGTCAACGACAACTCATACATACGATATCAACCCTCGGATCATCATAACAGTCGCCAGATCAAAATCGAGCAATATGAGTGAAACCAGAGACAAAAATCGATCACCCAAAATAGCCCGCACCACCGCCACAGATCATCGGTGGTCACGAAACCTCGGCAAAACTTCGTCACAACCTTCCACTGCCTTTTCCTCCACGACCGATCCATCACGATGTCATCACAAGCTCGCAATCGTCGAGCAAACATCTACGCCCATACCACAACTAAACCCTAGTATGGCCTCACCGTGCCACTATGGCGACTAAGAAATCTACCCTCCATTTTTCCAGTCTTCGCCATCCCTTGAAGTTCAACCCACATCAATCACGAGAACCACTTTCCTTCAGATCACCGACAATCGGCACTTTACCCAAAACTGATCAACTTGCAATAACTCACGATTTACAACTCGAAAAATTATGATTTTAACTTTAAAAATCATCAATTTCGATTACAAACTAGAATTTGTATTTGAATCATTCAATTATTTTGATCGAAATTTTGATAAAAATTATATCTACCAAGCTTCTTCTTCTGTTTTACAACCAGTTTCATAATTAACTTGGAAATAATTTTTAAAATTTACACCATGTTATAACAAACAAAATTGGTTTATACATCAATGTTTAAAATGAATCAGGGGGAAAAGATATTTAAACTTTGATCAAATTTAGAAACCAAGATAACCAGACAGAGTATTTATTTTGTATACTGACATGCACACCATCAAATCATATATATCTACTTGCAATTCATATAAATAAACATGCAAATATCTATCATATTTTGTTCCCAGAATTACTGTATGCCTCCGAATTTTTAAACAGATAAAAACTGGGTTTACTCACCTGGAAATCAGTTGAACAGAGCTTGAACAGTTTTGAAATTTAAAAACATAAAATACTTTATTACTGGAAACTTGATGCTGGAAATCTATTGTTGTTGAGATTAGACCCGAGGCTTGATCCTTGAACTTGTAATTTGATTCTTAGTTTGCTTTCAGGTTTATTAAGCTGATCTTGTTTGATTACCAGATTGCAATTTTTTTAAATTCTTTGGCTATGTTATTTTTTCTCATCTACTAATTATTTTGAAAAATAAAACGAAGTTTAAGACACTTGTTATTTTCCTTATTTAGTTAGCTAACACATGTTAATAAGAATAATTATAAGTTAACACATGTAACTATCATGCATAATTAGAGTTTTAAATGATTTATAAAGCTTTTATAATTAATTTTCTAATTTATAAATACATATTTTAATTTATATAAATAAATCCCATTAAAAAGAAAATAATATCAACAATTTATGGTCTTAATAAAGTCAAATAAAATACATTTAAAACCAAAGTATGATTTAAGATATAAATAACTATCTTTTGAATTTCAATTTAAATATTCAAATACAGATTAAATTTCAAATCCAATTTAAAAATCAATTTGATAAATACATGTATATAAACAAATACAATATCAACTTATATAAAATAATTTTCATAAAAATCTATATATATACAACACAATTATTATTATTGTTTTAAAATAAAAAATTTATCAATTTTAATTAATTTATAAAAGAGATTATCACATTTTAAATTTGTTTGAAATTCCGGGATATCACATTCCCTCCTTTAAATCTTTCGTCCTCGAAAAGGAACGAAGCTAGAATTTATTATAATGATTATTATCAGAAAAATTATTCTTTGATAAATTTTAAAATAATTTAAAATATTATAGAATAGTTTTATAAAGATACTTTTATAACTCGATCTCTCAACCAGCCCATCCTTGTTCTCACGGAAATTCGATCATCCGTTGATCAGGTGTAAGACTGAAAATATATAAGTGCTTAGCAAACCTGTTTCCAAAACCAAGTGAAAATACTTGGAAAATAATTTTAATGAAAATATAGAAAACATTTTCGAAATCGAGGAAACTTCTTTGGTGAGAATGCTCTGGGAATCATCACCCCCATCCACGGTCGCAGTTAACCCGATGGTTACGTTGCCTTCCCGGCAAAATCCACAGATAACTATAGGCACTCTGTGCCCCTTGATTATGCCATGGAACCCACTACAGATCGCAACTACAACCGGGGTTACGTTACTGTCACAGCAAAAACCCATATAGCTGTAGGCCTCAGCACCCTCGAATTTCGCTGCCAAAAGAATGAAACTTCTCCACTCCACTTGACCATAGATCGCAGTCTACCGATGTTACGTTGCCTTTCTTGCAAAATCAAGCGTAGACCGTTGACACTCACCTCCACACGATTTCCTCTATGGTCCACAGTAGATCGCAGCGACATCGAATTACACTGTCATCACGGTATAACCCAAATGCCTCCGTAGGCATCAGCGCCCTCGACTTTCGCTACCCAATAATCATCAAGAACTAGTTTATCTAGACTCCTCACAGGATCAACTTTAGAGCCTCCCCCTCTTTGAGGCTCAAGGCAGTACCAACCTATGGCACTCCTGAGAAGTTCATTTCAAGGGTACGCCTTTTTCTTCAGAACCATTTTCAAAACACTTTATACTATACACATATAGTATCTTTCAAATCATACACCTAGTATGAATCCCATATAAATCTCCTTTTCACAAAATCGATTATCCCAAAAATCGATATTTCTCAAACTAGGCTTTCCAAATTCCAAAATTGATTTTTATCCAAAAATCAAAAGCCTTTCCAAATCCATAGGTTCCAAAAACCTTTTCTCAAAATCATTCTCATAAGATCCTTTACATATATATACATATATATATATATATATAACTTTAAAAATCTTTGGATCACTTCAAACTTGTATAAATTACCTTTTATACTTCAAAAACTTTCAAAATCCTTTTCTTCTGGCAAAAGATTCAACAAGGAAAGTTTTATCATATATATAATATAGATACATAACTTTGTTTATTCCAAATCAAATATTCAAATTTGATTACTCTTTTATAAAGATATTAAGCATACTACTTTCATTTCAAAAACCATTTTACAATTCTTATCCACAAATTTCAATATCAATATCATTCAAACCCGTACGATGTACGCATACCATTCGTACACAGTTTCAAATTCAATCGCTCACTCGATCACACAATTTTACTTCCGAACTAGTATCATCCACCCGACTTCCTAGTGCGGACTCAGATCTGGTTTCTTGATCAGAAACCATCATTCTCCTTGCATAGTATAACTATGTTAGAGAATATCAAGAATCAATTAAAAATCCATATCCAGGTTCGCGGTTGAAAATCTAGTGCAAAATCTCAACTCGGATCGATATAACTATCTCGAAATTCTATGCTCGAAACTGGATCAAATCACTATGCGAATAGAATGGTATACGTACATCCTACGTATTTAGCTTTATTGGTTATTAGCCAAATCAATTCTCTTTCTATTCACCTTCACTTTGATTTCCATTCACTTACTCACAATTGCTTAAATCGGATTATTACCTTAATTCTTATCTCAAATGGATATTTAATGATAAACAGTTTGAACTCTATCCAGCTTAAATTTAGAAAATAGCTTGAAAAGTTTAAAAATAGATAAGTAGTTGAAAATAATTATTAGTTGTAAATAGCTGAAAAATAGTTAAGTAGTCGTAAAATAGACAAGTGGTTATAAAATAGTTAGATAATTGCAAAATAGTTGTAAAATAGTAATTAGTTATAAAATAGTTGAAAAATATTAATTAGTTTATAAAACAGTTGTAAAATAGTTAAGTAGTTGTAAAAATAATTATAAAATAAGTATAAAATAGTTTAGCTTTTAAAAGAAAGATTGTATATAGTAAATAACTTGTAAAAATAGTTTTTACTGAAACAATTTATTTTGAAAACAGTACAGAGCCAAACTGTTCAATTCCCAATCTCCATCTTATCAATTCAATTTAAAATTCCACTTCCATTTAAATTGACTCAATTCCAACTTGATTAACTTCAATTTCCATTGAACTTGATTTAACCCCAATTCAAGTTGAATTAACCTTAATTTCTTTCCAAATTTAAATCAAATTCCATTTGGTTTTAAACCTATTCAACTTTAATTACAATTCCAAATTATTCAAATCAATTTGGACTAATTTCAAATTGAACCAACTTCAGTTTCAAATCATTTCAATTTCTGTTTGAATTAATCCCAATTCCCATTTGAATTTAAACTCATTCAACCCCAATTTCATTTCAAATTAATCCAATTCAAATTTCCCTTTTGAATTATATACTTATCCACCTTCAATTCTGATTAATTCAAACTAAATTCAATTTGAACTAATGCAATTTAAATCTCAACTTTAAACCATCTCGAATTATATAAATTCGAGTTAAATGAAATGTTGATTTAACCCCTTAAATCAAATTAACCTTTATTTTTAAATCAACAATCAAAATCTTTAAACAATTTAATTCTGAGTCAAAATCTCAAAATTCCATTTTAAATTATCTCTACTTAACTTATTTCAAAGTTCAAATAAGAGATCAAAACAAATTTCATCTCTAAAAATTCAATTTATTACCAAATTTATCTTCCAATTTTGAAACCGATTTTTAAACAATTTTAATTTACAATTTCAATTCTTAACCTTCAAATCTTAAGTTCAAAGTGATTTCATATCCTGAATTTCAAATTAAAGTTTAATCTCCCTTGTATCTTAATAATGGATATATTATCACACTTCACTTCTTCATTCATTTAAACAAATCCAATTTACAATTTAAAGATTAATAATAATAATAATAATAATAGGATGATATCATCCAATTTATTTTAAAATATTCATCCATTTTCAATTTTCAGATCTCAAACCTATTTTGAGATCACACAAACTCGCAATTCAAATCTACCATTTAACTTCCCAAATTAAATTTTAATTTCATCTTGAAATTTCCAAATCAGGTTGATCATTCAAACTTATTTAACTTCTTTAGTTAAATTCAATTTAATCCCATTAACCTTACTCAAATTTGAATCCCCACTTCAAATTTCAAAATTCTTTCCCACTTATAGGTTCAAAACTTATATCATTTGGGTTTTACATCATACTTCAGGGAAAATCAGAACTTATCACTTTAGAGTTAATTTCAAATCATCTTTGATAATAGGTATATCCACACACACACACACACACATATATATATATATATATATACTTCTTCGCCCACCAAGCCAAATTTTAAAATCTAACCACCTTTGGTTTTAAAACAAATTCCTTTAAAGTTTTAGAACAACTTCTTATTTTAAAATAAGACTATATTCAAAATAGTTTGAATTATATTATTTATTATTTCCTTTAACACTTTGAAATAATTAAATTATTTCTAGACTTACGTTTTAAAACTTCATAATATAAAACCTACATCAATTTAGAAGTTATACTCGTCTTAAAAGTTTACTTCATTTGGCTTACTTATTAACAAATATATCATTATTAAACAAAATAACTATTTATGGTAATACCCAAGATTATCATATCTGGATACCAATTCATTTTTATCTTATTCTTACTTCTATAAATTCAGGATTTTAGTTCCAGCTTGGATCTATTTCAAACTTATCTTCATTTAATTTTAATTTGGTTGTACTACAAATACCACTTAATTCTCATTTTTTAATTTTCAAATAATACAACAACCAATTACCTTAATATATAATGTTTATAAAAATCATTGCTTTATATATAAACTTATATAAAAGTCATTTACTTTTAAAACCATTATATAAAAAAATAACAAGTACGCTCTCTCATATATATTACACTCAACTCATTCTAGGGTACTATTGACCCTATTCTTAATGAGTACACCCACCAAAGCCAAGGTTCTCGCTTAACCTTCGGCTCTGATACCAAATGTAACTATCTGGAATTTTCGGGATCGAAAATTCCAAGTCGTTACATTTTTTGACCCGAGCATTACATCAAAGTAACACCCGGGTCAAGCGGAAACCAGCGTGAGTAAACTCATTTAACATGGAATACAACAGCATAAACTTACATAAAACCCGGGGTAACTCGTATCAATTTTACAAATTCACAAGTTTGGTATAGACAACACTTATTACACACATTAATTTCTAAGTACCTAAACTTAGATTAAATGGTCCAATACACTTAAATTATTCCATTCCAGCCTATTGATTTCACATATCAAATATGTATAGAATTTTTATAGATTACAAATCGAAGTGGTTTCAGGTATTTACTAATACCCGACTCCGGTTTCTTCGAATTCAATGCCATCTTAACCCACACTATTCAAGTGAAACACAATTCAACCTTTAATCACAAGATCTCACTTTTTACACAGCAATTCATCATTGACATATAACCACATAATCACTTTTCAATACAAACATATCATATCACAAACATTTCATATCAAAAATATCAACCAATCGTTCATAAGCAAGATTTATTAGTCACCCATTCCTAATTAAATCAAATTAATTACTTTGATCACTTTTAATCTTGCTTACTTAACAATAATTAATTACAAACCATTAATTAATCAACCCTTAATTATCCTCTCTAATTACATTCAGGAATTAGACTTTAAATAATTTACCACATTCATTAATCAACCTCGATTAATCACATTCAGTAATTAATTATTCTTAATTACCTACATTAATTAATTAACCACTTAATTAATTAATAAATCCTTTAATTAATTACATTGAGTAATTAATGCTTAATTACTTTTAAGTAACTATTATTAAATAAATCGTATTTAGTTATTACCCATTAATTACCCACCTTAATTAATGACATTAAGCAATTATACTTAAATTTTTAAGTAATCATCATTAATTAATTACATTAAGTAATTCTACTTCTAAATAAATTAATCATCTTTTAGTTACCTAAATAATTTACCACATTTAATAAATCAATCTTTAAAATTGATTACACAATTTAATTAACCCATTAATTAATTATCTCAATAAGTTGATTAATTACTCATTTTGGGCTTCCACCTCACATTGACTTAACTTAATTAAATCATGAAATCTCAATTTTAACATAACATTAACTCATCAAAATTTGGTTAAACAAGTTATAACTTCCTTAAATCAAATGGTTTAAAACATTATCATGTAATAATTTAACTAGCTTCATTTTAATTTAAAACTTGTTTTTATAAAACCTTTATCTTGATTATGTTTTTATTTAAAACTATTTATAAAAAAACTTTTGAAAACTTGGTGTCAATTTTAACAACCCAAGACCAAACTCTACATTACCCGAGCAAACTACTATTTTTCCCAAGTTTAACCCGAACAAAATTTTCTTTACTTTGCTTGTTTAACAAACTTTAAAACCTGCTAATCATCTTATCCATGCGAACACACCCGAGCATTACTCGAGCCCTCACTCCCTTTTCTCGAGTACAAACAGGAGACCATCCATTCTTCATTTCTAAACAAAACAGCACCCGAGACTTCAGATATGCCAGTCATAATGTGCACCAACACCGATGGTCATAGCATCTCCGACCCTTGCCACCTTCCCTCGCCAGTCAACGACAACTCATACATTCGATATCGACCCTCGGATCATCGTAACAGTCGCCGGATCAAAATCGAGCAATATGAGTGAAAGCAGAGACAAAAATCGATCACCCAAAATTGCCCGCACCACCACCACCGATCATCGGTGGTCACGAAACCTCGGCAAAACTTTGTCACAACCTTCCCCTGCCTTTACCTCCATGACTGATCCATCTCGATGCCGTCACAATTTATGTTCTTAATAAAATCAAATAAAATACATTTAAAATCAAAGTACGATTTAAGATATAAATAATTATCTTTTGAATTTCAATTTAAATATTCAAATACAAATTAAATTTCAAATCCAATTTAAAAATCAATTTGATATATACATGAATTTAAACATATACAATTTCAACTTGTATAAAATAATTTTCATAAAAATCTATATATATACAACACAATTATTATTATTGTTTTAAAATAACAATTTTATCAATTTTAATTAATTTATAAAAGAGATTATCACATTTTAAATTTGTTTGAAATTCCAGGATATCACAGTATCACATAAACTTTAGGTCTATAAACAAATTGGCTAAACATTAATTAGTTAAGGGTCTTCCTAAAATAAACTATAAAGTTGAAAATTTATGTGATGCATGTCAATATGGCAAATTAAAGAATATTTTTTAAAAAACTAAAAAGGAAATTTCTACCAAATAACCTTTAGAATTATTACATCTCAATTCATTTGGACCTGCTCAAGTATGTTCAGTAAATCAGAACAAGTATGTATTTGTTATTGTAGATGACTTTTCAAGATATATATATAGACACCATTTTTAAAACATAAGAGTGATACAATTGAGATGTTTAAAAATTTTGCTAAAAGAATTAAAAATTTAATGAATCTTACACTTTTTCAACTGGACGTAAAAAGTGCTTTTCTAAACGGTTTTATAAATGAACAGGTTTATGTTGAGCAGCCTCTGTTGTTCATACTGGAAAAATTTCCTAAACAAGTATAAACTCAAGAAAGCTTTATATGGTTTAAAACAAGCACCTCGTGCTTGGTATGATAGACTAAAAACTCATTTAATAATTTTGGCTTTCAAAATGAAAAGTAGATACAACTTTGTTTATAAAATGAGATTATAATGATATTTTAGTTGCTAGATATATGTGGATGACATAATATTTGGATCAACAAATGAAAAGTTATGTAACTATTTTTCAGAAATCATGAAAAATGAACTTGAAATGTCTCATATGGGAGCATTAAATTTTTTCTTAGGATTACAGATTAAATAGTTAGAAAATTGTATTTTTGTAAATCAGAAAATATTGCCATAATTGTTAAAACATTTTGGAATGGAGCAAACCTCCCGTAAACCAACTCCCATGAGCACCAATACCCATTTAGATAATGATGTAAAGGCCAAAAAAATTGATCAGAAATTATATTGAAGTATAATAGGATCACTATTATACTTAATGACTAGTAGACCCGATATCATAATGAGTATATATCTGTGTGAAAGACTTTGAGCACAACCTAAATATTCACACTATCGAGTAGTTAAACGTATTTGGCGCTACTTAACCAACACTAAGGATTACGGTCTTTTCTATCCTAATGGAAGATCTTTTGAACTCATCACAAAGTGATGCAGGTTTCGGTAGTTGCAAAATTGATAGAAAAGGTACAAGTGCCACATGTCACTTTATCGATCAATCTCTAGTTTCTTGGCTCGGTAAAAAAACATAATTGTGTATCACTTTCAATCTGTGATGCAGAATATATTTTTGCTGCCTTAGCTTGCACTCAACTAGTATACATGCAACAAACACTTAAAAACTTTGGAAAAATAATAAATAAATCTCCAATATATTGCGATAATGCTAAACTCATCAAAAAATCCAATTAATCATTCTTGGACTAAACATATACATATTAGTCATCATTTTTTAAGAAATAATGTTGAAAAAGAAATAATAACTCTAGAATTTGTAAAATACGGAAAATCAAATAGCCGATATTTTTACAAAACCATTAAGTGAACAAATTTTTATTAAGTTAAGTTGTAAACTAGATATTACGTCGTTGCATGATTATAATTCAATATTGAAGTATAAATTTTTTTAGTAAAACAAAACAAAAACAAAAAAATGGAGATGATGGCACTCGAACTCCGCATTCATGGGAGGAAGTCGCATGTCTGTTCTTTTATGTTTCTTGAATTCAGACCATACATATCTTAAATTTTACTTGTAGTCATAATTTTTTTCTTCTAACCTCCATTTTATTTCTGTCTAGAAACTTCTGAGAATTATAAACCTCAAATCAATATACTTAACATAGCCTATAAACTTAGTATGAATACTTAATCAAAATCTAATTCAACTCATGTACAAACTTTAAAAAT
Source organism: Allium cepa (assembly GCA_030765085.1). Taxonomy (NCBI): domain Eukaryota; kingdom Viridiplantae; phylum Streptophyta; class Magnoliopsida; order Asparagales; family Amaryllidaceae; genus Allium; species Allium cepa. The sequence continues at coordinate 188,092,420 of CM060930.1, read as the reverse complement.
AATTAATCAGATATCAAATTTCTAAAATAAATGTCTCAAACAATGTCTTCTAGTCACGACTCCACTTACTCCGCTATTAACTACGCCTCCCCATCGTCCGGCAGTAGTATGTCTCTCCCACGAAAGTAACTCCTACATTATCTCCATCCCTCAACATCATCGCTTCACCACCTTACCATCTGGCTTCTCTCTGGAAGGTAAGAAAGCTAAACACTCAATCGACCTAGAACCATTATCTCTCTCGGACAAAGTCGATGAGTTCATCACTAACAACAAGAGATGATAGGGGTTCAACGAAAAATGTATTATGAACAACGTCATCAAGGAGCACATTTAAACTTTCTTGAAAAAATGTATCCTCCCTATATGTGGTCATTCTCCAACAAAAGATAGCATACATCAAAGGTCTCTACGTTTACGAGAAAATCCCCAAGAGCACACAGGATAACCCCATGGAACTTATGGGGAGAAGGAACATCAAATGCCGAACACAATCTTGTTTGTCCATACTGATATCCTCTTAAGCCATCATTCGAGTAGACCAAAGTCGAACCAAATTCATGGGAGAAACAAAACTACAACTCTCCTGATTCGCCTGCTGACAACTAAAGTAATCTTTTGTAAAAGACAAACGTTTGATACATATATATAATATAAGCATGTATATTCATACATATTCGTTTGTAATTTTTAGTTTTTCTCTTATTGAAAATTCAATTTTTCAATTTTCATATACCACAACGTGTAGAAAAAGAACAAATATTATAAAAAACCAAACGTCTGAAAAATATACAGATGTTTGACTATAGCATGGGAAAATTTAAAGTTTTAGCTTGGACATCTAAATAACACTATCATACGTCTGAAGATATTCTCTAAAAAAAATTCGATCTTCGGCACGGACATCTGACCATGTTCACAGATGTCTGTTCAAACGCTCTTAAAAATTTTCGATCTTTAGCATAGACGTCTGACTATGTTCCTAGACATCTATTCAGACGCTCCGTAAATTCAAATGTCTCAGCAGAGATGTCTGAAGGTATGTTCATCTATCTGAAAAATGTCTTTGGAAAAATTATTTTCTACTCACAGACGTCTGAGTTACATCCAAATGTCTATTCATGCATTCTGTGTCAAAATTAAGCCCCATTCAGACGTCTAATCTTTACATACTGACGTCTGTCAACCGTGCCTATATAATATTTTCTTCCATCTTTCATTATTTCCACCGTTTCACTCTCTCCAAAACTTAAAACCCTAATTCCCAAATTTGATTTCCTCTTTCCAATTTTAAAATCAATGGCTCCAAACGCTAAAGTTCTCGTTGCTAAACATAAGAAAGCTACAGTATGCCAAAGCTCTGAATCATCCGCTCAAAAATTCGTCACGGATAATCACATTAAAGAATGGATTGTTGAAAAAGAACATGGAAGGAAAAAACTACAAGATTTGGAGAAAAAGTAGATTCACTCTGTTTCGTTCTATCCCATTCGCCATTTCATTCATTATGATGCTATTGATTTAACTGAAGATGCTCATATCTACCACCTGGTTAACTATGGTGACAATGCTGGGAAGATAGATCAACTAGCGGTATTCCTCTTTCTTATTAATCTATGCTCCTTTAAACTTTGGAATCATTCAGATGAGAAAATTTGGAATAGGACAACTGTTTGTGGAAACATAATAAAATTTAATGTTGAAATGCTTGGTCAAATTCTTAATTGTTCTTATATGGGAATTCGATTGTAAGAAGTTCCTGATACACTATATGCCCCAGGAGATGCCGTTACTCATCTTATTTGGGAAGATGATATGCAGAAATTAAAAATACCTGGTTTTCGTTCAAAAGCTCGATTACATAACTGAATGCTCGTCAACACCGTCATCCCTTGGTTAGGCAGTCATGAACAAGTATACGAAGATGATCATAAAGCTTTATATGCTATATTTGGTCATATTGAAGTCAATTAGGCTCAATATATTTTTGACCAAATTAAAAGCTTTTGGATGCCTACACGTCGAAGCATCGTCTATACTCCTTATATAATGAGAATTCTAGGATAGTGGCATTAATTTCTCTCTTTGATGCTCTACCTGAAACTCCGTTGAGTATAACCCCTTTCTCCCAATATCAACAACCACAACAACTTCAACAAACACCTACAACTCAACCTTCGCAATCTGCAAGATCTTTAGAAACTACTGAGTATTACTTTGATTCAGAGATACAAGAAGCTAGAATTGCAGCTGGACAAGGATAAAACTATAGAGATGTTGCACTTCAAAACCAACGTCTTCTCTCCTTGAACCAAAAAGCGATCAGATAAAAAGATGGCTCGCTTAGAACGTTCCTTTTCTACTAGAATGACCAACGTAGAAAAGATGCTAGAAAAGGTGGTTTCAACTTTATAAAAAGTCATGAGAAACGTACGGGGTCATTCATCATCACGGTCTTCATCTTCTCCATCCCTGACACCACCGCCGTCGCCACAGGTATTTCAACCAAAACATTCTTCAGGCGCAGGTCCGTCGGATAATCCGGCACCATACTCTTGTCCTGATAAGGCACTAATAAATGTTGACACTGAAGAAAGTGGAGATATCACTTGGCCTCTACAAAACTTTCGCACTATATTCATTACGCATCATTCCAAGGCCTCTATATTCGAGAGGATGAGGAGTACAACGATCAGTCTCAATGGCAACACATCAGATATGATAAAGACTCGTCTAATTTATGGGGTGACTACAACTATCAGTGAGTTTTTCTTTTATTTTATCATGTAGGATTTATGTATCTCTGATTGAACTCCTCAAACAACTTGTATTTGTTGTATAACTATATCAAATATTATCCGTGAGTCTATGCAAACTTTTTCTCTTTATTTTTTTCCAAATTTCATTATTCTGTATCTCTTTTTGATAATGCCAATAGGGGATAAATATCATATTACACGTATATAGGGAGAGGAATCACATTCAGGGGGAGTTATATGTTTATTTAATAAATGACTGTGTAGTTGCAATTATCGAAAAGGAGGAGAACGTTCGAACCTCTATTGTATGGTTTTGATGATAACAACTATATAATCATACATATACAATATATTCCATTTAATTGCGGGAAAAATCTTTCAAAATTCACATTATCATGGCTTAAAGATGACCAATGAAAGAGGAGAATCATTGGTATTAGAGAAGCTATTATAGTGTTATATAGTCATAGATAGATGGTTTGTAAAATCTCCTTTACTAGTTTTTACACAACATTGCATGTCAAAGATTTTTTAAGTCTTTCATTGTTCAAACAAGTTAAATAAAGAAATTAATAGACATCAGACGTCTGATCACATATGCCAGACATCTGACTCTGTACGTTGTTTAAAAAAATATTAATAAGCATCAGGCGTCTGATCGCATATGCCAGACGTCTGAATCTATTCTCTATTTAGAAATATATACTTAAACAGACGTCTGAAATTATTGGCAGGCGTCTATGTTGAGTAATGGAATTACACCATGAACAGGCACTTCTTTCATTCTAATGGTTGCATCTGTATCTCTTCAACGCATCTCTTATTCCTCAAAGATTGCAACCCTTAGACTAAAATAGAACATACTAAAGGATGTTACTCTTCAACATCTATAAATATGTAAAGATTTTGAGAAATAAATAACATGAATTTTCTGAATCTCATATCTACACTCTTTACATACTCTGATTTCTGAAAGCAATTAAAATATCAGTTTTATCACTTCCTAAAAGGAAAGCTTCACATATATATACTACTCAAGGGAGATTATAGGAAGATTTGTATTATGCAGTCAAAATCAGTGTTACAAAGAACACATACTTATCAGGAAAAGATTTTTTTGGGCCAAGCGAGAGCTGTTTACTAGTTAAGGCCGAAGAGTAGCTTCGGGATTGGATGTAGGATGGGAGGTCTGAACTGGTATAAAATCTCTTGTGTGATTGTATCTTTATGTTTTATTCACTTTACTCTGCTAGTTATAAGTTAGCTATTTATTACACTTACATAATAGATATAAATACACGATCCATACACACTTTCAGTTGGGAAGTGAAACTTATGTGATTGAGTAAGTGATTAGACTGGATATTGCGTACGGATGACCGTGTGCATCATACGAGCTTTAATGTGTATGCATACTATGTTTTGTTGGCTTATGGAGAGTTTAGGTGATGACTCTTCGATCTGTTATGAGGAAGCATGAATAATCATTTAAGTAATAACCTGAAGCTGTTAAGTGTATGGTACGTTTAGTATCATTTATCATCATTGTGCGAAGAGAGAGTTTTCGAAATTGAGCAAACTGTGAGCTCTGTTTGCTAATGATTGTGATACTATTAAGTATCGATATGTGATTGTCTTTTTGGTTGCTTGTGATGGAATTTCAAGGACGAAATATTCAAAATGGGGGTGAATGTAACGACCCGAAATTTCGACACTTCGTATTTAGATATCTGAATTATTTAAATATTTGAATCTTGGATTAAATATTATTAAAATGATTTAATAAATTTTTCAACCCCAAACTAATGATGGTAAACTTTTTTGGAAAATATTTTCAAAAATATATTCTTCGAAGAGAAACCGATAATGTGACAGAAAATCGATTAATCGGTAAACATATTTTCGATTGATATAATTTTTCGAATGCTTGTGCACTTGAATAATGATCAAATGAACACATATCAACTAATTAACACACACACCCCTCTTTATTGGACATGGAACGTTCTAGAATGTTCTAGTGGATAAGAGATATATCACGGTGAGTGTACAATGGTAATTAGCATAAAGGAAAAGTGACATAAAGGTGCATGTGAGAAGGAGGCTATCTTGTGACCTTCCATGAGAGGTAGAAGGTGGTAATGACCTCTTTCTTAAGCTTATAAAAGGAAGGGCATACCCTTAGGAAATAATTACAGAATTTATAAAGCTTGTGTTATAAAAATTAATGGCTTCTCTTCTTCTTCCTCTCTTATGTTCTAAAAAAAAATAGTTGCAAACCAAATCCAAATCACTTTAATCTTTACCATAAGACTTAGTACTATATTATAATCCCTTCCACCATGCCAAAAGTTGAAGAAGCAATGCTAAACTCCCACACCATAAGATGGCCATGAGCATTGAGGGGTTTGGGAAGGAGGAAAAGCAAGGTGAAGCAAAGGAATGGAGAAGGCAGGTTGTTGCAAGGATGGGGTTTGGCTTAGGTTTTTGGATCTTAGTTTTTTGTGTGGTTAAAGGTGAGTTTACCTCACTTTTAATGAAAATATAACACATACACATGTTGTTTTGATTTTATATATGTTGTTTGAATTGTTGTTAACTTATGTTAAAACATTGGTTTGAATTCTTACTTTAAAAGTAAGTGGTATATGTGATCCATGTATATGGACTTGAACAAAATTGGAATGGACTCATATGACTTGAGACAAGACCTTGAGCAAAAAACATAGGTCATATATGGACTTTGATTTAGATCAGACTTGGATTTGTATGTGCACTTATAACGATAGTCGTTATAGATGCAGTTGTGAATTGCCTTGTTTTAGAAAATTACTATGGAACTTTGTAGAAAAATCCTTAGGGGTTTATCACCGTATTTATAATGTTTTATACGTTGTTGTTAATAAAAGCTTGTATAGTAAAAATTTAAGTAACATCCAGAAAAGTGGTCAAAACATCACTAGTGCAAAACTGCCCCGTTTAGACTCGATTTTTGAACTTAGAAGGTTTGAAAAGATATTTATTTCAATATTTTGTTAAATTATTTTTACAAGTATTTACTAGTTATCATTAGATTATTTTAAAAGTGGTTTGATATTTTTATGAATTTTTAAGAATTAGTTATGAATTTTTAATTCAGAGATATTTATTAAAAACGTGTCATTTTTAAGGATAATACAAACCTGTTACTTTCAAGTAATATTTTGAGTAAATGTTTTATAACCTATTATTCTTAAAAATATTTTTTAAGTATATACAGTTTTTAGAAAATATGTTGACTATTTTATATCTTATGGAATAAAATATCTTTTGAAATGATTTATTTAATATCAAGTTTAGATAAACAAGTTACTAGATATATATATATATATATACCATTTTAAAAAAGGTTTTGAAAGAACAAAAAAAGGTTTAGGAAAGGGTTAAAATTGCTAAATGATCAAATGGTTAATCCTTTTATTACTTATTTGAAAAGTAATTAAATATACGTAATACTAAAATTCGATGAAGTAAGGCTTACCTATTTGTGGGAGTTACAATTGATATCGAGTAGGGATGGAGCAATAGAGCCCTAACCTACCGGGCTTCCCTCTTGACCGGGGAATAGCAAGTTGGAAAATATCTAAAACAAGTTAATCGTGTCGATTTCTTAATGTTTATTGAAATCGTTAAAAATATAATTAACACTAAAAGCCGACGAGGTAGACTGATCCATTTGTGGGATTTAAAAATGAATTGTCTAGGGAAGACGTTGATGCAACAAGTGCTCTAACTTACGTGGCTTCACTCTTGAATGAGGAATGATTAAGTTGGAATATTGAAAATTAGTTAAGCATATGAATCATGATTTCTATAACTAATTATCTTTAAAGCTTGATAGTAACTTGTCAAAGGCTAAACTTGACCGAATATGAATTTCGATCTTTAAAACAATGTTCTAAAGATAATACAACTATAGAAATGGTTTTGACTTTTTTGTGACAATGTGTTAATAGCATTCCTATTTAACACTTTTTTATTATACTTATGGATGTAATAGATCTATAAAAGAATGATTTAAAGATAAGCATAAGCGAAATGGTCTTGGGTTTGTAGTGACAAGGTTTATGTAACACTAACCTTAAACCTTTTGAATGTATTTATGAAAGTACTTAGATCCTTAAAATGGATATTTTGAAGAAAATTATAAGTTTGGAATCTTTAGGAAAAAGAAATAAGTTTATTAGATAAAAGAAGTTTACTAATAAAGGAGTTTTTAATTAATAAAAGAATTAATTAAATAAAAGTGATCAGGAGTTGTTTAAGTAGCTTAACCGAACTTTGTATGGCTTGATCGTACTTCTTATGAATTGATAGTATTTTGTTTGTTCATTTGTTTATGGAAAGTATACTAGACTTGGTTTCCATTTACAAATATCTATCTTGTACCAGATATTCGATTAGTTGACTATTGAAATTGTCCTAATATAACATTCGGAATATCTAGAAAGAAAGCGGATATTATATGGTACAGTTATCTTTGGTGGTGCTATACAGTATGTATAAACTCATGTGTTCTTCTAGGACAAATGATAAGAAAATATGTCCTCCTAAACAGTTAGGAGGTGAACTTCACCCTTATGTATTGTCTATTTATTTTCGAAAGAACCGGAGTTGAGTTTATCAGGGAATTCATCAATTGGTTTTGGAGGTTTCGGTAAGTGGGAAGAGTGTACTTGTATGAGATGACTCGAACATGACACCACTTCAAAACATATATGCGATCTATGTTCTGGAAGTGGTTCTGAAGCGGAATGTTATAGAGTTGAATCGTCTATCCTAAGGTTAAGTCTAAGGGAAAGGTCAGTATTAACATTTCAAACGATGCTATTATGTGGGACTGTCTATCTTGAGGGGTACTCCAATAGAGTGGACAACGTTAGCGTCCATTGAAGGACTTATGCGGGGAACCTATGTGGAGGTTAGAGATCTGTTCGAGATGCTCAAATCCATGTAGTGATTCATGATCTGTTTGAGATGAAGGAATCCAATTGGGGATTCGTGTTCCATTCGAGTGATGAAGACTTGAGTGAGGGATGTAGAATGCAGCCTCGATATCAGAAATGACTAAAACCAGAGAAGGATGCACAATCTCGGCTTTAGCTTACCCATGATGGTATATAAACTCCATATATAGAGTATGCTTATTGATATGTTGCGTGCAGGAGTTGTTGATAGTTGGTACCACGTAGTTCGCCATTGAGCCAGTTGTGTTTACCTTAGAGTATATCCTATTTAGAGATATACGATGCTTGGAAGGAAGTTTTTGATCCTTGTCATGGAGATCTGATTCAATGTACTGCAGGCCTTTCCGTAGAGAAATAATTCATATACGAACACACCTTAGCGGTATTGATATTATACCTATTATTACTGTGCCGTTCACACAGCAGCAATCAGATATGATTTATGTGCTATACTTTAGACATTATCTATCATATCACAATATAAAACTTAATGAATGGTTGGCTTCTCCGAGGAGAAAACCATTTCGAGAATTTATATGGTCTCAATGGTTACTGTTATATGTCACTTATATTTCTTAAGTTTCTCACACTGGTTTAACGGACCGATTCGGGTGTTATTTTCTTATAATGCTCGGGTCGACCCTTGTATGTTTCCAGATTTATCCATGGACGCTTTGGAGCTTCTGGAGATGAGCTAGATGATTTCATATTATGGCATTTATGTTCGCTACATTACTTCTGTATCATTGGCATTTGTGAGGACAGGTTGTTATAACTGTCCAGGTTGATTACTGTAACTTCGAAGAAACTTTGTGTCTTAGAATGACAGTTTACACTATCTTTTGATATTATATATGATCTTTTCTTTGTGAGATTCTGATATTTTGTTAATTTTTCGTTAATCTATTTTGTTTTGTTTTACTTAACCCTAACACTTTGTCTTTCCAGTACTTGGATGCTCGACGCGTGAATATCGTAGATATATTGGTGTCGACATTTGAGGGTCGAAAAGGCGAGTCATTACACCACTAGTCATAAGTAATAAGCCACCCAACCTTTGAAGAGCGTTACATACTCTAGTCTTAACAGATGCGTCAATATCCATTTTCGATATATCTTGACTAAGAATATTTAAAATGATGTGTTTATTATATAGTATAGTAAAATATTCATGATTAAAATAATTATAATCATTATCACGAAAACATCATTTATGGATTTTCTGTTAAATAAGCTTACATTAAATAATTAATAAGTTATATCACATTAACAAGTATATAAAAAAGAAAAACACATTTTATTTCGAACGAGATTTTATTACAGGGTTAGTAATTTACAATAAATTATAGAATTGCCATAAGGTCATACTCCTAACTTTATCTATCTCCCACTTGCACTTAGGGCTAATTACAGAATCTCAATCCCATCCCATCGATCGGCTTAGCAAGAACCCACTGAACTAGACCCTTCGTCAATGGATCTGCTATGTTGTCCTCGGTATCCACCCTTGTATCACGACTTCTTTTTTCTCAATGAATTCTATAATTAGGTGGAATTTTAAAAGAATATGCCATGACTTTTTATGTGCTCTAGTCTCCTTTGCGATTTTCTACATTGTTGTCACAAAACAATGCCATTGGATTCTTCATGTCAAGAATCACACCTAGCTTACTTAAAAACTTGCACATCCAAACCATTTCTTTACTTGCTTTATTGAGGGTGATGTTCTCGGCCTCCATCGTGGAATCAGCTATCAGTTCTTTTTGGAACTTTTCCAACTAACAGCCCCACCATTAATCGTAAAAACATAAATTGACACTAACTTACTATCGTTGATATCATTCTGAACTAGAATCAGTATACCCCTTCATAATGAGGCCTCAATTCCCATATATTATGAATAAGTCCCTATTAATTCTCAAATTCTTTAATATGCACTTTACAACCGTCCAATGCTTCTCTCCAGGATTAGATTAGTATTGGCTTACGCATCCTAATGCGTATGCAATATAATCTAATACGTAGCACAGTGTACATCATGAAACCGAATGCCGAAGCAAATGGTATCCTCTTAATATGCTCTTTTTCCTCATCAGTCTAAGGAGCATCATTCTTAGAAAGGATGATTCCAGGTTGCATTGGAACATTTCCATGCTTTGAATTCTCTATACTGAACCTTATAAGTATGACATACATATATACATGGATCGAGACAATCCCAACTTCCTCTTAGATCTATCTCTATAAATCTTTATACCTAATATAGGCTGCTTCTCCTAAATCCTTCATGGAGAAATTCTTGGAAAACCAAGCTTTCACTAATTGCAATAACAAAATGTCGTTGCCAAACAATAGTAGATCATCAATGTATAACATTAAGAATATGACAGCATTTTCCTATTCCTTTCGGTATACACATGCTTCCTTTTTGTTTTGACATAAACCAAACTATTTGATCACTTTTTCAAAACACTTATGTCAACTCCTTGAAACTTGTTTAACTCCATAACAACTTGCAAGCATTGCCCTCACTCCCACTAACCTCGAAACCCTCAAGCTATGATATATAGACTGTCTCTTCCAAATCTCCATTTAAAAAGGTCATATTTACATCCATTTTTTCATATATCATATTCATAAAATGCAACAGTAGCTAGCATTATCCGAATGGACTGAAGCATAACTATGTGCAAAAAGGTATCGTCATAATCAACACCACGAATTTGATGAGATCCTTTCGCAACTAGTCTAGCCTTATAAGTCACTACTTGTCCATCCGCATTTAGCTTTTTATTAAATCCATTTGCAGCCGATGGGCTTTATCCCATAGGGTATGTCAGACAAATTCCATACTTTGTTTTCATATACAGAATCCATTTCAAATTTCATTGCTCCAAGCCAAAGCACATAGTCTTTACTTTGTTGTGCTCGCTGAAATGATAAAGGAGTGTCATCATCTAAGATATGATCCTCCTTCTAGCCCCCACAAGAAAATTATAGTATTTCTCTAGTATGTGAAATTCCCTACTACAAATTCTAATACATTGTGTGTTTTCATATACATGTGAAATTGGTTCTTCCACTAGTTCAGTCTCATGTTAGTTTCTCGGATCTCATTCAACTCTACAACTTCATTTTTAATTTCTTTTGATAGAAAATCCTTTTTAAAAAGATAGCATGTGAAAAAACAATAACGTTTTGTCTCTTTGTGCTATAGAAAATATATCCCCTAGAATTCTTAGGATATCCTATAAATAGACAAAAAGTAGATCTTGCCTCAAGCTTATTGGGACCAACGTTTTTAACTTAGGCAGGCCAACCCTACGCCTTCAAATAATTGAGGTTGGGTTTCTTCCCACAGCACATCTCATATGGCGTCTTAGGTATAGACTTGGCAGGTAACAAATTCAACACATGCACTACGGTTTCTACTGCATATCCCTAATAGGACAATTGTAACTTAGCCTTACTCATCATGGAACGAACAAATCTAATAAGGTTTGATTCCTTTGCTCTGAAACGCTATTGTGTTGCGGAGTATATAGTAGAGTGATTTGAGAGATAATCTTATTATCTTTTAAGTACCATTTGAGTTCTTGCCCGACGTACTCACCTCCTCGATCGGATCGAAGTATTTTAATTTTTCGATATGTTTGATTCTCAACCTCATTTTTATATTTAATAAATTTCTAAAAGACATCGGATTTGTTACTCATAATATACAAATATCCTAGTCTAGAGAAATCATCAGCAAAAGTTATGAAATAAGAGGTTGGTCATTCGACTCCACCGTTTTCGACAGCATAAGTATAAATGTACATACCTTAAAGAATATCAATAAATACGTACATATATCTTACCTTGTCTATTCAACATAGTAATAGTACTACATATAGCATCCTTATCATGAGGAATATTGACAACAAAGGTGTATGCAAGTAATTTATTAATAAATAAATAAATAGTAGATGACAACTTTACTTTAAAGATTCATAATCTTTAATATATTATATTGAGTGATATCGATTTGTAGACTATTGTATTTCTTATGAGATATCATCGTGGTTCAATTGTCGGACATATCAGAAATCACGGTATATGTACTATGTGTATGTATTTATCCCTTAAGTCTATTTTGGGTATCTTATTGTTCCACCATTTATTATACATTTACATTACATAAGTTTAGGGATGGAAATGGGGCGGGCTTTTTAAACCCTACCGCAGACCCACCCCGTAAACCTGGTGCGGGTCTGAAGTTTCTCCCCGTGCCCTGAACCTATATGGGTTAAGGTAGACCCACCCTGCTCCAAGACCCGGTGAAGCATTACATTCATTCAAAATTATTTATTAATGTACATATATTTATTTACTTTATCTATAAGGGTGATTTTAACTAAATGATAAAATAAATATAAATATCAATGTGTTTACAATGATAAGTAAGGTGATAAAAATAAGGTATATGATAATTTATCGAGAAAAACATGCATACTTTATTATATAATTATCAGTGATGCAACTTAATATCATAAAAATTATATAACTTATTAAATAAAACATTAGAAAATCCATGTTATAATCGCTTATGCATAAAAGGATTAACAAATCATCGTTATTGTAATAAAATGATTTTATGAAATTTTGGTAGTACGGGTCGGGTTGGGGAGGGTCGGCCAAACCCCAATCCGACCCTAGACACAGAACTCTTAAGAACGGGTCATGGTTCTACCTTCCCCGATGACCCAATGGAAAGGGTCTCGACGGGTCAAAACTGGGGCGGGTCTACCAGGTTTAGACCCTAGACCCGCCCCATTGCCATCCCTATAAATCTTTAATAAAATTTTATAATTAATCAACTTATATAATAATCTATGTATAATTTTGAATTGATTTTATTAATTAAATCTTATTAGACTAATTTAATTAATTAATTAACATTTTAATTTAATTTATTTTATTCATTTTAAACATTTTAAATTAAATATGTATGTTATAACAAATATAGTTACAACGTATATCATATATATGTGTGTGTGTTATTCTATTTATTAATTAACATTTAATTAGTTTATTTAATTAAAATAATTTCAATTAAGTATAATTAATTTAAAAAATTATATATTTATATATATTACCTTAACATCTTAAGATAATGTTACATATATCAATATAAATGTTAATGATGTTGACTGAGATAATGCTAATCAATTTCTCTAAATCAAACAACTATTCATACCCTTCATGCTACTCGCCCAAAATCCACTTTCTTTGGAGTGTGTACCAGAGCATCCTTCAATAAGTTATGATGATTGACAAACTAGGATATTTGAATATAAGGGGTGCAAACTCTCTTGCAAAACAATTAGAAATAAAAAATCTTATCTCTTCTCAAAATATTCACCTTATGCTATAGCTGAAACAAAACTAAATCACTCTACCACCTCCACAAGTACTATTTGTATTATGCCACAATGGAATTTTATTCATAATTTATCTCAAGCTCCATTTGGTAGACTTCTCCTCTTATGGAATCCTGCAATCTTCTCTTTTTCTCCTATCACTGTCCATAGGCAGTTTATTCACTCTATAGTAACTCATATTCCCTCATCATGTTCATTCTTTCTGACCGTTGTATATGCCAAAACTATGCTAGTCACAGGCACATTCTCCTTGATATCCTTCCTACTCTTCACCCTCATAATAATTCATGGATTTGCATGAGGGATTGGAATTGCATGCAGCGATCTTCTGACAAGTGTGGGGGCTCTCCACTGACATTCACTCAAACTAGGCCTCTTAACAATGCCATTTTTGACTCGAGGTTAACTTTTATTCCTATCTCTAGCTACAATTTCACTTGGAGTAATTCAAGTAGTACTGGTTACTTGACTTTATGCAAACTGGATAGAGCCTTCCAAAATCTTCCTCTTTTGAAATGGCCTTCTCTTTCTTCTATCGTCCTTCCTCCTTCTTTGCCAGATCACTCTCCTATAATTCTTGACTGGGGAAAAGACTTTGGGAAGACATGCCTCATTTTCATTTTTTAATAACTAGGTTGATCACCTTCAATATTCAAATATTGTTGTAGATTGTTGGAAAATACATGTATTTGGTAACCCTATGTTTGTTTTGAAGGCAAACTTAAGGCATCTTAAAGGTAAACTCAGAGCTTGGGCCAAAGCTACTTTTGGAACTGGTAATTGGATTTCATCAACTATTAGAGGGAAGCTTGAGCAACTTCAGAGAGATATTCACCACAATTATTCAATAAGAACTTGACTGATCAAGAGAATACCTTTGTAACGACCCGTAAATTTTCGATAATTAAAATAGCTAATTTGATAAGATTTCGTGATTTAAGGTTAGAAAAAAATTGTAATTCATGTATGGTAACAGTAACTAGAATGAAATGCAACAAATTTTATCTAAGTTAATTATTTATGAATTGAATGAAATCCCAAATCAATTGAAATAATATGTAGCCAAAGGTAAATGAATGAATTTGTATTGAATAGGTAATTGTGACACTTGTTGTAAATAATAAACTTATAAGTAATTAAAAGTTAACGGTGATAATTATTTAAGTTACCTATTCATTTTGTTAGTCGAATTGAATTTGTGAACCAATTGCAAATTGAAATGAAAGTTTATATATTAGTTGAGTGCATTATCTAACTGTAGTTAAATAATAATGTGGAATTCATTTGATATAATATAGTAAATCGACTGATAATGAAATTTTTATTTAAAAATCCAATATTGAAATCCGTCAAATATTGAACAATTAGATTGTTTAAATTAAATATTTAAAATTTATTGAATAATGGGAATTGAATAACCATATAATGAAAATGGTTGTTCTATAAATTTTAATTCGTTTCAAAAGTTAAATTTTTAAGTTCGTTTTGAATATCTCAAAAGATAGTGATTCAAGAATAATAAAATTTGTTAAATTTAATATTACAAATGTCTGAATAATTAAATTCCGAATTTGATATGATTAATATGATATTGAAATTTAATATATGAAAATAGAGTGAATAATTGAAATTTGATTTAATATGATTCAAATTGGTGTCCAAAGTGAATGTAAGTTATATCGGGATTATAATGGAGTTAATAAGATTTTAAAATTGGAATTTATTGGATAATTGAATAACGGGTTTAATATGATTAAAAATGATTTGTAAAATTTTATTTTATCATATTTGAGTTATAGTGATGTTATAGAACTTTTAAAACTGAATTTAAAATTTATTTGTGAAAATTGAATATTTTAATATTTAATTATCGAATGAAAAATAGCCAATTTTTGAACAGTCTCAGAATTGGACGAAACTAGTTCCATTGGATCCGTAATAATTTGTTATTATCGGATTTCAATTTTCGTAGCAATCGGAGTTGTCGTTAGATCGTGGCAGCTCGAAACGCATCGAAATGGTTTTAATATTAATTTGGCGAGTTAAAATAGTCATTTTTCAAACAGTCTCGAATTTCGACGAAACCAGTTTCATCGGATCCGTAATGTGATATTATTGTAAGATTTCAAATTTCGTGTCAATCGGAATTAACGTTTGTCCGGGGCAAGCCAAAACGCCTAGAAAATCGTTTAATCGGTTTAATTTGAAATTGATCGTTTATTGCTGTAACTCGCACAGATGATCGAATTAGCTTCTGAAACTTGTTCCATTGTGTCCGGAACGCGGGATAAACCCTAGAAACGTCGGTTACCGCGCGTAAATCGGAGTTCGGAAAAACCGGAATGAATAGTGTTCATCGTTTCTCTATATAAGCACTTCATTTATTTCATTTTCAAGAAAATAAATAAAACCCTAACCCTAGAAATAGCCGGCCGCCATTTTCAAAACCAATGGCCAGAAATCACGTTCATTTCCTCCTCAATTACTCTCAATCCACAAGCAATTACGCGAAGCGTTCAACACGAAAGTCGTAGAGCTCGAAGAGAGCTTTCAATCCATACGGTTGATTGCGTGCATCGTTGTCATTTGGAGGCGCTGGGGGGCTGCGTTCGGCTTCGCGTCGCGCACGTCGTTCGAGGAATTTAAGGTGCCGAGCTTCGTCGTTCTTTGGCCAGAGGTGTAGGCGACTTCGAGCTTTGAAGGGGTGTTGGCCGGTCGTGTTGTAGTCGAGGGTGGTGGCGGCGATCTCGAGCCCTAGCTTGCGTGATGGGTTCGAGTATACGTGGGCTCGAACGAGCGCGTGAGGAAGAAAGGGGTAGCGGCCGTGATTTTGCATCAGGTAACGAACGGCTATGATGTTGTAGGGTTTAAAATTGCAATTTAATTATATTATAAATTCGTGTAACCTTTAAATTATCATATCTTGTTCGTGCGAGGTCGGAATTCAACGAAAAGAATTGCGTTGGCTTCGTTTTGTCGAGCTCTTCGCAATGGAACTGGATTGGAATCCTTTGGAGCTAGAGAAAATTTTGAGTTAAATCGAACGTCGTTCGATTTGATTTGAAATCGTAAAAGTCAAGGTGAGTGTTTTATAACGCTCACAACGTACTGAATATCTTTATGCTAGTTAAATTTGATATTATGAAGTGATGAATTTTATTTGTCGTTGTTGATAGAATTTAATTGTCATATAGATTGTCATTTGAATTAACCGTTGAAAAATTAAATCGACAGTTAAATTTGAAATTGAAATTGAATTGCGATTAAATTACCTGACATTGATAACTATGAAACTGCTATGAATTGTATTGTCTATTGGATGATGTATTTTGATGGATGTTATTGGTTGATATTTAAATGTTTGGATGTTTATTTGCTTATATATACTGTTATGCATACATATGACATTGTGATCGGTTTAAGTAATATATACTCATCCCTGACATTAATTTAAATAAATGATTACTTGGCCATAAGATAGAAAATTCTATACGGACACCGAATTGGCTAAATTAATAATTTTTAAAATCGCCGATTTGAAATTTATTTAAATGTTTTGATTTAAAAGTTATAAATAGAAATTGAATTTATCGAAAAATTGAGTTTGGAATGTGGAAATAGATTTTGGTTAAAAGAAATTGTTAAATGATTTAAGTTGAGACTTTGAAATTTAAAATTGGGTTATGATTGAATTTCGAAAATTTATTCGTTTTAAAGGATCGAACCTTAATTCGAGCTTTGAATATTACTAAGTAAAAGCGATATAAAATGATATTTGAAATTGAGCTTGAAATTGAATCATATTTGTAAGTGGGATTTAAATTTGAATATTGAAGGAAAATTTTGTTAAGTGTTAAAAATTGATATTTTGAAAAATCAAGCTAAAAAAAATCGATATACATTGGAATTGAATAAGTTGAAGGTGAATGTAAAATTGAATAAATTTGAAGTCAAAGTTGACATTGATTTGAATTGAAATTGAAATTGAATCGGTAAATTGGAAATTGAAATTTATTTGAATTGGGAAGTTATAATTGAAACGGATTGGTTTTGAAGCTGTTTTAATTTGTTTTCCAAATTACTCTGTTATATAAACCATTTTGAATACTTAAACTATTTTAATCTATTTTTAATCTACTTAACCCAATTTAAATTATTTAAACTAATTTATCTATTTTAAATCCATTTTAAAGATTTTAAGCATTTTTAACTATTTTAATTATTTAAACTACTTTTAAACTACTTAAACTATTTTCCAAAAATTTCAAGCTGGTTAATAAGGTGAAATGTTTATATTTAAACCTTGAATTTAAATACGAATTGAGTTAAATGAAGTTGCAACCTAAATTGAATTTCGAAATGATTTTGAAATCGAAATGAGATATTGATGCGAAAAATGATTTTTGAAACGGAATTTTACATTTTGAATAGCTATGATGATATTTGAAATGGATTTGATTTTTGAAGCGAATATGATATTTTGATATCAATTATGAATCGATTTGAAATGTAAAAGAGCCAACGGTCTAATAATACGTAGTTATTAAAGAGACGGGATAGGATATGGACATACTCTCTGTCAATACCGAAAACCACTTTAATAACTATTATACGCGGAGTGTTGATCCAGAATGAAGTGGATGGTTTGGTGAACGTGTTGACTGAAGAAAGAGAACGATATTGGATGACCCCTGACATGACTAAAACAGGAGCCGCGCCGGGCCATTGAGGTTCGCCACCTAGCGGACACACTTCTTCGATACCATATCTATTACATTTGTGATGCGATTTGGGTGCACCCCTTGATTTGGGAGTGTTGTTTCGCGGTGTTGGGGTAGCTGCTGGCTATGCTCAACATCAGTCCGGATCACGCAACTACTAGTATCCTAGTTGGTATCGCCTCATGTACCTTGTCATACCGATTATCCTATTCGCGACCACTACGTTTTGTTTTGTGTTATACCTATGGAGTACCCTCTGATAACCACCAGTTTACGGTGGAGCTTACGGTGCTGTATAGACTATGGCATTATAAAAATGTGTTAAGGGGGATTATGGTAACGCCTTAACGCTATTTTGATACTTTGTATTACTGATAGGCATTATCTACTTAGCGTACATTACTACATAGTAGATAGTTTAACGGATCCTTAAGAGATGGAAAATCCCGTAACATCTCTTGAGTTATTGCACGCACGTTGACACTGGATATGAGATGTCAAACCCCGTAAACATCTTTGACGCCGTTACACTCATATTTATTTACGATTGATTTAACTTTCATAAGGATATTTTAGTCCTGACTCGAGTGTTTTGTCTTTTCATTACGCTCGGGTCAGTCCTGAGTTTTTCAGATTTTCGAAGATCTATTTCTGGAGGATGAAGACGAAGATTTGGTATACTATTACTATTATTACCCTTGCATCATGTTATCTGCTGCATTATTTTAATTGTTCTGTTGTATATGTATAACTCTGATAAATGTTGTATAAATAATTGTCAAAGTATAGTAAACAGCTTAATGAACTGTTTATTTGACTATTATATTTTATCGTTCCGCTGCGAGATTCTGTGTTGTTTCATTTCCTTTGTTTCTCTTTATTTTCTTTTCTTATTTACCCCAATAACCATTTGCCCTTTTGAATGGTTTGGAATCGGCATGTGTATTTGATCGTCGGTTTAAACTGTCCAAAAAGGCGGGTCGTTACAGTTGGTATCAGAGCTTTGGTTAGCGATAACCTTAGCTTTGTGGGGTCTGACTCTTTATAAATAGGGTAGTGATACCCTATGATGAGTCGCTGAGTGTATATATATGAGAGAGCGTATTTGTTAGTGATATAAAATGTTTTATATTGTGTCGGTTGATTTGTTGAGTGGCTTATGGATTCTGATCAATACGAGTAATTAACGTCATTGATAGGGATCTCTAAACACTTAAACAGAACAATTCGACATGGTATTGTTTTGAAATTGGGTAAATGAAATAATTTTGACCTAAATTATATTTTGCATATAAAGGATTTATTTTCAGAAATTATTGTGACTTATCTAGCTTACCTGGTTGTTAGGAATTAAAATATTGGTTATTATCATTAATTGGATATTGTAATTTAATAAATAAGGTGAATTACAAAAGAAAAATGATACAACAACTTGTGGAATGTTTTAAGAAAGAAAATCCTATAAGAATATTTTATAAAGGTGACTTATAAATTAAAATAGATTTAAATTGGAAAATATTGAATTCAAGACCCGGGGACTTTTAAAATGGTTTTCAAAGTTTTGAAGAAAATATATTGTGATATTAGTTGGAAAATATTTATAGGAAATATTTTGAAATGGTTTTTAAGAAGGAATGAATTAAGTACTCCTCTCTTATGTTGCTGGAAAATAATTTCGGTGATGACTGCGCAGCATCATCGACGTTCATTTTCGAGTCTCAAAGTGGGGGAGGCTTCTAAAAAGCTTTGTTTTTCATCGAAATTATTTTGGGTAAATGGGTTTTGGTTTAAACTCCAAAGATATGATTTGATATATTAAAGATATAAGTGTATATATTTATTTCAAACGTTTTGAAAAGAACCGGTCATTTAAATTTCTAAGTTCTGTTAATTAATAATTTTCAAATTATTTGAATGAAATGTGAATAACCAGAATTTATAAAATAAGAGGATTAAGATATCTAGGCTATTGTTTTGGGAAAACTTTAAAGTTGAAAGGTAAAGAGGATTTAAACAAATTAAATTTGTGAACATTCTAATTTAGTAAAATGAAATTCTATAAATTTGTATAATACCAAAATTACATTCGGATAACATATAACAAGACTTACCAAATATTAAAAAGTTAAAATGATGTTTTGGATATGTAATGAGATAGTGTATAAATAAACAGAACCTGAAAATAATTGGAGTATACAAGTAAGGAAAACTCAAAAGAAATTAAAATGTATATAAATGAAATTTGGTTGTGATAAAAAATTTATATACTTAAATATAGCATGAAATGATGAATGGATAAATGGAACAAGTAAGTGAACTTAAGAAAGAAGATAAATGAACCGTATTATATCTTTGTAAATTGGTTATAGGAAATTTTTTTGAATTTGTAACCTTTAAGATAACTGTAAACTAAGAAAGGTCATTTACGAGAGGTTAGACTTTTATAGGATGATTAATAAACTAAAGTAATGATTAATAAAAGGTTACACAAATGAATTCGTTATTAACTGAAATTATGAAAATGCAATAAATGTAAACAAAGTAATTTCTTATAGCTAAGAATCAATTGGAAAATGAAATTGGATTTAATTAAATTATATAGAATGTTTAAAATGAACTTGAGTAAGAAAATTCTTTGATATGATGTTTAGGAAAAGATAATGTTAAAGAATATGCTATGTAAAGAAATGGATATATTAACTGAATAATGGATTGTGAATAATTAATTGTAAATAAAGAAAGTCAATAAAATAATTTAATATAGATAAATTGTATAGAAATCTATTGAAAGGTGATACATAAGTTGTACGTATATTATTTTATTCGCATAACAATTTGATCCAAATTCGGGCATAAAATTTCGAGATGATTTATATCGATCCAAGTTAGGATTTTTCACTCGATTTTCGACGGCGAACCCTGGATATGGATTTTAATTTGATTCTGGAATTCTCTATCATAGTATATGGCTATGCAAGGAGAGTAACAGTTTTCAATCAAGGAACCAAATCTGAGTCCGCACTAGAGAGTCGTGTGAACGATACTAGTTTGGAAGTGAAATTGTATGATCGAATAAGCGATTAGATTGATATTGTTCACAGATGATATATGTACGGCTTACGGACTGAATTAAAATTAATATTGGAAATTTAAGATGCCAAATATAAAATGATTCTTTTCAAATTATATAACGGGATATATATATATATATATATATATATATATATATAAGAGAATAAACCAAATTGAATGTAAAATTAATAATTTGGTTATGTTGGGTATGATTTGGTTGTTATATGATTGTTAGTTGATTGTATATAATTCATTAAGTGTAAATTGAAAGCTATAAATCAATGAAATCAAATTGGAAGTTAAATGAATTTAAATAGAATTTAATTTGATTCAAATTGGAAGTGAACTAATGTAAATATAAATTAGTGAATGTTAACTAATTGAATTGAGAATGAATGTTAGTAAAATCCAACATTAATGAATCAACTGTGATTAAAATGGAAACCCAAGTCGATAAATATTAATGAGAAGTAAATTTATATTGATTGGTTATGGATTTGTTGAATGATAGTTGATTGATGGTTGCATTTGTTGTTTGTTGCATTTGCTATGATGGCACATGTAGTTGTAATGTTGCTATATGATGTATATTGACACTATTTTCATATATGCATGATTCTCATTGTTTGTTGAGTGTTTAGTGGGTGCAGATTGCGCTTGCTTCGCATTTGGAGCTCGCTTTCGCGCTATATTAGTCGTATATGCTCGCTAATAAAATATAAGGTACATGTTTATTTTGTCATTGGATTTGGTGATTTTTGATGAACCACTTGGCTTTTGATTTTCTTTTGTTGGTTTGGGGCCCGTAGAGGCGTTTTGTAGTTGTACCGATCGAGCCGCGCAAAGGAGACTCTGCCGAAACTTTCCGTAAAATCCGGGTGTTAGAAAAAATTTGAAGTTTTAAATTTTTTTTTTATAACTTGTTTTGATAACTAACTTTTAAAGTTGGAAAGCCGTTCGGAGCAACTTAGTGGAAGCGTAGTTATGACTTTATAAATGGAATTTCATTTTTTATAAGTTGGTAATTTTGAATAAAATATATCTAATGTTGAATTCTATACTTAATTCTTTTTCCCTTCTTTTCCCTTTTCGGGGACGAAAAGTTTTGAGTGGGGGAGAGTGTAACGACCCGTAAATTTTCGATAATTAAAATAGCTAATTTGATAAGATTTCGTGATTTAAGGTTAGAAAAAAATTGTAATTTATGTATGGTAATAATAACTAGAATGAAATGCAACAAATTTTATCTAAGTTAATTGTTTATGAATTGAATGAAATCCCAAATCAATTGAAATAATATGTAGCCAAAGGTAAATGAATGAATTTGTATTGAATAGGTAATTGTGACACTTGTTGTAAATAATAAACTTATAAGTAATTAAAAGTTAACGGTGATAATTATTTAAGTTACCTATTCATTTTGTTAGTCGAATTGAATTTGTGAACCAATTGCAAATTGAAATGAAAGTTTATATATTAGTTGAGTGCATTATCTAACTGTAGTTAAATAATAATGTGGAATTCATTTGATGTAATATAGTAAATCGACTGATAATGAAATTTTTATTTAAAAATCCAATATTGAAATCCGTCAAATATTGAACAATTAGATTGTTTAAATTAAATATTTAAAATTTATTGAATAATGGGAATTGAATAACCGTATAATGGAAATGGTTGTTCTATAAATTTTAATTCGTTTCAAAAGTTAAATTTTTAAGTTCGTTTTGAATATCTCAAAAGATAGTGATTCAAGAATAATAAAATTTGTTAAATTTAATATTACAAATGTCTGAATAATTAAATTCTGAATTTGATATGATTAATATGATATTGAAATTTAATATATGAAAATAGAGTGAATAATTGAAATTTGATTTAATATGATTCAAATTGGTGTCCAAAGTGAATGTAAGTTGTATCGGGATTATAATGGAGTTAATAAGATTTTAAAATTGGAATTTATTGGATAATTGAATAACGGGTTTAATATGATTAAAAATGATTTGTAAAATTTTATTTTATCATATTTGAGTTATAGTGATGTTATAGAACTTTAAAAACTGAATTTAAAATTTATTTGTGAAAATTGAATATTTTAATATTTAATTATCGAATGAAAAATAGCCAATTTTTGAACAGTCTCAGAATTGGACGAAACTAGTTCCATTGGATCCGTAATAATTTGTTATTATCGGATTTCAATTTTCGTAGCAATCGGAGTTGTCGTTAGATCATGGCAGCTCGAAACGAATCGAAATGGTTTTAATATTAATTTGGCGAGTTAAAATATTCATTTTTCAAACAGTCTTGGATTTCGACGAAACCAGTTTCATCGGATCCGTAATGTGATATTATTGTAAGATTTCAAATTTCGTGTCAATTGGAATTACCGTTTGTCCGGGGCAAGCCAAAACGCCTAAAAAATCGTTTAATCGGTTTAATTTAAAATTGATCGTTTATTGCTGTAACTCGCACAGATGATCGAATTAGCTTCCGAAACCTGTTTCATTGTGTCCGGAACGCGGGATAAACCCTAGAAACGCCGGTTACCGCGCGTAAATCGGAGTTCGGAAAAACCGGAATGAATAGTGTTCGTCGTTTCTCTATATAAGCACTTCATTTATTTCATTTTCAAGAAAATAAATAGAACCCTAACCCTAGAAATAGCCGGCCGCCATTTTCAAAACCAATGGCCAGAAATCACGTTCCTTTCCTCCTCAATTACTCTCAATCCACAAGCAATTACGCGAAGCGTTCAACACGAAAGTCGTAGAGCTCGAAGAGAGCTTTCAATCCATACGGTTGATTGCGTGCATCGTTGTCATTTGGAGGCGCTGGGGGGCCGCGTTCGGCTTCGCGTCGCGCACGTCGTTCGAGGAATTTAAGGTGCCGAGCTTCGTCGTTCTTTGGCCAGAGGTGTAGGCGACTTCGAGCTTTGAAGGGGTGTTGGCCGATCGTGTTGTAGTCGAGGGTGGTGGCGGCGATCTCGAGCCCTAGCTTGCGTGATGGGTTCGAGTATACGTGGGCTCGAACGAGCGCGTGAGGAAGAAAGGGGTAGCGGCCGTGATTTTGCATCAGGTAACGAACGGCTATGATGTTGTAGGGTTTAAAATTGCAATTTAATTATATTATAAATTCGTGTAACCTTTAAATTATCATATCTTGTTCGTGCGAGGTCGGAATTCAACGAAACGAATTGCGTTGGCTTCGTTTTGTCGAGCTCTTCGCAATGGAACTGGATTGGAATCCTTTGGAGCTAGAGAAAATTTTGAGTTAAATCGAACGTCGTTCGATTTGATTTGAAATCGTAAAAGTCAAGGTGAGTGTTTTATAACGCTCACAACGTACTGAATATCTTTATGCTAGTTAAATTTGATATTATGAAGTGATGAATTTTATTTGTCGTTGTTGATAGAATTTAATTGCCATATAGATTGTCATTTGAATTAACCGTTGAAAAATTAAATTGACAGTTAAATTTGAAATTGAAATTGAATTGCGATTAAATTACCTGACATTGATAACTATGAAACTGCTATGAATTGTATTGTCTATTTGATGATGTATTTGATGGATGTTATTGGTTGATATTTAAATGTTTGGATATTTATTTGCTTATATATACTGTTATGCATACATATGACACTGTGATCGGTTTAAGTAATATATACTCATCCCTGACATTAATTTAAATAAATGATTACTTGGCCATAGGATAGAAAATTCTATACGGACACCGAATTGGCTAAATTAATAATTTTTAAAATCGTCGATTTGAAATTTATTTAAATGTTTTGATTTAAAAGTTATAAATAGAAATCAATTTATAGAAATCGAATTTATCGAAAAATTGAGTTTGGAATGTTGAAATAGGTTTTGGTTAAAAGAAATTGTTAAATGATTTAAGTTGAGACTTTGAAATTTAAAATTGGGTTATGATTGAATTTCGAAAATTTATTCGTTTTAAAGGATCGAACCTTAATTCGAGCTTTGAATATTACTAAGTAAAAGCGATATAAAATGATATTTGAAATTGAGCTTGAAATTGAATCATATTTGTAAGTGGGATTTAATTTTGAATATTGAAGGAAAATTTTGTTAAGTGTTAAAAATTGATATTTTGAAAAATCAAGCTAAAAAAAATCGATATACATTGGAATTGAATAAGTTGAAGGTGAATGTAAAATTGAATAAATTTGAAGTCAAAGTTGACATTGATTTGAATTGAAATCGAAATTGAATCGGTAAATTGGAAATTGAAATTTATTTGAATTGGGAAGTTATAATTGAAACGGATTGGTTTTGAAGCTGTTTTAATTTGTTTTCCAAATTACTCTGTTATATAAACCATTTTGAATACTTAAACTATTTTAATCTATTTTTAATCTACTTAACCCAATTTAAATTATTTAAACTAATTTATCTATTTTAAATCCATTTTAAAGATTTTATGTATTTTTAACTATTTTAATTATTTAAACTACTTTTAAACTACTTAAACTATTTTCCAAAAATTTCAAGCTGGTTAATAAGGTGAAATGTTTATATTTAAACCTTGAATTTAAATACGAATTGAGTTAAATGAAGTTGCAACCTAAATTGAATTTCGAAATGATTTTGAAATCGAAATGAGATATTGATGCGAAAAATGATTTTTGAAACGGAATTTTACATTTTGAATAGCTATGATGATATTTGAAATGGATTTGATTTTTGAAGCGAATATGATATTTTGATATCAATTATGAATCGATTTGAAATGTAAAAGAGCCAACGGTGTAATAATACGTAGTTATTAAAGAGACGGGATAGGATATGGACATACTCTCTGTCAATACCGAAAACCACTTTAATAACTATTATACGCGGAGTGTTGATCCAGAATGAAGTGGATGGTTTGGTGAACGCGTTGACTGAAGAAAGAGAACGATATTGGATGACCCCTGACATGACTAAAACAGGAGCCGCGCCGGGCCATTGAGGTTCGCCACCTCTAGCGGACACACTTCTTCGATACCATATCTATTACATCTGTGATGCGATTTGAGTGCACCCCTTGATTTGGGAGTGTTGTTTCGCGGTGTTGGGGTAGCTGCTGGCTATGCTCAACATCAGTCCGGATCACGCAACTACTAGTATCCTAGTTGGTATCGCCTCATGTACCTTGTCATACTGATTATCCTATTCGCGACCACTACGTTTTGTTTTGTGTTATACCTATGGGGTACCCTCTGATAATCACCAGTTTATGGTGGAGCTTACGGTGCTGTATAGACTATGGCATTATAAAAATGTGTTAAGGGGGATTATGGTAACGCCTTAACGCTATTTTGATACTTTGTATTACTGATAGGCATTATCTACTTAGCGTACATTACTACATAGTAGATAGTTTAACGGATCCTTAAGAGATGGAAAATCCCGTAACATCTCTTGAGTTATTGCACGCACGTTGACACTGGATATGAGATGTCAAATCCCGTAAACATCTCTGACGCCGTTACACTCATATTTATTTACGATTGATTTAACTTTCATAAGGATATTTTAGTCCTGACTCGAGTGTTTTGTTTTTTCATTACGCTCGGGTCAGTCCTGATTTTTTCAGATTTTCGAAGATCTATTTCTGGAGGATGAAGACGAAGATTTGGTATACTATTACTATTATTACCCTTGCATCATGTTATCTGCTGCATTATTTTAATTGTTCTGTTGTATATGTATAACTCTGATAAATGTTGTATAAATAATTGTCAAAGTATAGTAAACAGCTTCATGAACTGTTTATTTGACTATTATATTTTATCGTTCCGCTGCGAGATTCTGTGTTGTTTCATTTCCTTTGTTTCTCTTTCTTTTTTTTTCTTATTTACCCCAATAACCATCTGTCCTTTTGAATGGTTTGGAATCGGCATGTGTATTTGATCGTTGGTTTAAACTGTCAAAAAGGCGGGTCGTTACAACCTTAAAGAATAATTTAGCTAAGGCCCTGGTGGAGGAGTACAAAATGAATAAACAAAAAGCAAAGGCAAAATGGAATCTGCATGGTAATAGGAATAACAAAATTTTCCATGAGTCCCTCATGATCAAACATGCTTCTAAAAATATAAATCGTATTACTAACAAGAGTGGGATGAATTGTACTACTCCTAAATCTGTTCACCATGAGTTTTTGGAATATTTTCAAGACATTTTGGCTAGTCAGTCCATTCCAGTGATAACTAATCATTTATTCTCCCACACTTGAATTCCTACTATCTCTGAAGAACACAAGGCTGAATTGATAAGGCCCATAACTGCAACTAAAATCAAAGAGGCAATATTCAATATGATGTCTACTAGTTCTCCTGGATCGGCTGGGTTTAATGCACACTTTGACAAAACTTCATGGAACATTGTTGGTGGTGATGTCATTAGAGCCATCCTCAACTTCTTCAAGCATAACAAGTTGTTAACTGGTATCAAAGCCACTAGACTTGCTCTCATCCGTAAGATTGATCATCCTACCTTGGTTAGTCAATTCAGGCCTATCGCTTGCTGTAATGTCATATATAAATGTATAACTAAGATATTAGCTGCTAGGATGAAGGATGTTCTAGCTACTGTAATTTCTACTAATCAAGGAGCCTTTCTGCCTTCAAGAGACATCACTGATAATGTGATTCTGTCCAATGGCTCAAAGGCTACAGCAAACATCATTTATCCCCTAGATGTGTGTTAAAATTGGATATTCAGAAGGCCTATGACACAGTACTATGGAAAGCAATTATACATATTCTGCATAGAATGAATTTCCCTATTCCTTTCCTTGCTTAGATTTTCACCTGTATATCTACAGTTAATTATTCTTTGAGCATTAATGGCAACACATTTGGTTAATGTAAAGAAACCCAAGGAATTCATCAAGGTGATCCAATCTCTCCTAACTTATTCATATGTGTTATGGAGCATTTTACTGTCATATCTAAGAATGCAATGTCCCTCCACCTTGTGGATTATCATCCTCTTTGTAAAAATATGGATATTTCTGCCCTTCTTTTTGCAGACGACCTCATGTTTTTTACTAGACCTAATGAAAAATCAATTTCTAGTGTTCTAAATTGAATGGTTTAAAAACCAAAACTAGACTTTCTATCAATTATTCCAAGTCCAAAATGTTGATGGCTAGTCTTTCAGAACATGAGATGGAAGCAATGTATAATTTATCTGGTCTCTCTCCATTTAATCATAACGAACTATACTTTGGTGCCCCAGTTTGTTCCTATAGAATCAGAACCGCTCGGTTTCTACAACTGCTTGAAAGAATTACTACAAAAATTTCTTTTTTGGCGTGGTCATCATTTCTCAATGGCAGGTAGACTTTTTATAGTCAAATCTATAGCGACCTTTATGTGCCTATATTATGCAAGGATTTTCATCCTTCCTTATAAACTTATAAACATGATTAACTCAACTCTAAATCATTTTCTTTGGCATGGAAATACTTTTTCAAAAAAAATCATTCCAATTGCTTTCAGTAGAATCTGCTGCCCACATAAGTATGATGGGTTAGGAATTATGAATATAAAGAGATGGAACCAAGTTGCTTTGTCTTCAAGGATTGACAAACTTCTTAGAAATGAAAAAAATTTATGGGCTAGCTGGACTAGGAAGAATCTGATTAGGATGCAAAACTTTTGGACAACGCATACTCCAACCGATTGTAGTTAGATATGGAAGAACTTGCTTCGATTCAGAGATGTTATTCTTCATATATTTCAAAGTTGCATGAGGGACATGGATGCTTTATCATTCTGGCATGATCCCTGGTTATCTCAGGGTATTACTCTTCAGAATATGCTTAATCACAGTCTCAGAGTATTAACTGGTATTTCAAACAATGCAAAAGTCATTAGGATTTGGAATGATGGTTTCATCAATCTACCATATTCTAGTTCTACCACTGTTAGACAGTTATTGAACGTTATTCAAAATAAAGCATACAACTATGACATTTCTTAGGAATGGTAAACCTCACTTTATTGCCACTATTTATAAATTTTTACTGGAATCTGTAGATCTGAATTTTTTCCCTTGGCACTCTTGTGTTTGGTCATCTACTGCTGCTCCAAAGGAAAATATATTAATGTGGAAGGCGTAATCTAATGGTCTTCTAACCCTTGATAAGCTTAAGGATATTGGGCATGTTCCTTTGTCTACTTGTTTGTTGTGCGGTAATGATGAAGAGAGTATCCCCCGTCTATTTTTCTCATACCGGTACACTTACTTTATACGGAGTAGTATATTGTGGATCTTGAAGATGTATAGTCCTAGTTTGAACTCTACTGTTGAACGGTTTTATATTTTCCAAGCAACTAGATGTAAATCACTTGCTGCATCTAAGTTACTTACGATTTTATAGAAGTTTATTTATGTTGTTTGGACAGAGAGGAACAATCGAGTGTTTAATGGAATTTATTCTTCTAAATGCTCTTTGGTACTTTCCTTGTCCAAGCGTATTTAGCTTTAGTTTTTGTATTTATGGTTGGTGGTTGTCATACTTATTTTTTGAAGATGGTATGTCGCTTTTGCTTATATATATATATATATATATATATATATATATATATATATATATATATATATATATATATATATTGCAATAATATATGGTAGGGGTCATTCAACCCTACTAGCTTTGCCAAAAAAACATAAATGTTATTTAAATTAATTAATATACTTATAATTAACTATTTGATTTATTAATAATTAATAATTTTTGAAAATATAATTATTTTATTCTTAAAACAATTTTGAAACTATGTTATAACGTTTATAAAATCTTTACTTTTTCAAATTTAACCTTTTAAATTTAAATATTATTTTTATTAATTTTAAAATTTCATTTTAAAATTTTATTTTAATTTTAATATAGATTTTGAAAATTACATAAAGGCACAAATTAATTTTGACCGTTATATTGGGGATAACCTTTGGGCTTACCTCGTTCTTTTGGGCTATGCTAGTATTCAGGTAAAGCAGAGTACTTGATTACCCAAACTCAAACTTAAGAACTACTTTTCTAAGCACCCTACTATATGGGTAAGCTTTAGTAAATTAGCCATAATATGCTAATTTGGACCGCATAGGCTATTGGACTCTGATGTCATTATTGAATCCGGGTCACCACACAGTAGGGTTAATGGGCAAATTTTAAAAAATTATTCCATTTTGGATCTTATTGGGCCTATAAAGTCTAAATTTATTTAGATCTTATCAAAATTAACTTTAAATAAAACTGAAATTTTATTTAATTTCTAGATAGAGTTTTATTTTTTTGTTATATTTATATTATATAATGTAACATGCATATCATATACACATTGTTGGTTACGTGTACATGCACGTGCAACATATATATTGTACATAGCTTAACATGTCCGTGTATAGGTTGTTGGGATCAACACCATAATGGACATATTTACCCCCTCTATATACATGTGCGTTGTCTAATATATATGTACATACAAATACCCACATAAACACACACACATTTTTATATATTATAAAATAATATTAATAAAATGTAAATGTTTACATACATATGTTTATATGTGTGTTATATTATAATATAAAGTAGTTGTAAATACTAATAAAAATAACTATGAGTTCTAATTCAAATTTAAATTTCAGATCTAGATATTCATAATAAAATATCTAGTAGTTACACATTAAACTAACATATTAATTTTTAATATATATATTGAATTTTTTTAAAGATAATCTAATATATATATATATATATATATATATATATTAAGTAAATATATAGAATTACTATATATTTAATATATATATATGTGTGTAAATTAATAATTAAATATATGTATAGATATATTTATACATATTTAGCTATAAGATAATGTATTTAACTTGCAATTTTAAAAAAAATTAATTTTTTATTTTACAGAAATAAAAAAATTAACACTTTTTGCCAAAAAAAATTTTAAACATATGCATGTTATATTAAATATTCACGTATAGATATTATAATATTGGTGTGTATATATTATATATAATTAGGTATAATTTTTAAATTGAATTATATTTATATAACATATTCAGATTTTAGTGTGTGTGTGTGTGTGTATATATATATATATATATATTATTCCTGAAAACTATAATATATATATATATATAATAATGAAAAGTGAATTCATAACTTATAAATGGATGTTGGTATTTTAAAATCGATTTTATTTAAAATCATTTTTAAATATTATTATATTCAAAAAAAATTAACTTATGGTCCTGAGCTATATGTTTGTGTACATACATATAAATTTTCATTTAACGAAGACGACATAGATATGCATAGATTAATCAATTCATATACTAATTATAACACATAAATGATGTGATGATCAGCATATATTTATAAGTAATTATAAGAAAATGTATAACTCCACTAACGCCTATTTGTAACATATTGAAACGATGGATCTAAAACTTCTTGAATCGGTATTCAAAATCCATAAAGAACTATCAATCTGAAAGCATCAACCGCGAATCTTCTATTTGCATTTAAATCGTGTTCTAAGTGCTTGAAAAACAAAGAGATGGGCAAGGGGATGTCGACCGAGGTATGGTCTAGAAGGAACAAAAATTAAGAGAAGAGAAAAAGGAGTTTGAGATGTATAAATAGTGTTGATCCTAAGGAGTAAAATGGGGATCTAGATCCTCCATTTCTTTTACTATTTCATCTCATTTTGAATCAGTATTCAAACCTCCATCACCCTCGTATTATCCAACCATAGATGCCCTTATCTAGGCATCTTAATTACTTCAAGCCTGATCAAATAAATATGCATTTAAATCTAGTTTAAAAACACATCAGTTTCATATATCAATATGAGTGCATATAACTTCCATACACGCATTAATATTGATCAACAAAATTAAATATAATTTTATAATTAATATTTCATAAATATTAATTAATTTAATTAGTTTATAACAATTATAATTTTTTAAATTAGGTGGTAGCAGGAGTATTCAACATTTTGGTTATGTGACTCTTGAGTGTAAACTTGGTCAACGATTAATATTGAACAGTTTAAATATTAATATTTACATGTTACCTTAGATAGTGGTGTGACATTATACCAAATTTATCGCTTACATAGCTTCAGTAAATCAAATTTTACATATTTAAGCATAAACTAGTAGTGACAATTATTTACACCAATTCTTCATCAAAACTATATCACGTTGAGACTTATAAAATTTAGCGATGGTCAATATCCCAATATTGCCTATATTCAACTTTATAGTCCAACAAGGTCTTTGGTTCAATAGTAACAATCATTATTAACCGAAATGCTTTGGCCAAAAACTTTAAATTCGACTTGACTGTGATACTAACCCTATATAACTGAGGAGATGAATCTTCTCTTGAATATTGTCTCATTTCCAATGCCTCCACTCGACCCAACTATAGTCGTTCGATGTACGTCATGCCACGATTTAACTATAATCCAAGTGGAGTTTCTATATTGAAGCTTGGTAGTATTATCAAGTGAGGAAATTATGTAATATTGTCACATCAATATTTTCTATTGTTATATTTATCAACAGAAAACTATCAAGTGAGTCATTCGATCACTACAAGAAAAGATGAAATTAGCGACAGACAACAACGATGGAATTTTCCATCGCTATATTTGCAATAGATTTGCAGGTGATTTGCAAGGGATAATTTAAAGTTTTTTCTATTTTAACTTTTCATATTGTCATCGTCCGATTTTTATATCCATCACTAAAGCATTGCAAATTGAGGTGATGATCGACGGTAACATTTCAAAGTTATCTTATAGTGGATGTCTAAGGAATTTGCAAGGGGTGCTCATTTTTAAATATAAATTTTTAAGAGGCTTATCAAATTCAACAATGATGAATTTTGTAATAAACATATATAATAATTAATGATTAATAATTAATAATCATAGAGTAATATTTAATAATTAACTTTTATTGATTGATAATTATTACTATATAATTGATAATTAATAATAAATATTAAATAATTACTATAGGTAACAGTTAAATAATAATAAAAATTAAATAAATACTATTAATAATAGATAATGGATAAACAATATTTAATAGTTAATATTGCCTAATTAAAACTACTATTAGATAATTAAGAGGTAATAATTAATAATTAAGACTAATATTTACTGTTTAATATAATTTAGGTTTAATAATTAATGATTAATAAGTAATCTTTAATAATTAACAAGCATTACCTATTATTTAGTATCTAATATTTAATAATTAGAATTGATAATTATATTTAATATGTATTATTTCAAAAAATTGAAAATTTTGCAATTTCTAAAATAAAATTATTAATAAAGTTCAAACATAAAATTTTGAGGTTTTCACAAAATTCAAAAATAATTTTTTTAAATAAATCTAAAATTTTGTAAAATATTCAAATTCAAAAATTTCCAAAATGTTAAAGAATTTCAAAATTCGAAAAAATACAAACATTACCTTACAATTTATTACTTCCATGCACATCTAAATTAAACTAGCATGTTTGCCACTATTAAATAATTAATAAATAAATTTTAATAATTAAAATAAAGTATATAAAAATTGATAATTATTATTGATAATTAATAATATATGCATAATAATTAACATTTAATAATTAATATTAAATATACAGTTATTAGTAATTAATAATTACTATTAATAATTAATAATTAATAAAATATACATAATAATTAACATTTAATAATTAATATTCAATTACACTTAAGAAGTAACAAGTCATAATTAATAAATAAGAAGTAGTAATTAATAATTATTATTAAATAATTAATAATTAAGACTAATATTTAATATATATGTTTTTGCAAGGCAAACCGATTTTATACTGGACCGTCCATTTAATATTTAATATTAATAATTAGTAAGTAATACTTTGAAATTGTATAAAATGAATTCAAAAAATATTTTTCGTTCCTCTTGTGTATGATACAAAGTATTACTTCTATATTTATATAGAGATTTTCTTTTGTAACTCTCTTCTTTAACATATATAAATTTTCTTTTTGCTCCAAAATGAAATATTATTATAATTAATGATTATTAAAAAATTATTTATGACTAATAATTAAAATTAGTGCTTATTATTTAAAATTAATGATTATTAATAATAATCAACATATCATTGTCAATAATTTATAATAATAATGTACAAATAGTAATATATGCTCAATAACATATAATTTATAATAATGTTTGTTAGTTTCCTCTTTTACAAAATTTTAGCATTAAACTTTCCCTTCGCTTCCCACAAATTTTTCAAACCAACAAAATATGTTACCCGAAGCACATTTTACAAACAAAATAAACAATACACGGAACATGGCGCTATTATCTTAACATCCATGATGTTTAAACTTTTTCTAACTCGTTAAATTTTGGTATAATATGATATGCTTTCTAAATTTCCACTCTCTAATTTTGATATGTGTACAATGGAAAAAAGCATATTAAAACATCATGTGTGGAGAAAAATGGCATTAGACAAGACAATTGATGCTAAATTCTTGCATTATGAATATTTTTAGACCTGTCAAGAAGTCGGCCTCTAAGACATCTTATCATATATGCGAGAGATATACATGACTACATGAAATGCATGATATACACTATAGTGTTTTTCAAAGATTTTAAACTAGTACATTCATTTGAGGCTGCAATTGCTTCTTTTTTTCAAGGAAAAAGAATATCTTGTCTGGATTGAATATAAGTGTGTCCAAGTATGTTGCATGCATTTGCAGGTCTTTCATATATTTGTTTTTCGACATAACAAAATCTTGTTGTCTATTAGTATGTACTCACTTAAATTTATGCTTTGTTATCGATTTATTACAAGCTTCTCTCATCTTCTAAACTTTCAAAATGCCATTATATTGAAGATGATGTTCATGAGCTATAAAAAATTGTTGAGAAACGAGCTTATAGCTCGAGAATGAGAGAGCAGAGCTGCTTAGAATTGAGGCAGAGAGAGTGAGCGAGCTAAGAGCCAAAGAAGCGAGGAAGAGCAAGCAACATTTGCGCAGCAGTAAAAAGCGGAAAGAGAGAACTTTCAAGCACAAATGGAAAATGTGATAACAATGTTTAGAGGCACGATGGATCTGATTATGAAGACCCTTTGCCATCTTCATCATTGTAAGCTCTTTGGGTATGGTAGTTGGAAACATTTTGTAGTAAATGCGATATTATGTGGTTTTACGTATGTGTATTATGCCTATGGACGATATATTTTTTGTATGGGATAATAGTAGCACTAATTGAGTAGTTTTGTTATTTAGAATTCAACTTAGTGTATATATGAATCGACGAATGGCTATGGATAATATTGTTTTTTCTATGGGATTTAGCATTAATTGAATAATTATATCTTTTAGAGTTTAATTTTAGTGTGTATATGATCAATGGATTTATAATTGTATTTTTGTTTTTGTTTATACTATTCTTTTTATATAACCGTGCATATATATATTTCTGTAGATGCTTTTATTATCGACTGTCGAATTATTAATGGTTACTGCCAAAGGAAAGCTATAATAAAAAATACTAGTTACTAATGAAACAGAAAGAGAATACTAGTGGAATTTTCAAACAAAAGTCGTTGAAATAGGCACATGCTTACCAAAACCGTCGTAGAACCTTTGCAAATCAACATGAGATTAGCGATAGAAATACAAAAATTTTGTCAATAAACCATGTTAAAGCGTCAAGATTTGTGACAAATTACCGACAGATATGTAAGACTAAAGTATAAACATAAAAAGGTCGAACACTAATCTTTGGCTATTTAGCTAGGGTTTACTAACGACATGTTATTTAAGGAAAATTTGGGGAAAAACTTAAAATTTATATATCCATCAGAAAAATGTCGGTGAAATATATTTTTAGTGGAATTTTAATATTTAGGCGAATGATAGAAAAATGTCGATGAGTTCGCGATAATTTCCATCGCTAAATTGAAACTAGATTACCGACTTAAAATTTACCAATCTCGTGCATCCGTCGTAAATCCATCGCTAACATAAGTTTAGCGGAGAATTTCCGACGAATTCTTCTGTTGCAAAATCAAGGTTTTCTTATAGCGCATAGTTATCCAATAACCATCAGCAAGGGGCTCCTTGGTGTTCCTAGAAGCTATGAGAAATACACTGCCCAATATTTGAAGAGCGTTATGCACTCCAGTCTCAATGTGGATGTATCGATGTCCAATCTCGACACATCTTGAATAGGAGTATTTAAAATGGTACATTTATTTTATTGTGATAAATCACTCATTATTACAACACATTGTAACTACTATCACAAAACATACTATTTATGAATTTTCTATTAAATATACTTTTAACTAAAATAATTAATTAATTTAACACATTATATCCAGTATTTAATAGAAAGAAAACACTTTTTATTTCGAACAAGATTGGTTATCGAGTTAGGCACATGTAACAATCACATAATTGCCCCTAAGGCATACCTCTAACTCCATCATAAAATTATAGCCAAATATTACGAAAAGAATTGTGCATAACTGTAACAAAAGCTTAATTATTAGTGGAATTTATAAATTCAACGTAAAAATGACTTTGTCTTCAATTTAATGCATTACGTGCACTAAACACTAATCATCAAAACTGTAAATCTCTTAGTTCTTAATAAGAGTATGTTTGTTATAAAAATAATATACCTGGATGTATCGATTAAACTGTAGAAATGAAAAATAAAGGCATGTATTGTGTGGGTGCATTTTTATTTTGTGCAAATAAGATTTCCTTTGCAACCAACCATACATTACATGATGAGTTTACTTGTTGTCTCACAATAAGCATGGCCTGTGATTTCAGCAATTTCATTTTTTTCGAAATATAAATTATGCCAATAAAATATTAAACTCAAAGAAATGACAGAAAATTAAATTTTGAACCTAGAAAAATGCCCGGAGCTTCTCTCATAACAAGCCCATCAATCCCATGCAGTGTTCTGTTTCAGCATCTCACAAGCTACGCAGCCTGTTTATTATATTAGCAAACAAGAGTTAATTTGCAAATCAATCAATTCACTTACCGAAATATATTTGCTTACCTTCTCCATTGTTAAGTTATAATGGTGTTCAACTGCTCCAGAACAGCAAGCATACTTCTACTATAGTGATTGAAGTTCGTTTATTTTTCTTCCCAGAAGCACTTAAAGCATCGGCCATTAACAACATTTTACTCATGCTATGATAGCTACATATGTAAATCTATTTAATCAAGCATAAGTTCTTATAAACTAATATCTTAAACAACCTTCATATCAATAGTCTCTTCCTCAGCTAAATCAACATCATAAAGAACCCTTAGAGCAAGAGCCACTTCCTTCATTGCTTTGGCACTAGCATTGGCGCAGAGGCACTCCACAGCATTAAACAAATGCATTTGAGTCACCTCATTCTGAATAACCATAGTCAAATACTTCCTCTTTTCTCTACTCCTTTGGCAAATGCTTTGCAGCTCCATCAAATAGCACTTTAAATAAAGCAATGACATTCTGTCTAGTACTTGTTCCTTCTATTGAGTTGAGTGTCTCACTTGGAGTGGAACCATCAGTCGGCTTTTTCTTAATTTAAGCAAATAGAGGATCATCTTCCTTTTTAGCCTTAACGATTTTCTCCTTCTCGGCTTATAAGTGGATATTATGACCATTTCAACAGTGATAGGATCGAGTTGTTCTTAAATACTCTGTTTTGCAGCTTCCAATGATGTATCGGTCTTCCATTGGACGTCATCATCGCCACTATCATCGGCATTTGTTTTACTATCACCATTCTGACTGCCATTGGGAGAATTTGAGTGATCCTCATTAGACCTACTAGAATTTTTTAGTTCCATTAGTCTTTTTCTTTCCAACAGCTTTTGAGGGAGCTTCCTTTGTGGCAGTCTTCTTCTTTGCTTCTTTCTTAAGCTTCTTCATTTGTTAGTACCTTCGCCTTCTTTTAGCCGTTCCTTCTCAGCCCTCCTCATCGCTTTCTTGTCTTTGGAGCTTTTCTTTTGCACGGGTAGGTTCTTTAGTATGAAAGTTATGAGTTTGTCCCTTATATCAAGATCTGAAATGAAGCCACATGCAGTGCACTTGAGGTTGAGCATCTCAGTTTTGGTGATGACAATTTCGATCTGTGGATTACCACATCCATGCATTGCACATACTACTAGGTTTAGTTTTCTAGAAGTCCAACAAGTTTGGCATTTTCATGTGAACCATTATAAGCGATGTTCCCATTTTTTCATTAAATTTGGATTGGAGTTGGACTGGGCAATGAAATGTTATTGAACTTCTAGCACGCCTATATGAGAGTATTATTAATTGCTAGTACATCAGCAACAAAAATTGGTAAGATGTAATAAAATATAACATGATATGTAAACAATCTACCCATCAAGTATTTATAAACTCACTCAACAATTTCCCTCGTCGCTTTAGAATGTAGAACAAACTCGAAGGTAGCATATGAACTACTTACAAATCTTTATTTAGTCCTAGATATTATTTATAATCAACCATAAGCATGCCACTACTCATCTTGGAAACAAACTGAAGAGATTTTGATTCTATCCATAGTAAAAGTGCAATCATTTTTTAACAAATTTAATTTATAATGCATTTATATTATTTAATACACCCGATCATGAGTGAATAGAAAATCGAAAACGTACATTGCTGTTCCAGTGGAAATACTTGGTTTAATTCTACCACTTCTACTAGGAGTCGCCTTTTTAGTGCTAGCGGAACGTAAAGTAATGGCTTACAGACTATTTAAAGTATTGAAAAAAATATGAACATAAACCCTTTGCCATAGCTTCTCCTTCTTCCTTAGCCAATCCAAACCCTTCTAACCCTTAACCGCCTAAACCACCTCTACCTAACCTTACCCATTCTGGGCTATCCCTTGTCTCTTCCATCTCCAAACTTGGTCAACCTCCTGACCCCCGCCTCCTCCTGATCCCCCGCCTTTAGTTTTAGATAGACAGTAATTTCCTCCCGCTTCATACCAAACCTAATCACCCTCTTATACATCTTGACCCAACCCGCACCACATTCTAACCTTTCCTAGGTTGGAATCCACGCCTCCCCTCACCTAATTATCGCTTCTCAAGATCCACCAATCACTACTACTTAGACTAGAATAGGCAATCATGCCCTTTATCTAGGTCGGTCTACCCTCTTTAGGAAATTTCCTAATAACGTAGGGAGATACAAACCGAGGTGCTTTCATATGAATTCTTAAACTCAAATTCGCTGATTCCACCGAATGAAGTGGTGGAGCAAGGTAAGAGCTATTGGGAACACCTCCTAGACAAATCTCTCTCGTACTCTATGGTAATGTTCTATCTAAGATTGGTTTGGGGGTAGTACTAGTGGTATCAAAGTTAAATGCGATGTGAAATTCTTCTTCTTTGAATTTGTTGATGAAAAACGTAAGGATAAGATTGTAGAATCATATCCAATAATAATCAAGATTAATGTCTTAATTATAACCCATTGGAACCCTTCCATTGATTGCATACAAGGGCAAGTCAAATCCGTTCTGGTTTGGGTTTATCTATCCAAAATCTCATCCAAAGGTAATGTACTTTGATGAATCTACGAAAAGATTGCAAAGATTGAGTTTGCAAAAGTTTTAATTTATATTGAACCAGCAAAAAAATTGTAAAATCAAATTATAGTGCGATTGGAAGAAGGGAAGTAAATGTCTGTTAAAGTGGAAACCTAACATATGTGGTATATGTAAAATATTTGGCCATTCAAGATAAAACTGTATCAAATCTACCCAAGTCGTAGATAGCTGCTCTGAAGGAAAGAATTACTTTATTATTAATATAACTGATTCTAAAAATAATGGACATGAGCCCAAAAATAGGTGGGCAAGTGTATCTCGGAGAAAGCAACATTCGAAAATTATAAAGAACCCTTGTAATATTACCCACCAGTTGAAGTTTTACACAAAAAAAGCAACAAGAACGAGGACAAAGAAAAAGAAAATGTGGGCATAGGAATAGTCCCATAGCATGGCCATGATGCGCATAAAAAACAAGGATGATGATTGTAGAATCATCCATCCATACATAAGTAAGGAACATGCTTCAAACATAAAGCAAACTACTCATCTGCTATGTCTCAATATTTATAATTCATCTCGCGTACTCCAAATTTATGAGGAATCTATGTAAACTTCTTCTAATCGGATATCAATTCAATACTTGGTAATATGCATGTAATTGCAAAAGCAAGCTCAGTGACAGAACATAATCAACTCCACGGTGCTTCTGAAATCTACCAAGATCTAACCATTAACCATGCCAACCACAACACTCAAGTAACGATTCCACCATACCAATTCAACTCCTAAACACAATCAAACTCAATTGAATTTAAACCAAATCTCCTTCAAAACATGCTAAAATCTTCCCATTGTTCATGCCAGCATCAACTATCATGCAGCTAGTCCACCTCTTAATGAAACTACTAACCATAATCCTAATCCCCCACCAATCACATCCCTAACACCTATCACCATCAATCCTCACTATGCAAATA
Source organism: Allium cepa (assembly GCA_030765085.1). Lineage (NCBI taxonomy): Eukaryota > Viridiplantae > Streptophyta > Magnoliopsida > Asparagales > Amaryllidaceae > Allium > Allium cepa. Next base: position 188,051,771 of record CM060930.1, on the reverse strand, counting down.
ACCTAACCTCTTTAGTATAGTATAGCTACATCTAAACCACTCCTCTAAAACCTACCAAAAATTTACCTAATGACCATGCAACAACAGTGCAATAATTCCACCTCTTATTAACTCATCTCCAATCACATCCCTAATTCAAAAGACCAACTCTCCTCTCCATGTAAGCAGCCTATTCTTTCAATGCCAGTTCCTTCCTTTGATTATACATCACAACCTCCACTCATTCTTATCTCCAACTCTATAAATGATGCCCTACCATCTACTAAGTTTCTCGATCCTCAAGATCATGCTCCTAGAACTACTAAGAAACATTCACCATCCTAAGGTGAACCAGAAGAAAATCCAGGGATAGGGACAATGCGATGAAAAATAACAAGGAGAGCACTTCCTTTGTATCAAGGTCAAACTTCGAAGGCAACAAAAATAAGAATTCCAAAAATCATACCAAGCCAAATCCACACTTACAAGCAACATTCCAATTCTCATCGTGAATGGTAAAATATGCACATGGAACATAAGAGGAGCAAATGATATTGCTAAGAAAATGGAAATTAAGAACCTAATCCTTAGTGAACCAATTCAAATGATTGACATTATTGAGAATAAGTTAAATCAAGCCACAATCTTGAAAGCTACATATCCCCGCATTGGAACATCACCAAAACCTTGATGCTGCGCCTTTTGGAAAAATTCTAATCCCTTGGAACATTGAAATCAATGAAGCCATTCCCACTCACCCATGCAAGCAATCTTGTCACTTTGACATTTTACGTAAACCTTCCAATATCCAATTCCAGTGTACCTGTGTCTACGTTGAAAACTCTCTCAATTAATTACTAAACTTCCTTAATAACCTCCATACCATGAAACCAAACTACTCTCGATGGCTAGTTATTGGTGACTGGAATTATATGCTCAAATCTGAAGATAGGAGTGGAGGCATCCCATTGACACCTAGAGTCTTATTCCTCTCAATAATGCTATAATACATTCTGACATCACTGAATGCCCTACAAGTGGTCCTCTATATACATGGAATAACAAGTCTCAAAGTTGAACTAGAACAATATCCAGACTTGATTGATCTTTTGTGAATCAACGAGATCTCTCCCTACAGCAAGTATGTTATATTAAATACTCCCACACAATCTATCTGACCATTCCCTTCTTACCCTATCCTTTAACACGGCCAGTCTTAAATATCCATTTTTGTCCAAAAAAATTTAACATCTAGGCTGAACACACTAATTTCCTCAATGTTGTTGCTGAAGCTTAGATTAAACCTGTTCACGGAAACCCCATGTTTATACTCTAGTCCAAGCTGAAACAAACTAAGCAATCCCTAAAAACATGGAGTAAGGAGATCTATGGCATATGGGACAATATCTCATCTTAACTTAAAATTCTTCTAGACCAGTACAACTAAACATGCTTAACGATCCTATGTCAGCTAACCTTTAAAATGTAGAAGCATGATATTTTGGAAAAACATACTAAAGCACTACATGAGAAGCTAACATGCTAAGGCAACAATGTAGGGATAAGTGGGTCATTTAAGGTAATAAAAACACAGTTTTTTATCATAACTATTTGAAGCTTAGAAACACAAGCAACATAATGTATTCAATCAAGGACAAGAGCAACAACAAAACATGATGGTCGCTAAGAAGTCAGATCAGGCATTATACAACATTCCACATCCATTCTTTGCAATCAAGAGACTCAAACCATTGATACTCAATGCATTGATCTTCTTCAACTCCCAAAGATCTTAGAAGAATGGGACATAGTAATCCAGGAAGAGCTAAGTAATGATCAAATATAACAAGCTTTATTCTCTATTCCAAAGAATAGTTCCAAGGGTCCAGAGGGTTCGATTCCTATATTTTCACTTCATGCTAGAATATTGTTAAAAAAGACTCTCTGAAAGCCATCCATAATTTTTTCAGGAGCAGTATAATGCTAAGTGGTATCAACTCAACAACAATTTGTCTCATCCCTAAATCCAAAAACCCTACCCATATAGGAGATTATCGGCCTATGCCGTTGTAATTCTACTATAAATGTTTAGCAAAGATTTTAGTTAATAGAATGAAGCCAATCCTTCCTAATCTGATATCCATCAATCAAAGTGCCTTTGTTAGGGGTAGAAACACTATAGCCAATAATTTATTAACACAAGAGGTAATTAGAGGATATATACATACGTACATATGTACATATATATATATATAAACACATACATATGTAGATTTAGATTTACGTAAAATACATATGTAGATTTAGATTTACGTAAAATGTTTAAAATTTCAGATTTAGATTTACTCAAAATGATTTATTAATTTTCTATATATACATACATACATATATATATACGAAATTAGACAAATTAAATTTTTTTCGAAAATTACATGTATGTATAATCTTATACATATACTAAATTAATTTTAAAATTTAACACAAAATAAATAATTAAATAAATATATATATAAACACATCTATATTCGACCGAAATTTATTTGACAAAATAATTAATTTTATTATCATTATTAAAATCCGTGCAGTTTTGAATTTATTTTTTATTAATAAAGTTTCCATACATAAATCATAAAAAAATCAATTTTCTTTTCCAAAACAAACAAAAAACTTACATATATAATTTTAAATATTTATGTGTATTTTATAATTATATATACACACACACACACACACACATATGGAACAAAGCTGGGCAGGGCTGCTTAGCGACTATGGAATAAAGTTCCTTGAGGTCGTGGGTTCGAGTCCTGATAAGTTGAGTTGTGTTTCCTAAATGGCTTGGGGTGGTTATTCCCTTGAAATATCGTATATGTACACACACATATATATATACATATATTATGTAAATTTTAAATTTTATATTTAAAATAAACGTACATATGTATGGTTTTTAATTTAAATATATTAATATAAAAAATTCCTTTTTTTGAAAATGCATTATGTATACAAATTAACAAAATTATGTGTATATACATTTTCACACTAATATATATATATTTATACACACACATATTTAAAACTAATTTGTTTCATTTGTTTTAAAACAATTTTTTATTTTAAAAATAAAAAAATGTTTTTTGCTAGACGAATAATATACACACACACATAAACATATAAAAAACTATTAACACATATAAACACACACAAATCCTATGTTGACAACGTAGACGTATGTGGATTTGCGATATTGTATAAATAAAAGGAAATGATATGGTAAATAAATACAAATATATATGTATATACACGAATATAAATTGAATGGTTACCTATCTATTGCCTTGAATTGGAATGGTGAATCTGTTAACTCCCTGAATATGTCCTCAAATCTTCAGAGAGAGCTACCTGATTAACAGCAATAACCACCAATGCACTAATTGGTATTCTAATTTGTGTTTTAGGTGCTTGAAAATTATATGGGGGACCCGGGGGCTCGGCCTGAGATGAGATGAGAGCAAGTAAAAAAAATCTAAGTGGCAAATGAAGTGGTTATGAGTGTTTAAATAGCAAAAGAGGAAGGGAGATAAAAGTGGTTCTAGATCCACATATCTCTCTTGCTATTTTAAAACCCATTTTAATTATTTAACCTCTCCTTTCCACCCTATTGTGGTCGACCATGCTTGCCCTTATATGGGCCTCCGAATTGCTACAAGCCCGATTAAATAAATATACATTTAAATCCAATTGAAATGCATATTGATATTGTATATTGATATGTGTATCCATAACTATTACATACACGCTATTTAATATTGATCAGCACAAATTAAATAAAATTTCATAATTAACATTTCATAAATATTAATTAATTTATAATTAACTAAATCAGGTGGTAGTAGCAAGTACTCAACGTTTCGGTTGTGTGACTCTTAGGTGTAAATTCAGTCAGCGATCAGTATTGAACAATTTCGAAAATTAATTTTCGCATTACAAGTGGTGTGACATTATGGCTAAATTTACCACTTACACAACTTTGGCAAAATCCCGTTTTAATTTATTTAAGCATTACCCTGTAGTGATAATTATTTACACCAATTCTCTTTGTCAAAACTATATCACATTAGAATTTGTGGAATTTGGTAATAGTAAAAATTCCAATATCGTCCATATTCAAATTTTTAATCCAAACACACAGTCCTCGGTTCAACAATAACAATTATTATGCATCGAACTACATTGGCCAAAGATTTTGATTTGGAGTTGAATCAGTTGACTATGATACTAACATGTATAACTGAGGAGACGATCTTCTATTGAATAGTATTTCACTTTCAATGCTTCCATTCAAGCCAACTATAGTCGTTCAATGGACGTCATGCCATAATTTAACTATAATCAAAGCAGAGCTTTCACATTGAATATCAATAGTATTCTCAAGTCAAGTGAACCATGTAATATTGACATATCGATATTTTCTGTCTGACATTAGTTATATTAAACAGAAAATTATCGAGTGAATCATTCCATGGATGTCTAATAATTATCATTACATAACACCTTAGTGGCCCCAACAGTCATGAGTAATACACTGGCCAAACTTTGAAGAGTGTTATGTATTATAGTCTCGACAGATGCACTGATATTCAATCTCGATGCATCTTAACTAGGAATATTTAAAACGATGTGTTTATTATATTGTAATAAAATACTCAGGATTACAACAATGTAATTACTATCAACAACACATCATTTACGGATTTTTTTGTTAAATATAGTTAAATTAAATAATTAATTAATTATAATACATTATAATAAAAAGAAAAGCACGTTTATTTCAAATGAGATTTATTGTAGAGTTAATAATTTACAAAAACTAGAGAATTGCCCAAGGGCATACCCCTAACTCTATCAGGAGTGCCTCTGATTACTTCCAGAATCAAAAAATCTCAATGCCTCCAATTATATGAAAGAATCATGTCTAGACTAGCCATGTGGCATAATAATATTTTAGCCAGGCAAGTAGGCTTAATCTTATAAAGTCAATTATCTTTTCAATGCAAGTGTACCATTCTAGAATATGTATTCTCCCAAGAAGCTGCTAAACATTATTGAGGAAACTTGTGTCATTTCCTTTGGTCAGGTAACCCTTATTCAAGGATCCCATGCCTATAGCTTATATGAAACTTCGAATCCCAATGAAGTTTGGTCGTTTAGAAATTATTTACTTAAACCTATTTAATAGAGCAACCAATACTATACATCTGAAAAATCTTTCTGGCACTTCTAATTCCATCTTGAATCAATAATGCATTAACATTACATATGTGACAAGGATTTTTGGGCTATTGAAGCAAAGCAGAACTCAAGCTGGACATGGAGGAATATTATTAAAACAAAGGATAACATTATGCATTTAATTCAACTATTCTTTTCTCCTAAAGTAAAGGTTCTTTTTGGAACTCCTCAAAGATTTCTTATGGCTCTGTATTGAAAGATGTACTCATCTATAATGATATGAGACAAAATGGCATTCTACTCCAGGCTAAAATATCCGACCATTTCCATGGTGACATGTTTTTGTTGCTTTATTGCAGTAATCTGAGTATCATACAGACATGGAGAAAAGTTGAAGGAATGACACCTAAGACTAGTGAAGTTAATAGTATTCTATAAGGTGGAAGTGGAAGGAAGCACTTGATCAAGATGTTGTACAATGAAATATTAAACACCAATCATTTAGCTGTTGACTCATGGAAGTTTAGAATTTGGGACAAGTCAAGTAATCACGAACAAAAAAAATTGGCAACTTCTCAAAATTATCCCTCAAGATAGCTCTCATTGAGAATTGGAGAGAAAGGAACATTAGGAACTTTGAAAACGTGAAGAGAAGCCTTATGAGATTGCAAGGGGCTATGCAATCCCGATTAGGTAAATAATTCTATCACTGGGGAATGGTATGATTGAAACTTCTATTAATAGGTGTACATATAGTAGATGGCTTGAGTTTTGTATGTAGTCAAGCTCTATAAGCTTTCTTCTCTTTGGATATAATATATGACGTAAGGGCTCTTATTAAAAACCCTACTTAAATTCCAATATGTGTGTGTGTAAAGTATCGATATTGTGTTCTTTACAACATTATCATGTGCAATAAACTAGTTATCATTTAAAAAAACCACCGATGAGAACAATATAAAAATATAAAAAGGAGCAGAAACCCCACCTGAAGCAATACGTTAAACCCATAAACACCAACCGACGGACTTTTACATGTATATAAAAAGGAGAGAATATAAATTTTACGCCTCTAAATTATGATCAAAGTTCGATTCATAAGAACGCTGGATTATGATCAATTAATTGTACACAATCTTCAATATCAATGAAAAAATCTTTTTTCCTAAAAAGAAATAATCGAAACATAAAATGGAAAATTTTTGGTATGTTAAAGTTAGATCAACCGTTCAGATACCACTCTAAATATTTTGAACTTATTTCATCCATTACGTGTAAATACAGATACACAGTTGAACTAATCACAAATAATACCATATATTATAAAGAAAGAAAAAGAGCACTGATTATCGTCTACTTAAAAGAACACTAGTCATCATGAGTATAATAAGAAATTTTATAAACTTAGTTAAATTTCAATAGAACTTAACTAATTTTCATAAAAGTTAATTAACTTAGTTAATTTTTATACTGTTAAGTTAAATTTTTATAAATTTAGTTGTTATTTTTTTTTTCAAATAAAATTTAGCTAAAATTTGATAAAACTTAATTAACTTAGTTAACTTTGATAAAATTTAACTGACTTGGTTAATTTTTTACAAAATTTAGTTTACTTTTATACAACTTAGTTAATTTTTATAAAATTAATTTAGTTACAAGACATACATTTTTATAACTTAGTTAACATAAAGTTAAATTTTATAAATTTAGTTCATATTTTGGAGCCAACCTAATTTATATATAACATAGTTAATTTAGTTAAATTTGTTTAGAACTTAGTTAATTCAAAGGTAAATTTAGAGAACTTAGTTCATTATTGAGAAACTCAAATGGTACACATCAACTACTAATATTTCTTAACATAGCTTTAGTAAGTTATAATACGCAATAAAATTCAAAAAATAATAATTTTGAATATTTTCTGAAAAATAGAAGCAATTTTATGGTACACCATGCCAATAAAAATTCTGGATAACGAAACCAGAAAATTTCTTACTGGCCATGTTTATAGCTTCTATAGTTGATACTTTAGTAGCAAAGGCACTGAAGCTTCTTTTGTAACTGTGAATTAGCAATTATGATGCTCGACTGTAGTAATGAAAAGTGCAATATTAAAATGGCATATTAACATAATATTATGCGTACATGAATATGAGATAACAAATGTATAGATGGTTGAATCACCTGCCAACTACTTCCTCTACCATGCTCTTATGAAGCGGTTCTACTAGAAGAAAATTCTTTTGCTTGTCTCTCATGTCCACAATATGTACCATAGTTGATACATGATTAACATAATAGCATGTTACATGTATTGTGCAATATAGTGTCTTCCTATCAATCTTGGTTGCATCAATGCACGCTAATGCAGAAATGGCAAGTGCTACAAAGAGGTCTCAGTTGAAAGAAAGAATGTCAGGATTCATTGTGATAATAGAAATATGTGCTAAAATTTTCAGCTTATGCAACTAAATACTTATGAGCATGAAATTTGAAAAACAACTAAAGTAGGCCCCCTCTTTTCCTACATTAGAACTAAAATAACGTGACAAACCTTGTTTTTAAATAGCGTACCAAAAGATGAAAAATATGAGAGTTCTTTTTAATCCCACTACCTGAGCCATATACGTCTAGTCATGCATAGACCAATTCTATCATATAAATCAAAATAAATCAATTTCAACTAATTATAAAAAATAAATGAAAAATGAAAAATTCTACCATAACCTACTGAAAGAAAATACATGAAAATTAATAGTAGTAGATGCGGTAATAATAAAATTTTACAAAATATTAATTTATGCAGTTTAAGAATGTTTTGGGTACACAAAAATATTTTGAAAAATTTAAAGCACGATATACTAGTAAGAATTAGAATCTTTTTAGTACAATACATACACAACATGCATAAATATATACCTATGCATATGTATGTGTATGTATGCACTCCTTCCAATAATTTTAGTAGTATCTAGCTTTGTTAGTGTAGATTCAACTTCTTCACAAACCTATGTGTAAGAGGACATAATATATAAGCACAAAATAAAACAGAAACATGGTATCAAATAAATACATGCTATTCTGGTGTGCATATTCAACATGAGAAGTAAACTCTCACTTGATCAATAAAATAATTATTATATTTAGTCAAATAACATGCCACAAAAATAAACTAATGAACTTGTCGTTATCATGCGGTTCCATGCTATGATAACTACAATATTCATCAATATGTTGTTGCAATTTGGGAACATAATCAATATATCTTGGAATGAAGATACTATCATGAAAGGTATGAGAAGCCGATATGTAGTCATTGGATGGGAAAAATTAAGTAAACTACGTACCTTTTTTTCTATTTGCTAAAAATAGGTATGTAGTTTTCCTTCATATTTTAAACAAATGCATGCTAGCTAGTCTATTTCATATACTCAAGGCATAGAAATTATGCACTACACAAATTTAGTATTATTTTTAAGTTCTAAGACTTCCATTTAAGAGATGAAGATCTAAAATATATTTGTCATATACAAGTTAAATCATTTTAAATATTTTCTGGGAAAAAGAAAATTGCAATAACAAATATACTGAGAGAAGTACAAAACAAATTATAAGTTGACTATCAGGAATTCAATAACTCGTCTTAAGCAATACAACTAAGTGATAAGCACCCAGACTACAAGCATCCTCGACATTCAAAAGTTAAGTATACAAATTTTATAAATTGTGTAATGTACATTGTCATAAAAAACTAAAGAAAATTCTAAAATGTACAATTTTAATGAACATAAAGGACATCCAACTTTGTTTGGCTTTTTGCTTAACAGTTCACTGGGGATTTTGTACAAATCCTCATCTATAGCTTTTACTTTAAGTGATTTGGCTCTGCTTTGTCAAGTTACAAAGTCATCCTTCACTTTTCATTAACTCATTGTTTATCTTGTTTTGCCATTATCTTTCACTTTATTTCACATACAAAGTTTTGTATTCATAATCCAACTTTTGATTCAAACTGTTTAGACTTTCACGTCATGTTCGCCAATTAATCGAATACAAACAAGCAACCATGCTTAAGTAATAATCAATTAGGACTGCCAGTGACCATCAATACACTGATAAAATTAAATAGTTTTATCTTAATGTCCTCTAGTCAAATTTCATAGGCATTTAGTGAGATTTATTTCCCCTCGATCATTCATAAACTAGCACCAAAACAGAAAATATAAAGGAAACTGAAGAGCAATTTTTTAGTGCATTCATGTAGGCTTTATCCTCAAAATACAACACATATTTATTTAGTTTTATGCTTAATGTTCTTGCGTTCATGAATATGAATAACATATCTCTAACCAACACGTTTTAATACGGGAAATGAATTATATATGTATTCAACCACATTCTGATAAGGGTACAACTTTTTATGATTTCAATAGTAACTTTTACTGAAGCTCTGAAATGAATATTATTGAATATCCATTGACATACACATGATCATTTTTTGACCATAAAGGGAGGCAGTTAGGAGAAAAGCATAAGGAACAAGAAATATGATCGAGTTAATAAGTACTTTATGAATGCTGCACCAAACATTAAAAATGAGTGTATGATTAAAGTGTTCCAATAAACAACTTACATAAAGGATCACCAACATTACCACCAAATCAATGAAAAGAGATAATAACCAGCATCTTCAATTTAAAATACATCAAAGTCCAAATAGAATTGTATCAACTAGTATAACTATTTTAATATAAATTTTTTGATTGAAACATGTACATCAAAAGGATAAACTATGGTTTAAAACATACCGACAAAGAGAAAAATGTATGGAACCACAAATTTCTAAAACATGCTCGCCGTGTGGAGGTATGTGAAGGCAAAGAAAGGTGAAGGCGGAGGCAAGTGAAGGCGAAGGCAAGTGAAGGTGAACGATGGTGAAGGTGGAACGATGGACTGACTGTAGGCGGAGGAGTAATTTTTCATTTAGGGTTTTCTTCGATTTGGGGAGATGGGAGAGAAAAAGGGCAAAGAGTAACTGAAAATAATTAGGAAAGAGCGACCAAAGAAATACTTTATGTGCATGCTTTATGTGCATGCTGTTAAAATGGACCGCGTTACCTTTTTTAGCATTAAAATGCTGTTAGTTTTATATAGATAAAATAATCATAGCATTTTGCATTCAAACACTATTTTGTACTATTTTCTAATGCTATTAATAATAGTTTTTCCTGTATTGTGATTGCCATCGTGCTCTGATTGATTCACTCCGGCTGTAGTTTTCCTATCAGATTGCTTCTTTATCTTCAATGGATTAGATCTGAGTTTTTCTTGATGAAAGAACCAAAAAATGTTATACTTAATTTTGGGTAACACTCCAATCGACAGAAAAGTAGAGAAAAATTAAAAAAATTAAGAAATCAAAGAGAAAAGTAAAAAAGTGCACAAGTGATTTTTATAGTGGTTTGGCTAATCACTGGCCTATGTCCACTTTATTTTTTTTATTGATTATTTTTGCATTAGAACTACCAAGTTTATAAAAGAATTCCGATATTTAATCTCTAGATACAAAAATGACAGCCTCTCTTCTGAAAAAGTTAATAAAACTGCTAAAGGTCCTTTCTTTGTCGAAGAAGTTGGCTATTTATAGCTAATTTGGATTTTTCCAAGCCGATAACTCGTCAAATTCAGTTTGAAATTGTCAGTTATGGAGATTTGCGATATTAGGAGAAAGACAAAGCTGATTTCGGACCAAATCTAAAGGCATGAAGTTTCGATACTGATCTATAGCCCAAGGACTCAAAATTTCCTTAGTCTTCATGCTTTAGAACTTTAGGGACAAAATGGCCTTTTTGATGGACTGGGATTGATCCATCACCCATACTCAAAACCTGCCTTTTTCTTTAACTTGGCTTAGAGATCCATTGTGCAAGAGCTTAAGGGAAATTAGGACTTTAGATGAATTGGTACCGGTATATCCATGGATCGATACAGATCCATGGACTTGGGAGAATTTCCCCTATTTTCCTTTAACTCTTTGAAGTTGACCATCTTCAAGTTCAAAATACACTCCCTCGTTACTGCATAGTCCAATTCCATTGAAATGTCACTTGGTCATGGTAACTCGGATTTAAATGCGGTTTCAACCGACGTTCATTATTTTACATCGTGGAAGTTTTCCACTAATTTAACTTAATTCTGAGATTGTAGAACTTACCGATGTTGTGTACAAAACTGGAGTAGTTTATGATAGAGTTAAGGGTATGCTCTAGAGGTAATTTTGTAATTTATTGTAAATTATTAAATCTGTAATAAAATCTCGTTCGAAATAAAAGGTGTTTCATTCTATTATATACTTGACATATTATGATATGTTGATTAATTATTTAATTTAAGTATATCAAATAGAAAATCCTTAAATGATATGTTATATGATAGTAATTACAATGTTTTATAATCATGAGAAATTTATCACATCAAAAATGATATATTATTTTAAATATTCCTAGTAAAGATGTATCATGATAGGATATCGATACATCTGAGGCTAGAGTATGAAACGCTCTCAAATGTTAGACAGTGTATTATTCATGTCTACCGAGCCACCAAGCTGTTATGTAATGATGGTTATTGGATAAGTATGGAATAACTCACTCGAGAGTTTTGTTGATTAATATATCTAAGGTCAAACATAGAATCTTGAACTGACGATATTACACAATTCTCTTGACTTGAGAATATTGTTAAACTTCAATTTGGACACTCCATTTAAATTATAGTTAAATTGTCGTCTAGTTTCCATTGAACGACTATAGTTAGGTCTTAGTTAAGGCATTGGAAGTGAAATACTATCCAATAGAGAATTCATCTCCTTAGTCATATGAGTTTAGTATCATGGTACCTATAGTCAACTCAAAATCGAAGTCTCTAACCAGAGTAGTATGATTAATAATAATTGTTATTAATAAATGAAGAATTGTGTTTGGATTAAACAAGTTGAATGTGAACGATATTGGAGTAACGAAAACTGAATTCCATAAGTCCTGGAATGATATAGTTTTGACAAAGAGAATTGGTGTAAATAATCGTTACTAACGGGTACTTCTTCAAAGGGTAAAATTGGATTTTACCAAAAATATATAAGTGATAAATTCAATCAAACCGCCACGCCACTGGCTAAGGTGAGTGTGAACGTTAATATTCGAATTGTCCAATATTAATCGCTGACTGAAATTTCACTGTTGAGTCACAAAATCATAATGATTGGTACTCCAATATACCGTACGATTTAAATAGTTTATAATTTTTTTAAATTAATCAAATTAACTAGTTCTTATGTAAATATTAATTATTAATTATTATTTATTTTCGGGTGCCATTAGTGATTAATAGGGTGTGTATATACAGAAGTTATATATGTGCATATCGATATATGATATCGAAGGAAATTTAAATTTGGTTTAAATCAATTATTTACTAAATGGGCTTGGGGACTTTTGAAATCCTATTTATGCCTACACATAGCCGACCTAAGGGGTGTGGGAAGTGGGGTCTAAGGCTTCAAAATTTGTTTTGAGTGGTTAAGCAAGGAATAAGTAAAACAAGAAGAAAAAGGCTCCACATCTATCTCTTCCCAAATGCTACTTAAACACACATCTACACATTATTTCTTTTGCTCATTATCATCCCATCTTAGTCATCAGGAATTATCCTCCATAACTGAATATTTCAAGCAATAAAAAAATTGGTGTTCATCTCTAGTCTATTGCAATTTTAGAGGTAGCTTGATCAAATCTAAGGAGTTGGTTCTTATTCAAGGTGCATTTCAGAAGCTACAAGTGTTGGTAATATTTATAATTTCACTATTATTTTATAATCATATATGATGAACATTATATATATGTTGTTTAAATCCTAATTGTTATAACGTGTGTGTGTGCGTGCATGTGTGTGTTTATGCCAAAAGTTGGCACCAACACCCTAGGAATGTATAAGAGAGAAAAATGAAGAAATTAAAAGGAAAATGGGTAAGAATGGTGCACAACAATTTATAGTGGTTCGGCTAAACACTGACTTACGTCCGCTTAATCTTTGTTAATGATTTCTACAAAGTGTTTATAAGTGAGATCTTATGGATCGGTGGCCATGGATCGATCATGATAGAAGAAATAGCTATATCGGTACAGTTCAAAATGTAGAAAAAAGGATCCCAAAATGGTGCCTCTCATCTTCTATTTGTAGACAAAAATCGGCGAATTTGCCTCCACCACATTCTCCCTACATTCTCCATGCTGTTAAGAAGGTTGCCTGAAGAGATCGTGGCCAAAACAGCAGGTTGCATCTTGGGTCAGTACCGACCTAAAAGCTTCAGAATTGTAGCGACCTATGATGTTGGTTTGCTATGGCTTAATGTTTCACTTCTTGAAATTGGACTTATGGCTCAATGGCTAACCATGTTTAATTGGACGATAAGCTTTGCATTTGTCTCGAACTTCAAGTGTTATGAATTAGGGTCTGGTTTGGTTGAACTTCTTGGATCGGTACTGATCTGAAAAGCTGATCCAAGACATGGTCTTGGATTTTAGCACCATGAATTTTGCCACTTCACTTCTTGTAAACATAAATCATTCCTCTCAAATTGTAAGTAAGTTTTTGGCTTCATCATTGAGAATTGTTGGATTCTAACTTCTAGAATTATAATTCTAGATCCTTGACTTGTTATCTGGCCATTCGATCATTTTGGCTCGTCCATATATGGCTTGGTTATAAATCTAGGTAACGTTTGTCCCCCAAGTGTACCTTATGGTAGCAAGGTATGCTTTGGATCAAGATAGGTTATTGATCTCAAACTCTATTCTGAACAGATTCCTTCAATTTTTCGAATCATAAAGTGGTACACCTTTTTTTGATCATTATGTCACTTTAAATAGTTTTAGATTCACATCTCTTGAATAGTATAAGATTTGAAGTGCGTTGTTCGAGTTCACCATTCAGATTCTCGAAGGTTTTCAACGATCTTTTCTTTGAATTGTTCGGGAAGGATTTCATTCTCTAGAACTTTATTTGATTTTGTACCATACTCCTCACCACATTATCATTTACACATTAATTTTTTTATCCTGGTCCGGTATCGACCTGAGAGCCTTGGATCGGTACCCTTTTTATTTGCCTAATTTAATGGATTGTTTTATATTTAAGCTAATTTGAGACTTCTCCTCTCTCATTTTATTCACTTCATTCATTCTTTTACTTTCAATCTATAGTTCCGCCATTGTCGACCTTCATGCCATTGACCTTAAACGATTGCCGCCATCTCATAACAACACCGCCACTACTCAAATTTTCGTCAAAGTTCATCGTCTTTGGATCTCACATATATGAATCGATCTACTAGATCAATTTGAGCTTTAAATTTTGGAAAACTTCAAACTCAACCTTCTGCAAACTAACATAGGTAGGTGGTGGTGTTCTTTTGGGTTTGTTCGCCAATGGTTAAACGTTGACCGTCTTCTATTGCCACATAAACTCTATGCCTTTCCTCCATGGATCGGTGGCCAATCCAAGACTTAGAAAAAAAATTAAACAAAAATTTTGAACACGAGCTTGGCCTTGGAGTTGCTCGTTTCGACTAGGAGTGTACACCTAATTTTCCTAGGGATAACCTGAGTCATTTCCTTGCTTTACTTACTTTGGGCTGAGTTCGAGTCTTTTGCATGGTCCCCAATCCTTATAAACTTAGAAATAAAAAATTTATAAATTTAACAAGGAGTGGGAGGATGAAGTTCCCTAACAACTTTGGTCGAGTTGTGATCAATAATTTTTGTTCATCAGGATAATTTCAGATAATGGTTACTTTGAATGCACTATGACATTCGAATAGTCTATTTATTGATAATAAGTTATAAAAATCAAACATTTCACTCCGGTGTCTCGTAGAGAGAGATCCCGTCGATCTGAATAATGGTTCTATTATTGTGAATCATATAATAGCATGTAAAATCTGACACACAGTTCCATAGCGCGATTTTATTCATTTACCAACACGAGCGAGCTTCTTATACAGAACTTTTGCATTTATAGTGCCCTAGACATCAAACAAATGCACTATGGTTTTAATTGTAAGCTATTTCCCCTCGTCGATGTATGAGATTTAACTGGTTAACACGCTTCGACATCCATTAGGTCTTATGCATTGACTACATAGGGCTTTCTTTCCAGGATGAAGATTGGAGTTTAATCCTCCCTGGTCTCCTTTATATATAAAGTTATGGATCATAGACATTCTTCCATCTCTCCATGATGGCAGCAGGCCCTTCTACATCAAAGTATGTCAAGTCTGATGCAAAATCCAGTTCTTTGACTTTGCTAACCATGATACTGCTTCAACACATTCCTAACCTCGACCACACAGCGATCAGTTGGAGCAACCTTTAGAGATGGCTCCTTTTGTGTTAGCTGAAGAAGCTATAACTTGAGTTTCCCCCAATATCGATATTGGTGATGTTGTTGTCTTAAAGGACCTGTAGGATTCTCCACCTTCAAAAATTGAATAGCATCTCTTAAACGAATATGTGGGAGACAAGGCATCCTTCTGAAGAAGTATTGTCCCCATACGCTTTCAACGGGCATATGATCCGCCTGAGGGTTATAAAGCATACAATTAATATATGTGTATATTGGATGTGTTCCACCATCCAATCACTTTATCCATACAGTTCTTTTAATTTATAAAGATTTCCCTAGCTTAGGTACATCTAAACTGTTATGCCTTCATGAACAGCATGTACATGATATTGTTCACCATCTAAATATGATGTCTTCAGCTGAAGAGATCCATTATTTACATGGTTTAAGCGCGGAAAGGGAACTTCCTAGAACTTTCCAGAGGTTTTCGCCTAGTGATTGGGCTTTAGAATAAATTAAGCTATTTTAAGGAAGAGTTCTTCTTCGCATGTTGTTTGCCTGGGTTTGCACATATATGGTTATCCGAGAATAAGTCTTGTGCTCACTCTTTCTACCGATGAAGATACTATGGTTCCGAGTGTTAATTACGTTACCACTTGTATTTGCATATGATTTTAGAAGACTTGGGAACGTGATCCCAGTAATTACCCTCGTAGCACTTTAAAAGATTCTACATGAAGAAAGGGATATGGGACTCCTCCTTACCGATGATAATCTACGAGCTTATAATCTTATGGAGGAAGTTTGTAGTATAGGTTACATGCCTGAGGTTCAAGAGGATGTTCAGCCTGTACAGGAGCCCAAGGCTGAAGTTAATGTCAAAGAGGGTCAGGAAGTTCCCTCTTTACAAGATCTCATTATTGATTCCAAAATGAGGCAAGGGTCTAAAGATAGCACCAGAGAGAAGGATAAGTATGTTAAGGAGAAAGATAATTATGGAGGTGGCGTTGAAGACATAGATTTTTTTTATGAGTCTTCTAGTGATGAGAGTGGTGATGCTCACATGCTACTTATTTCACAACGACCAAAAATAAAAACCATCTCATCTCGAACATCTTTGCAACCTCCACCAACTTCTACAATTGAGGAAATATCCATCCCTCCATTTGGGGGATCCTTTGGGAGTATACTGGAAAAATTCAGTTCTTTTGGTCTCGGCAACATTAATATTAGTGATATTGGTTCCCTCATTCGTTTTCCAACTGATGTGCCTGCAACTGCGGTAGAGGAAATAACCCCTATAAGCAAACTTCGAGTTTATGGTCCATGGTGTAGGATCGTTTTCACCCTAGAGGGGGGGTGAATAGGGTGTACTAATAAATAATTATAATTAATGTGGAAATAAAAACAATAACAGAAAATAATGCAGTAGAGATCACACACAAATTTACCCAACTTTGGTAATAACCTGCCTACGTGCTGCCCCCAAGGTTTCTACTAGAAATTAAGTAGTTAAACGCTTACATACGTAAACTTACGACACCCTCTAACTTGACTAACCTAACTCTAAGCTCAAAACAGTGCCACAATACAGCTACTGAGTTGCGAATTCTAAAACCATGCCCCGTAGTTTATACTTAGTTACACAACTAGTAATCCACAATATTTTAAAAAGAAATTACAAATAAAAAATAAAACTAGACACAAAATGCTAATTTAAAAACTTAAGCCCAATCTATAATAAACAACCGGCCCACTTAATTAATTAAATTAAAACGAAAGTCCTCCTCTTTTCTTTTGTTTGTGATGACTTCGGCCGATCATTCCTCTTTTTGAATTTAGGGTTTCCTTCAAAATTGAGACGCCACTTAATTATCAATCGATTGAAGTGATTATTATGCTTTAATTGGCTTCATCAATCGACTCCTTGGCTGATGATTGCTCACGGTTTCTTCTATGTTGAGTTTGAATACTGGTATGCGATTTTCCCTTACTGATTTGTGATTATGCTTGACTCAATTTTCTTTTGAACTCAATTCATGTTCTGGATTGGTGCTTGCTCTCTGATTTTTGCTTGAACTCGAATGAATAGTTTCTGATGATGAGATTGGGTTAAATAGGGTTTGAAATCCTATAATCTCGTTCGTATATATTTTGTTTGAAATTTTCAGTTGTTTTCTCTGTCATACGATTTTCAAATGAACGATGTGATTAATCTAACTTGCTCATCTTATCATTATTTAAATTTGCTTTCCATTCTTTACTGCTTTAACTTTGGCATCGTTCTCTTACGGCTCGATACTTGAATTTGAGATAGATTTGGACTATATGAATCTTGACTTGTTTAATGACTAATTCAAACATATGCCTATTTGCTGCTCTGACTTTTTTAAACAATTCTTAACTTTATTCATGAACCACGGCTTTGAATTTTTATATGCTTATATACATGTATACATATATACGTGTATATGTGTATTTGTATATTGTGATTACAGTAGCTTCGGTTGGTTCATTTCAGAATGTATGCATTCATGTTAACATGTATGGTTCAGTTTGTTGCCATTGCGTTTTGGAGTCTGCTCTGGTTTTGTGTTGTGGTGTTTATGCTGCACTGATCAGAAAACTGCCTTGACTTGTTTTTGAAGTCTGGTCCATGTGTGGTCTGCTTTGGTTGAGTCTGCACTTCATATTGATCTCCATGATCTGCTTCTTTGTGTTCACAACTGTGTTGGTGTGCTTTGTTCACTGTTTTATTTCTCGAGTGCTTGGTTCCATGTATGATTTTTTTTCATATTCATGTTGAAGTTTGAGGTTCCACTTGAGTCTGGTTCAACTGGCTTGCTTTGAGTACATGTCCAGTTGCTTGCATTTTCCTTGTGCACTAGTAATTGAAACTGGTTCATATTTTCATGTTGGTTTGTAAGCGTGTGTTCATAAGTCTGTTCCTGTAGTCTTGGTTGAGGCTTCACTATAGAGGTTTCATGTATTCTCTTAACCCTACATTCTGATTTTTCATTCTCTGTTGCATATGTATATAAGTTCATGTGCTCTTGTATTTTCTGACCTTGCTCACTTGTCTAAATTCTTGTTGTTTTGCATTTATATTTGTGTGATCTCTGAAGTCTAAGCATGTCTGAAGATCTTGGTTTCCTCTGTTTCATGTGCACTTGTTATACTTGAGTCCGTCTGGTGATTGATGTCATTGTGTACATGTATACATGTGTGTTCATGCATGTATATATATATATATGTTAACTTGTTGTATGTGGTTGGTCTGATTGTACTGGTTTATTGGTCTGAAGCATTTTGCATTCATGTATATTTGCATGTTTTCATGTTGAAACTGAATGCTTGCATATGAACTTGCTTTTCAAGTGTTTTCCATGCACATCCACACTGGTTGGTTGAACCGACCATATTTGCTTCTTTGTGCCTTTGCAATTGAGTCATGTCTGCACTTGCTCTATCCTTTGTACATGTGATTGAGGCATTGTCATATTTGTTGGACCTGAGCATGTTTTGTTATTTTGGTCGAGACTTCATATGTACATTAATTAGAGAATTGCCTTGATCCTTTGTACATGTCTTTTGTACTTTATGAACTGAATTTTGTTTGCATGCACCTGAATTGAATCCAAACTCGGTTTGGGTTTGACCTGTGCTCATCTGTCCATGCAGTTTTAACGAGCACGTGTACATCGGTGTGCATGACCCTGTGGCATGTACAGTGATACACTATGCATGTCACAAGTTGTTCGTGTAAGATGAATTAAAAGAAATGATGATGAACATCCCAAATAACTAAGGCAAATAATATTTTCAAAACACGCTTTATTATGCGCTGCAAAATATTTTCTTTTTCGGCTTTAATATGTTGGTGTTTATTTTACAGATAGCTCAGATGCTAGATTTAGACTGGACCGGTGTTGAAGATCAAATATGAGTGAGAATGAATATGTAGTGAGGTGAAAATTGTAAACTGAAAATTGTGTTGTAATTGAAAATATGTAAATGTAGCGAGAGCTCAAATTTGTACTGTTTGAATTTGTAATAAAATGTTTGTTTGAATAAAATATTTATTTGAATATGAATTCCTAGTTATTTATTATTTTCAATAAATATTTATTTAATTATGTGAAAAATAAAATAGTACAATAACAAATGCATTTAAACGAATATATATATGTGTATATATATATATTTGTTTATTATCATCAAACAAAAATCATATACTAGCATATTCTACATGTGGGGGCACTGGAACACATCAACACTTATACAACACCACATTTTCGCACCATATGCAATATTTCATCATCTCACTAGCACTGAATTGTTTGTGTTTCATATTCAAATTTATGGAACACAATCCCTTTTGGACAATCTCAATAGACATGAAAGCTAGTACAAGAAGCTCGATTCGTATAATCACCATCGTGAATCATCTCATGATTTAGATTCGGGTAGATCCCAAAGCCAAAATTATAGGAGGTAGGACAGAGATTATAGGTCCCCTGATGAACGTTGTGGAGAATCTGGTAGAGTTTTACCCCTTTGATGTAGATGTCATTCACTGTTGCCACATAGTATGGGCATATTTTCAATGAAACCTAACTTTTTTCCATCTATTAAGGTACCAATTGCTTCAATTTCAGCCCCGCCTACGATGCAACCATTAGTGTCTTCCCACCAGCCGCGACATTTTGAGCAGCCATCTGGGCTGGTGTCTCCTGATGGCTCCAAACAAAGACTTAAGAAAGAACAATTTCATGCCTTCGTTCCCAATATAGGGACCGAAGTTACGTCAAACCCACATCTAGCTACCATGAAAAGTTCCTTTCCAAAAGTCTGCTATGATGAAGTTGTATTTATCCCACATTTGGAAGATCTCTCTACACATTGTGTCTAAAGTCGTGGTCGACGTGAGTGATGTGTATAATCGGTACTACAAGTGGAAGGCGATAGTCGAGGCCATTTCTAAAGTATCTTACAAGAGAAAGGTAGCACTCGAAGGGATGTAGCATCTCGAGCAAGACAATAGACGTATTATCAAAACCTGATAAAGAAGTTAAAAAGCTTAAGGTTTCGCTGGCTAATGCTGAGAAAAAGTTAGAGGAAAAGACTAAGTATCATCAGAGCTAACAGAGGCAATCCGAGGCTACGTACCGAAAAAGTCATACCCTTTCATTGGAAAATGAAAAGCTCCAAAAGACTGTGGAGGAGCAGGCTTAGAAATAAAGAGATTACGGGAGTTGCTAGAAGCTGAGAAATAGGAGAAAGACGATGCACTTATTCAGGCCCAAGATTACTACAATGAGTTGTTGGACAATCGTCAATTGAGAGATAATGCCAAGGCCCGGGCAATAACAGCCGATGAGCGAGTCTAAGCTGTTGAGGCATGAGTCAAATCTGAAATTGAACCCACTCTTGTGCAATTTTATGCAAATGTCATTAAATTTGATAATTTGAGGTGGTTGGATGAGGAGTATCCCTAGGCTTTGGCTGTGGCTTGGGAGGAAATATTAAAGCAAGAAAGAGAGCATTCCAATGGAATTAAAATTGGTGAGGAGTTAAAGTTTAGTCTTTTAGAAGAGAAAGACATAAAGGCGCTCGAGGTCGACAGGCTCCTCTTACATCCCAAAGTCATTCCTCAAGCCATGTACCTGCCAGGGCCCAATCTGAACTTGGCCTAAAAGATTTGGGTAAGAGTTCTAGTTTTGTCCCCAAGGACCCACGGATGAGACTACAATGCCAATGCCTAGTATTACTACTTCTTTCACATCAGGGCTGCCAGCTACTGAGACTATTATTCCTCTTCACAACACCACTCCGCTATCGAGAAAATTTTCGATACATCAATTGCCCCGACATCCTCTTGGATGCCATTATAACTCAGAAGATCTTGGATTCGTGGCTACGAAATCATTTTCAAAGTTGCTTATTTTATCTCCTATCATGGAAGGAGACTCTACCAATACTCTAACTCATACGACATCTATATCTCCTGGAAGTATATCATTCACCTCACATGTATTCAAGATGGCTCATATGTCATCGGTTGACGTCTTAATCTCTACTTTGCTGTGTTTTAAGTTTCAGGTCAACCTTTTCTTGTTCCCCTGCCCAAAGGAGTCTTACATTTGGGTACATAAGCTACATTGACCAAATCAATCAATGTATCTGCTCCCATTCTGATTTCAGTCTCCTTAGCGGGTATCACTCTAGGGCCCCGATGCTAAAATAATCCATTCTTTGGAGAAAGAGGCCACGGCAGACCCTCACGGGATACAAAGGGGTAAAGATATTGTTATTACTAGGGTCATTAAGCATTCATCATATCCATCAATGCAGAATATGCAAAAATTGCAAACAATATTGGTTAAGGACATCAAGAAGGAAAAATTGGATGTCGCTCCTCCTCCGCTCTCGTTTTTGTTACCTACAGAGCCGATTGTCATTCCCATTTTTGCCCTGACCATTGGAAGCACCTAGACTAAGGCTCTTGAATCTCTAAGGAGTGACTGTGATTGGGAAAATGACCACAAAGGTCATTTTCCCAAGGGATGTAAAGGTAAGAGATTACGTAAGAGGCGTACGACGCACTTTTTTGGAAGAAATGGAAGAGGGGGGAGAACACTTAATTGTATTTTTTTTATGTTACTCTTTGCTTGCCTTTTAATTTGAGTACATAAATAGGTGTTGTCCAGGTGCAACTCCCGCTTTTTTCGAAAAAGATTTGTTACTGAAGAATAAAAAAGTTTCTTTCAAACTTCATATTTATTTGTCTATGTACTTCATTTATTTCTCTTTTTATGCTAACTACAATTGAGCTTAAATCATAATATATTGACCATTTGTCACGGTTATATGTAAGTGGAATATTTTTTACTACCACATAGTTAGATTAATAATTTTCCTGGTTTATCCCCGGTCGGGTGCTGTTTGACTAGTGATAAAGTAGGATTTTCATGTTACTCCTTGTTATCAAAGAGTGATGTTTTGGATATCTATCTCTTGACATCCATGTTCAATCCTACCTATCTTTTGGCATCGACTGTGATTATCAACCTTAAGCCGTGGCTTGAATGCCTATCTCCTGACGTTTACATCTGATCTCGCCTAACTCTGGGCGTTGATCGTATATGCCCTTCCTTTGGGCCTAAATAAGCAAGACACCTGCCTTTAGGCATCCACATCAACCTTGCCATCTCTGGGTAATGGTTTGATGCCTTGCCTATCTCCGATCAAAGGCCTTAGGGTGTTCATCTCAACCGACTCCCATGTGTTTGTACTTTGACACCCGAACCATGGCTCGAAGGAGTCAGTTGGTATTTATCTTTGAATATCTGAAATGGATATGCTCTATAGAACCAGTCAGGGATCGCAAAGAATTCGATGGGTGCCTATCTTTGGGTACCTATATACCTACATTTTACAAATGAAAAATATTCATATTTGCTCCAATTCACAGTGCATGGTTATGTTAATAAGAATAGAAATTCATCGATCCCCAAAGCTAATTCATTTTATATTCATGAGAATGGGAGACTCTGTCTTGTTACATAAGAGCCTAGTTAAATATTTCATTTAAGCGAAATAGTATCATAGATGTTCGTTATTCCATGCCCTTGGAAGTGAGATTCCACTACAGTTGCTAGCTTGAATGTTCCAACTCCAAGCTTATGTTCAATAGTGTATAGACCTTCCTAGCTCGAGCCCATATTCACTAGACTAGGGAAGATTCATTTAAGAACTAGAACGGCGCTCTCAAAGGTCTGAATTTTGACCTTCGTATTATAATATCGAGCTACTCGTTTCTGGTGAGCAGCAGCCCTTAAATCAGCTTCTCACGCTTCTATCAACCATATCGAGGGACTCAAGTAAGAGTTCTTTATTTGCCTTAGGATCGTAAAGGATCTTTTGATGAGAAGACGCTTCAAATTCAACTGGAATCGTAGCCTATGATCCATAGGCCAAAGAAAATATATGACCAGTCTCGGACTTGTGAGTTGTTTGGAAAGCCCAAAGTGCTAAAGGTAATTCAACGACGTACTTGCCATTGGCCTTTGTCTATCGTTTCTTCAAGATGGACTTAATGACTTGCCAACATCTTCCCCCTAGTGTGATCACCATAGGCTCCTTCATGTACATACATATGGATCCTTTTGGCTTCTTCATTGGTGAAACATTGTAATAGGGGAGTCAAGAACCCTCTCATGTATAATACTCTTTCATGAATAATAAACTGTGGAGCTTTGCACAGGAGTTTTCTTCGTTCGCTCCTTCCATCTAGAAGAGTTCCTTTAGTAAGTACTCCTTGATCGGAGCTATCCATGATCCTTCTCAACCTCAGCCTCCAAGATCCAATCGACATCCATCTGATAGATGCTTAGAGCTGACAATATCTCCACTAGAACTAAACCCATGAGTTACGCATCCTTGAAGCTAGCCAACTTGGCTAGCGAATGGGCGTTTATGTTCGCTTCCTAGGGGATTTGTATTATCTTGTAGTACACTATATCATTGAGCAGTTCTAGAACCTTCATCAAATAAGGGGTTGGCCTTGCTTTTTTAGCTTGAAATTCTTTTTTATCTAATAGACCACCAATAGAGAGTCACTATATATATGCAAGGTTTTGACTCCCAATTCCATCACTATCTGAGCACAACAATTAGCGCTTCAAATTTCACTTCATTGTTAGTTGCTGGGAACTCAAGTTTTAGGGCATAACCGATTGATCATTCCTCGAGGATTACCAAAACCTCTCCTACCCCAAGCAAAATTCGTTGGATGCTCTGTCAATGTATAACTTCCATTGAGCACTTCGCTCCATGCCCTCTTCTCAATCCCCATCCTGATTGGTAAATTCAACAATGAAATTGGCCAATGCTTGTTCTCATATCACTCTCCTTAGATGATATGATATATCGTATTGACTTAGTTCGATGTTCCACTTTAACAACCTTCCTAATGTCTCGGGTTAGTGCACTACCTGCCTTAGAGGTTGGTCTGTCGGTACGTTGATTGGATGAGCTTGAAAGTAGAGACGGGGTTTCCTTGATGTAATAAACAAGCAATAGGCTAGCTTTTCCAACTTTGTATAATTCCTTTCTGCACTTATTAACCTTTTGTATGTGCTACACAAGCCTTTGGATACAAGCCTCCTCATGTACCAGGGTAGCAGTTAAAACATGAAAAGATACTACCAAATAAACAAATAGATCCTCTCCTTCCAATGGAATTGATAAGATGGGTGGTCTTTCTAGATGATCAAGTAAGGTCTGAAAAGCGTACTTGCACTCCTGTGTCCAAAAAAAGTTTCTTTTTCCCTTTTCAAGGGCATCGAAGAATGGTATACAGTTGTTTATACCCTTTGGTATAAATCGACTTAACGCACCCACCTTCCAGTTCAAATTTTGCATCTCCTTATTGTTTTCGGGGCTTCAATGTTCCTTGGGGCCTCAATCTACTATGGATTGATTTCTATGCCCCTTGAATTTACGATGAAATCCAGATATTTCCACGATGAAACCTCGAATGAGCACTTTAGTGGGTTGAGCTTTATCCCATATCTTCAAGCAAAACATTTCTGATAGGTCTTCCAAGTGGTTCATTGATCGTTGTGACTTTACAAGCGTATCATCCACATAGACCTCCATTGTATGCTTGATTTGATTTTTGAACATCGAATTTACCAATCTAGTAGGTTGCTACTGCATTCTTCAGATCGGACGGTATAACTATTTAACAGTATAGCTCCCGATCAACGATGAAGCTGATGTGTTCTTGATTGGGGACGCATGTCAGAAAAAGAGCTGTAATAAGCATCTATAAATTACAATAGTTTGTGGCCGGTTGTTGAATCCACTAACTAGTCGATTTGTGGCAGCGGGAAGCTATCTTTATGCATGCCTTATTTAAATCTGAATAGTTGATGCATGTCTGCCATTTTCCATTAGGCTTCTTGGCCAGCACTATATTGGATATCCGTTCAGGGTATGAGGCATCGTAGATGAAGCCGTTGGCTTTTAGTTTATCCACTTCTTCCTTTCGTGCAATGGATTACTCTGAACCCAGATTGCGCCACTTCTACTTCACAAGAGGACATTGGGGATTCCCATTCAATGTGTGGCATGCTATCTCCAACAATATTTCGCACATATCAAAATATCTCTAGGAAAACGCATCCAGGTTTGTCTGGAGGAATCCTGCCAAATCATTTTTCATCTTCATACTGAGTAGAGACCGATCTTCAGGACCTTAATGGGATCATCCCGATCGACCGGGATGTTGATCGTCAACTCAATAGGGGCCACCCTCACATCCTCTATCTCTTTCCTTGGATTCATAACTTTGTGGAATTTGCTATGCCGACTGAGCTAGGACTTAGAAGGTGGTTGGTATTCATCAATTGATTTGATGCAAAGGATGTTATCCACATCCTTTAATTTTGCACGTCGCTTCGCTTCTCTTAGCTCCGCGACATAGCATTCATGTCCTACATTCTATTTACCATGGATGATTACTAGCCTATTCTCTATAGGAAATTTCATCATTATACACCATGGGGCCAAGGCCACCATATGACCAGATGATGATGGACATGTTTTAGATCCCAACCATCCATCATCATCTGGTCATATGCTTTCTTGGACACAATATCTGCATAACTCCTACAACCAACAAGAACTTTCCTCATAGTTGCTATCCCAATCATGGCCTTTCTCACCAAAGGGTAGAGTGTTGGCGCTTTGACCCTATCACAATCACAATCTCTAAATACAACATCATCTATAATAGTTTGTAATTACCTTGCAGGAGCTTCATCTTCTATGGCAAAGCAGCTCTCTTGTACTACATATCTCGACGAATTTTCATGCCTCTCCATCTCATTCCAGCTCTTCTCAATCAGATGAGGTCCATTAATTATGGTGTTGATGATAAGTATTTTCCTAAGCTACCTAGGCTCATCCTTACTAGGCCCGGCCCGGTCCCGTTGGAGCAACTGCCCCTAGGGTTGAGCATTTCCTCACCCACCATCTTACAGGGCTTCCACGTACACACTATACTTCTTTTTTGGAATAAATCCCTGATTATGTCTCGCAAATGTCTATATTCGTTCTTATTACGACTACACGTCTCATGGAAACGATAGTACTTCCCAGACATTTTCTCTTTTTATACGACTCCCTCCAAGCTGGCTTCTTATAGTCCTCAGTACCCTACATTGCAAGGTAGACGTTCTCAATCGTATCATTCAACGATGTATAATCTTCATGCTTCAGATACCTTGTATGTTTATTAAAGTCTGGTTTCCTACCTTCATTACCTTGGTTGTTTCTCTTTTGATTAATGATTTTTTTTTCCTTCTTTAGCAGCAGCATTCCCTATACTTTCGTTGGTTAGTTTCACAGCCATATTACTCTAAACCACCTCGGTTGATTGTCCACCACTGGCCTTGCCAACGGTCATATATACATCTTCCAAGCGCAAATATTGGATTTCCTTTCTATAAAATTCTTCCATGGTCGATAGGGGTTACATTTTTAACTCTTTACCGAAATCTATATCGAGATGTATTCCTCTAATCAAAGCGATCGAAACAATTTTCTCCTTAGTATTGCTTACCTCTATCATAGCTGTGTTAAATCTACTTAAGAAGTCTTTCAAAGATTCTCCAGACTTATGGAAATGGTTAGACAATGACATAACCTCTTTCAAGCGAGCAGCATGCAACCTGAATCGCTCTACAGACTTTCTAGCTAGTTGGGATGATATGGACCTTGGAGGCAGCCGAGTAAACCGCATCATAGCGGCTCCTTTTAGAAATATAGAGAAACATCTATAGCGCATGGCATCGGTAGCCCTGGAACTATCCATATGCCATTCATATTTTAACAAATGCAGTTTTGGATCAGTAGTTCTATAATAAGACGACATTATGGGCATGGTAAATCTTCTAGGCTACTCCTCTTGCACTATCTCCTTGGTAAATCGGTTTCTACTAGAAGAAGACCCCCAATCAGTGTTACCTCTATACTAGTTCTTGTTCTCCAACTTCTTTACCATATTTGCTAAAAACTCTAGTTCCATCGAGTCACCTAAACGGTGATTATCATAGCCTGCCCTAAGTGTTTGGCTACAAAAAACGATCTCGGTAGTTCCATGAATCTAGGTTCTCCTATCTTCGAGAGAACCTTTCATACAAATGATCAATTCTATGATTTCTCAGCGATGATGTGACGACCCAGAATTTTCGAGCATTTAAAATCGGAATATTTAATTGATTTTAAAATATTCAATAGAGTAATTTCAACTTAAATTCAAATCACTATTTATTTGATAATTAAATAATAGAATTTAATAATTAAAAGTTGGGCAAATTATTTAATCTGGAATTCTAAGCCGGTTAAAAATAATTTGAAGGTTTATAAGATTTATATTAATAACATGGAAGACAATAGATGTGTTAAAATTGAACTTAACAATGGTTTGTTCAGTTTTAAAATTCTATAGTTTAAATTGGATTTAAAAATAGCCTTCCGAGGCACAGTCTCGGAATTCGACGAAACCAGTACCATTGGTCCGCAATATTGAATTATTATCGGATTTCAATTTTCGTAGTATTCAGAGTTGTTGTGTGAGCGTACGGCATATAGACACGCTGAGATTTTATATCGAAATTTCAAATCGATTTCGTTTTTTTCCTCAACGGGAATAATAAAATAAAATAATAGTGTTGCCTGCCTCTTTCCTCTCCTTTTTAAATCACGAAATTTCTTTTTATTCCAGGCTTCCAAATCGAACCAAATAAAACCTATAACTTTGTCCCTTCTCTTGCAAGCTAAAAGAATAAAAATAAAGAAACTAATAGTAAATGAACGCTAACCATGGTTCGTCGTTAATAAACCCTAACCTAATTCATTTTCTAGAACATGAGTTTTTCCCCTTATCTATCTTCGAACGAAAGTAGGAAAAAAAAATCAAAAATCAAATTCAATTGCAAATTGCGATGTCATGCAGAGGAGCATCTCGAATTTCAGCTCGAATCAAAGTATCGAGCGAAGCGTTGTTGCACGCGAGGGATGTTAGGGTTCGAGGCCGTGTGTAGCGTGGTCGATTTGGAGGCTTGGTTGTCGATCGAAGCCGAGGTGAGGGTTCGTGGGCCATTTTCGTGTGCGGTGGCCATTGAACAGCGCGACGTGGGGATGGCGATCTTTGGGATGCAAAGACGAGCTCGCGTGCGTAGGAGGCCGCGGCTGCTCGTGTGGGTGACGAAGCTGTATCTGGCATGGAGATTGATCGATGTGGTCAACGAATATGGTGTAAGCTGGTTGCGTTCGAAGCTCGGCCGTGTCATGGAGCTCAGCGAACTCGAGATTTTTACTTGGTGAAGACGTGTGCATTAGGTTGATTGTGTTCCAGCTGTTTTGGCTCGCTTCTATGAAGTATCGGGATTCATTTTGTTTGATTTTAACTGGAGAAATAATATGTTTATACATATGTTGATTTTTACAGTTAAAAAAAAAGAGGAGAAAAAGAAGTATATATACAGGTAGACAACAAATCTATACAGTAGGAAAATATTTATAGGTGCAGTTTTCAATTTTAATATATATACACGTTTTCACTCGACCAGTTATTCTTTAAAATAATAATAATATATGCATTGCGAACATTTATTTGTTAATAAATGTATTTAATTATTTTAATTACCAAAAATAATGTATTAAAGGAAATTTAGTTTTAAATTTAATGATTAGTTAATCAAATATATTAGATGGACAGCAATTGTTCAATTAGTCAAATATTAATAAAATTATATAAATATTTCTTCAAGGTCTATAATCGCGAGAATCAAGTTGGGAATGAAGTGGACTACAACTAGGAAAGGTGAGTTAATCTCACTTAGTTAAACTAAAATTTAAACGATTAAATTTAAATAATTGTTTGAATGGTTGAATTGATTAATGTGCTATAGTATGATATTTTGGAATTGGAATATTGTATTGTGCTAACGTCTGTGATGCAGGGAAAACAGGTTGGAGGGATCCAACTGGATCCCTCAACATTTATTTAAATTATTTAATACCCTCTGTGTGATTATTCTATATTCTGTGATGAATATTATTGACAATTGGAATATTGGATATTATGATTTACCTGAATATGTTCCGGTGCACTAATCTATCAAGATATATAGAATTGGATAAATGGAAATAAAATGAAGAGAATTTGTAAGTGAAATAATTATAGAGAATTTAAATAAATTAGGAATAAATTGGATAAGAATAATGATAGTTTTAAATTCTAATAAATAAATTCCGTATATGGAATGGAAATTTTGAATAAACAGAAGATTGATGAATTTTTAAACTTCAGTATGATTAAAACATTTATTTAAAATTCAAGGTTTAAATTATTTAAGAAGAATAAAGAAAAAATTGGGAAAACTGAATTGGTATATTTCAGTTAAAAGATTTTAAATCAAACGGAAAATAATAACAATAATAATAAGTTCATAACTAATGAATTATGAAATGAATTGAGTAATCAAAGGAACTTATTTCAAAATAAAATAAACTGGAAATCAATTTGGGAAAATTGATTTAAGTGATTGAAGTTGGAATTTTCTCTGGATAGCCAAGTACATGTTTTTAAAAGTAAATTTTTAAGTATAAATTAAATGTTTTAAAGTTGTTTTTAATGAAAGCAAGTTTTGTAAAATTTATTATTTCTAGTATTTAAAGTCTAAAGTAAGTATTTTCTTTTAATCTATTTTAGCAGTAATTATTAAGAAGTAACTTAGTATTTTGTTTTTAAAAGTAGAAATCTAGTTTTATATTTTATTCAGTAACTTTATTTTCAAATGTTTATATAGTATGTATTTTTAGTAAATTATTGAAGTAGTTTTAACTTAAATGTTTAAAAGTAAATTCTAAATTAATTACTTTGTTTAATCTATTTTCGTAATAATTATTTAAAGAATGATTTGGTATTTTGATTAAAGAAGAAATCTAATGTATAATTATAAGGTAACCTTATTTTAGTTATTTCTAAAGTATTATTATAAATTAAGTATTAAAGTAAATTTTTCTAAATTAAATGTTAAATATATTTTAGAATAAAATGTTTTTAAATTATTTTAAAAATCTAAAGTTTTGTGCTTGGTGATTCCAGTGGAAATGGAAATACTCGGAATTTATTCTGAGAAAAGGAAGATAGTTTGAAAACTGTTTTTCAAAAGGATTTGAAAGTGGGAATATATCTTGTAAAGATATTTTGAGATAAATAAATAATTTGGGAAATTATATATTGGTTGGTGGTTGTTTTGTGAATATTAATTGATAGTTAAATAACCGACTATCAATATTGGCCAGATACGTTGATCGTTTCGAAGAGACCGGGATCGAGATTAATTTCTCGAAAACCACTTCGATTCGGTTTGTATGTTTCGTGGAAACGAGTTTGGATTCGAAGATGGAGCAGTGAAGTGCAAGGGCTAATTGCTACTAATCCTGAGGGTATTTCCAAAAGGGATGTAGTAGGAATAGTGCCTTCGGTTCCGTTCGAACCCGGAACGGACTTGTATGGATGAATCCTTGCGAAACATCGTCGGGTGGGCGATGGGCATTCTAAGGGATATGTACTAAAAAGGTAACGCTTACCTCAAGCCTCATCAAATGGGAATGACTGAAAATCAGGGGTTATGCAGCAAGGCTAGGTGGGTAGCACCCAAGCAGGGTGAGGTCATCCCTGTCTAGATGTCCCTTTTTATTTCGGCTTAGTGGCCGGTTGCTGATCCCAACCGCGGGGTGATCTCACTCGGGATTATCCAGTAAGGGGTAGTCCCGGTCTTGTGTTGCAGGGGAGCGGGCGTACTCCTCGGTACGGTGATCTAGGCCCCGTACTGTGACAGGTGGTACCCCAGTGCCTAATCATTAGTTGGAAATCCATTCTCCCTACGAGCCTTGTACGAGTTTTGCTTGTATTACCCACTCTGTGGCTAGTAGCTGGAATTTAATGAATGTAACAATTTTGGCTATTTATAAGTATTTGTATATAGACCCTATTATAATATCAGAGGATTTCTATAAAAATTGTTTTAGCTATTGTAAGATAAAAAACCGACATGTTTATTTGTGGCGTGGTCTTACGAGATGCTTTTGTTTTTCAAAGGATTTTTGAAACTTTAATAATCAATTGAGTGTGATTTTCTCACGCTGGTATTCCAGACTGACTCGGGTGTTATTTAACTATAATGCTCGGGTCAGACCGAGTATTATAGAATGCAGGATATAATGCTATGGAGCTCAGGAGACGAGCAGGATGATGATACGTACTCCCGTACTTGTTTATTTATATATATCCCGCTGTATTGAGTTGTTGTGTATCCATTGTATGATATTGAGGTCGAACTGTGATTGATGTACTCTGATGATGTAATATATAAACAGAGATATTTGATTTTGAGTAAAGACCATTTATTATCTATTATATTTTATTCGCTGCGGTGGTTAGATTCCTTTGTTGATTTCTATTTCTTCTTCTACCTCTTCTTCTTTAACCCAAATGGTTCGTATTTCTGTACAACTTGAGTTGATTTAGGTAAAATAGTGTTAACTCAGGGGTACGGATTTGCGGGTCGTTACAGATGAGCCAGCATTAATCGTCTAAACTCTAGCATTATGGCCATCAACTATAGGGTCATCACGATTATCAATACTATCATGCAAATCAACAAAATCACCATCGTTTGGGCCAAGGCGCCTCAGTTTGGTACCAACCTAAAAAGGTGGTTCAACGGCGACTTGAGTGTTGCCGATCGAGTTCCACCTAACCCATTTTTCAATGTTCCAGCCCCTTTCTTTTCATTCTCTACTTTTCTTCTATGTGATTTTCATTAGATAAGGAGGAACCGTCTTCTTCTAAGTCAGAAGGCGACAATTCCCTAATGTTCCTTTTACAACCTTGAGACAACCAAGTCATCAAATCCAAGTTTTCCTTCATCTATTTCATCATAGCATCCTGGCTTTCAAGTAGCATGCCGTTCGGTTCTTTTATCATATTATCCATCTCAACCCGGATAATTATATCTGAAGTGCTTTGAATTTCAACAGTGTTGGGATGAGTGGTTTCTTCAACATGTAGAGAGCTAGGATTCTTAGCGTCATTAGTAGGTCTGGAGGCGGTCGATTTTTCCTTGGTATTTCTTAGGGCCATAGCTTCGATAGGTTCCGTGATAGACCTTAGTGAAATATAAATAATCACAAATCTTAAGAACGGAACTTGTAGATCTACTTCGTGGATTATAGCAAATCAAGGGTTGAAAATAGATCTAAACAGTGAGAGATTAAAACATTCTCAATGAAAGCGCTTAAATATTTATGTCAAAAGTTGGCACAAATACCATAGGAATTCGTAGAAGAGAATAAAATAAAAAAATTAAAAGAAAAATGAGTAAGAATAGTACATAACAATTTATAGTGGTTCAGCTAAACACTAGCCAATGTCTATTTAAATTTTATTAATGATTTCTATAAAGTTTTTACAAGTGAGATCTTATAGATCAGTAGTCTTGGATTGGTAATGATCCAAGAAATAGCTATATCCGTACAGAAATTTAGAGTGTAGAAAAAAAGGACCTCGAAATGGTGCATGTCATCTCATATTTGTAGACTAAGATCAATGAATTTGCATTCACCGCGTTTTTCACTTTATGAAAATGGTTTCCTAAAGAGATCATGGCCAAATCAGCAGGTTGCAGCTTAGTTCGGTGTCGGCTTGAGAGTCTCAGTTCAGTAGTGACATGTACATAGAACCATGGCTTGGTGGTGAACCATGTCTACTTGGATGGTAAGCTTTACATTTGTCTCAAACTTCAAGTCCTATAAATTAGGGTTTGATTTGGTTGAGCTTCTTGGGTTGGTAATGGTCTGAAGAGCTCAGATCGGTGTCGACCCAAGACATAATCTTGGATTTTAGCACTATGAACTTTATCACTTCACTTCTTGTAAACATAGATGATTTCCATCAAGTCGTAAGTAAGTTTATGGCTTCATCGTTGAGCATCATTTGGATTCTGACTGCTCGAATTATAGTTCTAGATCATGGCTTGCTATCTAGCCATTCAATCTTTGACTTGTCTAGATATGGCTTGGTCACAAAGTTGGATAATATATATATTATATGTTTCCAAGATTATGTATATGTGTGTGTATGCATTAAAAGTTATCAAAAAACACATCAAACATCGTTATAACATTCATACTATTTTTGGCCATACTTTGAACATTTAAATACAATTTTTGAAATTTAAAACGATTTTTTTAGAGATGAGTGATCCTCCATTAGGAGGAAACACTCATGTAATTTTATTCTACACTAAAAAAGGAGCTACCAACAAGTCCGGTATGTAGCTCTTCCCCATGAAACCCTATAAGTAAAATAAAAGAAAAAAAAGCCCTAAGGAAAAACCTAGGAAAAAAGTAAAGTGCATGAAAAAGAAAACAAAAAAAGTAAATAAATCAGAAGCAATACAAATCGATTACAGCATCAAATTTGAGTCCTTGAGAAGGCCTCATCATATCCCCATAGGGGAGTGAACCATAAAAATACCAAAAGCTCTAAAGAGGCTACAGAAATCCAGTAGCAGATCGATACCCAGCTCGTCCAAAGAACGAGGACAGCTGACTGAAACTAGTTACCTCAACGGTTAGAACTGTAAAAACCCAACAGACACTGTGAGGCATGAATATACATATACATTATATACATACATACGTACGTACGTACATATATCCATATGTATGTATAAGTTAAGTATTGATGTGCACGTAAATGTGCATATTTTTTACCACCATATTTATTCTATTTAAATTAAATAAATGATCATATTGGGTATTTTAACATGTTTTAACCAAAATCCGTATTAATTCCAAATTTTCACATATCCATCTTCATATAGGGGCAAAAACAGTCGTTTATGTGCATATATTTCTTTGAGAAAAATTACTTGGAAATTTATGTATTTTTTTGTAGGAATTTAATCTCAAATATGAGTGGTTTCATGAAGATACATACATGCACAACATGAATATAAAGGAACGAAGATGGAAATAATTCAAAGTGAAGATCGTGGAGGGCCCTACCTACCCACCAACTTAATGTACAAATTAGAGGCTAATGCATATGCTTATGGAGTTTATGGCTTCATGTACACTTAAATGATGATTAGTAGAAGCTAATGATTACTTGACCTCCATACCTTCTCAAGGGTATTTTGGGCATTCCCCAAATTATGGATTAGGGTTTTATGCTTGTATAAATAACCCCTTATGTTTCATGTAGCCCCTCTCTCACTTAGTCTCTCTTCCTCTTCATTAGTTTAGGCTCAAAATAAAAGACAAGTTCTCTTTCTCTTTTCCATGGCTACTTATCCATTTTTATTTCATGTATTTTTCCTTTTTTCTATGCAATGTTAATTAGTGCTCTCTTTCTTTTACGTGCTTCTTTTGTTTATTTACTTTTATGTTAGCAGTGTTGATTTATTTTTCATGCAAGTAGAATAGTTTTGTTTCTTTACTTTGCTCTCTTTTTTCTTTTCTTTTCTTTCATGTTGCAAGATATATTTGTTGTTTTGATAACAAATATGAGAGGCTAATCCCTTCAATTTGGGGGTAACGAAGCCTCTAATCATGTAGCTTCAACATTTTGATAATTATAGCTCTCTTTTTGTGCTTAAGAACAATGCTTGAAGTGGTTTAATTTGTTGTTTTTGTTTTGAATTTGATAGCCTATATTGTTGACAACAAATAGGCTATGCTTAAACAATCACTAACACAAATGCCTCTTCATCAAAATATGATTATGGCATAAGAAAGTGATTTGAAATTAAAATTTGATGGTCTATATTTCTAATTAATAGTTAATAGGCCATACTTAAAATAGATTTCATTTTCAACTTTGTTGTCATTTTCATGAGAGTTAGTAAGTGATTTAAAGGTTATGTTATAGTTTGATAGCTTATGTTGAGCTAATTAATAGCATAAATGAGTCATACTTATGATAAACACATCATTTAAATTCACTTATGACCCAAAAAAAAGGAGATCATAATTTCATAATTTGTTGAACTATATGATCTAGAGAGTGGAATTATCTCTAAATTGTCATTTAACTCTCATATTCTTATCATTTTCTTTTGCTAGTTTTTGTTAGTTTCTTACATTTATAGCTATTCACTCTCGACTTTGGTAAATTTGATTGAATAGAATTTTATAATCATCATTTCCCTACAGATCGACCCGTATTCGCCACGTTCTATATTCGTACACTGTGCTTGCGGTTATTTCTAAATTTTTCGACGGTTTTCCATTCCGATAGAAATTCCGTCGATTAATAAGTTTTTGGCATCGTTGCCGGGGAGTTGTTTTGATTTTAAATATTTATTATTCGAATTATTTTTGTTTGATTTTTTTTTTTTTTTGTGTTTGCATTTTAAAAAAAACATATTGTGTGTTCGTTTGATTTTTGTGTGCAATTGTTTGCCTGCGTGTTTTCTATTTTCCTTTTGCATTTGCATATTATTCAAAAAAAAATTACACAATTTCAAAAACAATTTTTCTATTTCATTTGAATTTTTTTTTACATTGCTTTTCCCATTAATACAAAAAAAAGAACATTTTTCTGCTCTCTGTAAGACCACCATCTCTTCATTGCCTCACAGTTTTTCCTCTCTGCCTCATTCTCTCTGTTTTTACCAAACTTCCCACATTTCTACACTACAACTCCACATACCATACCAATCTCAACATTTTCCCCCTTCACCTTCCAACATCAAAGGCCATCTACTGCAACAAAACCACAAACATTCACAATCATAAACTTCATTCAACCAAACAGCAACCTCTATGCACCGCCTAACAACAATCACTGAAGCCACACAGTCATCGACATCAAATTGCCTACACCCACTGACCATACTACTACCTCTCCACATCCTTCAAACTAGATTCATCACACTGTCAAACAGACCACACTTCCCACCATATTGCTAATTCCACTGTCACCCCATAGCTTCCTCTAGTCTCCCCCACAAAACAATTACCATTCATCCATCAGCAGCAGAAACTACAGTTCCACTGCACTCTCCCATTTCACCACAAAACCTCTTCATAACTAACCATCATCCTCCATTTCTCCAGCGTGAATAGTGACCACCCCTCTTTTCTAGCATCAAAACCACGCATCACTGCTGAATTTCAGTCAAACTACCGCATCCACTTCTATCTCCACAAACATACAATTTCTTCATTACCACCACCATTCATACATACAAACAAACCACAAAAAACCCTCCTTGCCAGACATCTCCAAGCCAATACAACTTCACCTTCACTACAAACATCATCCAGTGCTATAATTGCCTGCAAGTTCACTACCACCTCCTCAAATCATCTCTGACCGTCAACTTTCTACCAAAAACACTTCCAATTCACCACTGTTACATTCCATTACCACTATCTCATTTCCTCATCATTCACCATAATTGCATATATTCACTTCTGCATAACCACACCAGAACCACCCCGGCCCCATCTTCAACACCGCATCACATACTCCACATCAGTCACAACATCATAATTCACCCTCAATTCACATCAGTTCATCACCACCTCCAGCAACCCCGCCTTCGATCACTACTCCGACCTTATACCCAAAACCGATTTCGTAACCTAGATCATCTCACCAGAACAGCCTCTCATCGCAACAACCAAGATTTTTAAAATCATCAATTCCCTGTGGATAGACCCGTATTCGGCACATGGTACATTCGTACACCGTGCGCTTACAGTTATTTTTATTTCTAAATTTTTCGACGGTTTTCTAATCCGATATAAATTCTGTCGATTAACAAGTTCACTTCTACCTCCGCCTGAATCATCAAACTCAATCGCCTCAAACTCACGAACAATCTCCAACAACCCCAAAACACCGCGAAATCAATTTGACCCTCATCCGCCTCATAATTCGACAAACACAAGTTTGAATTTCTTGCCTTCGAACAAGTTTTTGGCTGCGAGATTAATTTTGAATTTGATTTTGTGAATTGAGAAGTTAATTTAAAAAATTAAGAATGAGATTTTGGATGATTCACCGTGTAATTTAGCGTGCTGGTTTCGTTTTTTTTAACGTTGGATTAGTTTTGTTTTTAAATGTGGGATGGACCATGTGATTAAAAAAAGTGTATTTGGTTTCAGCTGGTTAGTGGGTCGGGCTGTAGGATTGGTCCAATTTTTTTTGTTTAGTTCAATTTAGTTTTCCATATTTCCAAGAAAAAAATTCAATAATTTTGTTTACAATTTTCTTTTATTTAGAATTTAGTTGTATTGTGATTTGTTGGCTTTTGTTATCCTCTATTTTGTGTTAAAAAAAGATCGTATATATCGTGCTTTTAGTTTCAGGTTGCCAAAGCAGAAGGAATTAGCTTGTTGAAAATTGAAGAACTGCTACCAAAAATAAACTGCTTACCTGCTTAAAAAAATAACTGCTGCTTTCATCTCTAATGTTATTTGAATTGCATTATTGTTTGCTTGCATTTAAAAAAAACAAAACAAAAGTTTATCGTAGTTGCATTGTTAATACACGTTAATTTCTGTTTTGCATTTCATACAAGAATTTGTTAATAATAACGGTTAGAAATCAATAATACTTAATTGTATATTGACAAATTGTCTTCTTTAAACAATTTAATTTCTTGGTGTCTAGGCTACGGTAGAGTAATAACCATTTATAAATATTACGGTGATTCGTAAATATCATAGTGGTTGTTCCTCTGAAGGTACTTAAACCTTCGGCTGCATTGCTACGGTGATTCGCGTTGCATCGATAAATCCTGTCCGTTCCCTGGCTGAGAACTATCTTGTTTATCTAAAACAATGAGTGATCAAACAATTTTGGGTTAACTTAGGAAAATCATTTATAATTAACCATTGCATTCATTTAGTTGCATTAGTTCATGCATATTTATAAAAAAAATTGAATCCAAAACTAAAAAAATTGCAAATATACCATTTCTTTTGAAATTTTTAAATCCTTTTTCTTTGAAATTTCAAAAATTCAAAAAAAAATATAGAAAAACCAAAATTCGAAAAAATATATAAAACCTTTCCAAAAACAAAGAAAAAATTTGAAAAAAAAACAAAACAAAAATCAATTTCCCTTTTGAAAAATAAATTTTATTTGTAAATATTTTTCCTTTATATAAAAAAACCAAACATATTCTTGAAAATGTCTGAATTTCTATATTCACTTGAATTTTACAATAGTTGTGAAAATCAATATAATCCATATAATTTCACTCAAAATTCTTATGGATATTTTAACAACAACTATTTTGTAAACAATCAAATTTTGAACAACAAAGTTTTCAAAACGACGATCAACCCTCGAATCTCGAAAATAGCATTTTATCTTTACTTGAATTCTCTACACAACAAAATGAAAATATAAATGATTTGTGTGACTCATATTTGTGTAATAGTTCAAGTCAAAATAATCAAAATTTGAATTCACTTCAAAATTCAAATAATTTCAAGTATAACCCATACCAATTCAATTTTGAGCTTCAAAATAATTTCAAAATCAAGATGAAAATGTGAAGCAATTTTCAAATAATTTTGGCAATGGGAATAGTTTTAATAACGATACGATTGAAAATTTTGGTTATCAACAACTTCATAATGAAAATTTTCAACTTAATAATCATGAATTTGATTTTGTTGACCAAACGGAAAAAGATAACGGGGATTTATTACTTGAAAAATACAAAAAAATTCGTGAAAATCATAATCAAATCTCAACTTGCAAAGAATCAAATAATAATATACCATTTATCGAAATTGACAATTCTTGTTCTCAATAAATCCAAATCGAAAATTTTCAAGTTAATAATTACAAATTTGATTTTGTTGAACAAATGAATGAAATTTACGATGATCACATATGAAACAATGTGAAAAACAAAATCAAATTTCAACGTGTTACGAGTCAAGTGATAATCCGTCTTTTACCACAATTGACGATTTTCAAATAACAACTTTTGAAACTGAAAATGATGATTTTAATGAAGTTGTTGAAAACACGGTAATTGAGTTGGATTTCAATTCTTTTAAGGGTGTGGAACTAAATTTAAAATTCGATCTTCCTTTTCTCGATTTCGAAAATTTGAATACAACAACTTTGAATTTTGAACTTGAGACATGTAATAAAGTTGTTGATAATCCAACAAAGGAAGACGAATTTAATGAACACGAATTTTTTGGACTTTTGGACGACGAGTTGTTAAATTCCGACGGGAAAGATGAAATTCACCATTTTGATTTTGAAATCAATAACTCTGAGAATGTTTTCAATGATAAGCTTGAATTTCAAATTGGTGAGAATAAACTTGAACTTCAATCAATTGTTTGATCGACCCCAAAAATCATCGAAAACAAAACAACTTGTATAATTTAAATGAAACAACATTCGTTTTTCCAAATCAACGTTCAACTTTGAAATATTTTACGGTTTCGTTTTCTGCACTTGAGCTGTGTCTTACATACTTGGTGAGACAAATGAATCGGTTCTTGGAAGACCGGTTCATTTACTCTTTAACGGCATATTTTCTGATGACTTGTAAATAATCATCTTTTCATTTTTATCTAAATAAAGGTTATGTTTTTATATTTTCTCCTTCCA
Organism: Allium cepa; assembly: GCA_030765085.1. Taxonomy (NCBI): domain Eukaryota; kingdom Viridiplantae; phylum Streptophyta; class Magnoliopsida; order Asparagales; family Amaryllidaceae; genus Allium; species Allium cepa. The sequence continues at coordinate 188,011,411 of CM060930.1, read as the reverse complement.
CTTGTGTTGACTGTGAGGACACAGTCAAAATCAAGTGTGAGGGAGACTCATCTTCATTTTTTTATGGTTTATTTTTTCTTTAAAATCTCCTAAAAAAAAGAAAACAAAAAAAATCCCAAAAAAAAAAAATTCTTTTGATTTATTTTTAAAAGAAACACTATAAGATAAATATATGGTTTTGCTTTATTAAATTGAAATTTTTGAAAGTTTATTTGTCTTAAAAAAATAAAAATGAAGTTTGATTACATATAATAATGGTTTAACTAGTATATAAGAAGATTCATACGTGTTAATTATGAAGTACATCCTAATTGAAAATCTTTGTTTTAAAAAGTGGTTGATTTAAAGTAAAGGATATAATATTTTTTTGTCTTCTAAGTTAAATGGTGTTAAGATGATTTTGCAAAACTTTCTCTCTCTCTTAAAAAAAATATATAAATAAAAAATAATAATATCCAAGTATTCATTCTCATTTAAAAGTCCTCATGGTTATGCATGGGTGAATTACTTGAAATCTTTGATTATGTGCTTTCATACTCATTTAAAAGTCCTCACGGTTATGCATGTATGGAACACATGTAAAAAAACAAACATAATAAAAATCACCTACAATCGATAGGTGTATGCACGAAAGTGTGTGCACTCGCCATGTTCTATACTCCCCTCACATAAGCCCGAAAGGCGGTGCATGGGTGATATATCTGGCCTCAGTTTACCTGAGCTGGATGTGTAATTTTTCTTGCAAATAATGAGAGAGCAAGCAATTGAAATCCTAGCATTACTTTTACTTAGTTGATTTGATTTGTTATTGAAAAGAAATGAACATACCACTTTGATAAACTTTGATAATCAACTAAGGATCCATTTCATAGTTACAATGTGTTATTAACCAAAACAACAAGTTAAACTATTGTCTATTTGTTATTATAACTTGATTTTTATTGGAAATTTTGACGAGTAAATGACTTAAATCTCAAGATAATGACAAAAACCTATGTTTAACTTATTTTTATCAATTTAAAAATAAATCTAAATAAATCTTTCATTTGTAAATATGTTTGAAAACTTGCATTCATCTCTTTGTAAATAAATCTTGCATTTTGTAAATATTTCCATCCTGTATTTGAATTTTGTGGGTAGTATACGCTGAAAACACTCACAAGACAACACTCGTCCTACTGGTGACACCCAGAGGTTTAACGGCATGTTGCATATGCTTAATGCAATCGTGCTCCCTATGAAAACAGATTTATCTTAGTTTGTTTATTCGAGAACGAATAAAAAGATAAGTGTGGGGGTATTTGATGTGCACGTAAATGTGCATATTTTTACCACCATATTTATTATATTTAAATTAAATAAATGATCATATTGGGTATTTTAACATGTTTTAACCAAAATCCATATTAATGCCAAATTGGCACATATCCATCTTCATATAGGGGCAAAAAGGTCATTTGTGTGCATATATTTCTTTGAGAAAAATTACTTAAAAATTTATATTTTTTTTTTAGGAATTTAATCTCAAATATGAGTGGTTTCATGAAGATACATGCATGCACAACATGAATATAAAGGAATGAAGATGGAAATAATTCAAAGCGAAGATCATGGAGGACCCCACCTACCCACCACCTTAATGTACAAATTAAAGGCTAATGCACATGCTTATGGAGTTTATGGCTTCATGTACACTTAAATGATGATTAGTAGAAGCTAATGATTACTTGGCCTCCACACTTTCTCAAGGGTATTTTGGGCATTCTCCAAATTATGGATTAGGGTTTCATGCTTGTATAAATACCCATTATGTTTCATGTAGCCCCTCTCTCACTTAGTCTCTCTTCCTCTTCATTAGTTTAGGCTCAAAATAAAAGACAAGTTCTCTTTCTCTTTTCCATGTCTACTTAGCCATTTTTACTTCATGTATTTTTTCTTTTTTCTATGCAAGGTTAATTAGTGCTCTCTTTCTTTTACATGCTTTGTTTATTTACTTTTATGTTAGTAGTGTAGATTTATTTTTCATGCAAGTAGAATAGTTTTGTTTCTTTACTTTGCTCTCTTTTCTCTGTTCTTTTTCTTTCATGTTGTAAGTTATATTTGTTGCTTTGATAACAATTGTAAGCTATATTTGTTGTTTTGATAACAAATATGAGAGGCTAATCCCTTCAATTTGGGGGTAATGAAGCCTCTAATCATGTAGCTTCAACATTTTGATAATTATAGCTCTCTTTTTGTGCTTAAGGACAATGCTTGAAGTGGTTTAATTTGTTGTTTTTGTTTTGAATTTGATAGCCTATATTGTTGACACCAAATAGGCTATGCTTAAACAATCACTAACACAAATGTCTCTTCATCAAAATATGATTATGGCTGTTATTCCGCCTTTTGGCAAGGCCGTGATACCAAGAGCTTGACTAGAAACCAAGGATGAATCGTCCTAGAGATCGTTAATACATAGGTCTACTATGGATATCGGTAAAAAAAAAATTGAGTTTGGATCAAGGTACGACTGACAAGACATAATGAACCAAGCCATGGAAGCCAACATTCCAAATTTCAGGTCTTAAAGGAGGCAGCCTTACTTTCGTATCCATCAATCTGCGTCAATTCGTATCGATCGCGTTCGCATCGATCGGATTGCCTCACTTCGCATCCATCGTTATGCCCTACTTCGAATCGATCGATTTTGTGTCCATCAATGAGTAGTACGCTTCGTATTAGACGTTCAGTGTCTAATTCGTATCCATAGCTGAGCCTCTATTCGAATCCACTATCTTCATATCGATAGGATTCGCATCCATCATCACACCTCAATTCGTATCCATCAAATTCGCATCGATCCAGTTCGAATCCATTAAGAAGCCTCAGCTAAACTCAATCTTGTTTGAATCCATCGATAGAGCATGCATTTCGTATCGATCGACCAAAGCCTACTTCGTATCCATCAAGTATCTACTGGCTCGTACCCATCGAGGAAAGTCCTTTTCGTAACCATCAGCCTTCATTGGTTCGTATCCATCGATGTTGCTACTGTTCGAATCCATCGAGTTATCACTACTTCGTATCCATCAATGCGAATTGAATAACGGTCATCGATACAAATGAGGCGAGATTCATGGAGTCAAAGTGGTCAAACCGAAGCAAAGAGTGGATCAACGCGAGAGTCGAATTGATCGATTCGAATTAATCGATTCGAAGGAAGAAGTGCAGTCGAAAATCCAATTTCGTATCGACCATAACTCAAAATCTACTGATCCAAATGCTATGAAATTTTCACAGGAGATTACATATAAGCCAAAGATTGCTTCCACCAAGTTTCAGCTCCAGTGGACACGATCTTGATCGATACGAATTGATTTTGTATCAATCACGGATCGCGTCGAAACTTTCCAAGATCGATCGCGTGGGCCCCCTCACATGCCAGAACGAATCTTCCGAAGTTTGAGTGTGATATCAGCCTCCTACGCCTATAAATAGATCCCCAGAGCCTACAGAAGAGGGATCTTGGATTCTGAAGCGCCCAGACTCTGCCGGATCGAGATTTGCACATACTCTTGCTGTTAAATTCGAATGCCAAGTTGTATATTGTTGTTGTTCATTGTAATCACTTGTAATTGTTCAAAGAGAATCAATAAAGTCACAAAAAACTTCATAGTGGACGTAGGCAACACGCCGAACCACTCTAAATCGCTTGTCTGTGCATTTACATTCCTGTTAGTTGGAGTTTTTGTTAGATAATCTTCATTGTAAATTTATATTCTTCACTGTTATCTCTTCAAAAACTTCCAAAGAGTATTGTGCCCAATTTTGGTGCAAACGCTTTGGTGCTTTCACTGAGAAGATAACCCAGATTTTCTCCTGCTCCTTGGATCTATCATCGATACCGGATTGCATAAATCTAAGAGAGAGATCCAGATCACTAATCCAAATTCCTTCCATTCTATTCAGATTTGCATAAAGTCTAAGAAAGGAATTCAACCCTCAAGATGGTTAGCACAAGGACCACTTCCAACGCTATCAATCAAGAAGACCGGGATAGACAGAATCCCGCGCACTACCTCCCTCTAACCAAGACGCTACCGGACACTCTGAACCATCAGGTCCGGTTACTCGACAAGAGTTCCAGTTGCTGCTTCAGGAACTAACCCAGAGTCGGCAACAACTAACAGAGCAGCTACACGCCAATGCCGAGCTGATAAACCAACTGAATCGCCAGAAGCGGAGGAGATCTAGGAGAGATCATGCTTCTCGCTCCTCCAGCGAAATTTCTTCCTCTTCTGATTATCACCATCGATCTCCACGACCCCGGCTAGATGGGAGTCACATATAAGCTGCTGGACATCAACCGGCAATGACCGATGGACAACTGAGAGTTGGTCCATCGGCAAGTTTCCAGACCGGACCCTCCTCACGAAGGGGTACTACTCCTCATTTTACCACAGACTACCGCACTATGACCACCGCGGTTGAACTAGGGGTCGATTCTCGAAATCATTCGAATCTGGACCGTCGTCGGCACGGGCATACTCCTGAACCATACGTCCCAGAGGACTATGAGCCAAGAAGGCGAGACGTGGATCGTCGACAACATCCGGTCCAAGCTCATAGTATGGAACATAATCACACTTTGGCTCGAACCACACAGAATGTGCAAATGCCGGACCTTCCGACCATGATACGTCAGATTATCCGTGAGAGCCAGGGTCTCATGAATGACGACTGGGAATCTCCCAAAGTCACACTCCTTTTACAGATGATATACTTACTGCTGAACCCCCTCGGCGATTAAGGATGCCGAATCTACCCATGTACGAAGGAAACTCTGACCCTAACCAACATATTCTGAAATATGAATGGTCGATGAGCGCTACTAGAGCTGACGATGCAGTGAAGTGTTGTAGTTTTCCCATTTCCTTGGGGGGAATCGCTACCATGTGGTTCACCCGACTGCCACCACGATCTATTTCCTCCTTTGACCAATTGGCCACTAAATTTATCGAGCAATTCTGCATGCACGTCGCAAGGCCAAAAGATTTCAACACTCTATCTAGTGTCACCCAAGCTCCCGAAGAAACGCTCAGACGCTACATAGAGAGATTCCATGCTGCATGTGCGGAAATCAGCAATCCGAACGATAACTCCATCCTTATGGCATTGACTAAGGGGATTGACCCCCGACTCTGAATTCGACAACTGGCTGGTCAGGAAATCACTTGCATCATCGGACCGTTTCTATGTTAAGGCGGCTCAATTCCTGAGAAGGAAAGATGTGAAACAGTCTAGGAAGCAAGATGATGCAGGGCCAAATGCGGAAGGGATCCAAAGCAATGTTGTGGTCAAACAGTCTGGTGAGAGCTCCGGAAAAGTTCAGTTGAACATTCAAAACAAACAAACTCAGCGGAGGGAGAACGTGAATCAAAATAGAAAGCGAGATCAGAGCCATGGCCCACAACGCAAGAATCCTATGTTTGACAACTACACTCCTTTGAATACATCACTGGAGAACTTGTATTTACAAACCTATAATACAATTCAATACAAAAAACCTGCACCAAAAATGTCGTCAGAAAGGCAAATCCAGACGGGAAAATTTTGCAGGATTCATGAAAGTTACGGGCACGATACGAATGAATGTCGTCATTTGCAGGATCTCATGGAAAAGTTGATTAGAGAAAGGAAGCTGGAACAATTTGTGTGGGCACCGCAACCTTGAGGAGCGGGCCCATCAAATCAGAATAATGAGCCCGATCGGTCGAGACAAGAGGACTCTACCCATCCTAGCGGGAGATTAGTGATAAACGCCGTCAGTGGCGGACCCACTTTGTCAAGAGCCTGGAACGACGAGGATCTTCATCACTGTTACACATGACAGGCTTTATTTATTTAATCTATAAATAATTTGCAATTTGTCTTTGCATTTTGAAGTTTGAATTTGTAATAAGGCACTAACTTTTCCATGTTTTTCCGTTCCAGCAATAAATTACTATCTCTTCAAGCTAGAGTTGTGATCCACCGAATGCGACATTCAACTATCATGATGCACGAAGAGCTAAGTTCTATCGTACAATGGAATTTTTTTCAAATAGCGAGTGACTGTGATACGACCGGTCACTCACTAAGTGAAACATCAGCTCGGAGGCAAGCCGTCACATTAAAGGCTGAACTGGACCGGGACACGACAGTCCTATACCAACTCCAAATTCCCAGAGTGCGAATTGGAGTATGAACATCAACTCTAGGTTCCCAGAGTGCGAACCGGAATATAAACACCATCTTCAAATTCCCAGAGTGCGAATTGGAGTATAAACATCAAATCTAGATTCCCAGAGTGCGAACCGGAGTATAAACACTACCTCCAAATTCCCAGAGTGCGAATTGGAGTATAAACATCAACTCTAGGTTCCCAGAGTGCGAACCAGAGTATGAACACCAACTCCAAATTCCCAGAGTGCACATTTGAGTACAAACATCAACTCCAAGTTCCCGGAGTGCGAATTAGAGTATAAACATCAACTCTAGGTTCCCGGAGTGCAAACCGGAGTATAAACACTAAATCCAAACTCCCAGAGTGCGAATTGGAGTATAAACATATAAATGCGGTTTCGGAGAGGGTGGACCCGTCCGCCTAACGACTTCGGCCGTATCCTAACCAAGTTCGAGGAGGATGGACCCGTCCGTCTAACGACCTCGCTTGTTAACTCGGGGTGGATGTGATCCGACCATCCACGATCCCATAAATCCGTCGTTCCCAAAGTGTGAACGAATTCCTAAAAAGTCTAAACAGATGTGATTGACCATCTGTCGGCTAACTCCAAATTCCCAGAGCATGAATTAGAGTATAAACATCAATTCTAGGTTCCCGAAGTGCGAACCGAAATATAAATTCTAACTCCAAATTTCCAGAGCGTGAATTGGAGTATAAACATCAATTCCAGGTTCCCGGAGTGCGAATCGAAATATAAATGCTGACCTCAAATTCCTAGAGTGTGAATTAGAGTGCAATACTAAGTCAAAGTTTCTGGAGTGCGAACTGTGTTACAAACATTGATAACTCTCGAATTCCCAGATGCGAACCAGATTATCGATCACAGATTATCCTAAGTCCCCAGAGTGTGGACATGTGTTCAAGGTTTGCAATATGTGCGATTGACCACCGGAATATAAATACTGATCCCCGGAGTGTGGATGCGATTATTATCAGTAAATGCACACAATTGAAACCGCTCACCCTTCACTTGCTTCAACGTCGATTTGACGATGTTAAGCCGGGAAGGCAAAGGTAGAAGTGCGATCATTAGCCAATCATTACAACTGGATCCCCAAGCTGAGGGCAGCGCTTAAGTGTGAAACATTGACTGAAACAATACGACATCGAGTATCCAGCTTAATCTTGTGTCGCGGCTTATGTCCATGATTTGAAAACTTGTGTATGAAATAGATTCAATTCTAGAACTGATACTCCACAAGCATACCAAGCAATGACTCGAACGTTACAACACTTAAGCGCAAAAGACAGGAAAAACAGTTGAAGCAAAGAAAATAAAGTTTTATTTCAACTAACTAGAAATAAGAATTTATGCACAAGTTAAGTTGTTCCAAAAAATGCCTTCCAGCAGGGGCCGAATCCGCGTCTATACACGACCTACTAAAGCAAAAGTAAACTCTTATCTACTCAAAAGTGTGCCTAAGGAATCTATTTATTCCTTCTTCTCCTCGGCTTTTTCTTCAGTGTGGAGCCGTCGGCACCGCTAACGATCTTTCGTTTCGAACTTTTCCCTTTAGGCGGGGAATCTCCGAACGAAGGCGTGATATCAATCTCTTCCTTCGAACTTGAATCTACGGGGATGCTCCCTTTAGGAGGAGTCGGAGGAACTGGATCTGCGACCGGGGGCGGAGTAGACACTCTAGTATCAACCAGTTCCCCCCGGGTGATATCACCCAAAGTGGAGTTGGACCCGGCGCCGTCACTCTACCATCAGAGGCACCACCTTGAGCCGCTGCCTCCATCTCAAAATTGATTTCAGCCAATATCTCTGCCTCTCTAATAGCACGAGCTTCGTTGGGGGCAGCAGTGGACTGTGACGAAGTACTAGAAGCAGGCGGGAATGCACCAAGAACGAACAGCAGTCCGCAAAAGGGTCGTTGTGTCGGCCGAGGAGCTCATTCATCATCTGCTCGTCAAAGGAAATTGTGCTCCCTTGTGTCATCTCAATCGGCGCGACCGCAGTCGTGGTGATCGCCTCGGTAATAATGGCCTCCTGCACTTGATGTGATTCTTGGATTGCAGGAGGCGCTGTCAATGTAACTTCGATCACTGGACAAGGAAGAAAAGAAGTTGTTAGAACACACTTCAAAAGCAAGCCCTTCATTTCAAATACACATGAAATTTGTTCAGAATACCTTCCTCAGTTCGACTTGTAGTTGGCTGAACAACTTCGGATGAATGCTCCTTAATAGGAGATAGGCATGGCTGTTCTGGGTCATAAGCCGGGACGGGTTGAGGCTCGGTCACTGGAGCAGACTCGGGTCGGGGCAGAGTAGTAATTTCTGAGCTTGTAACATGATGCGTAACTCCGGAGCCTTCCCCGACTTCTTGGTGTTGAATGCCAAGTCTTTGTCTTGCGTGAGAAATCATGAAGAACCTTCTTCTCATCATCGGCTAGTACGCGGTTCTCTAATTCAAACTCGTCAAAGGAGCCGCCCGACTGTCCAGTTTTCTCCTCCTCAACCAGCAAATTCCAGGCGTTGTATAGATGTGTAGAGTAATCGTCGAGCCATTCCAAGTTCCTGTGTCTAAGTACGTTGGCGTTGTAGGTGACGAGAAGCTCCTCTGTGTCCGCCTCAAGCCTGGTCTCTGCCAGCCGAACCTTCTCATCAACTTCAGTCTCCACCTCGCGGACCTTTTCCATGGCCGCGTCTCTTTCTCTCTGGAGCACCACCGCTTGATCGCATGCTTCCTGTGTGGCAATGTTAGCAGCATCCTTTTCCTTTATAATTTCAGAAAATTTGGACTTAAGCTCGTTAAACTCTTTAAGGGCTACGTCCCGCTCAACGGTAACGATGGTGTTCCTGTGGCCCATATCCTCTACTGTGGCATAGTGCTCCCACTTCATCCTATACATCGCCGCTTGGGCCTCATCGGCTCTCTTAAGAGCCTCGATCTCAGACTGACGAGAAGACTTGGCCTCGTTATTGAGCGTTTGAATAATACGATCTTTCGGGCCAAGCTCTTCCTTCATCTTTTCAATCATAACAGCTCGATCGAAGGCCACCTTCGATGTTTTTTTTGCGGTTTTCGACCATTCCTGATACTGACAGAATATATCATCGACGTAATCATGCACGGTATGTTCGGCCGACGCCGGAATCCTTTTCAAGCGTGGGCGAAAGACGAACCCATTAAAACATATATCAGGAAAATCCTTTTTCAGCTGAGCGAGCCTCATCGCTCCTTCGCCAGTGGGTTCAACGAGGGCCTGTGCAGTAGCGGAAGGGTCTGTAACCTCAGTTCTACGTTGAGACTCGGACCTAGAAGATTGGGCAGATGGTTTATGTCGTGGAGCTTCCGAAGGTCGCGAAACATGAACTAGCGGCGGTGCAAGAGCTCTGGGAGGGGGTGTGCGAGATCGGGATCGGCGTACATATCTTCTATCCCTATCAGACCGCTCCTGGATGGAATAGCCTTTATCGCGATCCCTATCTCCTTCCCTCCTGTGTGGCTCGCAGTAGGATGAAGATTTACGTTTGCTGCGTAGACTACCGAGCATCGAGCCTCGACCGGACATGGTATCTGCAAAGCAAAGCAAAAACGAAGTTAATAATCTTCAGAAAAAGGCAGCTTACGGTCAGAAATTGTGTAGTGTCGCGAAGTGTGTATGTATGTGCAACCCATAAATGCAATGAACAAGCTATCGAGTAAAGTGTATCCATTTGGGTGTAGCTGAGATGGGGCGATCCCTATAAAGGACAGAACTTCTCTTATATACTGATTGAACAGAGGGAGCGTCCCAGCTGCGCACGCATGTCGATTGAAAGCGATATACCTCTCCGGTGGGTTGTGTGGTCTGTCATTTGGTCCCGACAATAACACGTCATCCATCGACAAACCATGCCTTAGGCATATTCTCCCTAGCATATCTTATGAAATATTGGACGGAACAGAGTCTGGCGGATGATTGATAAGAGATGCGTTGGGTGCCTCGTCTGGGGCTGGATCGATAACTTCAACCTCAATCTCTGGTATTTCAAGCACGGGAGGAATTGAACTCTAAGTTTCCTGTGGCTGCGAGCTTGGACTTTCCATAACTAGCTAACTCACGAGAAACCATCATTAGACGACAAAGAGCCCGTGTGTTCCCCATGTGTAGAGTGTGTGTTGTGAAGTGCAGTGCTGTGCACTACTTGAAAAGATTTTGTAGAGTTAAAGGAAATTTGCAAATGACAAAAATAATCGGGGTCCAGTTGGAGTAACCGTCATTGCTGACCGTCATGACCAAACCATCCAGAAGTTAGTGATCAATCTAAATTAAAATCACTTATCATGTTATTAAATTATGGTACCATCGACGAGCTTCGAAGGGTGGTTAAATATGTTGTTCTACAGTTAAGTCCAGATATGCAGGAATGAAGCTCGCCGGAAACAAGTGTTCAAATATGCAAAAGATTCCCAAATTCATCAAATTTGGACTTGGAATCGATCACCATGGCTCAAGCTCGTGTTGGTCGAGGGGGGCCTCACTTTCGTATCGATCACATTCGAATCAATACATTTCGTATCGTTCAGGATCGACTCGATGCACTTCGTATCGATAGATTCGTATTAACATCGTATCGATCACAACTTGGCAGTCTCGTATCGATCAGGGTGTGCATTGTTACGCATCGGTCGAAGATGAGGAAGTTCGCATCGATAACTTACCCAGAATTTCGTATCGATCATTTACCCTGCGGTTTCGAGTTAATAACCTTGAATCGATACGAATTGCCTCCACCCTGGATCGGTAAGAACTTCATCACATGTCGGTCAATTCTGCATCGGTACGAACTCTGCGCCTTGTGATCGATACGAAGCCATTTCTTTCTTTTCATCGGTACGAAATAAAGGCCGAGCAACCCTCGATTGATCCGTATCCTTAGCCCTTTCTTCCCCAACCTATACGAGCGCCGCCATGGCCACTCTCAGCAAAAACTTTGACCCAGATCTGGCCTAAGCATTTGCCGAAATTGGAAATCGGCAAATATAACATGGATCTGAGATTTAAACTTTGTCGCGTGAGTTTAGTCGCAACTAATTAATTACCTAGATTGAAGCTGAAGTTTGAAGGATTAAAGGAATGAATCTGATCAATTCGAAGGCAATATGCAGTTCCTCTTTTCTCTGGAGCTCGTGGATCGATGCGAAAGTAAAAATAGAAGGCGCAACGGTAAAAAGTAAAAAAGTAAAAATGGCCATAGTCATGAGTATTTATATGGAGCCTAGGGAGTGACTGGGTCGATTCGCCTCCCAGTTAACGTGACCGGTCGCAACCGTCAACCCCGATTCGAATGCTCTATTAGAACCCATCGGCCCTTGCCTTCATCGAGGCGAAGTTACCACCAGGGCTTATCGATTCGAAACTGCAATTCGTTTCGATCGGTTCAACTCCACCCACGACGCGCCGATGCGAACTGTGCCGTTCAAATCCATCAGATCACGGCATCCATAAACCAACTTTCATCGATATGAATTATGAATCGCAAACAACAGAGACCATCGATACGAAATGATGATTCGTATCCATTATTGCGAAACATATCGATGCGAGAACGGCCTTTCAAACTCCTATGTAGATCCAGGAAAGGATCGATACGAAGGAACGTCCAAAAACAACCGTCAAGCATTGTTACAACTCGAGTTTCACATCGGTTCAGGAGAAGATTGATGCGAAATTCGGTACAAGAAAGCTGACAACGACTCGTGAACGTGCAACGCTAACGAGAATCAGATCAACATATGTACATATATGTCAAACTAATATCCCATTTTCAGCATTAACATGAATTGGATATTCATTTAATAACGATTACGGCGACAAACAACTAAGCACTGATCATGCAGCAATCGATTACTGCGACGTAGGGTTACAACTTTCAACAAAAAGGCAATGACTGTTTAGAATGAAGACTGCAGCTTTTCAAAGCACGTCATGTTTCCACAAGACGTACTTTGGGGGCCAAATGTAATCCCACCTTTTGGCAAGGCCATGACACCAAGAGCTTGACTAGAAACCAAGGATGAATCGTCCTAGAGATCGTTAATACATAGGTCTACTATGGATATCGGTAAAAACATTCCGAGTCCGGATCAAGCTACGACTGACAAGACATGATGAACTAAGCCATGGAAGCCAGCATTTCAAATTTCAGGTCAATCCGAGTTCTCTTGATCAAGTTATGATCGATGCATTTTGAAGGAGGCAGCCTTACTTTCGTATCCATCAATTTGTGTCAATTCGTATCGATCGCGTTCGCATCGATCAGATTGCCTCACTTCGCATCCATCGTCATGCCCTACTTCGAATCGATCGGTTTCGTGTCCATCAATGAGTAGTACGCTTCGTATTGGAAGTTCAGTGTCTAATTCGTATCCATAGCTGAGCCTCTATTCGAATCCACCATCTTCATATCGATAGGATTCGCATCCATCATCAAACCTCAATTCGTATCCATCAGATTCGCATTGATCCAGTTCGAATCCATCAAGAAGCCTCGGCTAAACTCAATCTTGTTCGAATCCATCGACAGAGCATGCATTTCGTATCGATCGGCTAAAGCCTACTTCGTATCCATCAAGTATCTACTGGCTCGTACCCATTGAGGAAAGTCCTTTTCGTAACCATCAGCCTTCATTGGTTCGTATCCATCGATGTTGCTGCTATTCGAATCCATCGAGTTATCACTACTTCGTATCCATCAATGCGAATTGAATAACGGTCATCAATACAAACGAGGCGAGATTCATGGAGTCAAAACGGTCAAACCGGAGCAAAGAGTGGATCAACACGAGGAGTGCGCGCCACATCGCCGCTAGGTCACGCGCATCATCGATTCGAAGGAAGCAGTGCAATCGAAAATCCAATTTCGTATCGACCATAACTCAAAATCCACTGATCCAAATGCTATGAAATTTTCATGGGAGATTACGTACAAGCCAAAGATTGCTTCCACCAAGTTTTAGCTCCATTGGACATGATCCGGATCGATACGAATTGATTTCATATCGATCACGGATCGCGTCGAAACTTTCTAGGATTGGTCGCGTGGGCCCCCTCACGTGCCAGAACGAGTCTCCCGAAGTTTGAGCGCGATATCAGCCTCGTACGCCTATAAATATAGCCCTAGAGCCAACAGAAGAGAGATCTTGGATTCTAAAGTGCCCAGACTCTGCCGGATCGAGATTTGCACGATACCCTTGCTGTTAAATTCGAATTCCAAGTTGTATTTTGTAGTTGTTCACTGTAATCACTTGTAATTGTTCAAAGAGAATCAATAAAGTCACAAAAAACTTCATAGTGGACGTAGGCAAGACGCTGAACCACTCTAAATCGCTTGTCTATGCATTTACATTCCTGTTAGTTGGAGTTTTTGTTAGATAATCTTCATTTTAAATTTATATTCTTCACTGTTATCTCTTCAAAAACTTCCGAAGAGTGTTGTGTCCAATTTTGGTACAAACAATGGCATAAGAAAGTGATTTGAAATTAAAATTTGATGGTCTATATTTCTAATTAATAGTTAATAAGCCATACCTAAAATAGATTTCATTTTCAACTTTGTTGTCATTTTCATGAGAGTTAGTAAGTGATTTAAAGGTTGTGTTATAGTTTGATGGCTTATGTTGAGCTAATTAATAGCACAAATGAGTCATACTTATGATAAACACATCATTTAAATTCACTTATGACCAAAAAAGAGAGATCATAATTTCATAATTTGTTGAACTATATGATCTAGAGAGTGGAATTATCTCTAAATTGTCATTTAACTCTCATATTTTTATCATTTTCTTTTGCTAGTTTCTATTCACTCTCGATTTCGGTATAATTTGATTGAATAGAATTTTAAAATCATCAATTCCCTATGGATCGACCCGTATTCGCCACGTGCTACATTCGTACACCGTGCGCTTGCGGTTATTTTTATTTCTAAATTTTTCGACGGTTTTCTAATCCGATAGAAATTCCGTCGATTAACAAGTATATACATGCATACATACATACATACATACATACATACATATATATGCAAGGTGAGAAGAAGGAATATGAACGAGATAAACTAACCTAGGTATGGCAAGGAAGGTAAACGATAGTAATACTGGACTTAATTTAGTTACCTAACAATAGTAGCGAGTTAGGAAGATCGTGTATGTTCTCCTCTAATAGGATCAATTATGGTGTTATTATTCATATTGTTGACAACAATTCCCTCACTTAAGATGTCAAAATGGGATTTTTATCTTTTTAAGGAACTCCTGAAAGCTGATGCTATTGGCTGATTTATATTTTATGTTCGATGTCCAATTGGTACGAAATAAAGCTACGATGTAGGTCAAATTGTCCATTAAAGAAGCATTATCATCATCGAAAAGTATCTGATTATTTCTATCAAACAAAAAATACCTAGCCGTGGTAGCGAAAATAGTGCCTAATAAGAATCGTCGACCAAAAACGCAAAATTTCAAACTAGACCAATATGACTCATAAGAGTGTTTGAGGTAATATGAAAAAACAAAAATTCTAAGAATGTGCAGAAGCGAACATTACTAAACTGACAATCATAGCATAAGTGTGCAATTATTTCTGGGTTTCACATTGTAGAAAAAACATTTTTTATCAATACGCACATACTTCTTTTTTAAAAGTTAGATAGTATTAAGTTTCCCATGTAAACTAACCACATATTTAAATTAGATTTAGAGGATGCATTTGCATTTCACATAACTTTAAAAAGATTTGATTTAGTTCTTGAGAAATTTAGAAATTTGTAAAATAAATTAAATGTATAGTTGTTAGTCCTATTCCAACACCAAATTTTAATATCGCTATTATTATGTGAATTATAAGGTTCTAATTGGCACATAGAAAGTAGAAAGTACTTCCTTCTTTTGCATGATTAAAGCTGAATTCCTAAGGAAAGTTCAGATTAGGTCTATTGACTTCCAAAATTAGTACATTTGTAAAATTACAAGCATCGTAGAATTCTAAAAGCTCCACTTTAAGAGGAATAGGAGAGATCTAACAATCACGATAAAATGATGTGTTATTCTCCAAACGGACTATGTCACCAACACCAAGTTTAAAAATATCCAAACCTTTTAAAACCGATCTCCAAAAGTGTGACAAGTTATTATGGTTGCTAGATGTTAATTGGTGCGAGTTATGAGAGCCTCCATAAAATTGATTAGAAATTAGTTCTTTCCAAATAAGTTTTCGGCATTAGCATTAAACAACCACAACCATTTCTCTAATAGAGAAACATTGAGGTTATGAAGATTAATTATCCCTAACCACCCTTCATCTTTCAGCTTACAAACTGATTCCCAACCGATGAGACACTTTAAACTACTACTGTGGTTATCCCCATACCATAAAAAATCTCTTCTAACATTATCTATTTTATCGATTACCTCATTTACAAAAGAGATAAATTAACATCCAATAAATGGGTAGTGACGATAAAACAAAGTTGATTAGAATTGCCCTTTCTACCCTTGATAAAAATTTGCCGTTCCATCTACATGGTCTTTTTCTGATTTTATCAATGATAGTTAGCCAGTCATCGTGCGTAAGTTTGGCTGATCTTATTAAAAACCCTAAGTAATCAATGAGAAAGTTCATTGTACTACAGTTTAAAGTGGTGGAAACCTGATTCTCTATGTTACAAACGTCATTTAGCTCTAAAAATGAACTTTTATTAATTTTTAGACCAAATAGTAACTCGAAGCTATGACGACCTCCCTAAACCTCAGGTATCCAATATACTTGAAGAATGCACTGTAACTGTACCTGGCTGATGTAGGACAATTGTTAATAGTGAAATAACTAAAACTCTAATCATAACCTGTAGTATATCTCATCACGCATCAAATAAAATATAATATCAACAAAGATATAGAATAGGCGAGACGGATATGTATAAATAAATGAAATGAAACAATGCAAGGCCCCTAACAATCACACATAACAAGTGGAGTAGAATTTATATGTCATCAAAATTCAAAGGGAATATGTCTCTAAATAAGGTAAAACATTGCTAAAGCTCCATGGTGCTGCACATCAGAATAAACAAAAAACTTAAGTAATAAATATAATAGCATCAACCTCTGGCTTGTCCTTTGAACAGCTCCATGTGCTAAACTTAACTCGTTACTAGTCTACTCATCTAAGAGTACCCGTTATAATAAGAACCAAAGCATAAATCCTCGAGTCAAATAACAATCTAATACGAATGATAAAGAATCACAAAATACTTCAAAAACCGATATAGTAAAGAACATAGGGTATGGATAATCGCACATGACCTATCCATGTATCTAAAGAGTTAGCACACAACATAATATATGTTTTACTACATCATCATCATATGGGTACAATACACTAAATATATTATGGGTGTTGGGTACCTATCTCATGCATACCAACATCACAAGACATCCAATGTCACACCAATCATAGTAATCATAATAAACATAAAGTAAACATGCAATGACAACCATCCTCGAAGTCTCGTATCACCGTGTCGATCGCCAAGGTCTCACCTTATCACGCATCATCAAAACCATCCCTATGGCCCCATGCCACCATAATTATCACGAAAGTCTCCCTTCAACATGATCATTCATGAAGTCACACTTCACCATGATCCTTTCTAAAGTCTCACTTTACCGCGATCCTTTATGAAGTCTCACTCCATTATGACTTTCTTAAAGTCCATCTTCATCATGACCTTCTAAAGGTATTTCCAAAGACTTACTTTGCTATGATCATTTTTAAAGTCTCGCCCCATCATGATAATTCCTAGAATCTTACTCCATTATCTAAGTCCAAACTATAAAACCTCTTCCTAGATTTACCTGAAGCAACTACCATCATAACTCGAAGCGCTTTACTCTAGCCCTAATTCTGATATTCACCGACCACATTTACTCACCGTCGACCTTTATTAATGGCTTGATTTTGGGCTTCAAATCAACTTCGAAATAATTGGAACTTGTTGTACAGACTTCCTAAAGCTTTAAGAACAACATATCCAAATTTTATCACATCCGAGCACATTCGATGACCACTTTTTTGCTGACCGCTTTTGAACAACATCATTTTGTACCATCAAAACAACTTCAAACCACTTCAAATTTTTCGAATAGACTTTCTACATCTTCTAGCATAGAATATCCAATTTTCGTTGCGTTTCGATAACTTTGATTTTGTTTGCACAAAACGACGTACCACTTTTCTAATTATGCAAAACAACTAGCAAACACATCAAAACAATCCATACAACCACCAAACATTATCATACAACATCCAAAAAAACATACGATTCATCCAAACATGATTTGCTAACTAAAATCGTTCAATGTCTAGTTTTCTATAAAATAACAATTGTGATTATTAAACGGTATAATCATGTTAAACTACAAATCTATCTTTTTAAATCATGTTCTAGGGTGTTACTTATCCCAGATATAAGTTTTCAAACATTTTACTTTAATATTTATACAAAAAAAATCATATTTTTACTAATATCTATACAAAAAAAAAATCATATTTTTACTATATAGGTAAGCATGGTATATTGAGAGAGATAGAATCATTAAATTTGGAATAAAGAGCACAAATAGAAAAATATGATATAGAACACCAGCTACACAAATCCCTAAGCTTTAAAATAGGAGATTTATTATCTACTTATGTTAGTCTCTCTTAGATTCACTAATTACATTAATTAGATTGTAGAAATAGTGGTTTTAGCTATATTTTGGATTGATGGAGGTTAGGAGGTGATTAGGGAAGAAGAGAAATGACCAGTGATGGTTGGACAGAAGGGGTATTAACCCTGATCTCGGATTGGGCTAATAGGCTGCACCATCACACTTTAATTACCCACTAATCTGCTCAAAACTAGTCATAACTTCAAATCATAACTTCTAACTAATAAATCCAAATTCTTCATACAACCACTATACGGAAAGAGAAACCATCATTTTGGTCTATGAAAGTGGTTTTAGACACTAATTCAACCCCTATCAAAGGTTATAGGCTCTACAAAATTTCCAGGGTCAAAACTATCTAATAAAAATTCTACTAATGGAAAATGTCACTAGCTAACATTTCTCAAAATTGTAGTCATATGACCTCACATGGGTTTGAAGAAATATATTTTACGATCTTCCGCTATGTAAAATACGGGGTCGCTACAGAAGCTGTACAAAATAAACTTAAGAGCTATGATACGACAAGGCAAAGGCGAACCAAAGAGCATGGTGTGTCTGCATACTGGAGGATGGAGAGACCACGACTCATAACATCATTTCCAACCCTACCTAAAATCATATTACTAAGAGCAGGCTTAGCAATTCTCATAAAACCATCAGCAGCTAAGTTAAACAAAGAGGTGACAAAAGGTCACCTTGCCCAAGCCCACTTTTTGATTGGATTTTATTACTTAAAATACTGTTTACCATAATACAAGAATTATCGGTTCTAAGAAGGGCCACGATCTATCCTACCTTTTTAATGCCAAAACCTCTAGATAGCAATAAGTCATTAAGGAATGTCCAATCTAAAGAAATAAAAGCTTTGGTGAAGTCTAGTTTTAAAACACGCAAATGACGTTACTTTACAGTAGAAATTAATGAAATCTTGAAAAATCGCAACCCCGTTCATGATATTTCTACCATTGATAAAAACATTTTGTGATCTATCAATTAGATCATTCAACTTGGAACTAAGTCTATTTGCTAATGCTTTTGATATTATTGTAAACGAGTAAATTGGAAGTGAGATAGGTCTAAATCTTTTAATTCGTTTGCACTAGCTTTCTTGTGTAAAAGAATTACATTAGCACAATCAAACCTACCTAATTGAAGTGTGCCATCATAGAATTCATTAAATATTATAATCAAATCAGATTTTATAACGGACAAAAACTTTTTGTAAAACAAAACTGGAAACCCACTAGAACCTGGTGCCTTGTCGCATGGCATATCTTTAATAGCCTTATAAATTTCCTCTTCAAGAAATAGGGAATCAAGCCAAACAGAATATAGATCATCCCAATTAACTCCAATCTTATGGCTTATCCTAGTTGTAAAAACATCTTTATAAGATTTAAAGACCTCAGTTAATTCATTTTGGTCAAAGATTTCTATCTCAATAGTAATAATAAAGTTAATAGTGTTACTATGTTTTCTACCATTAACTATTTTATATAAAAAAAATAGGCATTCTTATCACCCTTGTCCATAGCCCTTTATTGCTACATATTTCCTCCTGAGATAAAATTTTATTCAATTCCTCCTTCAAGTTTGAAAGGATATTTTTCTCTGATAAGTTCAAAGCTCTATGTTCTTCACTTTTATTTCAGTTTAGAACCTCATAAAGTAAATTTTCATTTTTGAGTCTAATATTCCCGAAAGTATCATTGCTCCATTATTTAAGAAAGATTCTTAAAACTTTAGGTTTTCTTATAAATATCTTGACTATATTACCTGAAAATCTAGTACTACAAAAACTCAAGGAAAGCCGTCTATTTGTAATTATATTCGTAAAGTTATTTTCTAACAACCATGTCTTTTCAAATCTAAATATTTTATGAATGCCCCTACAATTATCACAAGAGAGAATGATCAGACAATGGTATGAATAAATACTTAGAAGATCAATGACCTTATAGATGGAGAACTTATCTTCAATCTTGTTGCTAATGAAAAACCAATCCAACCACTACACCACAAAAGGCTTTTAACAGCGTTTGATAAACGCTGTAATATGATACAACAGCGTTATTAGAAATGCTGTATAACGACATGCTGTCGTATATACATAACTTACAACAGCGTTTCTATAAACGCTGTTGAAACATCTCTGTGACAGCGTTTATTACGAGCTGTCAATAATTTTTTTACAGCGTTTCAGACGTGCTGTATTATGTTTCAACAGCGTTTATAATTTAGTTGTCGAAGATGTTCAAATTCTACTTTAACTGTTTACAACAGCTTTTTCTAAACGCTGTTATTGAATCATCAACAATTTTGACAGCATGTTAAAAACGCTGTGATTGAATCATCAACTATTTCGACAGCATGTAAAAAACGCTGTTATTGACAGTTTCAAGATAATTACAGCACGAAATAAACGCTGTTGTTTCTTCATTGACAGCATTAATCGAACGCTGTCTTCTATTTATATAACAGCTTTAATATTCCACTCTATTTTTGAATATTCCAAAACTATATTTTAAGCATATTCAAGCAACTAGTATATATAACAGGTTCTAATAACTATTAATTGGTTACATAAACTAGTTAAGAGAATATTAATAAACAAAAGACATCCATAAACCAAGTTTCAATAATATCCATAAACAAAATCCACTCAACTACACGACCAAGCATTGTCATTACATTTACACCACCATTCATCTCTAAACCATCAATCCCACTCACTACCTCCTCACTGTCAAACTGCGCATCTGACTGCAGTAACTAAACCACTTGCATACAACAATCTCTAACCTCTGCCACTTACTTGCCTTCCCTTTGCTGTGCAACTTCATACAACATAACATTATCCACTTCCTTAACAACACACAAACCTCTCCAATTCCACCTGACTTGCCTTTCCTTCACATATACCACACAGTCCCTTGCCACTACCTACATATCAAATCACAAAACAAACTCGCCACTACTGCAAACCCCATCCCACTATTTACACTCGACAACCACCACAAAACCATCAAACTTCAATGCCTATGCATCCAACTTCACCACTGTGCCACTGTACAACCAGTACATACCCTGCCATTGCCTACCTCCTTCACTATTTCTCACTGCATACCACCTGCATCAACCACCACCACCCTGTTTAACCATCACTGCTGCAACACTACTGTTCACCATGTTACTCCTCTCATACCATCATCTACAACAAAGCACACCTATCTTCTGCACTGCCTTCACCATACATTTAGTGGGCATGGCATAGTTGTCAAAGGAATAACATGTAACAACATGAAAGTTGCCATTAAGAAAGTCTTTCGTAATAGATGCAAAGAGAATGAAGTTGTTTGCAAAGGCAATGTATGTGCTACCTCTCAGAAACCACAAAAATGTGATTCAAATGTTTGATAATTGTCTACGAGTAGGAGTTCCTATCTTAGTGTATGAATATATACCCAAGGATACATTGTACAAATGCATTAAGTCTAATGATCAAAATATGCCATTGACCAAACAATAGCTCTTACAAAACCAGCATATTAAATAAAGTGGTCGTTAATGTAGTTCAAATAAAAAAGGTCACACACAAAACACCCTTAAATGTGAAGTTAAGATAAAATATAATCATCAAATACCTAAATCTGTGCAGCCGTGTGTAACTAGAGCAGGCTGAAATGTGTAAGGTGAGACTGAAGTAGATGTTGTAAAATGAAGAAGTTCGAAGCGAGACTGGTGCAGCTGTAAACTTGAAGAAGCTTGTTGTGAAGGATAACATGCTGAATTATAGGTTGGAGTGCAAAACTAAGTTGCAAGTGATGAGTGCATATTAAGTTGAGTAAATGCAAAACATGCATACAAGGAAGGTCATGCTTATAAGTTAACCCATTCAAAGTGTGAGAGCAGCATAACTCATAAATTCTAAAATTTTGGATTAGTATGCACTATGCAGGTTCATACAGTGCCTCTAAAATAAGCAAGCAGAAATGTTGGTTACCATTACTTTAAGAGAATATAGTCAGAATTATTCTTGCCGAATAAAAGATATCTTAACAGCATAACCCTTAGTGATAAGTAGAGAAATATGTCATGCATAAAGTACACGATTTATAAACTAAAAGTGACAGCAAACAATTTATGTATCCAACATGTGAAATGATATAGCAAGCTTGTGCTAAACTAAGAAGCTAAAGAAATAAACTGTGTATGAACTATTATCACCTGCTTCAATCCATCCATAATTAAACGAACAATAAGCATTTATCCATCATTTAACAATAAATATTAGCACTTAGTCCATGCAATTATGTAAGTAAACTGAAAATTTATAATATACACATCAATGTAAGTATATGTCATGCAAATAAACTAATAACAAATGAGCTAGCAGTAAGAAAATAAATTTTAAGAAAGATTCAATGAAACCTTAAATTGATCAATTATTGGAGTACTGTAGGTTACACCCAGAGGTGCAATAGCTTGGATGGAAGGACAACAGATCTACGATGGCTTGGGGAGAAAAAGATCCGATGCAAAAACAGAAAATTGGGCCACTGAAATAATGCCGGGAAATCAGATGAGTACCCAAATCAGGTGACGCGAGATAGTGGCGGCAAGGTCGATGAGGCGAGACAGTGGCGGCCGTGTAATCAGGTGATTAGATGAATTAGGTGATGCGAGACGGTGGCAGCGATGTCATTTACTTAGGATTGGAAATGAAGTATTGAGAGTTTACGTGGGAACTCGAAGAAACGAAATGAAACGCTGAAAATACAAAGGAACGCGGCCGCCAAAATAATTAGGTTCCCGCTTCAAAATTTTGTGATTTAGGCAGCGATCTGGTTTTAATGTTTTATTTTATAAACGTAAAATTGCATCTATAACAGCCTTTTTTATTCAAACGCTATTATCTACGGTTGTCAAAAACAACTTTTCTTGTAGTGGAACATGCTATTTTAATCCATACGTATACACACTTGCATGAAATTAACAAAATATCATACAAGTACAACAAGGAAATCAGATGACATGATAATTTACAGTGTGCAATTTGGTGATGGTAAACTATTTCTATTCATAGCAATGAAAGAGTCAAGCAACTAGCCAAACTCCAATTAAAAATTCACATTCAGACAAGTATTCCCACATGAAATTAGATTTGGACAAGATGTAAAATTCACTCACCTGAATTTCCAAATTTGTTAGCTTATTGGAGAGGAGCTATTGCCTATTACTTTCAGCTGCCGCCTCTACTAATTAATGCAAGGAAAGCATGACAACAACGAGGTCCAATCACTGAAATTCTAAGAAAAGAAATCCTATGAAAGATGAATAATGGTTTGAGATTCTATACCTGAAGTTTATAGCTTTATAATTTCTTTAATTACTTCTCTAGATTCTGAGGGGTTAGAGGTTTTGTATTTAAGGTTTGAGGTGGGGAGGAAGGAGATATAAGCTTCTAAAAGTTAACTGAAGTGAGGAGGTTGGAAAAATGAACATACAGTTCGTTTACTTTAGGCTATCAAAAGCCAAATGAGATTGCTAGTTGAGTTGCATAAAAATAAATCAGTTAAGCCAATTGAAGTAAGTTTTTGTTGTAGTGTAAACTTGATTATGCATCGCATTGTACATGAATGTACTGAAAATAGAAGATGCAACAATTTGCCACTTTATTTCTAGTAGTGGCTAGTCTTTAGTTAAATGTAGTGTGGAGAGTTGACAAAATAATAACTATGCTGAACGATCCAGCTAATTATCTAAGAAGTCCTTATTTTTTCATAATTTTGTATATCAATTTTTATCTAAAATGAAATGGTTTCTAGACAAATCTGCAGGCTCTTCCACTAGATTAACTCTGTAGGAAAAACTTGCAGGCGATATGGTTGCCAAATATGTTAGCTTGGTATAAGTTATTCAGCACTATCTATTGGCAGTCACTTAAAAGAATTCGAGTAATTTAAAGACATTTTCTAACTTGTACGATAATTTATCTTTTAGTATCAAATTCACTACCTTTACCATGACAAAGTAACCCATGTCACGTACTTTACAGTTGAGAGGTATTGCATCAAGCTGATAAGTACAAAAGTTATAACTGAGACTTATGGTGGTATATAATATCATCTTTTTTTATTGAAGTGGATGTTCACGGATAAAAATTTATAATTGTGTCACAACATGTTGATGCATGTTCAGGCATTATACAATCCAATCAATATGAAGTCGACGATCGTATCGATTATTTACCTTTAATAGAACTAAATGTAATTTGTCAACATAAAATATTTTATTAGATCACAATAAAGATCAATTCAAAATTAGTACAAGAAACTGAAAAAATTACTCACCAGCGCTTATTTTCTCTGCTTCTCTTGTCAAATTACTCACCGGCGCTTAACCATACCTCCTGTATACATCAATTTACTTATTAAAGCAAATACCATATGGGGTGCTTTCAAACATAGATAACTTGTAGTTCTAATTATATTATGTTTATTTAAAGCAAAACAGGTTCTTATATTCTAATTCACATAGGCATATTGATGTCGAAAAGAGGGGGAGAAAAGGCTAATGTTGAAATCATTCGAGTAAATATATTCGGACTCCATCTGTCAAAGAATTACAACTCTAATAACATTATATGTGTTGTCACTTTTTCTTTTCTTCTCACTTGAACAATAATCTTAGCTTTCTCATTGTTATCCAATAAAAAATAAAAATTGAAAATGAATGGTTTAAGGATAAACTTTAAGAAACATGTATCAGTCTCTAACATCAGCTATTTCAAGAATATGTTTACACCGTTATATGGCTCGAATTCTGCAACTTATTCTCAATAATTTAGATAATCAAGATTTTACTGAATAGTAACAATATAAAAAAAACTGATCAAAATTTAAAAACCCAATATATGGAAAAAATATATATTTATAAACATAAAATAGACAGAAACATATATTAGGGAGAGAAGCGGAATTAAAATTTTGTATAACCAAGACCTCCATGCACAACCTAAAGCTAGAAGCCATAACACTTGAGATACATGGTTATTAGCCACTCAATTATTTCAAAACACTGCACACCATGACATGAAAAATTCAAAGCATATGTTTGGAAATTCACATTAACAAATAGATTAAAGTATATTGAACATTAACAAAATAAATATGATAGAAATCCATTATATAACATAGTAAGTCTTACAAGACTACAAGCATAGAAGGAATAACGACAATGGTAATAGTAATAGAGAGGAAGTTGATACGCTACTGCATAGTTTTTGGGTTGCTCTTAAAAAGTGTATCAATTTAGACTTCTGCACAAATTCTTGAAAAACAAACATTGATTGCGAGTATGGTTGATCTGAATCTATTCGCAAAAGGTAGCACAGTTTGTTTTTTTAGTTTTGCAAAACATATAATAGTTTTGCATATACAAGTGTACAATGGATAGAAGCATGGTTGATGTGTATACAAAATACAAAATATTAGTCAATCTGTTTGGCAAAGTCCATGTGTTAGGAAAAAGGAAAAAAGAGATGAGATACTCACATCTTCAGGAACATCCTCAGGAGTGTCAAAAACAGCATCTAGTGGATACACTTTGGTGATCTCCATCAGAGAACCATCAGGCAGTCTATCAAGCAAAAGAAACCACAAATTTAGTAACACAAGAATAAAGCCTAAAATTTAATAATTCGTTAGGTAAAAAACAATTCTTTGTATAGCTGCAGAAAAGGCCCCTGGATATTCACATATTACAAGCAAGAAATATGATGGAATTCAATATGCTTAATATACATGTAACAACTACGACAACCAAAAAAATTCAAAAACTTTAATTCTTCGTACAGATCGTGTCTAAAATATGCTATCAGTCATCCACCCTCATCGTGTCTAAAACATGGTCTACAAAAGCTGAAAGATTAACATTTATTAGGAAAGGAACTCTAACCTGAGAAAAGTCTAAGCATCCCAAAAATTTTGGTCATGGATTCAAGATTCTAAATTTAAAAAAGGATTAGAGTCCAAGTTGTTCGTTATAGCTAGAGTACCTGCGATTGACGAAGTGGATGCCGACACACCAATGCAAGCACCAAAGCATAGCGAAGCGACCATGGGGATCTCTTTCGTGATGGCATCGAGCGTAATATGGAGGCATCATTTTTAGGGATTTCAACAATGGAAGTATCACGGATTTAGATTTGGAGATGTAGGAATGGATGATTTGAGAATTAGGTAGTTATCATGGGCGAAAGGGGAAATATGTTTTAAGCGGTAAAATGAAAATAATAGAGGGAACTTTTGTTGGCTTTAGAAAAGACGTTAATACAGCGTTTTGTTCGGATGTCTTTGTATTTTTGTTCCGCGTTTTCAGTATTTACATAAATGAAAGGATCGACAACTGCAGTTTGCATCCAAACGCTGTGCTATATTGCGGTTAAAAGCAACTTTTCTTGTAGTGAACAATTCCATCGATGGAACTTTTTTAGAATTCGACTAGATGAAATGTCTGTTAGCTAATAGTAACTCAATCAAATTACCATTAATGATAAACTGGTCAAAATCTTTCATAGCAACAAAGTCTCCTTCCCTTGAAGCATGCTCCCCTAAAAATTTAGCAATGTTGAAGTCACCACCTAGGACCTAGGGGTTAGTGCTCTAAAAGCGAGACATTCTTGGAAAAGGTCTATGCGCTCAACCTTTGAGTGAGGCCCATAAACACTAGAAACATTAAGGATCGAATTATCAAAAGAGCTAAAAAGATAAGGTGCAATGAATGAACATTTATAATTTTCTGTAAAATTTGAATGGAACCATCATGCCTCGCCAGTTCACAGATAAACCCACACAACCCCCTTCCCGCCGAGCTACCCCCATTCGGGAGACAAACCCAATGACTAAAGAGAAAACCTCCCAAACTCCTATAAAATCAATAACTAGGATTTTCAATTTTATTTTCTTGTAGAAGCGCGATGTTAATGTTGTTGTCTTTGAGTAAAGGTGTAATTTATTACAATTGTCTAAATCATGAAGACCTCTAACATTTCAATCGATGTACCTCATGGTATGAAAGGCCGTGCCATCTCATGTTTCCTACTATTAATGAACTCCATATTGATATGAAAGTTATCGAAGGAAAACCAACATTAGTAGCTAAATGGTGCAAAGCCTAAGTAGATAAAGTATTCAAGGCATGGGGACTGTAAGTACTACCTAAGATAGGGTCCATACATGAGCCTGATTGATGCTTCCTTCAGCACCCAAGCCCCGGGAAGAGTCTACAATGGTAGAAGCAAAAATCTCTAGATCCCCTCAATCTCACACCTCTCTTAAATGTACCACTGGCCACCTTGTTCTTGCCTCTATGGCTGCTCCTAGAGGAAGCAGCAATTTTGGAAATGCTCAAGCGGACTAAAGTGTGAGAAATGCGGATTAAGGATCTTAAGGCTAAGGACAAACACTAGAGGGGGTGAATAGTGTTTTATAGAATTGTTAAATCTATTTGAGTTTTTTTTTAATTTAAACACAAATGTATGCAATATTCAGACACAGATATGATCACAGAATCAAACACAAATGCAAATATAAAGTAAAAGTAGTAAAGGAAAGAACACACCGGATTTTATACTGGTTTGGAATTACCCTACATCCAGTCCCGCACACAAGTACGGATTTCCTTTCAAAAACAATCTTTACAATTACACCCTCGTTTTCAAGGCTATGAGGTACACCCTCTAGAATCACAATCCTCTGAGTAGAGATACTTGATTTCCCGGGCAACAAGTTCACCCAATTGATTTCCAAGGCTACAATCACACCTTTTACACTTGATTGATTTTCAAGGCTACAATCACACCTTTTCTCGCTAAGTTGATTACAAAAAGCCTATAACTCCGAATAGCAGTGTGGATCTTGTTGAGATAGTGATAGAGAATCAAACCAGAGAAAATCTAGTTAGATTCAATGTTGATTTCGGCAGAGTAATGATAAGAATTTTTACATAAAAATGTGGAAGAAGAAGAGGAGTGAAAACCGTAAAAACTGTCTTGAAATTCGTTGAAACTAACCCCTATTTATAGAGGAACAACAGTCATGTCCATTCGCGAAGAGTTATGACGAATAGACACTTCTTTTGAAATTTTAAACTTTGAACTCAACTGACACCATGTCGACATGGGATACATGAGTATGTCGACATCCCAAAGGATTTTTGGTGTTTTGATTTTCTTTGAAAATAACCTTTATTTTATATTAAAAATATTTTAAACTTTATAAATATACTTGACTGTTTTAAAATACATGAGTAAGTATAAAGAATAATATATACAAAATTTTACTATAATTTTATATTTAAAATCTAAGTATAAATATTTAAAGTTAAATATATTATATTTAAAAGATAATTTAAAAACAAGGATAATTTGATTTTGAAATTAAAGATTATTTTAAGGCTAAAAGTATTTGAAATCAAGATAGATGTTTTTTATGCTTTTAAAAGGAATGTTTTGAAATCATTTTGAAAACAAGATATAATTTTGAAAAATCATTTTGATTAAAAGGTTAGCGGATACAAAAGAATGTTCCACTAGATTTTTCGTAGGTTCTATCCTACTTAGGGTTCATCCATTTAACAGGGTCGAAGTGGATTCCATTCCACGAATAAATTGGATTTTAAGATGCCAGTGCTTTTCTAAGAGTTTTAACAAAATTTCTAATTAAAGAATAAATTACTTTAATTCTTGAACTCTTGATATTCTTGATACTCATGAGTCTTCAATCTTGATATCTTGAATCTCTATACTGTACAGTCTTTATTCTTGGTACCTGCATGGTTAATCCTGCATATACATATGTATCTAAACTTATACTGTTAGTATTTATATTTTATAATCTATTTTAAGGTTGTTGTCATCAAAATCATCATCTCACGGATTAACAATCTCCCCCTTTTTAATGATGACAATCTTTGTTTATAAAATATTACTTCTATCCTAATAACTCCCCCTTAATCTATGCCTAACTACCCTATTTTATACTTCTTCCCCTTTGTCATCAACAAAAAAACTAACTCTAAACTATATAACACTAAACTATATAACTCTCCCTCATTCTTGGACGAAAATACCTGCATTAATAAACTTATACAATTGAATATATAATTGATAGTCACAATAATGAATCAAAGATTATATACGTGTCAATGTATAATTATACATGTTTTGTACAACAAACATCAATCCATACTAAATATCAATCAAATTCAAACCAAGCCAAAGCAATGAAACCAAATCAATCAAGGCAAACAATTCAAACAAAGCAACCAAATAAAACTAAACGTTACATGGAACTTCCACCCATCCTTCTTCTTCAAAGATAGGGTCTGCCTTAATAGCATCCCAATTTTCATTGTCGCTGGTGAGAGAGACTGGAGGATGTGCTTCGTTATCATCCTTGTGTAGGGAGGAAATCATCCATCGTATTGCATCGAAATGCCTTTCTTGTTCCTTGATCATCTGCATTTGACTCAATTCTAAGTGTCGCTGGTTACGAAGAATGAACGAGAGAATATTCTTGAACGAATTAAGAGTTTCTTCAAGATTTTCGGATAAGTTATGAATTGGATTAGCCATATTTGGATTTGTGGAAGAATGAGAGATAGAGTAGATAAGAAATAGTTTTCAGTGAAGAATTCTGGAAGAAATAGGTACTTATAGGTGTTGAAATTCGTTTGAAACGAATAGACATATGGAAAATATTCAAATTTCAAATTCAAAATGAATTGTCATTTCTGACCAGTACATGTCGACATGGTCATAGGGTGTATGTCGACATGGTGTAGTAAAATTTGATGATATATTTTGATTTTGTGAATAATTGTGTGTGTATATATATATTTATTTATATAATATACTAACATTTATTCTGGAGATAAGATAAGCTAGATAACAGAAAGAAATTCCATTTCATTTCATACTAAAATGAAACAACGATTAATCATAAAGAACTACACGAACATTCAAATCAAAATAAATTAAAACAAAAACAACGAGATACGAAAAGGTAGAACTAGTTAGAGGATGATGATGATGAATAAAGTCCAAGTTTCTTGCGGACTTTGGAAATGAACTGGTTCACCTTGGATGAAATTTTGTCCAACTTCTTACTAATGGATCGTTTAAGAATCCGTTAATTCTCAACAATCGTCTTTTGGTTTTTGAGAAGGGTTTTGGTGGATGGATTAGGAGGATAGTTGATGCTTTCCAAAGAGGTTCCACCTTCTTCTTCTTCAATTTCCATTCCATCGCCTTCTTCTTCTTCCTCTTCCTCTTCCTCTTTTTCCATTTCCTCATGAGCCAAACGCTCTTCCTTTTCGGCAAGAGTCTCATAAGGTTGAAAAAAAATGGAATTTTCATAAGCGAAATGTTGGAATGATTGAAAACTTTTCTAGAAACAAATTCTTCGCCTTTGAAATCCACTCCAAAATAGTTAAAAATCCGAGTGAGATAAATTCCATGATACAAAGTATTCTCACCCATTTCAAGATTTTTGGGACGAAGTTCATCCAAAATAACTTGCGCCCAATTTATGTCATAATTTCCAAAAATAGCAAAAAGTGCTTTGCAAACTTTTGAAGTAGGATTGTTAAAATTCCGCGATCTTGGGGTTAAAGTATGTTGCAAAAGAAGATTGACAATTCTTGCTTTTGGTCGAAAATTTCGATTTTTGAATTCAAAATTATCATTCCCTTCGAAAATGTAATGAAATGTCCCACGATTATTTTCACCGATTTTAAAATTTGAAAGGTCCATTCCCGTACACTTGCAATTGAGAATGGTACCCAAAAGATACAATTCAAAACAATTCTAGTGCCTTTGACACCACTCCAAATTTCATCCTAATTTCCATTATAAAATCCACGGTTTAAATTTGCATAGAAAATTTTGACAATATTTAGATAGCAAACAAAATCATTTTGAGAAGCATAAAAAAGACTAAGAATTTGATTGTTTGCAAAACGAGAATCAATTTCATAAGAAGAAAAATCTTAAAAGATAACAAACTTTCCGGGATGGACTTTGGCATAATTAGCAAAATTGATGTATGCTTTTATTGCCTCCGGATCATTGAAAAGTTGCTCTTTTATCTTTCTAGAAATTCTCATGGTGGAGGGGTTACTTGAAGAAGCCATTAAAGTAGAGAGTAGAGAGCTTGAAGTTTTGAAAAGAGAGTTTGTATTTGAAAATGAGAGTGAAAAGATATGATAAAAGATAGTGAATAAATAGATTCTCAAAGGACATGCTTCTGGTCAAAAGGTAGCTTTTCAGAGAATTAAATGAAGTGAAAAGGTGGAGGGAAATTCAAACATTTGGATTCAAATTTTGAAATTCAAATTCCGGTACCCATGTCGACATCATGGTAGGGACCATGTCGACATGTGCCAATGAATTTTTGTGATTTATTTTTCCTATGTTCTCTAATAAATATATATATACCTTATTTTTTTTAATGTCTATATATTTCTGAAATATTATTGGACTTATAGTATATTTCAGAAATTATTATTATACTATTAAAAATAATAAAAAATAATAATAAAAAATAGAAAATAAATTTTAAAATTCAAACAACACACCAATTCAAAATCAATCAATCAAGCAATTAAGCATCTAATTCTAAACAAGCAGTTTCAAACAATTATATTGTAAATGTGTACCTTTTTCTGAGTCTTTTTCTCTGAATTCGTCGCAGTCGTGAACTGCCATGAAACACAAATTTGAATTATCTGTTTTCTGATCATCATCACTTGAAGACGAGTCTGAATCATCTAGAGTAGCAGTAAATGCACGCTTTCGTTTCTTTGCTGGATCATTGTTCATAGGAGGATTCTGCCTTTCTGGATACGGACAGTCTCTTTTGATGTGGTCTGTTTCATCACAGTTGAAACATTTGACATTATTTGGCACTACATTCTGATTTTCAGAGTTCTTATAGTTGTTTCTCTTGATATTATTCATCTTTCTGTATTTCAGGAATTTCCTAAAATTTCTGGTCATAAAGGCTATCTCTTCATCATCATCACTGTTTGAATCTGATCCATCGGTCAATGCATTGAATGCCACTTATTTCTTTTCAGATGCTTTGCTTTCTCTTCTCCCGATCATTTGGACTTCAAATGACATTAGATTTCCAATTAATTCTTCTATCTTTAAGGTACTGATGTCATTTTCCTCTTCGATCGCAAGTGTCTTTTGATCCCATTCTGGAGTAAGAGAATTTAAAAAATTTCTGACTTGATCTTCTTCAGAAAATTCATTTCCTAAGGATATTAAAGAATGCACAATATCCTGAAATCTGCTGTACATATCTGAAATAGACTCATTATGGTTCATTTTAAATAATTGAAACTGATTTGTGATTATGGAAATTCTTGTCTATTTAACTTTGCTTGTTCCTTTGTGAGTTACTTGCAAAGATTTCCAGATTTCATATGCAGACTTACAAACTGACACTCTATTAAATTCATTTCTATCAAGTGAACAAAACAGAATATTCATTGCTTTAGAATTGTTTTGTGCAACAGTCTTTTGTTCAGCGGTCCACTGTGCAAAATCAGTTATGGGTTCAGAATATTCAGTTTGTGTGATATTCCAAGTGTCTAATCTTATAGATTGTAAATATATTTTCATTCTACATGCCCAATATGCATAGTTACTGCATTAAAAAGTGATGGTCTGACAATAGAGTGACCTTCTACAAATGAACTAGTGACAGGGATACTAGTGTTATTAACAATACCAGTGTTGGTAGCCATTTTGAAAAAAAAACTCAAAAATCAGATTATGAAACTTTAAAAACCTTGCTCTGATACCAAATGTGAGAAATGCAGATTAATGATCTTATGGCTAAGGACAAACACTAGAGGGGGGTTAACAGTGTTTTAGAGAATTGTTAAATCTTTTTGAGTTTTTGTTAATTTAAACATATATGTATGCAATATTCAGACACAGATATGATCACATAATCAAACACATATGCAAATATAAAGTAAAAGCAGTAAAGGAAAGAACACACCGGATTTTATACTGGTTCGGAGTTACCCAACATCCAGTCCCGCACACAAGTACGGATTTTCTTTAAAAAACAATCTTTACAATTACACCCTCGATTTCAAGGCTACGAGGTACACCCTCCAGAATCACAATCCTCTCGGTAGAGATACTTGATTTCCCGGGCAACATTCACCTAATTGATTTCCAAGGCTACAATCGCACCTTTTACACTTGATTGATTTTCAAGGCTACGATCACACCTTTTCTCGCTAAGTTGATTACAAAAAGCCTATAACTCTGAATAGCACTGAGAATCTTGTTGAGATAGTGATAGAGAATCAAACCAGAGATAATCTAGTTAGATTCAATGTTGATTTCGGCAGAGTAATGATAAGAATTTTATATAGAAATGTGGAAGAAGAAGAGGAGTAAAAAACCAAAAAAACTGCCTTGAAATTCGTAGAAACTAACCCCTATTCATAGAGGAACAACAGTCATGTCCATTCGTGAAGAGTTATGATGAATAGACACTTCTTTTGAAATTTTAAATTTTGAACTCAACTGACACCAACTCAACTGCCTTGAAATTTTGAACTCATTGGTGTTTAGATTTTCTTTGAAAATAACCTTTATTTTATATTAAATTTTAAACTTTATAAATATACTTGACTACATTTAAAATACATAAGTAAGTATAAATAATAATATATACAAAATTTTACTATAATTTTATATTTAAAATCTAAGTATAAATATTTAAAAGTTAAATATATTATATCTAAAAGATAGTTTAAAAACAAGGATAATTTGATTTTGAAATTAAGATTATTTTGAGGCTAAAAGTATTTGAAATCAGGATAGATGTTTTTGATGCTTTTAAAATGAAGGTTTTGAAATCATTTTGAAAACAATATATAATTTTGAAAAATCATCTTGAATAAAGATTAACGGATACAAAACAATGTTCCACTAGATTTTTCGTAGATTCCATCCTACTTAGTGTTCCATCTCTTTAACAGGCTCGAAGTGGATTCCATTCCACGAATAAATTGGATTGTAAGATGCCAGTGCTTTTCTAAGAGTTTTAACAAAATTTCTAATTAAAGAATAAATTACTTGAACTCTTGAACTCTTGATAATCTTGATACTAATGAGTCTTCAATCTTGATATCTTGAATCTCTATACTGTACAGTTTTCATTCTTGATACTTGCATGGTTAAATCCTGCATATACATATATATCTAAACTTATACTGTCAGTATTTATATTTTATAATTTATTTTAAGGTTGTTGTCATCAAAACCATCATTTCACGGGCTAACATAAGATGAGTCATGTGAAGAAGGCCCCAGTTCACATGCCCATGTGCCAAACGATTTGGTAACCGAACCTCCACCCCCTCAAGACTAACCGACCCAGTATTGTACAGAATTAGTGCCATGCACACAGATGCTCCACCTAAATCAACAACGTCCTTGTCACCAACATTCTCCTCACTAGCAATAACCATCTACTTAGAAATAGCAGCTTCGCCATCAACCTTCCCTCTCTTACCATCGAAACTCACTTCCAAAGCACTCCTACCCAAGACCAACCACTCCAACAACACCTCCTATCGCAACCCCTGACACCGCTGCCAGGTTAACCCAATGACGACGCCGACCCCATGACACCTCCACCCAACACCATGATAACCAATCCGAACAATCCAACCTCTACATATCTACCAACGGAATCCCCCACATCAACTTCCAAAGAAATACCCGCATCTAACCAAATATAAATTGTAGGTGTAATATTTATTGGTTCACACAATGAAACATCATCAACTTGGAAAACGCCACGTTGTACAACTACATGCATCAACATCCAATTTTCATTATCCTTCATAGAGCACGCTATGGTAACACCATCCTTAATTTTAATATCCACATTAGAAACAACAGAATCACCCTCATTTTCAGCACCACCATCTACAAATTCAACTAACATGGCACACTCTTCATCATGCGCTGGAGCTAACTCGTCACAAGAACAAACTACAAGCTCCTCATCAAATGTAGTATCCCCCACTACAGTATCAGAAACAATAAACCCATTCTCAGTCAAACATGTTAACAAAATGTGAAGTACCACCAGTAACAAGCCCATTTTAAAAATCAAGCTCCTCAGCAAACTCCACCTCATTCATAGAATTCAGTATCACCCACATTTTCAGTACCGCAATCTACAGATTCAATTAACACAACACACTCTTCATCATGCGCAAGAGCTAACTCATCACGAGAACCAACTACAAGTTCCACATCAAACACAGTATCACCCTATACAGTTTCCAAAACAACAAGCACAATCTCAATATGACACGCTAAAATTCCCATCATCAAGTGTAGTATCACCATCCTTCGCATCCCCCACCGGTATAAGTAGTTTATCACCTGCGTTTTCAACACCAGCTTCTGTCGAGCCCACCTTTACAATACAACCAGTGATGTGAACGTCTACAGCTTTGGCTAAACAGACAGTGCCTACAACTTCATCTCTTGAAACTTCATTGACGTCCTTATCATGATAATTAAATAGCATCACCACTATAAACTAGTGACTCTACCTTACTTCTACTTGTTGTTTTCTTCGCACTATAAGGCTTTAACTCAATATCATTTGAGCATTCGACCATGCTTGTACCTTCCAGTTCAATAACATGGTATCGGAGCCAAATGATTCTTAAGGCTTGTGCGGTTAACAAAAAAAATTGTGAGTGTTCTTTCAATGTCTACGTTAAACAATTTTTCAATTTCTATTCCTCTATTCAAAGGAGAAAATTATCAATCATGGGCTATCAAAATGAAATCATATCTTAAAGCTTTAAGTTTATGGGATGTCATTGAGAGTGATATTGATCCCACTCCTCTTCCACAAAATCCAACAGCCACCCAAGTCAAAAAATATGACGAAGAAATGGCGAGAAAGCCAAGGGCACTTTCGTGTCTACATGGTGCCGTATCGGAAGAAATCTTCACAACTATTATGGGTTGTGAATCTCCCAAAGAAGCATGGGAGAAAATTAAAGAGGAGTATGAAGGAAATCACCAAACAAAATTAATGCAAATTTTGAACCTTAAGAGGGAGTTTGAAATAATGGGGATGAAAAGTAATGAAGGTGTTAAGGAGTATGGGAGTCGGCTGATGTCCATTGTCAACCAAATCAAGCTACTTGATGGAGAATTTAATAGCCAAAGGGTGGTGGACAAACTTCTTGTCACTCTTCCAGAAAAGTATGAAGGTAAAATTTCTTCACTTGAAGATACTAAAGATTTGTCTAAGTTAACATTTTCAGAATTGATCAATTCACTCCATGCGGTGGATCAAAGGAGAGCCATGAGAAATGAAGACGGTGAAAACAATAGTGAAAAAGCTCTTATAGCAAAGTTTTGTAATCAAAAGATGAAAGGCAAATCCCTCAAATGCAACAATTGTCACAAAATTGGTCATGAGGAAAATGATTGTTGGCATAAGGGAAAACCTAAGTGTTTCAACTGTCAAAAATTTGGGCATATGGCAAGGAATTGTAGGTTCAAAGACGAAGAGCAAGAGAACATGGCACAAGTGGCCGTGGAAGAGAACTTATTTTAGAGTTGTGGGTGAGATGTGCACCATGGAGAGAAGTGCTCCAATATTCAAAGAGTAGAGTTGATGAGAAGTGCTTCAACAATTGAAGGTGATGAGAAGTGCATCACAAATCGAAGAGAAGTGCTTCGTTTATTATCTCAATAACTTTGAAGCAAGGGTGTGTGTTAAAGTTAGCGCTTCAAAGTAATTAGTGTTGGATAATTTGTTGCAAGTTTTACTTAGTCTTTGTTTTGTTTAAATAATACCTAGTCTATAGGTTGAATGCATATTTAGTGGATGACGTGAGCTACTTTAACGAATCTAGTTAGGTGCTTGTAAGGCTATATATGCCTTTGTTCTATTTCAAGTGAGATATAAAAAAAATAAAAATAAAATGCAGTTTTTTTTTTTTTTTTTGGTTCCAACATTACTATCTTTCTCTCTCTCTTAATTTCTAACATAACTCAATATCATTTGAGCATTCGACCATGCTTGTACCTTCCAGTTCAACCTTTCCTCTGCATGAAACTTCATAAAAATCCTCCTCAACATCATATAGAGGGCTAAAACTATTGTAGAGAGTTAATTTTAGACAACATTTCACTGTGTTTATAGGAGGTTTTGGCTCTCTAGAATCATGAGCAATTGCGAATGTGGTCTACAACAATCGGTTCCAATAACATGCGTTGGGAGACAGATTGTTTCCCATTTACTAGCCTTGTCTCTCTTTTAGTTACGGCAAGCATAGCTTTCCCTTCAACGAGTTGTTCGACAAGGGTAATCTTGACTTTGGAATGATGTCTTATAACCGGAGTGAAAAGTTTAGTATCTTGTTCCCCCTCTACCAAAAAGGCGTATGGAATAAGATGACCGAGCATGTAATCATAGCATAGGAGCAACTCGTTTAGGAGTTTCAAGGAAGTGGAATCTTGTAAGGAAGCTTGAAGCGATAGAAAGTGCAAATTGGAAACCGCAAGCCTTAATATTGGGAAATCAGGAAGTAATGAGTTTGGATCTGGATCTAAGGTAATATGGACAGAAGAAGTGTTTATGACCTACTTTCCCTCATCTAAAACACCATATTGGGTCCTACACTCGTGAGCATTATGCCTAACGACGTTGCACCTATAACATTGATTTGAGGTTCCAGCTATGACAATAGGAGCCTTAAGACTCGAGGCTTATTGCAGATTTCGATGGGGCAAAATGGCGTGGCGGAGTTAGTAGAGCCTCAGCATATGAACGGTAGTGAAAGATGGGGTTAAAGGAACGAAAAGGGCGGTTTGTTTGGTGTGGAGAGTGACGCAGTGTGTGAAGCGAATTCGACGATGTAAATCGAATCCATCCAGGATCTCACACGAATAGCGGAAATAATCGGTGAATCGATGGTAAATCGATGAATTTAAGAATACCGTAAGGTCCAAATCCGTTGATCACGAAGATACCGGACTTTAGCAATCTTCGACACGTTGATCGCGCACGATACCGTGAGAGAAGATCTTCAATTTTTCGGACGTTAATCAAGCGCACTTGATTCCGTGAATTGACTTCAACAATTGTTGATTCGAGCGCACTCGAATGTCGAAGTGGAGATAGGAGATAACACTCGACTATCAATTTAAAAATGGAAGCACAAAGTACAAACCAAATTTTATTCAAATTTCAACAACCTTTACAATGACACACACACCCCTATTCATAGGTAAAGTACAACACACTCACGACTTAACGGTTTACAACATCATATGACTCAACAAAAGTAACGACTTTACAAAATACCAACATTCAATGACACGGAGACTTAAGAAAATTAGACGACTTAACACTACAGCCTCTTCAGCGACTTATGGTAGCTCGTTCATGACTTAAAAACCTCGGTAGCGACTTAAAGATAACGCCCAAAAATCACGCGACCTAAAATAAGTCGCTCGCGACTTAAGAAATGTCGCGTCTTCCTTCTCCTTGCTCATTCGCGACTTAAAATTATCATCAGCGACTTAAAATAAATCGTTCGCGACATAAGAAATGGTAGCGACTTAGGGCTGGAGAAAGGGGCGACTTACTGGAATTGCATAGCTCGTTCGCGACATATGGACAAAATCACGGCAGGCCAATTGCGCGACTTACTGGAGCATCAACGAATGTCGTTCACGACATATGGAGAAGAGGAGTAGGTCGCTCGCGACTTATTAGGAAGGACGACTCGCGATTCAGGGCATGGGCTTCTGCTCCTTGCTTGCGACTTAGGGTTGGGGAAACTCGCAGCTTATTCTAAGGTCGATTGCGACCTAGGGTGGAGGGCGGCAGCAACGTGCCGTAGGTCGTCGCTCGCGACCTAGAGGTAAACGCTTCATCATCCTCCCCTTGTTGGAAGGAATTCGTCTTCGAATTCACACTCTCGTCATCTTCGTCAAGTTTCTCCCCATAATACGGAATTAAGTGTTTGACATTGAAACATCGGAAATATGAACCTCTTCTGGCAATCTTAACCGATACGCATTATCATTGATCTTCTTCAAGATTTCTACTGGACCAATTCTTCGTGCTTCCAACTTGTTGTAAGTCCCGACTGGAAAACGATCTTTCGTCAAAACGGCATATACAAAATCTCCTTCTTTGAAGACAACACTTCTTCGTTTCTTATCCGCCATTTGTTTATACTTTCCATTCGACTTAAGCAATCGTTCCTGTACAACTTTGTGGCGTTCCTGTAACCCATTCACCAAATCACTAGCTCGTTTAACAACTCCTTTCTGAAATGGTATTGTCGTTAAATCCAACGGTCCCTTTGAAATGACTGAATATACAACTTGAAACGGACTGAAACCTATACTCCAGTTAACAGCATGATTATGTGCGAATTCCGCTTGACACAACTTCATATCCCAGCTCTTTAAGTTATCTTTCACAAGACATCTCGGTAAATTTTCCAACGATCGGTTAACCACCTCCGTTTGCACATCAGTTTGCGGATGGTAAGCGCTACTAAAATTCAGCTTTGTTCCGACCATCTTCCACAAACTCAACCAAAAGTGGCTTAGGAATCGAGTATCCCTATCAGAAATAATGGTCTCTGGTAATCCATGCAATCAATAAATCTCTTTAAAGAATAATTGAGCCACTCGAGCTGCATCCGCTGTCTTCTTACAAGCTATAAAATGTGCCATCTTCGAAAACCTATCCACTACAACATATATAGAATCATTTCCCCTCTGAGTTCTCGGCAAACCCAAAACAAAGTCCATGCTCACATCAACCCAAGGCTTAGTCGGTACAGGTAACGGCATATATAATCCTGTATTGGTCGATGTTCCTTTCGAAACCTGACAGATATGACACCTCTCCACAAATCTCTCTACCTCTTTCCTCATTGATGGCCAAAAATAAGATCGAGAAATTAACTGCAATGTACGATCTCTGCCTACATGGCCTTCTTCATGTAGCTCTTTGATAATCTTCATTCTTAAGCTGCAGTCTGGTATGCATAATCGATTCCCCTTGAACAAGAATCCATCAACCAATATAAATTCATCGATATTCCCATCCTTAACTTTCTCAACAAACTTTGCAAAGTAAGGATCCTCCTCAAACAACTCCGGCAATAATTCGAATCCTGTTACTTCAACCTTCAACGTTGTCAACAAGTGATTCCTCCTGCTCAAAGCATCCGCAACACGATTTGTCACCCCTGATTTGTGTTTTACCACGAAAGTAAATTGTTGTAGATATGCTATCCACGAAGCATGTCTCGCTGAAATCTTGTCCTGCCCTTGTAGATGTTTTAATGCCTCATGATTAGTGTAAAGAACAAACTCCTTCTGAAACAAGTAATGTCGTCAGTGCTTTATTGCTTGAACAATCGCGTAAAACTCTACATCATAAGTGCTATATCTCAACTTGGCTCCAGACAATTTCTCACTGAAATAAGCAACTGGTCTTCCATTCTGGCTTAATACTCCACCAATGCACACTTTCGAAGCATCAGTTTGCAATTCAAATAACAACTGAAAATTCGACAGTACCAGAATTGGTGTTGTCGTCAAGAGTGTCTTGATCTTCTCAAAAGCAACCCCTGCTTCCTCTGACCATACAAACTTCTTTTCTTTCATGCAATCGATTACAGGTGTCATCACACTGCTAAAATGTGGAATGAATCTTCGATAGAAAGATACCAATCCATGAAAACTCCTCACTTCCGTAATCGTCTTCGGTTGTGGCCAACTCCTGACAGCTTCCACTTTATTTTCATCCACTTGAATACCTTTCTTTGACAGAACATACCCCAGAAATAAAACACTGTCCGTCATAAACACGCATTTCTTTGTTGCTGCATAAAACTGATCTTGTCGTAGAATCAACAATACTTCTCGCAAATGCTGGATGTGCTCTTCCGTACTCCTACTATAAATCAAAATATCATCAAAGTAAATAACCACGAACTTTCCAACAAATGGTCTGAAAATCTGGTTCATCACTCTCATAAAAGTATTAGGAGCGTTTGACAAGCCAAATGTCATAACCAACCATTCGTATAGACCTTCCCTGGTTTTAAAAGCAGTCTTCCACTCATCACCCGGTCGAATACGAATTTGATGGTATCCACTTTTCAAGTCAATCTTTGAAAACACCACTGCCCCACTCAACTGATCTATCAAATCATCAAACCTCGGCATAGGAAATCTGTATCTCACAGTGATCTTGTTTAGTGCCCACTGTCCGTACACATCCTCCATGTCCCATCCTTCTTCGGTACCAATAAGGCTGGCACGGCACATGGACTCAAACTCTCCTGAACACGACCTTGTTCTAACAACTCCTCCACTTGCCTTCTCAGTTCTTCATGTTCCTTGGGACTCGTCCGGTAATGTGGCATGTGAGGTAACACTGACCCTGGCACAAGATCAATTTGATGTTGAATATCCCTCAACGGAGGTAATTCCTTTGGCAACTCCTCCGGAAACACATCACTGAATTCTTCCAATACCGGCTTCACTTCCTCTGAAACTTCAACTGATTCAGTAGCTTCATGTCCAATCAACAAAAACACTTCAGGACTCTCCATTACTTCTTCAACAAATTCTTTCAAAGTCAATAAAGTTTTCAGCTCCTCAATCTCCTCAGTTTTACTCTCTCCCTGCTGTCTCTTCTTTGGAACTAAAATAATCTTAACGCCTTCAAATATAAAACTGTAGCTATTGGTTCGACCGTCATGCTGCACTGCTCGATCATGCTGACACGGTCTTCCCAAAAGCAAATGACAAACATCCATCTCAACTACATCACACCAGATCTCGTCTTTATATTTCTTCCCAATAGAAAATGGAACTCGAACTCGCCTGTCCACTTTCACCTCTCCTCCTTTTCTTAACCACGCTAACTTGTAAGGATTAGGATGTTTTTCCGTTTTCAACTTCAACTTTCTCACAGTTTCATTAGAGATAATATTGTCACAACTTCCTGCATCAATCACAAACTTACAAACTTTTTCCAGAATAGTGCATGTAGATTGAAAAATGTTGCTCATCAACCAACTAGCCTCATCCTCTTGTTTGGGTGTTAAACAAGACCTTCTCATCATTAGATTACATCCTTCATCTCCCGATGCGATATCATGTTCATCTTCCTCCACTGGACTAGAATCACCTTCACCAACATCCTTGCCTTCAACTTCAGCAATCATCGTTCTCTTCTTTGGCTTTGGACATACGTTACTTTTATGACCCACTTCTTGGCAATTATAACATTTAAAATTGTTGTTGACCTTTGCCTTCTCAACCTCCTTCACAACTGGTTTACTGACGGCTTTAGAAACATTGGACCTCCCACTGACACCTTTGCTTTGAATATTGGAACTGGTAAACACACCACCTCCTCGTCTTTCTTGCTTCTCCCAAGCTATCGCTTTCTGGTGCGCTTCCGCCACAGATCTAGGATCAAACATATTAACCATATCCTGGATCTGCATTCGCAAACCTCCAAAAACCTAGCAGTCAACTGTTCCTCTGTCTCCATAATGTCATTTCGAGCAATCAGTTGATAAAACTCGTCAGCATAATCATTAACAGTCTTCGTCCCTTGCCTCAAATTCTGCAACCTCTGATACATGAGTGATTGATAATTGTAAGGTAAAAATGTAGCTTTCATCAATTTCTTCATTTTCTCCAAGTCAACAATCTTCGACTTCCCCATCCGTTCTCGTGCAAGTTTGGTTTGCTGCCACCACGCCATAGCTCTCCCTCTCAACCTAGTAGCAACCAACTTCACTCGACGGTCTTTCGGAATCTCCTTGAAATCAAAGATCTCCTCAACATTAGACAACCAGTCCAAGAATTCTTCTGCAACCATTCCACCTTTAAATTCAGGAATCTCCATCTTCATTCCCGATTCCCATCGACGATCATCCTCTACATCTCGATACTGACGTCGTGTTAGATCTCTATCTCGGTAATGAACACTTCCCCTATCACCATCAAACTCCTCATCAAAATCTGAAGTATATCGATGTCGATCACGACCACCAACCTCTCTACCACTACCACTTCTTCGATCTTCATTCCTATCACGATTGTCAGCACTTCTACGATCATGATCTTCTCTTCTCTCCCGATCTGAATGTGGTGAAACTCTACTTCTCCCATGGCTCGATTCAGGTAAAACCCTTCTTCGATTTTGATTCATTTCAAGCATCATTCTCTCTAATCGACCAATTCCTTCATTCAACTTTTCAGTGAAACTCTCGTTGATTCGTTGTTCCATTTCATCGGCCTCTTCTCTTCCATACAAAGCATTAATATTGCGATGACGTTGAGCTCGTCTCGGAGGCATGATTGAACTTCAAACAAACTCAAGAATAAATTTCAAACACTTTCCGAACTTTAATCCGAAGTGAGATGGATCGAAACTCCCAACTTGTTGCAACTTCACGATGAACACGATGAACACCAAACTTCTCAACAATTTGCAAATCCGATCTCCACACTTCAAATTCTCGAAACCCAAGTCTCTAAATAATGGAAACCTCTTGCGATCTAGCTCTGATACCAAACTGACGCAGCGTGGGAAGCAAATTCGACGATGTAAATCGAATCCATCTAGGATCTCACACGATTAGCGGAAATAATCGGTGAATCGATGGTAAATCGATGAATTTAAGAATACCATAAGGCCCAAATCCGTTGATCATGAAGATACCGGACTTTAGCAATCTTCGACACGTTGATCGCGCACGATACCGTGAGAGAAGATCTTCAATTCTTCGAACGTTGATCAAGCGCACTTGATTCCGTGAATTGGCTTCAACAATCGTTGATTCGAGCGCACCCGAATGCCGAAGTGGAGATAGGAGATAACACTCGACTATCAATTTAAAAATGGAAGCACAAAGTACAAACCAAATTTTATTCAAATTTCAACTACCTTTACAATGACACACACACCTCTATTTATAGGTAAAGT
Organism: Allium cepa; assembly: GCA_030765085.1. NCBI lineage: Eukaryota > Viridiplantae > Streptophyta > Magnoliopsida > Asparagales > Amaryllidaceae > Allium > Allium cepa. Next base: position 187,967,308 of record CM060930.1, on the reverse strand, counting down.
ACAACACACTCACGACTTAACGGTTTACAACATCATATGACTCAACAAAAGTAACGACTTTACAAAATACCAACATTCAATGACACAGCGACTTAAGAAAATTAGACGACTTAACACTGCAGCCTCTTCAGTGACTTACGGTAGCTCATTCGTGACTTAAAAACCTCGGTAGCGACTTAAAGATAACGCCCAAAAATCACGCGACCTGAAATAAGTCGCTCGCGACTTAAGAAATATCGCGTCTTCCTTCTCCTTGCTCGTTCGCGACTTAAAATTATCATCGGCGACTTAAAATAAATCGTTCGCGACATAAAAAATGGTAGCGACTTAGGGCTGGAGAAAGGGGCGACTTACTGGAATTGCATAGCTCGTTCGCGACATATGGACAAAATCACGGCAGGCCGGTTGCACGACTTACTGGAGCATCAACGAATGTCGTTCGCGACATATGGAGAAGAGGAGTAGGTCGCTCGCGACTTATGGGGAAGGGCGACTCGCGATTCAGGGCTTGGGCTTCTGCTCCTGCTTGCGACTTAGGGTTGGGGAAACTCGCAGCTTATTCGAAGGTCGATTGCGACCTAGGGTGGAGGGCGGCAACGACGTGCCGTAGGTCGTCGCTCGCGACCTAGAGGTAAACGCTTCATCAGAGAGAGATGAGAAGATGGAGGAGAAGGACGATATGTAACAACCAAATTTATTTGCTGAAGGAATGCCATTTTTTACATTATTATTTTTAAATTGTTTTAACAAATTTTAAATATGATATATGTAATAATATATATATAGTATTGTATTTTGTAATTATGTTAAGTTAAAGAAATAAAAGTAAGGGGATTTTAGGCTCAAGGAAAAAGTTGTAGAAAAATTTAGTTTTAGGGACAAGAAGTTTGCCTTTTAGGCTGAAGGACACTCTTTAGTGTAAATTACTGAATGATAGTTGTAACTACCATTATCTGTTTACACTAAAAACGTCCTTTAAATTAAAAAATAAACTTGCTGTCCCGGAGACTAATTTTTTCTCCAGCTTCTTCCATGTGTCTATTTTCCTGTAAAAGGAACCCATTTTCAAAAAAATAATATAGTGGTTGTTTTATATATTAATTTTGATAAAACTAACAAATACACATACACGTTTTCTGATTAAAAAAGTTAAATTTTTATTATAATTGTTAATATAATTTTTTACTTCATTCCCATTAAATAATGTATGTATTATTTTAAAGAAAATACCAATTCCGTACGGATTTGGTATAATAAAAAAAATTGTTAAATTATTTGTTCGTCGACAAATTAAAAATATTCAGTTTTTAAACATATTTATATATATACACATTAATTAATAATCTATCGAAAATTATATTTTAAGTTAAAAGTATAAAATTCTTTTACATGTACAACTGATATATATATATATATATATATATATATATATAAACATGCGTATACACATATATAGTGTAATTTGAATTTAAATTCAAATAGATATTCATCTAGATCTATTTTATTTTAAACTAACACAAGATATTTTGGATATTAGTTCAAATTATTTTGAATTTGTCAAAATATTTATTTTACAAAAACCTATAATTATATACATATACATAAACATACATACACATACATAAATACAAACATATATTTTTTTCATACATATTTATGGACAACAAATGTACATATAAAGGGTCAATGTGCCTATTTTGGTGTAAATTACATATATATAAAATAATTTGAAAGCATTTATATATATATATAACCATGTTTTGTTTTGTTTTCTTTAAGAATGTTTAATTTTAATGGTTATAAGTGTATAAAAATAAAGGTCCTAGATTTTAAATTACATATATAAGATTTATTTGTATTGTAATTAGTTTTATAATACTTTCTTTTAAAGTGAATTTATATTTACACACATAAGTATTTAGTAATAAAGTAAATTAAAAATGTAAGTTTATATTTACATTTAAAATTAAAGTGTAAATTCAATTAAAAATATTTATATACATGTGTAACCATGTTAATCACCTTAATAACACATGTTAGTTAATTAAGAGGGGTTTGTGACAAGTGTCTTTATTTTAAATTTTTTACTCTCTTTAATTTTTATAAACTTATCATACGAAGAAATTTGTTTCTTCTTCAAATTAGTGGCAAAAACCAAAAAGTATTTTCAAAACCTGAAATCTGCAAACTCAAATTAAAGCCTGTAAATCATTACCCTCTAATTCACTTCCAATATCAAGCCTGTTTATCACTTTCAATTTTTCTAGAAACAACAACCTGTTACCACCTTAAAAAAAAAAATCAAATTCCTGAAAATCAAACAATTTAAAACCTGCATGCATTTTTAAAAGTCAGAGATTTTCAAAACCTGATGAGTAAAGCAGCAGTTTCAACTAAAGATTAATTAAGCTACCTGCATGCAACAATCAAAAGCAAGTAAAAGACATTAGCAACTCAAGTCTTAAAAGCATTCTAGCAGAATTGCAAAAGATGTTCAAAAGGGGTTTTTCAAACTGAAGTTGCTTTCTGTTTTTACAGAACAGGTGAGTAAACTTAATCGGAAAGTTTAAGTAAATGAAAGTTGGGCATGTGAATTTCTGTGATGATGTATGTCTTGCATGTAAGTATATAGATGAAATCTTGGTGTTTATATTGTTTAAAAACTATGCATGATAAATCTGTTGAATGCTCTCTGTAATTTCAAAATACAGAGTAAATATAAACAAGAATTTCAAATTTTACCTAACAAATCATTATTAAGTATGAATCTTCAATGCAGCAGGTTCATTTAAATATGAATTAAGGTTTAAATCTTATTCAAATAAAAAAATTGTTTGAAAATCTGCTAAATCAGGAAAATACAGTGAAATTTTTAATAATATGATAAAATCATGTATTGAATTGTGTTGAATCAAATTCACATCTTGAATCTACTTTGTAAACCATGATTTTTAAGATGAAAATCAGGATTTTTAAAATTAAATTTGGGTTAGAAATCTTGTGTTGACCGAAATTTGGTTTTGGGCAAAATTTTAGTGACTGAGCAAATTTAAAGGGTCGAGCTTTGGATTGATGTTGTATTGATGATTGATGAACACGAGAAAAATAGTGGGAGAGTTAATCAATCTTCAGGGTGTTTGGAATTTGAGATTTTAGGGTTATTGTTCTGTGTTTGGTCGAACTCGAAATTCTTGCGACTGTGAATGATAGAGTGGATCGAGTTGCGAGCGGAATTGGGAGTAGGAGCGTGATGGCATTATGATGTTATGGCCGGAAATTTGAAGCGATCGAGGGTCGGCGTTGTGGGGTTGAAGGGTTTTTCTGGTGAAGTTACGGTTCTAATTCGACTGTGCTACCTTGATTTTTATTCAAGCTTTGTGATTGTTGTTTGAGGATTAGATAGGGGTGTGTGCTCGATCGCCAACCTGTAGGGGGTGTCAACGTTGGTGGCGTCGCCGTGGGTGAATTGTGCACGTGCACAGTAACGTTGCCGTGCCATTTCCTGTTGGGTTCGAGTGCGTGTGAGTGGTTGCTCGGGTAATTTGGGTTAGGGCTCGAGTTTGAACTCGAAGATGGTTAGGTGATTCTCTCCAGTGTATTTGGTTAAGTTTAATCTAAACAGAAAGAAGAAAAAAGGAAGAAACAGGAAATTGGGAGAAGAAGATGAGTACGAGAGGGAAGAGTGACTCGGGAAAATTTTTGGAATACGCGAGTGATGACTCGAGTTAAGTGAGGAAAGCACTCAGGTGGATTTACTATCAAACTGCAGTATTTAAAATGAGAATGAAGTTAAGTATAAATTAATTATTGTTAAGTTGAGTAGTTAATAACAAATTAAAGTTAATGAAGATTCTTTTAAATATAATTTAAATGAATAATAATTAATTAAGGAAATCATTAAGAGAAATTACTTTATAATTGTGATTAAAGGTTGACTAATTATTGATTATGTGATTAATAAATTTGTAATTAACTATTTGAAGTTGATTAATAAATGACTAGTAGTTAAGTAATTAAGTAATTTAGTTAACATATTGCTAATGATAAATTGGAAATTAGGGAATACTTAATTTGTAATTAAGCTGTGTTAATCAATAATTAAGGTCTATTAATTAATAAGGGATGAATTACCTGAATGAAATTAATTTTTAATTAATTTAAGGAAATCTCTTGGTGGATTATAGTTGATTGCTTAGAAAAGTAATTAAAGGATTGGTTAATATAGTTAATGAAAGATCATTAATTAAGTATTATCAAATGATTAATTAATGGAATTAATTAGAGATAATTAATTTTATTAATTAATTAAGGATACTCAATAATGAATTTGGTAAGTATAATTACTCAATGTAATTTATAAAAGTGTAATTACTTGGTAAAGTAATTAATAATTAATTACAGGGTGTAATTAATAAAGGGATGATTTATAAAGTGGAAGTAATTTGGATTAAGTTACTTTGTGAAATTAATAAAGGAATAATTACTTAGGGGAAATAGTTGAAAGGTTAATTAATCAGGGGATTAATTAGAAATAATTAATTAGGGAGTAATAAATTATTGGATGAAGTAATTAAGGGAAGTTAATTACTGTTGTTATCAATCAAGGGAGATTGATAATTATGGTTAGTAATTAATTAATAAAGTAATTAAAGGTTAATTATTGTATTGGGTAAGAACAATTAATTTGTGAAATTAAATTAAGGTTTAATTTCTTAAGTGTAATTAAAGGATAAATAGAATGATATTGAATGTCCTTGATTTATTGTTACTCCTAATATATGGTTTGTGATGCTATGTGATAATATATGTTTGATTTAAACTGTGAAGATGTGATTATCTATTGATGATGAATTACTGTGACATCCTGTATTAAAAGTAGAATTGTATTTCACTTGAATAATTTAAGTTAAGTTGACAATGGTTTTGAAGAGACCGGAGTAGGGTATTAGTAAATACCCGAAACCACTTTGATTCCTTATAGATTGATGTGAAACCATTAGGCTGGTTTATGATGATTTAAGTAAATTGGGTCTTTTAATCTAAGTTTTGACACTTAGAAACTGATATGTGGAATATGTGATGTCTACAACAACTTGTGAAGTTGAAAACTGATATAAGTTACCCCGGGTTTATATAAGTTGTATGCTTTTGTATTCCGTGTTGGATGAGTTTACTCACGCTGGTTTCCAGCCTGACCCGGGTGTTACTTTGATGTAATGCTCGGGCCAGACCGAGTATTACAGATTTTCAGGTAAGGACGTTCTGGAGCTCAGGAGGCGAGCTGGAGCGCATGATCGTATGGTGTTTTCCGCTGTGATATGCTATGTTATAACTAGAATATGTTGTCTTAGACTATCCGCTGTTGTGTATTGATTGTAACTCTGATATATATAAATGTGAATATACTGATAAGTTTTTCTTTGTAAAACTATTATTTATGTGATATTATATTTTATCCGCTGCGAATGTGAGATTCTGAGTTTGAGTTTTCTGTTTCTTCTTCTTTCTTTTTCTTCTTTCCACTAACTATCTGGAAATTTCTGGATCGAAATTTTCGGGTCGTTACATTTGGTATCAGAGCTGAAGGTTAAGCGAGAACCTTGGCTCTGTTGGGATCACTCATTATTAAGGATAGGGTAAGTGATACCCTAGGATGAGTTGAGTATATTTATATGAGAGAGCGTACTTGTTATTTTCTTATATAAAGATTTTAAATGATTTTATATAAGATTATATTTTGATATATAAAGCAATATATTTTTCTAACTAATAGTAAAGGAATTGGTTGTTAAATTGTTAAGTTAAATTAAGAAATAATAAAATACAACCAAACTAAAATTAAATCTTGAATTTGGGAAAGGTTTCAGGATAAGGATAATCAATTAATTTATTAATTAATTAAACTTTATTTAAGTAATGGATAATAATTGGAAATGATAAATAAAGAGGGAGTTACTTAATGAAGTAACTAGAGGCAAGTAATTTAAAAGACAATTACTAAATGAAGGTAATTAAGAAATAGGTTAATTACCGAATTCGATTAATTAATGACATAATTAATTTAAAGAAATAGTAAATAATATTATTTAATGGAATTGAATGAAATGGTCTTATTTCAAACAAGAGTTGCTTGAAAATATAAAGAAATTTGTTTGAATTAAAAACCAAAGGTGGTTTAAAATTTTAAAGTATAACTTGGTATGTAAAAGAAATTAATATGTATATATGTGGATATACATAATACCAAAGTTGGTTTGAAATAAACTCTAAATATTGAGTTTTGAATTTGGAATAAGATGCGATATCCAAGTGATAAGTTTTGAACTTATAAATGGGAAAATTTAGTAATGTGAGGTTAATCGGGATTGATTGAATTTAACTCGGAGGAAGTTAAATAAGTTTGAATGAACAATCTGATTTGGAAATTTCAAAATGAAATTGAGATTTAATTTGGAAAGGTAAAAGGTTAATCTGAATTGGGAGTTTGTGAGATCTCAAAATGGGTTTGAGATCTGGAAATTGTAAATTGATGGATGTTTTAAGATGAATTGAATGATATCATCCTATTGTTGTTAAAAATATTTAAGTTGTGAATTAGACTTGTTTAAATGAATAAGAAATGGAGTATGGTAATCCATTGTTGGGATAAAAAGGTAAATTGATTTAAAAGAATTAAATCAACATTTGAAGTATTAACTCGAATTTATATAATTCGAGATGGTTTAAAATTTGAAATTTAGTTCAAATTGAATTTGATTAGAATTGATTGAAATTGTGACTGAAGATGTATGAGTATAAGATTCAAATGGAAATTTGAATTGGATTAATTTGAATGATTTGAAATTGAAGTGGGTTCAATTTGAAGTTAGTCCAAATTAATTTGAATAATTTGGAATTGTAATTAAAGTTGAATAGTTTTAAATTCAAATGGAATTTGAATTGAATTTGGGAGGAAGTTAAGAATAATTCTACTGGATTTGGAAATAGAGTTTGAAATTGGGATTAATTCAAAGTGGAGTTGAAATGAATTGAAATTTATTTGAATTAGTAGAATTTGAGATCAAAGTTGAATAAAATTAAATTTGGAAAGAACTGAGGTTAATTCAACTTGAATTTGGATTGAATCAATTTCAGTGGAAATTGAAGTTATTTAAAATTGGAATTGGGTCAATTTAAATGAAAGTGGAAATTTAAATTGAATTGATAAGAATGGAGATTGGGAATTTAACAGTTTTGACTCTAGACTATTTTTAATATAAATTGTTTTAATATAAACCATTTTTCCAAGCTATTTATTATATATACAACTTTTCCTTTAAAAAGCCAAATTTTCTTATACTTGTTTTACAATTATTTTTGTAACTGTTTAACAATTTTCTAACTATTTTATAAACTAATTACTATTTTCAACTACTAATTACTATTTTATAGCTACTTTGCAATTATTTAAAATTTCTATGACTATTTAACTATTTTCCAATTATTTTACATCTATTTTACAAAATAGAAATTATTTTCCAACTACTTATCTATTTTAAATTTTTCAAGCTATTTTCTAAATAAATTGGTCAGAGTTTAAACTGTTATTGGTTAAATATCCAATCGAGATAAGAATAGAGGTGATAATCCAAATGGATTGAAGTAATTCTGAGTAAGTGAATGAAAATCAAAGTGAACATGGATAGAAAGAGAATTAATTTGGCTAATAACCAATAAAGATAAATACGTAGGGTGTACGTATGTTATTCTATTCGCATAGTAATTTGATCCAGATTCGAGCACAGATTTCGAGATAGTTATATCGATCCGACTGGGATTTTTCACTCGATTTTTGACGGCGAACCTGGATAAGGATTGTTGATTGGTTCTAGATGTTCTCTATCATAGTTAGGCTATGCAAGGAGAATGATGGTTTCTGATCAAGAAACCAGATCTTAGTCCGCACTAGAAAGTCGAGTGGACGATACTAGTTCGGAAGTGAAATTGTGTGATCGAGTGAGCGATCAGATTGGTATAGCGTACGGATGATATGTGTACATCGTACGGATTTGAATGAAAATGATATTGAAAGGAGTAATCAAATTTGAATATTAATTTTGAGTAAACAAAGTTAAATATCTTTGTTATATAAGATAAAACTCCCCTTGATGAATCTTTTGCCGGAAGAAATGGTTTTTGAAAATGTTTGAAGTATAAAAAGGAGTTTATACAAATTTGGAATGATCCAAAGTTTTGAAAGATTTTATATATCTGAATATATATATATATATAAAGGATATGAGGATTTTGGAAAAGGTTTTGACAACCTATGGATTTGGAAAAGGCTTTTGATTTTTGTGTAAAATCAATATTATATTTGGAAAGCCTAGTTGAGAATTATCGATTTTGGGATAATCGATTTTGTATAAAGGAGCTTTGAATGAGATCATACTAGGTGTATGATTTAAAGATACTATATATGTATAGTATAAAATGTTTTGATGATGCTCCGGGGAAAAAGGCGCTCCCTTGGAATGGACTTCTTAGGAGTACCACCGGGTGGTGCTGCCTTGAGCCCCAAGGGGGGGTTCTAAAGTTGATCCTATGAGGAGTCCGGACTAAACTAGTTCCTGAGGATTGTTGGGTAGCGAAAGTCGATGGCGCTGATGCCTACAGGGGCATTTGGGTTATGCTGTGACGACAGTGTAACTCGATGTCGCTGCGATCTACTGTGGGGACCATAGCGAAAATCATGTGGAGGATGAGTGTCAATAGTCTACACTTGATTTTGCCGGGAAGGCAACGCAGCATCGGTAGACTGCGATCTATGGTCAAGTGGAGAAGTTTCATTCTTTTGGCAGCGAAATTCGAGGGCGCTGGTGCCTACAGTTATATGGGTTTTTGCTGTGATAGCTACGTAACCCCAGTTGTAGCTGCGATCTGTAGCGGGTTCCATGGTGTAATCGAGGGGCGCGGAGGCCTACTGTTATCTATGGATTTTGTCGGGATGGCAACGTAACCATCGGGTTAACTGCGACTATGGATGGGGGTGATGATTTCCAGAGCATTCTCACTAAAGATATTCCTCTATTTTCAGAAACTAGTTTCTATATTTTCAATAAAATTATTTTTCAAGTATTTTCACTGGGTGTTGAATACAGGTCTTCTAAGTACTTGTAGATTTTCAGTCTTACGCCTGATCAACGTATGACCGAATTTCTGTGAGAACAAAGATGGACTGGTTGAAACATCGAGTTATAAAAAGTATTTTTATAAAACTATTTTTACAGTATTACAGATTTTAAAGGTATTTTTAAAATGATCAAAGAATACTTTAACCGGTTTTAAAATATTTATTAAATTCTGGCTTCGTTTCTTTTCAAGGACGAAAAGATTCAAAGGGGGAAGGAATGTGATAGCCCGAATTTTTAAGCATCTGTTGATTGATAATTAACTGGGTTAATTATTGAAATACAGATTTTTATTGGGATTAAATAATGAAATTCTGATAATTAGAGTATATCTGATATGTATATTGCTGAATTTGAACTATAAATATTGACTTATAAATATTTAGATAAATATTCATTTGATAATATTTATTTAATGATCTTCTTTTATAAATCTTTATTAAAATAAAATGGAACTCTGATAATTTAGAAAATATCTGGATATATATGTATGAATTTAAAACTATAATAAATAATTATCTAGAAATGATAAACTTGATGATAGACTAAAATATGTTAATAGAAGTATATAAACTTTATAATGTTGGAATATTTTAGTATACACATACAGGTATATAGGTATGCATATGAATAAATATATATAAAATAATTTGAAAGCATTTATATATATATATATATATATATATATATATATATAACTATGTTTTTTTTGTTTTCTTTAAAAATGTTTAATTTTAATGGTTATAAGTGTATAAAAATAAAGGTCCTAGATTTTAAATTACATATATAAGATTTATTTGTATTGTAATTAGTTTTATAATACTTTCTTTTAAAGTGAATTTATATTTACACACATAAGTATTTAGTAATAAAGTAAATTAAAAATGTAAGTTTATATTTACATTTAAAATTAAAGTGTAAATTCAATTAAAAATATTTATATACATGTGTAACCTGTTAATCACCTTAATAACACATGTTAGTTAATTAAGAGGGGTTTGTGACAAGTGTCTTTATTTTAAATTTTTTACTCTCTTTAATTTTTATAAACATATCATATGAAGAAATTTGTTTCTTCTTCAAATTAAAGGCAAAAACCAGAAAATATTTTCAAAACCTGAAATCTGCAAACTCAAATTAAAGCCTGTAAATCATTACCCTCTAATTCACTTCCAATATCAAGCCTGTTTATCACTTTCAATTTTTCCACAAACAACAACCTGTCACCACCTTAAAAAAAAATCAAATTCCTGAAAATTAAACAATTTAAAACCTGCATGCATTTTTAAAAGTCAGAGATTTTCAAAACCTGATGAGTAAAGCAGCAGTTTCAACTAAAGATTAATTAAGCTACCTGCATGCAACAATCAAAAGCAAGTTAAAGACATTAGCAACTCAAGTCTTAAAAGCATTCTAGCAGAATTGCAAAAGATGTTCAAAAGGGGTTTTTCAAACTGAAGCTGCTTTCTGTTTTTACAGAACAGGTGAGTAAACTTAATCAGAAAGTTTAAGTAAATGAAAGTTGTGCATGTGAATTTCTGTGATGATGTATGTCTTGCATGTAAGTATGTAGATGAAATCTTGGTGTTTATATTGTTTAAAAACTATGCATGACAAATCTGTTGAATGCTCTCTGTAATTTCAAAATACAGAGTAAATATAAAGAAGAATTTCAAATTTTACCTAACAAATCATTATTAAGTATGAATCTTCAATGCAGTAGGTTCATTTAAATATGAATTAAGGTTTAAATCTTATTTAAATAAAAAAATTGTTTGAAAATCTGCTAAATCAAGAAAATACAGTGAATTTTTTAATAATATGATAAAATCATGTATTGAATTGTGTTGAATCAAATTCACATCTTGAATCTACTTTGTAAACCATGATTTTTAAAATGAAAATCAGGATTTTTAAAATTAAATTTGGGTTAGAAATCTTGTGTTGACCGAAATTTGGTTTTGGGCAAAATTTTAGTGACTGAGCAAATTTAAAGGGTCGAGCTTTGGATTGATGTTGTATTGATGATTGATGAACACGAGAAAATAGTGGGAGAGTTAATCAATCTTCAGGGTGTTTGGAATTTGGGATTCTAGGGTTTTTGTTCTGTGTTTGGTCGAACTCGAAATTCTTGCGACTGTGAATGATAGAGTGGATCGAGTTGCGAGCGGAATTGGGAGTAGGAGCGTGATGGCATTATGTGGCTGGAAATTCGAAGCGATCGAGGGTCGGCGTTGTGGGGTTGAAGTGTTTTTATGGTGAAGTTACGGTTCTAATTCGACTGTGCTACCTTGATTTTTATTCAAGCTTTGTGATTGTTGTTTGAGGATTAGATAGGGTAGTGTGCTCGATCACCGACCTGTAGGGGGTGTCAACGTTGGTGGCGTCACCGTGGGTGAACTGTGCACGTGCACAGTAACGTTGTCGTGCCATTTCCTGTTGGGTTCAAGTGCGTGTGAGTGGTTGCTCGGGTAATTTGGGTTAGGGATCGAGTTTGAACTCGAAGATGGTTAGGTGATTCTCTCCAGTGTATTTGGTTAAGTTTAATCTAAACAGAAAGAAAAAAAAAGGAAGAAACGGGAAATGGGGAGAAGAAGATGAGTACGAGAGGGAAGAGTGACTCGGGAAATTTTTTGGAATACGCGAGTGATGACTCGAGTTAAGTGAGGAAAGCACTCAGGTGGATTTACTTTCAAACTGCAGTATTTAAAATGAGAATGAAGTTAAGTATAAATTAATTATTGTTAAGTTGAGTAGTTAATAACAAATCAAAGTTAATGAAGATTCTTTTAAATATAATTTAAATGAATAATAATTAATTAAGGAAATCATTAAGAGAAATTACTTTATAATTGTGATTAAAGGTTGACTAATTAATGATTATGTGATTAATAAATTTGTAATTAACTATTTGAAGTTGATTAATAAATGACTAGTAGTTAAGTAATTAAGTAATTTAGTTAACATATTGCTAATGATAAATTGGAAATTAGGGAATACTTAATTTGTAATTAAGCTGTGTTAATCAATAATTAAGGTCTATTAATTAATAAGGGATGAATTACTTGAATGAAATTAATTGTTAATTAATTTAAGGAAATCTCTTGGTGGATTATAGTTGATTGCTTAGAAAAGTAATTAAAGGATTGGTTAATATAGTTAATGAAAGATCATTAATTAAGTATTATCAAATGATTAATTAATGGAATTAATTAGAGGTAATTAATTTTATTAATTAATTAAGGATACTCAATAATGAATTTGGTAAGTATAATTACTCAATGTAATTTATAAAAGTGTAATTACTTGGTAAAGTAATTAATAATTAATTACAGGGTGTAATTAATAAAGGGATGATTTATAAAGTGGAAGTAATTTGGATTAAGTTACTTTGTGAAATTAATAAAGGAATAATTACTTAGGGGAAATAGTTGAAAGGTTAATTAATCAGGGGATTAATTAGAAATAATTAATTAGGGAGTAATAAATTATTGGATGAAGTAATTAAGGGAAGTTAATTACTGTTGTTATCAATCAAGGGAGATTGATAATTATGGTTAGTAATTAATTAATAAAGTAATTAAAGGTTAATTATTGTATTGGGTAAGAACAATTAATTTGTGAAATTAAATCAAGGTTTAATTTCTTAAGTGTAATTAAAGGATAAATAGAATGATATTGAATGTCCTTGATTTATTGTTACTCCTAATATGTGGTTTGTGATGCTATGTGATAATATATGTTTGATTTAAACTGTGAAGATGTGATTATCTATTGATGATGAATTACTGTGACATCCTGTATTAAAAGTAGAATTGTATTTCACTTGAATAATTTAAGTTAAGTTGACAATGATTTTGAAGAGACCGGAGTAGGGTATTAGTAAATACCCGGAACCACTTTGATTCCTTATAGATTGATATGTGAAACCATTAGGCTGGTTTATGATGATTTAAGTAAATTGGGTCTTTTTATCTAAGTTTTGACACTTAGAAACTGATATGTGGAATATGTGATGTCTATAACAACTTGTGAAGTTGAAAACTGATATAAGTTACCCCGGATTTATATAAGTTGTATGCTTTTGTATTCCGTGTTAGATGAGTTTACTCACGCTGGTTTCTAGCCTGACCCGGGTGTTACTTTGATGTAATGCTCGGGTCAGACCGAGTATTACAGATTTTCAGGTAAGGACGTTCTGGAGCTGAGGAGGCGAGCTGGAGGGCAGGATCGTATGGTGTTTTCCGCTGTGATATGCTATGTTATAACTAGAATATGTTGTCTTACACTATCCACTGTTGTGTATTGATTGTAACTCTGATATATATATATATATATATATGAATATATTGATAAGTTTTTCTTTGTAAAACTATTATTTATGTGATATTATATTTTATCCGCTGCGAATGTGAGATTCTGAGTTTGAGTTTTCTGTTTCTTCTTCTTTCTTTTTCTTCTTTCCACTAACTATCTGGAAATTTCTAGATCGAAATTTTCGGGTCGTTACATCTTGTTTCATTTAGATCTTTTTTTATTCTAATTTTTCAGATCACTTGTAGATTTTAAAATCATGTTCAAATGATATATTTTTTTAGATCTGTAGAATTAAATCATAAGATTTCTTATTGATTTTCATTAATGTATATCCATTTTTTTATGATAAATTTGAATTTGATCTGAAACTAAAATTGTTTCATAGAAATTTTAGACCTTATTCTGTTAGTTTTCTTTTTAGATCTATCATAGATCTAATTTTTCAGAATTCATTTTATATATATATATATATATATATATATATATATATATAATCTCATAAATCTTACTCTATTAATCTTATCATTTTAGATCTCATTCCATTGTTTGGTGGAAAAAAAAGGTTTTCATTTTGAAACTTTTTTTGTTTGGATTTCTATTTGAATGAGAACTATAGAAATAATTTTACCACATGATTTATATTTCCAGAAAAAATATTTCACTGTTTCTTAGAGAAACAAATATAAGAATAATACGTTTCTAGAAGATCGTATTAAGCTATATGAAAGAATAAGAACCTGAAGTTCATATGTGTGAATGTGAAAGATTAAAGTTTTCATAAGCCGAAATAAAGCCATGAAAAAAAATAAAAAATAAAAAATAAGCGAGCAATTCCAGAAGAAGACGTTGATATGTCCAGAAGACATAAAATAAAAATAATATGTTGAAATAACATTACAAATGTGGTAAATACTATTTCCTCGAAGAGAAAGAGTATTATGATTCTCATGTTCGAATACAATTATGAAGAGTCCTTCTATTTCATTGTATTTATTTAATATTGTGGACCTGAAGTTCTCAAATAAAAATTATGCATATAAGTTTGCATTTCTAAAAAAACGGTTTATATATATATATATATATATATATATATATATATATATCAAAACTCAAATATATAAATTTGAGATGTGAAGCTTTGAATTATTAGAAAAGCTAATTCAGATTATGGTAAATTCCAATTGCAATCAAACCTGAAGTTTGATAATGAAAATCAAGTTGTACCAATTAGGATCTAAAGTACTAAACAAAGACTTTATTCTAAAGTAAAATTGAAATCTGAAGTTCTAAAAATATTTGCCAATGATATTAACTATTAAACCAAATAAATGTATAGAAATTTGTTCACTCCAGAAGTGGTGATAATAATAAAAAAAATCTCCTGAAGAGATTTGTTGATATATTTGGTGCTTTTACTAAACCAAATAAATACATAGAAATATATCTATTCTCCTACTCTCTTTCTTTTTAATAGAGAACAATGTATTCAAAGAGGAAGTTTATTTCCTAATTTTTTTTCCTTCTTCCATGCATCCAATCATGTCTTTCAAAAGATAAAATATAATAGATCAAGTTTCTTTCCTTTAGCTCATCAAGTAAGTATTTTGGATTCTTCATAAAATGAATGTTAATATTTATACACACATCAATTATGTTTTATTATATATGAAACTCATTCATCTTTCCTCTTTCAGCAAAGAGGTATTCCAATGTTTACTATTTTATATGCTTAATCTTTTACCTATTATTATCATGTCGCAAGAATATACTTATTGATGTTATCAATAGCCGTAACTCATACAACGTACTTTTTAGTTGCCAATTCAAACTGTTTTGTTTTTCATGATATTATTCTTACATTATGTGATGTATAAATTTACCTCTCTCCGTTTAGCTTACAATATGTAAATAACCGCATGTATTAATTCATATATTAATCAGTAGCAATTAGTAAATCATTAAATAAAATTAATTAATTAATGAGAATGATCCAACAAAGATGCGTATAAATACTTCATACATTTATTCTTCTTTTATATCCCTTATTGTTGACAAGGATCATAACATATATACACGGTATATATTTATGTTTCTCACTATTGCAGTCGTTATGAATTAATAAATGGTATTTAATACTACCTATTTATATTCTTAAATCTACCTATATTATGAAAGTAAATATAATAAAGTCAGCACATTCTTTGATTATAATTCATCCCTTCTCCACCAATCAATCCATATAAATGTCTTTCCATATTTTCAAGGGTAGTTTTCCATTTTCAAGGAAATTAATGAACGCAATTAATGAGATTGGATCTAGAGCTATCAAAAGGATGTAAATAAGAAATTATAGTCGCATTTATATATTATATTTGGTTGTCTTTTACTATTTTACAGTAATATTTTTTCTTTTACTGTAACTACAATCAGATATGTGTTCTTACTTTATGAAATGTATTTATTATATACCCATGAATGATATTTTGATGCTTACGCATTTTTATTTCCACTTAAGTTGGTAATATGACAAACATAGCCAAGCTTGAATTTAAAACTTTGGACTTATTAAGAGATAACTTTTTGTCTAGATATTGGATGCTGACATTCAATTACAATCTCAATGCTTATAAAATGCCATTAAAAATGATAATAATGTCCTAGTAGGATAGAACAAAGACTCTTATATTTTTAAGATGTCATATCTACGACAATCTTAAAATAAGACATTTAACTGAAAAAGATCATCTTTACTTATGGAACTTCCTGAAGGAGCGTTATGACCACTAGAAGATGGTCACACTTCCAAACACTAGACAAGAGTGGTTGAACTTGAACTTACAACCAAATGGAAGTTGGTGCTTGTATGTTTTTCCTTTTAGAACTAATTGAAATAACGTACCGATGAATGTTGTGTTTTAATTAGTAGTCCATTTTAAATTTTTCTAGAAAGTATTAGCATTTACTTAATGCTTACAAATTTTAATAGTTGACTAACTATATTTTCTTTAATTCTTAAGATATGTACCATTAATATTTGAGTGATAATGTATGCCTACTAGATAGTGCAAATACTCATATGATTTTGAAAAACCAGAAGTTTTTCTCTGAACTATCTAAAAAATATTTAGCTAAAATTTCAACCATAGCAAATCTGCTAATATAATTGAAGGGTTCGGAAGAGCCCAAATAGTATTACCAAATGGTACGTATATCTTAATTCAAAATACATTATACTCAAGAAAATTTAAAAGAAATTTGTTAAGTTGAGGATATATAAATGAATAGCTACCATATTGGAACTATAATGAAAACGTCAAAAAATATCTTTGCGTTGTTTCTAAAATTGAAAGCCAGAAGCTTATTTTAGAAAAATTTGGTACAATTTCAACTAGATCATATTTCATGAAGTTTGGCATAATTGAATCCCATATTTAAACAGGATCTAGAAGCTCACAATATCACTTGAATGCATCTTATCAATTGATAAAAGAATTATCCTCCTATTATTAATATGCATGGTGTATTTACTAGTTGCAATATGATATTGGATCAAAATGAAAATCCAAATATGATAATTATTCAATGTTTGTCAACATTGAGGGGGAGGATAAAAAAGGGATACAAATTCATTTTGATTATCAAATTAAATATTGGTTGCAAAATATTCAGCAACTTGAATAAATTATTGACAATATCCCTAGTATACTTGCTCCAATATAAATTGAAATCCCAGATGGTATAAATCACATCTGAAGTGCGATAGAGAAGTCAATTGGAAATATTTTTTGGAGTAAAAAATAAAGATGAAAATAATGGAGGTGGGTGCTCTTGAAGAAACAGTAAAGGTGCTCTTCAAGAGACTAATGACATGATTGTCCAATTACCCTAGAAGTGGTTTAGATACCTAAAACATGATAATTAAAGAGATCTCAATAAATCATGTCTAGAACTGATAAGAAATAATCATCGATGATAAATATGTAAATAATAAAGCGCTTATGCTTATAAATAGATTAAAGATCTTGAATTAAGGGAAAACATGACTGGCCATCATGAACCCTTTACTAATAGAGAAATATGGACATGTAGTCTGCAAAGTAGCTAAAGTGCTTGAAACGCTTAATATACCCCCAAGGTATAAATGTGATTTAAATCATATTAATGAAAGTATACAAATTCCTTAAGAATATAAATACTTTCATGGTTAAAAGGAAGGTAAAGAATAAGGAGCGTAGATTACAACTTGCTTTTAAGTATTGTTGTAATGAAAATCTTGATATAATTCATGATGAGTAGATTACTTCCTATTTTTAAGTATTGTTGTAATAAAACTCTTAATATCCATTGAAGTCGTATTTGCGATATGCAGATACTTATTAAAGCATACAAATTCCTGAAGAATATATATAACTTTTGTAGTTATGAAGAATGCAAAAGACATGAAGTGTAGTTTACAACCTTCTTCTAAGTATTGTTGTAATGAAAATTTTGATATACTTCAAGATGATTAGATTACTTCCTACTTGTTAGTAATATTGTAATGAAATTTTTAATATTCATGAAAGATGTATAATTGCAACACGTAAAACTAATTTGAAGCACAAAACTGAAAGCACATGAAGTGTTTTTCGTAAAAGTAGCATACAAATTGCATAAAATGCAAATTATATTTGGAAGAAACAATCTTAGAAAATTTGATTGTATTGAATGAAACTATTAGTAAATTGTATTATTAATGAGATATATATTTGTTGATCCAGAAGTATCTATAACCAATTTGAGTTATCGAAAGACGAATACGAATTCAGAGGAAAATTTCAAATCAGGAGGAGCATCCGTAAGTATTTTAAAATGCACTCTTTTTCCTTAACTAAGATTTTTTCTCACTAGGTTTTTATTAGTAAGGTTTTAACGAGGCATATCTTGATCTAGAAGTATCAACTCTCCTGTAACATTTGAAAATAAGTTATAATGTACTCTTTTTTCTTATTTAAGATTTTTCCCACTGGGTTTTTCTTATTAAGGTTTTAATGAGGCATTGTCTTGATCTAGAAGAATCAAAC
The DNA here is from genome assembly GCA_030765085.1 of Allium cepa. Classification (NCBI taxonomy): domain Eukaryota; kingdom Viridiplantae; phylum Streptophyta; class Magnoliopsida; order Asparagales; family Amaryllidaceae; genus Allium; species Allium cepa. The sequence goes on along the minus strand of CM060930.1, from coordinate 187,948,758 downwards.
GTCTTTTCAAAAAATAACATCTCAAATATGTTATTTAAGTTAAATTATATTTTTATCCTTGACTAAGGTTTTTTCCATCGGGTTTTCCTTTGTAAGGTTTTTAATGAAGTGTTAAATTGATCCAGAAGTATCAAACTCTATTTGATGCAGTAAATTATTGAAATATGACATACTATATTGTACTCTTTTTCCTTCACTAAGATTTTTCCCATAGGGTTTTACTTAGTAAGGTTTTAATAAGGCATTAGTTTGACCCAGAAGTATAAAGCTTTATTTAAAGAAACAAGAAAATAAAATATGTCATCGTACTCTTTTTCCTTCATTAAGATTTTTCTCATTGGGTTTTTCTTAGTAAGCTTTTAATGAGGCATTATTTTGATCCTGAAGTATCAAACTCCTTAAAAGGAATATCACTGTATGATATCTATGATTTCAAGTTGCACTCTTTTCCTCGTTCAAGATTTTCCATTAGGTTTTCCTAACAGAGGTTTTTAATGAGGCAACAGACAATATTCATAACGACTTAATGGAAGTATTAAAGCGAGATAATAATGAGAGAGGGAAATTGTCATGGACGCTTCAAATGGAATAATTTATAGCTACTATATGAGCATTCAAGATTTTGAAGACGCATATTCAAGGGGGAGTATTATAATATATGTAAATATATTATAGTGAATATGCTATGTACTGTTTTGTATTTAGTCCCACATCGTGGGAATAGTTCTATCCCAAGCTCCTAGGCCATTATATAAAGGAGCTAATGTAATGAAAATGTATGATTAATCTCAGTGGTGAATAAAATATTTTCTTCCTCTTCCTTTAATGTCTTCTTATTCTATAACAAAATAAAACATATCCTTAAATTTTCAGAATCAAATATTACATTATTATTCCTATTTCCCAGTGTAATAATAAGGGTGCTACTATATACACTAACTTTTCTCCTTCTCTTACCCACCTCTTTTCTCAGCCATTGACATTTTATAAAATATTTCTCTCACCCTTATACACCCACCTCTTATTTTCTTAATTTTTTTAAGAAAATAAGCATTCAATTTTTCGTCTCTTTAAAATATACCCATAATGAACTCAAATCTCATCAATTTCAATCATTTTTTCTATAAATTTTCATCAATTCGAAATTTGACTAGAAAATTTTAGTTAATTTTAAGGCTGTCAAAAACGCACACAACCCGCTTACCAAGAAAATAAACAGGTTAGGTCAAAACCATCTAATTAAACGAAATTTTTGGGTTAGCCTAATTATGCCAATTAATTAATTGGTATAATGGGTCTGGCCCGCATAACCAATTAACCCAGCATAAGTTTTATGGATTAGTCTTTCATTCTCGTTCAAATTCTAGATCTATAAAAAAAGGCGTTACTATATATACCCACCAATACACTCTGCAATACCACTGAAATGGATAATAAAAGAACTAAGAAAAAATACTTTAAACACCCACCATTATAATTATCTCCAAAGATTAAAATTTCTATGAATTTTTACGGAGAACCTCACTTAAAATTTATCTATCACCTTAAGCAATTACCTTTTTGAAGGTTATCCTTGCAATCTTTTTAAATTTAAGTTGTTGAATATCCTAATATACTAATATTCAAAAATGTTCAAACTAACTAAATTTCTATTAAAATTTTGAATTACTGGGAATTTATAGGTGTGGTGAAAAAATCAGAGTTTTGGGCAGCAAAAGCAGAACACCTAATGATCTAGTCTTTCGACACACTCAAAAATTCTAATCCAACAAATAGAATAAAAAGAAAAATCAAAAGTCACAAATTATAGATAGAAGATAGAAAAGGAAAGAACATGCCGATATAACGAGATTCGGTTATGCCTACGTCCTCGGACTCAACAACCTTTGTTACTTCTTCACATCACGAGGGAGTACTATACGAGAAGAAATCAAATCACTCAATATAAATTTCTCACCCTACAACAGATATGGAAAAAGGTATCTTATTAAAGATATTTTTTGAAGAAATCTCTTGTTGTCTCGTGATGATAAAAGATGAGCAAAAGTCTTCATATTTATAGGAGCAAGAACGAAGATTGCCTTGGAGATAAGGATGAAATGTTTTCAGATATTAATTGATTTGATTTCAACACAAATCTAGCGTATTCGCATTTGTTTCCACATATATCTTTATCTGGTTGATTACTCAAACTGATTAATATCTATTATGATATTAATTGATTCTCTTTCCAATTTGTTTCTCATATTTGACTGATTATTTCCCATTTTGTTTCCAATTTCCTCCTCCATAGCTACTAATCAACTGGAACTATTAACTAAACTAATGGCATCTTGACAGTCTCTAGGCTCATCATGAAATATGCTTAACGCATAGGTTGCCAAGTCATCGAATTCAATGTCTTCAATGCTTAATCTCACAAAATCATCAAGCCATCTAGGTCTTTTCCTCTTTCTGATTGGTCGAGTTTGAATTTGTGATCCAGCTTGAGATTGATCCTTTTTCCTCTCCTTATCAACCAGGTGTCAATGGAAACACCATTTTCACTTGTATGGAAGTCCGACGATCTACTTTATGTTTGGTATCTGAATTTGTCTTCTCAACATCAATGTTAAGTGAAGAATAAGGCTCCACCTCCAACATAGCCTTTTCATCAAATGTAACATGCCTGCTCTGGATAGTAGGACACCACAACCTATAACCCTTACTCCTCTTCTATGGCTAAGAAAAATACACCTACGCGATCTTGGATCCAACTTCCCTTTACTTTCATATACATAAGATAGACAACCAAAAACTTCGAGAAAGGAATATGAAATAGGCTCTCCCTTCCATACTTCTTTAGGAATGTTCATATTTATGGCGGTAGAAGGATACAGTTGATGAGGAAAACGGTCGTAGATAATGCTTTTGCCTAAAATCTCTTCTCTAATCTAGTAGTCAGACGTAAGCAACGAGTTCTTTCTAATAAAGTCTGATTCATCCTCTCCGTGACTCCATTTGCCCAAGGGTCCCCTGGTGCAGTGTAGTGCCTTTTGATTCCCTCGGACTCACAAAATTTGATGAACTGTTAAGAAATGAATTCAATACCATTATTTGAAAGAAGAATCAACAAGAGATTTCCAACTTTGAAACCTATTAAAAATTTCATCCTTAGACTTCATAAATTAAACCCATACCTTTCTAGAAAAATCATTAACAAATAAAACAAAATATCAGGCTCCTCCAAAAAATAGGCATGGTGCGGGGCGCCAAACATCAGTGTGAACATACTCTTAAACATCTTTAGACTTATGCTCTACAATGTCAAAAGAAACCTCTGTTTGCTTTCTAAGTTCGCATCCTTCACAAAAACCAAGTTTTGAATGATGAATACCGTCAATCAAACATCGCTTTCTCAATACTTCCAAACTGTGCTCTCCAATGTGTCCCATATGAAAATGCCACGATTTGGTAGAATCGGAATCAACAGAATGAACAACCGAAGAAGACTCCACAATAATAGTGGTACCCTTTGGAAAATTTAAATTTCCAGCTTTTACCCCTTTCATCACTAACAATGAGCCATTTGTAATTTTCAATGAATCTTTTTCTATTACTCACTTCAAGCCAAGATCGCACAATGCTCCAACAGAGATCGAACCATGCTTCAAATCAGGCACATGCCCAACATCACACAAAGTACGAACAACGCCATCAAACATCTTGATCTTCACCATTCCAATACCAATCAGGTGACAAGTAGCATTATTTCTCATGAGAACCTCTCCTCCATCAAGCTGACGATAAGTGGAAAAAGAGCGTTTATCAAATGTCATATGATAGGATGCTCTAGAGTCAATAATCCACACAGTACTCTTCATAGAAGAGGCAGAAGCTGTAAAAAACACTATGATCACTCTCTGAATATGATGTTTCCGTTGTAGTATCTGAGGCCTTTTGGGTAACGAATTTTTTATTTATTTTCCAACTTGGGGCAACCTGCAATATAATGTCTACGTTTCTACAATAATGACAATCTCCCTTCGGAGCTCTCTTTGACTGAGATCTTGACTTGGCTCTATATCCACCATATTCGGGTATATTCTTACTTCTTCCCCTTTGCACAATAAAGTCTTTAGAATCACTCTCCATGCTCATGTTTGCTAACTTTCCCCTCAACAACTCGTTGTGCAAATTTGTCTTCACATCCTCCAAGTAAATAGAAGAGGGCCCATAGATCATAAAGTTAACTAAAGTGTTATACTCTGTATGCAGAGAACATAAAATAATAATAGTTTGCGCTTCAACCTCAATTTTTACTTCAGCTGCTCGAAGAATAATTACAAGTGTGTTTAGGGCATCCATGTGAGCTAATACATTGGTTCCAGGCTTTATCTTGAACGAGTAAAGTTGTTGTTAAAGGATGATGCGGTTGGTGAGAGACTTGTCGTAGAACTTTTTCTGAAGAGCATCCCACAATTCCTTAGCAGTTTTCACATGAGAAAACTATCTAAGTATTTCATTAGAAAGGCTAAGTTGGATGGTATTAAGAGCATCATCTTCCAATTCCTCAATCTCTTCAGGTGCTAATTTCTTCAATTTGTCTGGATTTGAGACAACCTTAAAAGTCCTCTCTTTCTTTAACACCGCTTCCATCATCATCTTCCATGTGTCAAAATCTCCCTTTCCATCAAATCTAGAGACTCCATAATTGGTAGAGCTTCTACCAGTGCTATTCTTTGTAGAACTAGACATAACTAAAATAGTCTTCAAATAGAACTACAAGCTCTGCTACTGAACCATGGTGGAAAAAAATTAGAGTTTTGGGCAGCGGAAGCAGAACACTCAATGATCTAGTCTATCGAAAATCTCAACAATTCCAATTCAATAAAGAGAATAAAAGAAAATTCTAAGTGCACAGATTATAGATAGAAGATAGAAAAGAAAAGAACACACCGATATAATGAGGTTCAACTATGCCTACATCCTCGGACCCAACAATCTTTGTTACTTCTTCACTTGAAGAGGGAGTATTATATGAGAAGTAATCAAGTCAATTAATATAAATTCTCACCCTACAATAGATATGAAATATGGATCTTATTGGAGATATTTTGTAAAGAACTCTCTTGTTGTCTTGTGATAATAAAAGATGAGCAAAAGTCTTCATATTTATAGGAGCAAGAATGAAGATTGCCTTGGAGACAAGGATAAAATGTTGTTAGATTCGCTTGATTTTACTTCAACAATTTTTTTGCATATTTGTGTTTGTTTGCACATATATCTTTATGTGATTGATTCCTCGATATCTATTATTATATTAATTTATTCTCTTTCTAATTTGTTCCCCATATTTGACTAATTATGGGAATTAATTAATATTTTCTCCTTAACAAATTTGGAATAGATTTAAATCATCCAAATGTAACATTCCTTCTCGATTTAAATATATTCATTAATCAAAAAAATTGTTTATTGGGTCAGCGCCCATGGCGGTAAGTATCTCGTACCACACTAATCAAGTTTGAGCAATGCTCAAACTTGTCCTTTGGAACCGACTTTGTCAACATATCATCTGGATAGTCTTTTGTGTGTACCTTTGATAGCTTTATCTTATTCTCTCTTCTTCAAGCATGAGAAAGGAACTTCTAACATCAATGTGCTTTGATCGTGAGCTGTAGGCTTGATTCTCAACAAGATGAATGGCGCTCTGACTATCTGAAAACAACTCCACCGTCTTCTGCATCATTGATAAATCCTCCAAAAACTGCAACAAATACCATCCTTCCTTGGTCGCTTCCAGGATAAACATAAGCTCAGCCACAGTGGTTGATAAAGCTACAATGGACTGTAGCTTGGATCTTCAAGAAATTGGGCTATGCCAAGTGTATAAACATAGACCGAAATTGATGTCCTACCATCTCTATCCCTAGCATAATCAAATCACAATTACCCCTTAGAGTTATGTCGCTGTCTCCAAACAACAAGCCAATATCAGAAGTGTCTCTCGAATATTGTAGAATCCACTTTACTGCTTGTCAATGAGTCTTACTTGGGTTAGATATGTATCTGCAAACAACACCAACTGCATGAGCTAAATCATGCCTTGTGCATACCATAACATACATAAGGCTTCCAACTACACTAGGGTAAGGAATATTAGACATATCCCTTTTGTCTTCATATGATGTGGGACATAAATTTCTCGATATTTGAAATCGAGATCTTTATAGAGTAGCCACCGATTTAGCTTTCTCCATACCAAATCGAGATAGGATTTCTCGATATACTAAGTTTGATTAGCCTTAAAACTCTTTGCTTTCTATCCCTCTGAATCTCCATCCTTAAAATTCTCTATGTATTTCCTAAATCTTTCATATCAAACTCCTTGCTAAGCTCCATCTTCAACCCTAAAATCTTAGTCACGCTCTTAGAAGCTATCAACATATCATCAACATAAAGCAACAAATAGAAAATGTCTTCATTACACTTCTTAAAATAGACACATTGGTCCTTAAGTTTCTAGAGTAACCATATGAGATCATAAACTTATCAAATTTCTTATATCACTATCTAGCAGACTATTTTAAACCATAAAGAGATTTGTTAAGCTTACAAACATGACTAGGCCTGCTGCTATCAATGAACCACTCTGGCTGCTGTAGGCAAATGTCCTTCTCGAGATCACCATACAAGAATGTTATCATGACATCTAATTGTTCCAACTCTATGTCAAAGAGGGTAACCAGTGCCAAAAGAATGCGAATGGAAGTGTGTGCGACAACTGGAGAAAAATATCATGGAACTCCACACCTTTCCTCTGAACATAACCCTTCGCCACTAATCTTGCCTTGTACCTCAAGTCACCATTGTCGTCGTCTTTCACCTTATAGATCCACTTACACCCAATTGCTCTCTTATCAAAAGGAAGTGGCACTAAATCCCAAGTGTGATTTTTGTGCAAAGACTCAATTTCCTCCTCCATAGCGACTAACCAACTGGAACTATCAACTGAACTAACAGCATCTCGATAGTCTCTAGGCTCATCATGAAATATGCTAAATGCGTAGGCTACCATGTCATCGAGATCAATGTCTTCAATGCTTAATCCCAAAAAATATCAAGCCATCAAAGTCTTTTCCTCCCTATGATTGTCGACTTTGAATTTGAGCTCCAACTTGAGATTGATCCTTTGTCCTCTCCTCATCAACCACGGTGTCATCGGAAACACCACTTTTACTTGTATGAAATGCCGACGATCTACTTTTTGTCTGGTACAATGAATTTTTCCTCTCAACATCAATAATAAGTGACGAAGAAGGCTCTACCTCCAACATAGCCTTTAAATTAAATGCAACATGCCTGCTCTGGGAAGTACGACACCACAACCTATACCCTTGACTCGGCTCCTATAGCCAAGAAAATAAACTTGCGCAACCTTGGAACCAACTTCCATCGCTCTCACGCACATATGCTAGACAACCAAACACTCTAAGAAAGGAATATGAATAGGCTCTCCCTTCCATACTTCTTCAGGAATCTTCATATCTATGGATGTAGAAGGTGTACGGTTGATGAGTAAAACCATCGTAGATAATGCTTCTGCCCAAAATCTCTTCTCTAATATAGCAGTCAGGCGTAAGCAGCGAGTTCTTTCTAACAAAGTCTTATTCATCATCTTTGCAACTCTATTTGACCGAAGGTCCCCTGGTGTGGTGTAATGTCTTTTGATTCCCTCAGACTCACAAAATTTGGTGAATTGTTGGGAAGTGAATTCAACACCATAATCAGAAAGAAGAATCTTTACTACCTTTCCAGACTGCTTCTCGACAAGAGATTTCCAACTTTGAAGCCTATTTAAATTTTCATCCTTGGACTTCGTAAAGTAAATCCATACCTTTCTAGAAAAATCATCAACAAATGAAACAAAATATCTGGCTCCTCCAAAAGATAGGCATGGTGCGGGGCCCTAAACATCAGTGTGAACATACTTTAAAACATCTTTAGTTATATGCTTTGCAATGCCAAAAGAAACCTTCGTTTGCCTTTCAAGTACACATCCCTCAAAAAATCCAAGTTTTAAATGATGAATATCGTCAATTAAACCTCTCTTTCTTAATACTTCCAAATTGTGTTGTCCAATGTGCCTGATACGAAAATGCCACAATTTGGTAGAATCGGAATCAACAGAATGAACAACCGAAGAAGACTCCGCAACTACAGTGGTGCCCTTCAGCAAATATAGGTTTCCAGCTTTTACCCCTTTCATCACTAACAATGAGCCATTTGTAATTTTCAACAAATCCTTTTCTATTACACGCTTATTGCACAATGCTCCAACGGGGATCAAACTACGCCTCAAATCGAGCACATGCCTGACATCACACAAAGTACGAACAACACCATCAAACATCCCGATCTTCACCATTCCAATACCAATCAGGCGACAAGGAGCATTATTTTCCATGAGAACCTCTCCTTCATCAAACTGACGATAAGTGAAAAAAGAGTGTCTATCAGGTGTCATATGATAGGATGCTCCAGAATCAATAATCCACATAGTACTCTTCCTAGAAAAGGCAGAAGCTGTAAAAAATACCAGGATCACAATCTAAATATGAAATTTCCTCTGTAGTAGTTAAGGCCTTTTGGGTAACGACTTTGTTTTTATTCTCCAACTTGGGGCAACTTGCAATATAATGTCCATGTCTTCTACAATAATGAAAAACTCCTTTTGGAGCTCCCTTTGACTGAGATCTTGACTTGGCTCTATATCCACCATTTTTGGGTCTACTCTTACTTCTTCCTCTTTGCATAATAAAGCCTTTAGAATCACTCTTCATGCTCATGTTTTCTAACTTTTCCCTCAATATCTCATCATGCAAATTTGTCTTCATATCTTCCAAGCAAATGGATGAGAACCCATAGATCATAGAGTTAACAAAAGTGTTATACTCCGTAGGTAGAGAACATAAAAGAATGACGTCTTGTACTTCATCCTCAATCTTTACTTCAACTGCTCGAAGATTCATAAAAAGTGTGTTTAGGGCATCCATGTGAGCTAATGCATCGGTTCCAAACTTCTTCTTGAACGAGGAAAGTTGTTATTGTAGGATGATGCGATTGGTGAGAGACTTGTCGTAGAACTTTTTCTGAAGAGCATCACATAATTCCTTAGCAGTTTTCACATGAGAAAACTCTCTTGGTATTTCATCAGAAAGGCTAAGTTGGATGGTAGTAAGAGCATCCACTTCCAATTCCTCAATCTCTTTAGGTGTTAGTTTCTTCAATTTGTCTAGATATGAGACAACCTTAAAAGTACTCTCTTTCTTCAACACCGCTTCCATCTTCATCTTCCATGTGCCAAAATCTCCATTTCCATCAAATTTAGCGACTCCATAATTGGTAGAGCTTCTACCAACTCTATTCTTTGTAGAATTAAACATAGCTGAAATAGTCTTCAAATAGAATTACAACCTCCGATACCAAACTATGGTGAAAAATCAAAGGTTTGGGCAGCGAAAGCAGAACACCCAATGATCTAGTCTGTCGGCAATCTCAACAAATCCAATCCAACAAAGAGAACAAAAGGAAAAATCAAAAAAGCATAAATTATAAATAGAAGATAGAAAAGGAAAAAACACATCGGTATAACGAGGTTCAGCTATGCCTACGTCCTCGAACCCAATAACCTTTGTTACTTCTTCGCTTCAAGAGGGAGTACTATATGATAAGAAATCAAATCACTCAACATAAATTTCTCACCCTACAGTAGATACAGAAATAGGGATCCTACTGATGATATTTTTTGGAGAACTCTCTTCTTTTCTTATGATGATAAAAGATGGGTTAAAGTCTTCGTGTTTATAGAAGCAAGAATGAAGATTGCTTTAGAGATAAGGAAGAAATGTTTCCAGATTCGCTTGATTTGATTTTAACACGAATCTAGCATATTTGTGTTTGTTTCCACATATATCTTTATCTCATTGATTCCTTAAATCAATTAATATCTATTATGATATTAATTGATTCTCTTTCCATTTTGTTTTCCATATTTGACTGATTACGGAAGTCAATTAATATTTTCTCCTTAATAAATTTAGAATAGATATAAATCGACGAAATTTAACACTCCACCTCGATTTAATATATTCATCAATCAATAAAATTGATGGTTAGATCAACACCCCATGGCGCTAAATATTTCATACCACACCAATCAAGTTTGAGCAATGCTCAAACTTGTCCTTTGGAATCGACTTTGTCAACATATCAGCTGGATTGTCTTTTGTGTGTATCTTTGATAGCTTTATCTTATTTCTCTCTTCTTCAAGCATGATAAAGTAACTTATATCAATGCACTTTATCTGTAAGTTGTAGGCTTGATTCTCAACAGATGAATGGTGCTCTGGCTATCCGAAAACAACTCCACCATCTTCTGCATTATTGATAAATCCTCCAAAAGCTGCAACAAATACAATCCTTCCTTTGTCGCTTCCACAATAATAATAAGCTCTGCCTCAGTAGTTAATAAATCTACAACAGACTATAACTTGGATCTCCAAGAAATCGGGCCTATGCCAAGTGTATAAACATAGCCCAAAATTTATTTCCTACCATATCTATCCCCAGCATAATCTGAAAAAAAATAACCGCTTAGAGTTATGTCGCTACTTCCAAACAACAAGCCAATATTAGAAGTGTCTCTCAAATATCCTAGAATCCACTTTACTGCTTGCCCATGAGTCTTGACTGGATTAGACATGTATCTTCTAACAACACAACCGCATGAGCTAAATCAGGCCTTGTACATACCATAGCATAAATAAGGCTTCCAACTGCACTAGAGTAAGGAATATTAGCTACATACCTTTTGACTTCATCTGACGTGGGACATATACTTCTGAATAGTTGAAATCGAGAGCTTAATGGAGTAGCTACTGGTTTAGCTTTCTCCGTACTAAATCAAGATAGGGATTTCTCGATATATTAAGTTTGATTAACCATAAAACTCTTTGCTTTCTATCCCTCTGAATCACCATCCCTAAAATTCTTTGTGCATTTCCTAAATCTTTCATATAAAACTCCTTTCTGAGCTCCATCTTCAACTCTAAAATCCTAGTCATGCTCTTAGAAGCTATCAAGATATCATCAACATAAAGTAACAAATAGATGATGCCTTCATTACACTTCTAAAAATAAACACATTGGTCTTTAAAGCTTCTAGAGTAACCAGAACTTGTCAAATTTCTTATACCACTGTCCAGGAGAATGTTTTAAACCATAAAAAGATTTGTTAAGCTTACAAACATAACTGGGCCTACTACTGTCAATGAACCCTTCTGGCTGTTGTAAGTAAATGTCACCCTTGAGGTCATCATGCAAGAATGTTGTATTGACATCTTATGTTCTAACTCATGTTGTAGTGGGCAACCAGTGCCAAAAGAATTCGAATGGAAGTGTGTCCGACAACTGGAGAAAAATATATCAAGGAACTCCATATCTTTCCTCTGAACATAACCCTTCGCCACTAATCTCTCCTTGTATCTTAAGTCACCATTGTCACCGTCTTTCATCTTATAGATCCACTTACATCCAATTGCTCTCTTGTCGGAAGGTAGTGGTACTAAATATCAAGTGTGATTTTTGTGCAAAGACTCAATTTCCTCCTCCATATCTACTTATCAACTAGAACTATCAACTGAACTAATGGCATCTCGATAGTCTCTAGGCTCATCATAAAATATGCTTAATCATAAACTGCTATATCATCGAAGTCAATGTCTTCAATGCTTAATCCCACAAAATCATCAAACCATCTAGGTCTTTTCCTCTCTTTGATTGGTCGAGTTTGAATTTGAGCTCCACCTTGAGATTGATCGTTTGTCCTCTCCTCATCAACCACGGTGTCATCAGGAACACCATTTTTACTTATATGGAAGTCTGATGATCAACTTTGTGTCTGGTACTCTGAATTTGTTCTCTCAACATCAACATTAAGTGAAGAAGAAGGCTCCACCTCCAACTTAGCATTTTCATCAAATGTAACATGCTTGCCAGTAACAATCTTCTGGGTATACCACAATCTATAACCCTTAACTCCTCTCTTATAGCCAAGAAAAATACACTTGCGCGATATTGGATCCAACTTTCCTTTGCTCTCATGCACGTAAGCTGGACAGCCAAACACTCTGAGAAAGAAATATGAAATAAGCTCTCCCTTCCATACTTTTTCAGGAATCTTCACATCTATGGCGATATAAGATGTACGGTTGATGAGGAACCACCATAGATACTTCTACCCAAAATCTCTTCTTTAATATAGCAGTCAAACGTAAGAAACGGGTTCTTTCTAACTAAGACTGGTCCATCCTCTCTACAACTCCATTTGATTGAGGATCCCTTGGTGTGGTGTAGTCCTTTTTTATTCTCTTGGACTCACAAAATTTGGTGAATTGTTGGGAAGTGAATTCACCACCATTATCTAAAAGAAGAATCTTTACTTGCTTTCCAGACTGCTTCTTAACAGGAAATTTTCAACTTTGAAACCTATTAAAAGTTTCATCCTTGGAATTCATGAAGTAAACCCATATCTTTCTAGAAAAATCATCAATAAATGAAACAAAATATCTAGCTTCTCCAAAAGATAGGCATGGTGTAGGACCCCATACATCACTGTGAACATACTCTAAAACATCTTTAGAATTATGCTCTGCAATGCCAAAAGAAACCTTCTTTTGCTTTCCAAATACGCATCCTTCACAAAGCCAAGTTTTAAATGATGAACACCGTAAACCAAAACTCGCTTTCTCAATACTTCCAAACCTTCTCTCCAATATGTCCCATAAGAAAATGCCACAATTTGGTAGAATCGAAATCAACTAAATGAACAACCAAAGAAGACTCTGCAACAATAGTAGTACCTTTCAACAAGTATAGATTTTCAGCTTTAACCCGATTCATCGCTATCAATAAGCCATTTGTAATTTTCAATGAATTTTTTCTATTACACACTTTAATTGAAGATTGCACAATGCTCCAACGGAGAACAAACTACGCCTCAAATTAGGCACATGCCTGACATCACACAAAGTATGAATAACACCATCAAACATCCCGATCTTCACCATTCCAATACCAATCATGTGACAAGCATTATTTCCCATGAGAACCTCTCCTCTATCAAGCGGAAATTTCAAAGCTCTCTTTGACTTAGATCTTGACTTGGCTCTATATCCACCATATATGGGTCTACTCTTACTTCTTCCCTTTTGCACAATAAATCCTTTGGAATCGCTCTTCATGCTCATGTTTGCTAACTTTCCCCTCAAAATCTCATTGTGCAAATTTTTCTTCACATCCTCCAAGCAACTAGAAGAGCATTCATAGATCATAGAGTTAACAAAAGTGTTATAGTCCGCAGGCAGAGAACATAAAAGAATGACAGCTTACGCTTCATTCTCAATTTTTACTTCAGCTGCTCGAAGATTCGTAACAGTGTGTTTAGGGCATCCATGTGAGCTAATACATTGGTTCCAGGCTTCATCTTGACTGAGTAAGGTTGTTGTTGTAGGATGATGCGGCTGGTGAGAGACTTGTTGTAGAACTTTTTCTGAAGAGAATACCATAATTCCTTACCAAATTTCACATGAGAAAACTCTCCGAGTATTTCATCAGAAATGCTAAGTTGGATGGTAGTAAGAGCATCCTCCTTCAATTCCTCAATCTCTTCAGGTGCTAATTTTTTCAATTTGTCTAGATCTGAGACAACCTTAAAAGTCCTCTATTTCTTCAACGCTACTTCCATCTTCATCTTCCATGTGCCAAAATCCCACTTTCCATCAATTCTAGAGATTCCATAATTGGTAGAGCTTCTATCAGTGTTATTCTTTATAGAATTAGATATAGCTGAAATAGTCTTCAAACAGAATAGTAAGCTCCGATACCAAACTGTAGTGAAAAAATTAGAGTTTTGGGCAGCGGAAGCAGAACACTCAATGACCTAATCTATCGACAATCTCAACAATCCAACAAAGAGAATAAAAAGAAAAATCAAAGAGCAAAAATTATAGTAGAAGACAGAAAAGGAAAGAATACACCGATGTAACAAGGTTCGGCTATGCCTACATCCTCGGACCCAACAACCTTCATTACTTCTTCACTTCAAGAGGGAGTACTATACGAAAAGAAATCAAATCACTCGATAAAAATTTCTCACCCTACAATAGATACATAAATATGGATCTTATTAAAGATATTGGATGGAGAACTCTCTTGTTGTCTTTTGATGATAAAAGATGAGCAAAAGTCTTCATTTTTATAAGAGTAAGAATGAAGATTCCATTAGAGATAAGGATGAAATGTTTTCGGATGTTAATTGATTTGATTTCAACACAAATCTAGCATATTTGTGTTTGTTTCCACATATATTTTTATCTGATTGATTTCTCAAATCAATTAATATCTGTTATGATATTAATTGATTCTCTTTCGTTACGACAATCATTTAATATTTTCTTCTTGATAATTTAGGAATAGGTCTAAATCGTTCAAATTTAAGAACATGAACTTTGATCGAAGTTATCAAGATTTGAGTTCATGCTATTGTTTACGGTTATACTCTAAAGAAATTAAATAATGATGTTGTCTCCTTAAAAATAAACAAAATGATATATGAGTAGAGAAGTAATTTACAAAACATTGATTTCTTACGTTAATTTCCGCGGTAAATAAAATTAGGTGTATTCCATCAATTTCGCCTCCGTCTCTGCTTCCGTCTCACCGCTTCTGCAGCTCCAATCAACCTTTTTTAAGGGATGGATTTTCTCATGATTTGTATGGAAGAATAGATTATTACTTGGATTTGAGATGTGAATTGATATTCAAATTTGGATTTGTAATCGAGCTTAAAAACCCAAGCTGCCATGATTGTTTTTTGACAAAGTTTTATTCAGGTTTATCTCCACTTCCGTTTCCACTTCTATAGATTCCTCTCTACTTTTTGGTAGTGATAAACATTGAACTTTTGATGGATAAACTTGGTAATTGTAGCAGCATTATTGTTTTGAAAATTTTAACAAGGAAATTGAAGTTAAAGAACTGAAATGTTGCTGGAACGAGGCCATAAAAGCCACTGGGTTCACTTTTATGTGCTTCTGAAACTTTTCTCCATTTAAGAACTTCTGAATTCAAGTTCTAATTTAAAAATCAGAACTTTCTATGTTATTTGTTCTTTATCAGTGTTCTGAATAAAGCCATCTAGTCAGACAAAATAATTCAGAACTTTTTTAGTGCTTATTTTTTGTTCTGAAAGCTGAATGTTGTTTTTTTTGAATGGTGAATGCAAACAAACAAGTATGTGATTATTTAGAATTAAGCATTCAGACTTCAGAGTTCTATAGGAAAATAATTAAGACAGAAGAACCGAAGGAAGAAAAATTTCTCTTGTATTAAAATAAAAAATAACTTAAAACTGATAACCACACCAAAAAACACGCTACACCTTTAAAACAGGAGCACCTATTCTACTGCCATAATAGAACTAGCTACAAAATAGGACAGACTTAATCAATTAAAGACTTATCCAAACAAAGCAAACTGTACGTACTAACTAACAAACAAACATAGAATTTGAGTTTATGCAACTCCAACATCCCCCCTTAAACACAAACTCTCATAGCTGCAAACTCCCATCATCTTTCTTAATTTCTCGAAGGCTTCAACCTTCAATGCTTTTGTAAGAATATCAACAATCTAATCTTCTAATCTGCAAAACTCCATTCTGATTTCACCTTGATTTACAAGATCACTAATGTAATGGTATTTGATGTGGATGTGTATACTTCTTTCATGAAATACTGGATTCTTAGTAAGCGCAATGGCGGATTTATTATCACAAAAATCTTAGTGGGCATTGTTTTTTTCAGACCTAACTCTTCACAGATTCGTCGTAACCGCACAGCTTGACTTGCACTTGATGCTGCAGCTATGTACTCTGCCTCCGCAGTTGAAAGTGTCACGACCTGCTGCTTCTTCGAGGACCAAGAAACAATAGTTGAACCTAAGTTAAAGACATAGCTAGAAATACTTTTTCTATCTTCAACATCACCTGCCCAATCACTATCGACATACCCAACAAGATCATAATTTGCCGAACATGTGAAGAACAGACCATAACTAAGAGTACCTTTGATGCAGCACAAAATCCATTTAGCAGCACATAGATGATTTTGCTTTGGGTTTTCCATGAACCGGCTAATAAAAACTACGCCGAATGCAATATCAGGTCTAGTTGAGGTCAAGTAGCGTAGGCTACCTACTAGACTTCGATAATTAGTAGCAGAAACGAATTCCCCAGTTTCAGGCTTCTCTAACTTCAGCCTTGCTTCAGCTGGTGTTTTGATTGGACTACAACCTTCCATCTTGAAACGCTTTAAGGTGTCAACTGCGTATTTTCTTTGTGACATAAAAATTCCATCGTCTGCTTGCATAACTTTCAGACCCAAAAAATATGCCACTAATCCCATGTCAGTCATCTCAAAATGACTCTTCATGGCCTCTTTAAATTTAGCAAACATGATTGGATCATTGCCAGTGAATATAAGATCATCTACGTATATGCACACAAGAAGCATGCCTCCACCTGAATTAGTTTTGGCACACAAGGTCGGTTCATAAGGACACTTCAAAAAAGCACATTTTGTAAATTAAGTGTCTTTACGAGTATACCAGGCTCGCGGTGCCTGTTTTAACCCATATAATGCCTTCTTCAACTTCAGGACCTTACCCTCCTTACCCTTCTTTACATAGCCAGTTGGTTGATCAACAAAAACTTCCTGTTCAAGTATGTCATTCAGAAATGCCGACTTGACATCCATTTGATTAATTTTCCATTTCTTTTGCGCAGCTAAAGCAATCACCATCCTAATAGTATCGAGTCTAACTACTGGTGTGAATACTTCATAATAATCAATACTAGGCTTTTGTTTGTATCCCTTTACAACCAATCGAGCCTTCAACTGGTCCACTAGACCATCAGGTTTATACTTGGTCTTATACACCCATTTCAAACCAATGGATTTTTTCCTATGGGAAGAGAAGTTAGTTCCCAGGTGTCATTCTTCTTGATTGAACGAATTTCATCATCCATTGCATGAAGCCATCCATCATCTTTAACTGCTTCTTGAAATGTGATAGGATCACAATCTGTAAACAATGCAAAATTAGCTAATTCATCATCAGAGACGTCACTGTCATTGGTGATAGCATAATCTGGTAAACGTGTTGGCATAACACGAGTATGCATCGAACATCGAGTTGCTTCATTGAGATGCGATGCTAGACTGATATGCTGCTATGGAGGTAATACAGACCCTTTTTCCCCAACATCCGAATCCTCAATCAAGTTAATACTGATCCCTTTAGACTTTTCAACAGCCCTGTTTCACTCTTCATCTTCAAGAGATTTAACATCCCTGCTAATAATAACTGCATTTGTTTTCGGATTAAACAACTTATACCCCTTATTCGATCGCTGTAACCAACAAAGATACACTTTTCACCATTATCGTCAAACTTCTTTCATCTTTCAACTGGTACATGGGCATATGCAACACATCCGAAAACTCGAAGCTGTGCAACATTTGGTTTAAACCCACTCCAAGCCTCCTCTGGTGTCATATTAAGAACGCTTTTGGTGGGGCACCTATTCGAAAGGTACACGGCACAACATACAGCCTCGGCCCAGAAAAACATAGGTAAATGTTTACTATTTACGCGTAATTTCAACAATGGTCTTGTTCTTCCTCTCAGAAATACCATTTTGCTACGGCGAATAAGAGGCAGTAAGTTGATGCTTTACACCATTGTTCCTGCTGAACTCATTGAATGCATTTGACATATACTCATCCCCTCTGTCAGTTCATGAAGTCTTCAAGTTATACCCGCTTTGTTTTTCTATATAAGCCTTAAAGTCTTTGAACACATCAAATGCTTCAGATTTATGCTTTAGAAAATAAACTCGTATCTTTCTATTATAATCATCAATAAAGCTTATGAAATATTGATTACCTCCTTTGGACTCAACTTCCATCAATAAAGCTCAAGCTGTTATGTTGCTCATCGTGCTTTTCCCACCGGAAATGAGTCTCGATGTTACTTGCCAAGGATGCATCTTTCACATGCCTGATCTGACTTCCTAATTAATGGCAGCCTGGTAAATATGTTCTTCTTGGCCAAAAAATGCAGCCCATCAAAATTTAGATGCCCGAAACGGAGATGCCACAGCCAATTTATATCTTTCATAACAACACTAAAGGAACAAATAGTTTCAGTTCGTAAAGGCAAGGGAAACATGCGATTTCTTGACATTTTAATCACAGCAATACGATCACCATTATTGTTCTTAACTATGCATACACCATTGTTAATGATGATCGTAAGACCTTTTTCTGTTAGTTATCCCATACTCAACATATTCCAGTGCAAACTAGGAACATAATACACATCAGAAATGTATTCTTTAGAACCATCCTTCAATCGAATGAGAATGTTACCTATGCCCATGATTGGAACCTTCGCTTTGTTTCCAAAATTCACATCTCCATGCAAGTTTCATTCAAGTGTGAAAATAGTTCCTTCTTCCTACACATATGATTGCTGCATCCAGTGTCCAAATACCACTTGTTGAGATGATCATCTTTTGATATAATACAAGCTAATAACAAGGTTTCTTCTGCTGGGCCTCATTATGAGCATAGTTAGCTTGTTCAAAATTTCTGTAAGAGTGTTTAGCTTTACACTGTGATTTAAAATGCCCATACTTTTTACCATGCCAACATTGAATCTTAGACTTATCATACCTCTGATTTAATGTTTTCTCATCAGATTGGTTTCCTTTGCCTGAAGCTTGATGTTTCCAGCCATAATGGTTAGCATTCTTCTTGAAATTTGATGCTTTTGCACTGCTCAAACCAACTTTCTCAATCACATGCACTTTTCTTTTAAGAGCATGCTCAATAGAACCTGTATTCCTTCGATCCATTCTATGTTCATAAGAACACAATGAACCTAACAACTCTTATATCGTCATGGTTGAAAGGTCCCTTCCTTCTTCAATCGCAGCAACGACATAGTCAAACTGACATGCTAAGGATCTTGAAATCTTCTCCATAACATGAATGTCCACCATTTTTACGCCATTTATCCTTAATTGATTCACAATGGATTGAACCCGAGGAAATAATCAGAAATTCATTCAGAAGCATTTATTGATAGAGATTCAAATTCACCTCGTAGAGTTTGCAACCCTGTGCTCTTCACCTTGGCATTACCTTTGTAAGATTTTTGCAACATACCCCATGCCTCTTTAGATGTTGCCGTAGTTTATATTCGTTCAAAAACAACCTCATCTGCTGCCTAGAAGAGGAAAAACAATGCCTTCTTGTCCTTTTTCCTATTCTCTCTCAAACTGTCCTTCTGGACTTAAGTAAGTGCCGCAGTTCAGCTTCATCCACAGGCTCAATATACCCGTGCTCCACAATCTCGATCAGTTCCTAAAAGCCAAACAAAGCTTCCATTTGTATACACAATTGATCGAAATTCTTTCCATTAAACTTTGGAAGCTGGGGTTGAATTGATCTGTTCATTCTTGCCATGCTTGCAAGAAATTTGGAAACAAGAGGAACTTTGGATAACAAGCTTTGATACCAGAATGTAGGAAAATAATTAAGACAAAAGAACCGAAGGAAGAAAAACTGATCTTGTATTAAAACAAAAAATAACTTAAAACTGAAAACCACACCAAA
Source organism: Allium cepa (assembly GCA_030765085.1). NCBI lineage: Eukaryota > Viridiplantae > Streptophyta > Magnoliopsida > Asparagales > Amaryllidaceae > Allium > Allium cepa. Next base: position 187,928,971 of record CM060930.1, on the reverse strand, counting down.
AAAGAAACACACTACACCTTTAAAACATGAGATCCTATTCTACTGCCATAATAGAACTAGCTATAAAATAGGAAAGACCTAATCAAACTAAAGACTTATTCAAATAAAGCATATTGTACGTACTAACTAACAAACAAACTTAGAGTTTGAGTTTATGCAACTCCAACAAGTTCAGCAACAAGAATTCAGAATTAAGCATTTTAGACAAACCGCGCCTTAGTGACATGTTATAGTTTCAAGTTACTTAGCTTCCTAATTAAGTTGAACTTGATCAATGAAGGTGCTACGTGGTTACAAAAAAAGAGAGCCATTTGCAGATAATAGTCATGTATCGTGAACTATATAGCCAATTTAGTAAGCAACTGTTTTGGACTAAATAATCGTACAAAATAACAGAACAAGATTCAATTTTGAAGATTTGCTTAGAATGCTTGCATTTCCTAAATACGCGCATCCAAATTCTATTCATCAGCTAAAAGGTGAAACCCAGTGCACGAGGCTCCAGCACAAAAGCGGGCTCTGGGGAGGTCGATAATGTATGCAGCATTTTCTTTGGATTGCATAGAGGCCGTTTCGGGACTTGAACCTGGGCATCCAGATCACCATGCGGGTGACCTAACCATGCGGGCGCCCAAAATCGATTCATCAACTATCATTAAAAAAAATCTCAGATTGTAATTACTAACTATTGTGTACTAATTTCTTGGTTTTATATAAGTCTTTATCTAATTACGGTGGAATATGTTGTTTTACTCAATGCTAGGATTAATCACCATCAGTCTACAGTAGAACGTGTTTTATTCTGTTAATTGCATATAGAGCTTATGTAACCGGTGTGTGCCTTATCTGGTTCAAAGTGAAAGGATTTCTTTGTCTTTGCGAGTTTAACATTTCAACCATAACTTTCAATCAAAAGTTGTAAAATGTGGATTTATTGCTGCTGTCATAATAAATAACTATTTCACCTTTCTATAGTGCATGCACTTTATTATTTACCACCAGATATGCCCAATTTGATAGTGTCATGATAAAGGTTATAATGTGTTATCCTTGCATTAAATATGATATGGAATGGTCAAACATCAGAAAACATGACACTGTCATCATCACACGAAATTGGAGAAACAAATAAAATGACTATAAAATTTGGAGCAGCCAAAGAATACAAGTTAACATATCCAACTCATATATTTCCAAGTTAAAAATTTAGCGCAGCCAAATAATATGATATATTGTTTATATAAGAAAACTAGGCTACTTGATAAAAATCATTAATGTATCAATTAATTAGTCTAAGCTACCATACATAGTTGATATACCTTTCAGTTTTTGACTAAACATATTTGAAATGCTTATTTGACATGCTTGCTTTCAGTAACTTTTGGATTGCATTATTATGCTAATGATAATGAGTTGTATGCTTGGCTAACATTAAATTATATAAGTTATACAAATCTCAAGCATGTCACAACATGATTATGTCTAATAGTTCTTTGTACTATTGTTTATTTGTTGTTTAGGCATAATTTGGTATTCTATGTTTTGAAAATAGCAGATTGTCCAAAAATGTATTCAAGAGCCTATGTTTGAGACATCAACTTCATAAGCATTGGTAATGATATGATGTTTTTTATTTGTTATTGGTTTTAGGACAATGATCCATATACATTGAAAGCTCAATAATTGAAGGCAAAAATTTGAAAGGAAATACTCGTCCAAAGAAGGTAAACTAATCATGTTTCTCTTTTGCATTGAGAATTCCATGTTTCACCACACCTTGATGAAGTGGTTGTATCTAAATAACTAGAATTTGCTCAATTGGGCCATACAGTATTGGCCTAGGTTTGTCTATTGGTTCAATCGACTAATTTTGGTCTATAGCTATGCAGTACAAATCTTACTTAACATAAAGTCATTTATATTTCTCCAGATTTAGATACAAATCATAAAGGAGAGACTTCATATTGATAAGCTCAGGAAATTTTTGGACAAAGATAACATTGCATTTCCATTCAAACTCCTAGAATAAATAACCAAATATACAACCCGTCATTCCAGGAAATGTATCCTAATATAACCCACCATATCAAATATATCCTAATACAACCTGCCATATCAAATATATCCTAAGATAACCCATTATATCAAATATATCTTATCACTCCCCCTCAAGTTGGAGCATGCAAATCACAAATGGCCAAATTGCGTAACAAATAACCAAACTGTTGACGACCAAGAGCCTTAGTCAAAATATCAGCTAACTGATGACCAGTAGATACATATGAAGCAATAAAATTTCCACCCTGCAACTCATCACGAACAAAGTGGAAATCAACTTCATTGTGCTTGGTGCGGTCATGAAACAACGGGTTCTTCGCAATATGCAAAACAGATTGACTATCACAAAACAGCCGCATGGGCTTGGAATGAATCACACCAAGAGAACATAATAACGATTTTATCCACTTAAGTTCCCAAGTCGCAACGACCATAAAATGATATTCTGCCTCCATAGATGAACGAGAAACGGTCGGTTGCTTCTTAGTTTTCTAGGAAATAGGTGAGCGACCAAGAAGCACAAAATAACCAGACACCGAGCGACATGTCAAAGGACAAGCTGCCCAATCACTATCACAATAAGCTGTCAACTGCATGTCACGGGACGAAGAAAAATACCTTGACCAGGTTGACTTTAATATACCGTAAGACAAGGATGGCAGCATCCCAATGTGCAACCTGAGGATTACTCAAAAACTGAGCAAGAGTATGAACAGATTAACTCAACTCAGGTCGAGTAACAGAAAGATATACCAAACACCCGACCAAATGCCTATATTGCTCTAGATGCTCATAAGGATCATTCTCGCATAAGCCAATTGATGATTCTGTTACAACCTAACATACTTGTCTCTGTCAATATATCCAAAGCACACTTCTGTTGAGAAAGAAACAAAACCTCGTCACCACGGGCTACTTCAATCCCAAGAAAATATTTCAACACACTAAGATCCTTCATATGAAAACACTTACTCAAGTATTGCTTGAACCTCAAGATCACATCATATGAGGAACCTATAATAATCAAATTATCCACATAAACTAGTACATATAGAGAAATCTCATCCTGCTGATAACTAATTAATGAATAATCAGCATAGGATTGTGTAAAACCAAATTCTGCAAAGCACTAGATAACTTAGCAAACCACTGCCGAGGAGCTTGACGTAAACCATACAATGACTTGCGTAACCAACACACTTTCCCAGGAGTAGGACTACTATAACCTAGGGGAAGCTGCATATAGACCTCTTCCTCCAAATTACCATGAAGAAAAGCATTACATACATCCATCTTATGCAATGCCCATTTACGAGCAATAGCAACAGCAAGAAAAATACGAATAGTACCCATCTTAGCAACTGGGGTGAAAGTTTCATTGTAGTCAATACCAGCAACCTACTGGTTACCTTACATAACCAAACGTCCCTTAAGACGCCCAACATCACCATTAGTACATCGCTTTATTTTATAAACCCAACCAGTACCAATAGCTTTCTTACTAGGTGGCAAATCCTCTAATGTCCACGTGTCATTCCATTCAAGTGCATCAATCTCCTCTTTCATTGCCTGATGCCAAATTGCATCCTGAACAGCTTCTTTAAAGGAAGTAGGCTCTTTTTGAGATGTAATTGCTACTAAAAAATGCTTATGTCTCATAGAAAATTTATCATAATTCACATAACAAACTATACAAAAAGTTTACCTGAGGAACGAGATAGAGTAAGAGAAGCAGTAGGGGGGTCTATCTTGCATATAACTATGTTAGTAACATATTCTCTAAGACGAGACGAGGGAAGCTTGATGTGGTGCCCATGACCAAGGTTATCACCATTTGAATCAATTCTTGAATTCTCCCTGGACTCCACACAATCTAAATTAACTCCCATACCCCCCTTGACTCCACACAATCACACTCATGCGTACAAGGCTGTTGGGCAGCATGCTCCATGGCTACCCCAGCGGACTGGGTTGCTGCCTACTGCTCACTCACGCCACCTCTATCTTCAACTATCACATCCTCTATGATCTCGACATCTCGTGCATTACCCAAATCAGACATAACACCCAACTCATCATAATCATCAAACACGCCATTCATGGAATTCTGGGATAGAAACTGATTCAAATGCTCATTGGGGGAGGTGGAAAAAGAATAATGGGTAGAAAAAGGAAAGATATGCTCAATAAATTTTACATCACAACTAATAAAATACACATGAGCATCTAAATCATACAAACGCCACCTCTTTTGACCCAAAGGATAACCAACAAAGATACATCTCCTAGAATGAGGGTCAATATTTATCCTTAAGACGAGGCTGATTCACAGCATAGCAAAGACACCCAAATACCTTTAAAGCAGACATACAAGTGGAATTCCAAAAAGCATTTCATATGGAGTTTTACCATCCAAAATAGGAGCGGGAATTCGATTAATAAGGGGATAGGCAATTAAGACACAATCTCCGTAAAAATCAATTGGTAAATTAACTTGAAAGCGCAGTGCACGAGCAACATTTAGAACATGTTTATGTTTACGTTCTACTCTACCATTTTGTTGGGGAGTATCGACACAAGAGGTTTGATGCAAGGTGCCTTGTTGAACAAAAAAATCCTTTAAACATTTAAATTCTTGTCCATTATCACTACGCAAAACCTTCACTGGCCTATTAAACTGCGCTTTGACCATAGCAAAGAAATTTTGAATCAATTCGCCAATCTCATATTTAACGACCATCAAATATATCCATGTAGCACAAGAAAAATCGTCAACTATAGTCAAAAAATAATGAGCTCCACAACTAGAGGCAACACGATATGGGCCCCAAATATCATAATGTATTAAATCAAACAAATCAGTTGCTTTACTTGTACTTAATGGAAAAGAGTCACGAGGTTGTTAGCCATAAGACAAACATCACAATTGTCATCACAAAATTTATTCGTACTACTACTACTTCCAATAGGTAATAAAGAACGGACCACTTTCTGGAAGGATGGCCCAACCATCTATGCCATAACTGAGCGGAGTCTGCAAGTGTGGAGCTATTTGCTTGAATACTACGAACTGGTTGGAAGAGATAGGCCCCATTACACTGCTCCCCTGTGCCAATCAGGTTCCTCAAACTCTGGTCCTAAATAGTGCATAGCTTATTAGTGAAAAATACATTAAATTTTTGTTTTTCAAGCAATTGAGACACATACAGCAAATTGCAATTAAGGGTAGATACATATAAAACATTATCAAGAATTAAGTCATGGCTTAATTTAATACGACCTTCTTTAGTGGCAGTGTCATGTTTTCCATTTGGAAAACCAACGGGTTCTAAAGCAATTTCTTTGATATCAACAAACAAGTCAAGGTTAACCGACATATCATTTGAAGCTCCTGTATCAATAATCCATTGGTCCGAAAATTTCTTACCATGCAACTTTGGAGTAGAAGACACAGCTGAGGAAGTCTTGAGAGCTGCGATGAGCTGCTGCACTTGCGCATCAGTGAGAGTGGGTAACGAAGCATGATCCACCTCATTCATCGCAAAATCAAATCTTGTCTATACCGTTAAAAGAAAACAAACCTCCGCTTAAAACACAAGCACACACCACAAATCCACAGCACACACCACGAATCCACAGCACATAAAACTAATTTTCTAGAATACGGACCATGAACCAGAAAAAAGAGAGAGAGAAAAAACTATTTTTTGTGCCTTAAATTAGGAGGCCCTGATACCATGATAAGTTCAGGATATTTTTGAAGAAAGATAACACAACATTTCCATTCAAACTCCTAGAATATATAACCAAATATACAACCAGTTATTCCAGGAAATATATCCTAATATAATCCACCATATCAAATACATCCTAATACAACCCGTCATATCAAATATATCCTAATCTAACCCATCATATCAGATATATCCTATTACATATATCATTTGATAATATTTAAAAGACTGTTTTAAATTTGATTTAGTAAAATACTGTATTTGATAATATTTATTAAAATGCAGTAAATATAAGAGCTTAATCCTTTCCTTTCAAGGCAATCTTCAAATTTAGTAACTATTTCTGGTGAAATATTTCCCTCTGCTTCGTGCTTGTATATCTCGAATTTTGCTTCTTTACACTTTAGTGTATCATTTTTACAAGCTTTGATGCTTCTTTAAAAGTAATAAAATCAAACTTCCCGTATAAGTTGTTAATCCATGAGATGATGGTTTTGATGAAAACAACCTTAGAATAGATTATAAAATATAAATACCAACATTATAAGTTTAGATATATATATGTATATATAGGAATTAACCATGCAGGTACCAAGAATGAAGACTGTACAGTATAGAGATTTAAGATATCAAGATTGAAGACTCATGAGTATCAAGATTGTCAAGAGTTTAAGAATTCAAGTAATTTATTCTTTAATTAGAAAATTTTGTTAAAAATCCTAGAAAAGCACTGGCATCTTAAAATCCAATTTACTCGTGGAATGGAATCCACTTCGAGCCTGTTAAAGGGATGGAACCTTAAGTAGGATAGCTACGAAAAATCTAGTTGAACATTATTTTGTATCTGTTAACCTTTTATTCAAAATAATTTTTTTTCAAAATTATATCTTGTTTTCAAAATGATTTCAAAACCTTCCTTTTAAAAGCATCAAAACATCTATCCTGATTCTAAATAATTTTAACCTCAAAGTCATCTTTAATTTCAAAGTCAAATTACTCCTGAATTTAAACTATCTTTTAATATAATATATTTAACTTTTAATATTTATACTTAGATTTAAATATAAAATTATAGTTAAATTCTATATATATTATTATCCATATTTACTTATGAATTTTAACTATAGTCAAGTATATTTATAAAGTTTAAAATAGTTTTAACATAAGATAAAGGTTATTTTCAAAGAAAATCAAATGCTCAAAAATGCTTTGGGATGTCGACATACTCATGGTGACCATGTCGACATGGTGTCAGTTGAGTTCAAAATTTCAATTTCAAAAGAAGTGTCTATTCGCCATAACTCTTCACGAATGGACTTGATTGTTGTTCTACTATAAATAGGGATAAGTTTCAACGAATTTTACATCAGATTTTCTTGTTTTTCACTCCTCTTCTTCTTTCACTTTTCTTAATAAAAATTCTTATCATTACTCTGTCGAAATTTACATTGAATTGAACTCGATCATTCATAGTTTGATTCTTTATCACTATCTCAACAAGATCCTCGGTGCTATTTAGAGTTATAGGGCTTTTGTAATCAACTTAGCGAGAAAAGGTGTGATTGTAGCCTTGAAAATCAATTGGGTGAACTTATTGCCGTAAAATCAAGTGGGTGAACTTGTAGCCCGAAAAATCAAGTATCTCTACCTACAGGATTGTGATTCTGGAGGGTGTACGTCGTAGCCTTGAAATCGAGGGTGTAACTGTAAAGGTTGCTTTTGAAAGGAAATCTGTACTTGTGTTGCGGGACTGGCTGTAGGGTAACTTTGAACCAGTATAAAATCCGGTGTGTTCTTTCCTTTACTGCCTTTTATTTTATTTTTGCATCTGTGTTTGTTTCTATAATCATATCTGTGTCTGTATATTGCACACATCTGTGTTTAAATTAACATAAACTCAAAAGGATTTAGTAATTCTTTTTAAACACTATTCACCCCCCCCCCTCTAGTGTTATTCCTAGCCTTAAGATCCATAATCTGCATTTCTCACAATTGGTATCGGAGCAAGGTTTTCAAAGTTTCGTAATCTGATTTTTGAAAAATTTTCAAAATGGCTATATTTGTTAATACTAGTTTAGAAATATTCAAATCATCATTGTTTCATGAGTCTGCATATAATCAATATTCAAATTCAAGTTATCTACCAAAATTATTTGATGTGCAGGAATCATGCTTTATGGTTGTTGAGGAATCAATTCACAACGGACAAATTGTGCAGATCAGAAAGAACAAATGGATACTTGATAGTGGATGTTCTAAACACATGACTGGCAATCCAGATATACTGAATGATATTATATACAAAGACGGAGGACTGGTTAATTTTGAAGACAATTCAAAAGGATATGTGATTGGCATCGGCAAAGTCGGTAATTCTAAAACTCCTACAATTACTAATGTTTTTCTAGTTAAGAATCTGAAACATAATCTGCTAAGTATAAGTCAACTATGCGATAAAGGATATAAAATTAAATTTTAAAAAGATAAATGTCACATTGAAGATAATAATTTAACCATTATATTTGAGGGAGTCAGGAAAAAGAATATTTATATTCTTAGTATGAAAGTTACAAATGATAACCTGTGTCTGTTGGCAAATACAATGACCCTTAGATTTGGCATAAGAGATTTGGGCATTTGAATTTCAAACTCGTATCTAGATTGTCAAAACATGATCTAGTAAGAGGGCTTTCTAAAATGAATTTTAAAGTAGATAGTCTATGTGATGCTTATCAATTTGGAAAACTTAGAAAAAGTTCTTTTAAATTAAAAGATATGATTTCAACTTCAAAACCCCTTGAATTACTTCATCTTGATTTATTTGGTCCATCTCAAATTCTGTCGATAAATCATAGTAAATATGTTTTTGTAATTGTAGATGATTATTTTAGATTTACATGGACAATTATTTTTGAAACATAAAAGTGATGCTTTTAAATGTTTTAAGCCCTTTTCAAAAAGAATTCAAAATCAATTTTCTCTAAAAATTATAACTATTCGAAGTGATCACGATGGTGAATTTGAAAATGAAAAGTTTGAGGAATTCTGCAATAAAAAGGGAATAACTCACAATTTTTCATTTTCAAGAACTCCACAACAAAACGGAGTAGTAGAACGTAAAAATAGATCGATTCAAGATTGTGTGAGAACTATGCTTTCAGATAGTAATTTACCAAAGAATTTTTTGGACAGAAGCAGTTGCTACCACCTGTTATATTTTAAATAGAATTTTAATTAGACATTTAACTGATAAAACATCTTATGAACTTCTTTATTCAAAGAACCCTAAGGTATCTTATTTTAGAATTTTTGGATGTAAATGTTTTATTTTAAATACAAAAGATAATTTAGATAAATTTGATCATAAATCCGACAAAGGAATCTTTATCGGATACTCTAATAGAAGTAAAGCATACAGAGTGTTTAATTTAAAAACTAACACCATCGAAGAAATAATGTATGTTTCATTTGATGAAAATTTCAAAAATTTTGAAGATACAAATGATGAAGAGGATTTAATCACTCAAAATCAAGAATTAATTGAAACTAATATTGAAATTAATCATCCTAATAAAAGGACTAAATTTTTAAAAGATCATCCTATAGAAAATATACCAATCTGTTGTTAAAACTAGAAATCAAAACTAAGTCAATTGAGTAATGTAGCTTTTATATCAACCATTGAACCCAAAAATCCAAAAGAAGCATCAACTGATGATTCATGGATTTTGGCTACGCAGGAAGAATTAAATCAATTTACTAGAAATGGTGTTTGGGAACTTGTTCCTAGACCTGAAAAATAAAACTATAATTGGAACTAAATGAGTTTATAAAAATAAAATGAATGAACAAGGAGAGGTAGTTAGAAATAAAGCTCGATTAGTCGCTCAAGGTTATTGTCAAAAAGAAGGAATAGATTTTGATGAAACCTTTGCTCCCGTAGCAAGATTAGAAGCCATTAGGATTCTGCTTGCTTTCGCAAATCATAATTATTTCAAATTATTTCAAATGGATGTTAAAAGTGCCTTTTAAATGGATTTGTAAAATAAAAAGTATATGTTTAACAACCACCACTTTTTGAAAATGATAAATTACCAAATCATGTTTACAAACTTAAGAAAACTTTATATGGTCTAAAACAAGCTCCTAGAGCCTAGTATGATAGACTAAGATCTTATTTATTACAATCAAATTTTGAAATTGGTAAAGTAGATAATACTCTTTTTATTAAAAGAAATAAAAATGATATTCAACTAGTACAAGTTTACGTAGATGATATCATTTTTGGATCAACTAATTTTGAAATGAATAAAGAATTTTCTGAAATAATGACAAAAGAGTTTGAGGTGAGTCATATGGGTGAATTAAATTTATTTTTAGGATTACAAATAAAACAATTAGATAATGGTATCTTTACTAGTCAAGAAAAATATACTAAAGACCTAATTAGTAAATTTGGTTTAACTACTGCAAGTGGAAAACCCACTCCCATGGCAATCCATGTGTACCTTAGTAAAGAAGATCTCTCGAAAGATGTAGATCAAAAATTATATAGAGGAATGATTGGATCGCTACTCTATATTGCTGCTAGTAGACCTGATATCATGCATAGTGTTTGTCTCTGTGCCAGGTATCAATCCCAACCTAAAGAGACTCACTCAAAAGCCGTAAAACGAATCATAAGTTATGTTAAACACACATCCGATTATGGTTTATTTTACCCTAAAAAGGATTCTTTTGACTTAATATCTTACTGTGATGCTGATTATGCTGGTTATAAATCAGAAAAGTACAAGTGGGACTTGTCACTTTTTGGGACATTCTCTGGTTTCCTGGTTTAGTAAAAAGCAAAACACAATTTCTTTATCAACAACTGAAGCAGATTATATTTCTGCTGCTTTGGCTTGTTCTCAAGTAATATATATGCAACGAACTTTAAAAGATTATGGTTTAAATATCTCGAAATCACCAATATATTGTGATAATACTAGTGCAATAAATTTATCAAAAAATACTACTCATCATGCTCGAACTAAAAATATTGATATCATACATCATTTTCTCAGAGATAATGTAAGTAAGGAAGTAGTTACTCTCGATTATATCAATTCTGAGAATCAAATTGCTAATACTTAACAAAACCCTTAGATGAATCGATATTTACTAAATTAAGAAGAGAATTAGGTATTTGTTCAATAGCTGAAATATAAAATATAAATATCCATTATAATAAATAATTAATACTAAAATAAATCAAATAGTAGAAATATAAAGGAGCATGTCGACATCCCCCATATACCCATGTCGACATACAACGTTTATATTTTAAAAAAAAATTCCCACCAAAATTCAAAAAAAATGGTTATATATTCTTCTTATTTTCGAATTTTTGATCATTCTCTTTGTTCTCTTTCTATTCTATCTTCTGAAACAAATAAAATCATGGCATCATCTTCCAAATCAAACATAAAATCAACATTTTCTTTCCCCTCTCCTACTTCTGGTCCATATCAATGTACTACTCTCGCTCGTGTAACAAAAATAGAGGAGTCTCTGAAGGATGCACTTCAAATGATGACTGAAATTCAAGTGATTCAACTCCGTATGGCAAAGGAACAAGAGAGACAAGGCAAGATTCCTAGGAATTTGCAAAAATTTCTAATGGATAATCAAGCCAACCCTATCTTGATTGATGAAGATTCTTCACTCACTCAAGAACAAGAGGCCAGTGAAGAAGAAGAAGAAGAACCCATGGAAGAAGCACAAGCAGGGGATTACGACAAAGTTATGTGCGTTAGAGAAGTGTGTTTTGACAAAGATGGGAATCTTGTCGAACAACGTGGAAATTTCTGTTTCCATTATCCAAACTGTTCGATTCATAGGTCTCCTTTGTTCAAAAACACACATTAGTTTCTTCTCTTTCTTTACCTTTGTTGTTTATTTCTTCTTGCGTTTACAACGAAAATGTAAATATAATTATATGATTAATAAATTGTGTTCTTATATTTGTTCCTCCCTATTAATAAATATAACTACATGGTTACCACATACTTAGAATAGTTAGTAGTTTAGGATTAGGATTATCTAAGTGTTGATTATTTATGATAACACTATCATTATAATCACATATCATAGGGTATTAGATTTAGGGGGGGTTATATAGTTTGGAGTTATAAAGTTTAGAGTTTGTTTTGTGTTGATGACAAAGGGGGAGAAGTATAAAATAGGGTAGTTAGGCATAGATTAAGGGGGAGTTATTAGTTTTAGGGGGAGTTATTAGGATAGAAGTAATATTTTACAAACAAAGGTTGTCATCGTCAAAAAGGGGGAGATTGTTAGTCCATGAGATGATGGTTTTGATGACAACAACCTTAGAATAGATTATAAAATATAAAAAATAACATTATAAGTTTAGATATATATGTATATGCAGAAATTAACCATGCAGGTACCAAGAATGAAGACTGTACATAAAGATTCAAGATATCAAGACTGAAGACTCATGAGTATCAAGATTATCAAGAGTTCAAGTAATTTATTCTTTAATTAGAAAATTTTGTTAAACTCCTAGAAAAGCACTGGCATCTTAAAATCTAATTTATTAGTGGAATGGAATCCACTTCGAGCCTGTTAAAGGGATGGAACCCTAAGTAGGATAGAACCTACGAAAAATCTAGTGGAACATTGTTTTGTATCTGCTAATCTTTTATTCAAAATAATTTTTTTCAAAATTATATCTTGTTTTCAAAATGATTTCAAAACCTTCCTTTTAAAAGCATCGAAAACATCTATCCCGATTTCAAATAATTTTAGCCTCAAAATCATCTTTAATTTCAAAGTCAAATTACTCTTGATTTTAAACTATCTTTTAATATAATATATTTAACTTTTAATATTTATACTTAGATTTAAATATAAAATTATAGTTAAATTATATATATATTATTATCTATATTTACTTATGAATTTTAACTATAGTCAAGTATATTTATAAAGTTTAAAATAGTTTTAATATAAGATAAAGGTTGTTTTCAAAGAAAATCAAATCATCAAAAAATGCTTTGGGATGTCGACATACTCATGGTGACCATGTCGACATGGTGTCAGTTGAATGTCTGTTCGCCATAACTCTTCACGAATGGACAGGACAGTTGTTCTACTATAAATAGGGGTCGGTTTCAACGAATTTTACGTCAGATTTTCTGGTTTTTCACTCCTCGTCTTCTTCCACTTTTCTTAATAAAAATTCTTATCGTTACTCTGCCGAAATCTACATTGAATTAAAATCGATCATTCGTAGTTTGATTCTCTATCACTATCTCAACAAGATCCTCAGTGCTATTCAGAGTTATAGGGCTTTTGTAATCAACGTAGTGAGAAAAGGTGTGATTGTAGCCTTGAAAATCAATAGGGTGAACTTGTATCCCGGAAAATCAAGTATCTCTACCTAGAGGATTGTGATTCTGGAGGTGTACCTCGTATCCTTGAAATCGAGGGTGTAATTGTAAAGATTGCTTTTGAAAGGAAATCTGTACTTGTGTTGCGGGACTGGATGTAAGGTAACTCCGAACCAGTATAAAATCTGGTGTGTTTTTTCCTTTACCGCTTTTAATTTTATTTCTGCATCTGTATTTGTTTCTGTGATCATATCTGTGTCTGTATATTGCACACATTTGTGTTTAAATTAACATAAACTCAAAAGGATTTAGTAATTCTTTATAAACACTATTTACCCCCCTCTAGTGTTAATCCTAGTCTTAAGATCCGTAATCCGCATGTAACGACCCGAATTTTAGCGTTGAGTTTAGAATATTTAAATGGGTTTAAATATTTAATTTGGATTGTAAATTGATCTTGGATATGAAAAGTTTGGTTTTTATTTAATAAAATAGATTCAAAATTTAATATAGCAGCTTGTTGAATGATATAACTATTTAATTTGATAATTGGTTAAAATATAAATCTAGGATTTCGAGTTTGTTAAAAACGATTTGAAAGCTTATAAAATTTATAATGATGATACTGAAGATAATAGAATGGTTAAAATTGAATTTAACAGTGATTTGTTTGGTTTTGGAAATATATCATTTAAATCGATATTTAAAAATAGTCTTCCGAGGCACAGTCTCGGATTTTGACGAAACTAGTTCCATTGGATCCACAATATTATATTATTATCGGAATTCAATTTTCGCAACGTTCGGAGTTACTGTTTGGTCGTACAACCCGTAAATGCATAGAAGAATCTAATTAAGTTTAATTTACATAGTTAAACCTTTTCATAGAAGCCACACCCTTCTAGCTTTTAACGCAAGCTTCTTTTCTTTTTCCCCTCTCTTCAGATTCATTCCACTGAAATAAATTGCCCAGAAAAAATGGCCGAACCCTTTCAAAATCGATTTCGCATCTTTTAAAAAAAGAAAAAAGAAAAGAAGGGGCGAACGAAGTCGATATTGTGATTCGCACTTGAGCCTTGAGGTGGAATCCACATCGACAGATGTTGTGAAGGAGGAGGCGACATCCACGAAGGTGGCTGTCGCGGCGATAGTGGAGGGTCTCAGGGTAGGTCATCGAGCAAGTCGAGTAGCATTTTGGCTCGAAGCTGTGGCATCTTCAACTAGGACAGCGACCTTATGTTTGAGGTGCGAGTAAGGCATGACGAGGCGAAGGTGATTTCGACAACTAGGCAAGGTCGTGTTGGTGGCGTGCTCTAGAGCGACGACAGGCCAGGGGAGTTAGGGTGGCTCGAGCTCGCGTGGACTTGGGGAGGCTTGTCGTCGGCAGCGCCTATCTGCAGCTAGGGCTAGCGCGAAGTGGGAGGAGAGGCAGTATGGTTGTGGGGTTGCAACATGGAGCATCGTGCGCACAAGAGTATCGTGTGCACAGTGGAGGGATCGAGGCAGTGGAGGTTGCGATTTGGGTTTTGCAGTGCTCGAGTGTCGCGTGAGGTATTTTTTTCCCATCAATTTAAATTATTAAATTTCTAAGTTAGTTAAACGTAAAATCTATTTTAGTTTTAAAATTTTATGTAAATACAGTTTATGTATTTTAAATAACAATAACAACAAATAAATCTGCTTATTTTAAATTAAAGGTAAACTAAGAAAAATATAAACAGGAAGATTTTGAAATTATTTATACATAAATGGAATCAGAAAGAAAAATAAATATACATATTTTTATTTATCTTCAGCTTACTATTGATAATGTATTTTAGTGATTATTTTGTTTATAACCTATTGATTTATTTTAGTCACAAAAAGGTTTCAAAAGGAAATTATGAGTGAGAGTAGATAATTAAGTTAAAAACCAAACTTTTAGTTAAATTAAAATTGTTAGTTAACTAAGTGGTAAAAAATTGGTTGATCAATTCAAATATTAATAAAATAATCAAATGTTTACACAAGGTTTGAAAACATGAAGAAATCAAGCTGGGTTGGATGGACTGCAAAATTAAGTAAAAGGTGAATTAATCTCACTCAGCTGAATTTTAATTTTAATTTAAATGGTTAAATTTAAATAATTGATTGATTCATTGGATTTAGTGTGTTATATTATATATAGCAGTATATAATATATCTTGGAATGTTGATTTCCCGCATTATATAGCGGATGAGACCCTATGCGCCGTATAATAGCGGATGATATTATATTTAATCTCATATACCACGATATTCCACCTCGAGGTGGAATTGGTATTTTATATTGTGTTAACATCTGTGGATGCAGGGAAACAGGTTGGAGGGATCCAACTGGATTCCTCAACACTATTTAAAATTATTTAATATTCTCTGTTGTGATTATTTGATGTTCTATGATGAATTATATTGGAATATTGAATGATATAGTTTGCTTGAATATATTTCGGTACATTGAATTATCAAAATATATAAATTGGATTTTTTGGAAAGACGATAAAAGAGTGAAGTTTTAAGTAAAATAATTATAGCTGGAATTGGAATAAATTAAGAATGAATTGAAAAGGAATGAAAGTGATATTAAAATACTAATAAATAATTCTGAGTATGGAAAAAAGAATTTTGAATAAAACAGAAATTAATGAATTTTAAACTTAAGTGATATCAATTAAAGGAATAAAGAATTATTTTAAAATTCAAAGTTTAAATTTATTTAAAAGGATAGAGAAGTAATTTGATAAATCTAATATTGGTATTTTCAGGTAAAAGTATTTTAAATCATAATTAAGGATTTAAATCTGAAGTTAATGGATTTTGGAATAAATGGGGTAAATTGGAAAACAATTTGGAAATTGATTTAAGTGTTTGAAATTGGACATTTGGAAGAATAAATTCAAGGTGGGAATTTATTAAGAGGAAATGAGAAAATTTGTTTAAAGATAAATAGTGATTTATTTTTAAAGGATGTGAAGAGAAGTGTTTTTCCCTGGATAGCCAAGTACATTTTCAAAATAAACTTTTAAATATAATAAAAGCTTTAATGTGTTTTAAAAAGCATGTTTTAGAAAATGTATTATTTCTAATTGTTTAAATTCTTAAGTAAATATTTTTCAAATCTATTATCGTAGTAATTATTTAAAAAGTGACTTAGTATTTTGTTTTAAAAAGTGAAAACCTAGTTTTATATTTTATAAAGTAAGCTTATTTTTAAATATTCATATAATATGTATTTTTAATAAATTATTAAAGTAGTTTTTAAAATAAATGTTTTAAAGTATATTACAAAGTAAAGCGTTTTAAATTACTTTAAAAATCTAAAGTTTTGTGCTTGGTGATTTCAGTGGAAATAGAAAATAGTTGGAATTTATTCTGAGAAAGGAAGGTAGTTTGAAACTGTTTTCAAAAGGGTTTGAAAAGTGGAAATATATCTTGTGAAGATATTTTTAGGATTAATAAATAATTTGGGAGATTATTTATTGTTTTATGGATGTTGTGAATGTTAATTGATAGTTAAATAACCGACTATCAATATTGGCCAATGCGCTGATCGTTTCGAAGAGACCGGGATCAGGATTTATTTCTCGAAAACCACTTTGATCCAGTTTGTACGTTTCATGGGAAAAAAGTTTGGATTCAAAGTTGGAGCAGTGAAGTGCAAGGGCTAGTTGCTACTAATTGTGAGGATATTTCCAAAATGGATGTAATAGGAGTAGTGCCTTCGGTTCCGTTCGAACCCGGGACAGACTTGTATGGATGAATGCTTTCAGAACATCGTCAGGTGGGCGATGGGCATTCTAAGGGATATGTTCTAAAAGGTAACGTTTAACCTAGAGCCTCATCAACTGGGAATGACTGAAAATCAGGGGTTATGCAGCAAGACTAGGTGGGTGGCACCTATTCAGGGTGAGGTCATCCCTGTCTAGATGTCCCTTTTTATTTCGGCTTAGTGGTGCGGTTGCTGATCCCAATCTTGGGGTGATCTCACTCGGGATTATCCAGTAAGGGGTAGTCCCGGTCTTATGTTGTAGGGGGTCGGGAGTGATCCTCGGTACTGTGATCTTGGCCACGTACCGTGACAGGTGGTACCCCAGTGCCTAGTCATTAGTTGGAAATACATTCTCCCTACGCGCCTTTACGAGTTTTGTTTGTATTACCCACTCTGTGGCTAGTAGCTGGAATTTAATAGATGTAACAATTTGGGCTATTTTAAAAAGTATTTGTATATAGACCCTATTATAATATCAGAGGATTTAATATAAAACTATTTTAGCTATCGTAAGATAAAAACCCGACATGTTTATTTGTGGCGTGGTCTTACAAGATGCTTTTGTTTTCAAAAGGATTTTTGAAACTTTAATAATCAATTTGAGCGTGATTTCTCACGCTGATATTCCAGACTGACTCGGGTGTTATTTAACTATAATGCTCGGGTCAGACCGAGAATTATAGGATACAGGATATGATGCTGTGGAGCTCAGGAGATGAGCTGGATGGCGATACGTACTTCCGTACTTATTATTATTCCGATGTGTATTCAGTCCTAAGGACAGATTTATATGATTGTCCAGTTGTATGTTATTATTGATGTACTCTGATGATGTATGTATAAACAGATATAGTATTTGTTTTTGTGTAAAAATTATTCATTATCTATTATATTTTATTCCGCTGCGATGGTTAGATTCTGATGTTGTTTTCTATTTTCTTCTTCCACCTCTTCTTCCTTAACCCAAATGGTTCATATTTCTATACAACTTGAGTTGATTTATATAGAATAGTGTTGACTCAAGGGGCATGGATTTGTGGGTCGTTACACTTGGTATTAGAGCTTAGGTTGGTGATAACCTTGGCTCTGGTGGGAATTACTCAAATAGAGTCTGTAGTACTCTAGAATGAGTTCCAGCGTATTAATAGATATGAGTGCGTATTTGTTAGTGAATATAAATTGTTTTAATATTGTGTTGATTGGTTTATTAAGTGGCATATGAACCTTCGTCGGCATGGTCTGGAAAACTATATCAAAGGGGTTTCTAAACACTTGAATAGAACAGTTTGACACGGTATTGTTTTAAATGTGGGTGAATGAAATAATTTTACCAAAAATATATTTTGATATAAAGAAAAGTTTTTGTAAACTATTTTAGCTAATGTATGGTTGCTTGGATGTTAGGAAGAATAATATTAAATTATTATTATTATTGAGTGGAAATTTAACTAGAAATTGAAAATATAACCAAAGATTAAGGAAATAATTCATTTATAAAATGAAATTTATAAATGTGAATTATAAATGTGATTTATAAATTGAAATATAGACAAATGGGAATTGGTAATGAGCATAAACTATGCAAATGAATTATAGTTAAAATTTGATTTAAACCTGAATTTGAAAATTTAAAATCCCGGAGATCTTGGAAAGTGTTTTCGAAGTGTTTTGAAGACAAATAATAGCACTATTGTTTTAAAAGTATTTCTAGAAGGAAATTGTTTCAAATAAATTTTGGGAAGGGATATAGCATTGAATTCACTTTAGTCGTTGAAAAATAACTTCGATGATGACTGAAGCACCATCGATGTTCATTTTCGAGTTTCTAAGTGACGGATTGCTGCCAAATTGATTTTTTCAGAAAAACTACTTTGTTTTTGAAATTTAAAAGGAGATTTGTTGGGTGGTTTAAATTTTTGAGAAGTGTGATTTGAGATGTTGGAGATTTCAAAATGATTTGAAACCAAAAAAGCCGGGTGTTTAAAAATCCTGATGAGATAGGTTGTAAGCTTATAAATTGAGATGATTTTTAAAACAGGAAGGAAATATGAGCTTTGAATGTTGTGATTTAAATTTAAAATGAAAGGTTAAAAATAAGATTAACTTGGATTGATGAAGAAAATTTAATTGAATTGAATTATTTAAATCAGAGATGAAATAGAATTGAATTAGAATAAAATCCAGTTGAGGTATAGGTGATATTTCCATTGGATCCTTACTCAAATAAATGGAAATAAGTTGGATAAGAATTGGATTGGGATAAATGAATTAGAATAACTTATAAAAGAATTAAAAGTCCATGGAATAAAAATGTGTTGGGATATAAATAAGTGTAAAAATCGAGTTAAAAATAAAGATGAATATATTCAAGCCTAGAATAAATGGAAATGTGTAAAATAATAATTGTGACTTACAAAATTGAAAAGTGGGATAGAAAACCAAAATAAATATTTTTGATGAAATGGAAAAATAAAATAAAAATCCAAACTTGAATTATAAAATAAATTGAACTTAAGAAAATTAAATGAAGTGATTTTTGGAATTAAAAATCAAGTATTGAACTATAAATAAGGGAGAACTAATATGATAATAAATTAGCTAATGAAATGTGTAAATGGAGTCTAATGTAGTTAAATAGAAGCTGAATTGTAAGTTGGTAACGCAGTTTGGAAATAAAACTCAAGTTATAAATCAAATTCGACTTAAATCGTTAGTGAAGTAAATAAGATCGAAAATGTTGCCAAATAAAAAGAAATTGGATTAAAGTGGTAATGGTTTGTATTACAAATAAAATCCAAATAAGTAGAAATAAATTGAAAATGACCTTGTAATCAACTGAATGAATTGAATCTGAAAATTTAAATTTTATAATAACTAATCAAATGAAATTGTAGATTTAGAATGAGATTTGATTGAGATAGAATTAAGTTGAATAGAAGAAAAAAATTAACTTGTAAAATGAAAATGAGCTTAAGTATAAAATTTGAATAAATGGAAGTAGATTAACTTAAGCTAAATAGATGGAGGAGAATTGAATTGAAGTCAACTTAAACTAAGTTTAATGATATTGGATTGGATTTAAATCAAGTGAAAATAAATTTGAATCGAAATAAAATTCGGTGAGTTGCAGATAATATTTAATGGAATGAAATTCTTACATAAATAATTGTACACCATTTATATTGTTAAGGAATTGAAATAACTTAGAGACAAAAAGGAAAATAGAATGTTTTCAAGTTTAATAGAATGGTTTCAAATGAATGCGGATAAGAAATGAAATGCAGATGAATGAATCGTGAATAAAATTAAAATGGAATGTGTCGAGCTAAATAAAATGGTTGTGAATGAATTAAAATAGAAGGAAATAAATATAAATTGAGTTGGAATCAATTTAAAATGGTTATAAGCTTAAGTAATTGTTATTTGCATGAATAACATCAAATTTACATAGAAAATTAGTCATTTTATCATAAACGGAAGTAGATGTATTAACAGAGGTGAACAGAATTGATTTTTTTAAATCGATTTGAATAATATGGGTTAGTTTAAAATTAAAAATGAATGGAATATAAGCAAGTAGGTTGTAAACCATTCAAATTGAATGAAAATGGTATATGAATTAATTGACAACGGCAGAATTAGTATAAAAGCTATATAAATTGCTTACGGAAAGTGTTTAATGTGCATTGCTGTTAGAATTCATGTATTTAACTATTGCAAATAAGTGAAATGTTGTTAAACTTCATATATATGACACTTACATGTTTTAGTTGACTAAGTACAGGTTCAGGGAAGTCATTGGGCTGGATTTGATTTCGCTAACTGCTAATTAAATAAGCCGCTTGCTTAAAAATGCTAAATAAGGTATGCCTACGCAATAAAAATAGGAAATATGAACTGTTTTTGTTTTTCCGACCGGGTGGGTCGATGTATATATATTTATATCTTTTGTCAAATTGCAAAAGCTCCTCCGTACAAAGGAGACTCTGCCAAAATTTTCGGAAAATTTTGGGAGTTAGAAAATTTTTGGGAAAATTTGTTAACGACAAAACGATTTCAAACTGGAAATTGAAATAAATTAGTAAATAAAACTAATTTAAAATAATGACATGAATTAGTTATAAATGGAAAATAAAATTCAAATATTCAGAGTTGAAGATAAATTGAATTCATATGGAAATGAAAGAATCAATTTTAATAGAAATAGGTATAAACTAAAGTGGTAAGATGAAAATAAATATAAGAAGCATATAAAATGCTTATACTAAACTTAAGAAAGGAATGGTGAATTCTTAATTGAAAATTGATATTACAAATATAATCTAAGTTAATATTTGAATGAATAAATATTGACATTTGTAAGGAAGTCGATAAAATGTTTTTGAATGTTGTGATTGGACATATTGCTAAGTGAGATATGCAGGTATTATAAAGGGAAAGGAAAATTGGTTTTGATTTTAGATGATAAATTAGAATTGCCCGACCAAAAATGTATGCGTTTAAATTTTAGTATGAAATTTGATTGGGTTTTTATCTAGCCACTTGGCTTTTTGTTTTCTTTTGGAATTTGGGAGCCCGTAGTGGCCTTTTGTAGTTGTACCGAGCTAGCCGTGCAAAGGAGACGCTGGAAACTTTTTTGGGAAATTTAGAGAGTTAGAAAATTTTTGAGAAAATTTTGATAATTTAAATTTAAATTTGAATGGTTGAACAAGTAAAGTTATTTGAAAACTTTGGAAGGTTTGGGAAAGTTGGTTGAGGTAATAGTGCGTCTTTAATAAAAAAATATGTTATGGCAAGTCGATAAAACCGTTTGGTTTGGAAAATAGTAATGGGTATGGGATCATTCTTCCTAACCAGTAATTTCGGGGACGAAATTCTTTAAGGGGGGAGGAATGTAACGACCCGGATTTTAACGTTGAGTTTAGAATATTTAAATGTGTGTAAATATTTAATTTGGATTGTAAGTTGATCTTGGATATGAAAAGTTTGGTTTTTATTTAATAAAATAGATTCAAAATTTAATATAGTGACTTGTTGAATGATATAACTATTTAATTTAATAATTGGGTAAAATATAAAATCTGGGATTTCGAGTGTGTTAAAAACGATTTGAAAGCTTATAAAATTTATAATGATGATACTGAAGATAATAGAATGGTTTAAATTGAATTTAATAGTGATTTGTTCGGTTTTGGAAATATATCGTTTAAATCGATATTTAAAAATAGCCTTCCTAGGCACAGTCTCGGATTTTGACGAAACCAGTTCCATTGGATCCGTAATATTATATTATTATCGGATTTCAATTTTCGCAGCGTTCGGAGTTACCATTTGGTTGTACAACCCGTAAATGTATAGAAGAATCTAATTTAATTTACATAGTCAAACCTTTTCATAGAAGCCACGCCCTTCTAGCTTTTAACGCAAGCTTCTTTTCTTTTTTCCCCTCTCTTAAGATTCATTCCACTGAAATAAATTGCCCAGAAAAAATGGCTAAACCCTTTCAAAATCGATTTCGCATCTTTAAAAAAAAAAGGGCGAACGAAGTCGATATCGTGAGTCGCGCTTGAGCCTTGAGGTGGAATCCACATCGACAGATGTTGTGAAGGAGGAGGCGACATCCACGAAGGCGGTTGTCGCGGCGATAGCGGAGGGTCTCGGGGTAGGTCATCGAGCAAGTCGAGTAGCATTTTGGCTCGAAGCTGTGGCATCTTCAACTAGGACAACGACCTTATGTTTGAGGTGCGGGTAAGGCGTGACGAGGCGAAGGTGATTTCGACAACTAGGCGAGGTCGTGTTGGTGGCGTGCTCTAGAGCGACGGCAGTCCAGGGGAGTTAGGGTGGCTCGAGCTTGCGTGGACTTGGGGAGGCTTGTCGTCGGCAGCGCCTATCTGCAGCTAGGGCTAGCGCGAAGTGGAAGGAGAGGCAGTAAGGTTGTGGGGGCTGCAACATGGAGCATCGCGCGCACAAGAGTATCGCATGCACGGTGGAGGGATCGAGGCAGTGGAGGTTGCGATTTGGGTTCTGTAGTGCTCGAGTGTCGCGTGAGGTATTTTTTTCCCATCAATTTAAATTATTAAATTTCTAAGTTAGTTAGTTAGTTAATTTTAAAAGAAAAGGTAAAATCTATTTTAGTTTTAAAATTTTATATAAATAAAGCTTATGTATTTTAAATAATAATGATAATAAATAAATTTGCCTATTTTAAATTAAAGGTAAACTGAGAAAAATATAAACAGGAAGATTTTGAAATTATTTATATATATATGGAATCAGAAAGAAAAATAAATATACATATTTTTATTTATCTTCTAGCTTATTGTTGATAATGTATTTTAGTGGTTATTTTGTTTATAACCTATTGATTTATTTTCATCACAAAAGGGTTTCAAAAGGAAATTATGAGTAAGATTAAATTATTAAGTTAAAAACCAAACTTTTAGTTAAATTAAAATTGTTAGTTAACTAAGTGGTAATAAATTGTTTGATCAATTCAAATATTAATAAAATAATCTAATGTTTACACAAGGTTTGAAAACGTGAAGAAATCAAGCTGGGTTGGATGGACTGCAAAATTAAGTAAAAGGTGAGTTAATCTCACTCAGCTGAATTTTAATTTTAATTTAAATGGTTAAATTTAAATAACTGATTGATTGATTGGATTTGATGTGTTATATTATATATAGGAGTATATAATATATCTTGGAATGTTTGATTTCCCGCATTATATAGCGGATGAGACCCTATGTGCGCATAATAGCGGATGATATTATATTCAATCTCATATACCGCGATATTCCACCTCGAAGTAGAATTGGTATTTTATATTGTGCTAGCATCTGTGGATGAAGGAAAACAGGTTGGAGGGATCCAACTTGATTCCTCAACACTATTTAAAATTATTAATATTCTCTGTTGTGATTATTTGATGTTCTATAATGAATTATATTGGAATATTGAATGCTATAGTTTGCTTGAATATATTTCGGTACATTGAATTATCAAAATATATAAATTGGATTTTTTGGAAAGATGATAAAAGAGTGAAGTTTTAAGTAAAATAATTATAGCGAATTGGAATAAATTAAGAATGAATTGAAAAGGAATGAAAGTGATATTAAAATACTAATAAATAATTCCGAGTATGGAAAAAAGAATTTTGAATAAAACAGAAATTAGTGAATTGTAAACTTAAGTGATATCAATTAAAGGAATAAAGAATTATTTTAAAATTCAAAGTTTAAATTTATTTAAAAGGATAAAGAAGTAATTTGAGAAATCTATAATTGGTATTTTCAGTTAAAAGTATTTTAAATCATAATTAAGGTTTTAAATCTGAAGTTAATGGATTTTAGAATAAATGGGGTAATTGGAAATCAATTTGGAAATTGATTAAGTGTTTGAAATTGGATATTTGGAAGAAAAAATTCAAGGTGGGAATTTATTAAGAGAAAATGAGAAAATTTGTTTAAAGATAAATAGTGATTTATTTTTAAAGGATGTGAGGAGAAGTGTTTTTCCCTGGATAGCCAAGAACGTTTTCAAAATAAACTTTTAAATATGAGTTAAAAGCTTTAATGTGTTTTAAAAAGCATGTTTTAGAAAATTTATTATTTCTAATCGTTTAAATTCTTAAGTAAATATTTTTCAAATCTATTATCGTGGTAATTATTTAAAAGGTGACTTAGTATTTTGTTTTAAAAAGTGAAAACCTAGTTTTATATTTTATAAAGTAAACTTATTTTTAAATATTCATATAGTATGTATTTTTAATAAATTATTGAAGTAGTTTTTAAAATAAATGTTTTAAAGTATATTACAAAGTAAAGCGTTTTAAATTATTTTAAAAATCTAAAGTTTTGTGCTTGGTGATTTCAGTGGAAATAAAAAATACTTGGAATTTATTCTGAGAAAGGAAGGTAGTTTGAAACTGTTTTCAAAAGGGTTTGAAAAGTGGAAATATATCTTGTGAAGATATTTTCGGGATTAATAAATAATTTGGAAGATTATTTATTGTTTGATGGATGTTGTGAATGTTAATTGATAGTTAAATAACCGACTATCAATATTGGTCAATGTGCTGATCGTTTCGAAGAGACCGGGATCGGGATTTATTTCTCGAAAACCACTTCGATCCGATTTGTACGTTTCATGGGAAATGAGTTTGGATTCGAAGTTGGAGCAGTGAAGTGCACGGGCTAGTCGCTACTAATCCTGAGGATATTTCCAAAATTGATGTAGTAGGAGTAGTGCATTCGGTTCCGTTCGAACCCGGGACGGACTTGTATGGATGAATGCTTTCGGAACATCGTCAGGTGGGCGATGGGCATTCTAAGGGATATGTTCTAAAAGGTAACGCTTAGCCTCAAGCCTCATCAACCGGGAATGACTGAAAATCAGGGGTTATGCAGCAAGGCTAGGTGGGTAGCACCCATTCAGGGTGAGGTCATCCCTGTCTAGATGTCCCTTTTTATTTCGGCTTTGTAGTGCGGTTGCTGATCCCAACCGTGGGGTGATCTCACTCGGGATTATCCAGTAAGGGGTAGTCCGGTCTTGTGTTGTAGGTGGTCGGGAGTGATCCTCGGTACTGTGATCTAGGCCACGTACCGTGACAGGTGGTACCCCAGTGCCTAATCATTAGTTCGAAATCCATTCTCACTACGCGCCGTTACGAGTTTTGTTTGTATTACCCACTTTGTGGCTAGTAACTGGAATTTAATAGATGTAACAATTCCGGCTATTATAATAAGTATTTGTATATATACCCTTTTATAATATCAGAGGATTTAATATAAAACTGTTTTAGCTATCGTGAGATAAATACCCGACATGTTTATTTGTGGCGTGGTCTTACGAGATGCTTTTGTTTTCAAAAGGATTTTTAAAAACTTAATAATCAATTTGAGTGTGATTTCTCACGCTGGTATTCTAGACTGACTCAGGTGTTATTTAAATATAATGCTCGGGTCAGACCGAGTATTATAAGATACAGGATATGATGCTGTGGAGCTCAGGAGACGAGCTGGACGGCGATATGTACTTCCGTACTTGTTATTATTATTCTGCTGTGTATTCAGTCCTGAGGACAGATTTATATGATTGTCCAGTTGTATGCTATTGTTGATGTACTCTGATGATGTATGTATAAACAGATATAGTATTTGTTTTTGTGTAAAGATTATTCATTATCTATTATATTTTATTCCGCTGCGATGGTTAGATTCTGTTGTTGTTTTCTATTTTCTTCTTCTACCTCTTCTTCTTTAACCCAAATGGTTCGTATTTATGTACAACTTGAGTTGATTTATATAGAATAGTGTTGACTCAAGGGGTACGGATTTGCGGGTCGTTACACCGCATTTCTCACATAAGTTGCTAAATTATGAAAAAGTTATAATGCCAATATCACAAAATCTCTTAATGTTCTCAAAAGACAAAAACTCATAATGCCAATATCAAGCGAGCTGAGTGAACGTTTTCAATATATTATTATCATCAAAGGAAAATTATTCAAATTAATCTAACTTCTTGTTTACCTATATTTTGAGTTCTCTGATACTTGGATGCCATGGGATGTTTCCTGCATTTTCTTTCTTTGATTCGCAAGCTATTAGAAAAACCGACGTAATGAATCAATACTTGAGCTTCTATTCTACTCTATACATGGAAACTGTTATATTTTGTTACATTGTGTTAAATATTGCAGTTCTTGGATGATATGTTGTAGTTTGTGTTATTCCGTCCATTTTACGCAGTTTTTGGTATATTTTTTTGAGAAAAATGTGTGATCCTCTATAGAATAGAGGAGAGCACACATGCAAATATATATATATATAACACAAAAGCAAGGTGCTGCCAACATGCGTGGCAGGTAACAAAAACTAAAAACAAAGAAACAAAAAGAGAAAGATGCACTATACATCTCAATAGCTCCAAGCAACGAAAAGAGAAGAAAAACTCTGTGCATCTAGACCGGAATGATGCTAAAAAAATCTTGGAAGCTCAAAGCAACACAAAAAGCAGAAGAACTCCATGCATCTGGATCAAAAGGAAAGAAGAAGCATCAACTCTGAAGTGAAGATAAACGAGATGCTGGATAGGATAATCTGCACTGGAATCTCTGAACAAGAGAAGAAATGCCAAGCTATAGCAAGGAACCTCTCTGAAAGTCTCTCAACAAACCAAAACATGCGCTCTGAAGATAAGGGGACCTGTAAGAAGAACCTCGAAACCTTTCACTCATATCTTCATCTGAGGGATGACTAAGAAAAAAGTAAGAATTATGCATATATATGTATATTATTATAAATAATATACATATATGTGTATAAATAAAGAGAGAAGGAAAACAAAAAGGAGACAAAATTAGTAACAACAGGATTAAAATATTTCAAAACAATTACACCAAATAAGAACAAAAATAAAAACCAAAAATAAAAGAAAACTAAGAATCTGTAATCATAAGTAGGTTATGATTAACCGATAGATCATGGTATGAGTTTGAAAAAATATTCATATTAGTACTGAAGTCATTAAAAAGACAATTGTTTTTAAAATAATTAATATTGCAGCTAACTATATTAAGATACCCTTTAAAAGAATTATTGTTAGCTAATTTATATTTGGGATTAGAAATCCAATGAAAACAGAAAGAAGAAATTGTATAAATCAATTTATTAATATGACTATTATTATTAAAAATTCTTTGATTTCTTTCAAACCATATATATCAACTAATAATAGTGAATAAAGAGTCAAGTAGAGATATAATATTCTTTTTAAACCTAAATCTAAAATTATTCCAGTAAAAGTTACAATCCAAAATTTTAGTTACGATATTAAAATTGAAAATTTTGAGAACATTATTAAGAATGTAATAAGAATCCATTCAATCATAGTATAAATGCTTAATGTCTTCAAGACGAAGATTACAAAAATAACATTTATCATCATTATGAATGTTCTTTCTTTTTAATTTTTCAATTGTATTAAGTTTACCATGCAATATTAACCACATGTGTATTTTAGATTTAGGAGGGGCATTTGATTTCCAAATAAATTTGAACGCGTTGTTTATAGTACCCGAAAAATTAATAAATCTAATAAAAGAGTTAGAAGTATAATTTTTACTTCTATCCCATTCCCAACAAAGAATATCATTATCATTATCAATATTGTAAAGATTTAATCTTGCATAAAGCAAATGAAGAAGCCTAAGAGTTAATCCTACTAAAATTCTGTTAAAGTTGAAATTCCAAGGAGGATCATTATCAGGAGAAAAAACCTCACTAACTAGAGCGAACTTAAAATTACAGATATCGTAAAGCTCTTTAAATTCCAGTTTAAGAGGTAAGACCGAAATCCAACGGTCATGCCAAAAGGAAGTACGGTTACCGGAATGAACAATGGTATTTATTCCTAAGTTAAAAAATCTCAAGACATTTTAAAATGTTTCTCCAAAAATTAGAAAAATTATGAGTGGCTGGAGAAACTATTTGATATAAATTACTATTTCCATTATAGTAATATTTAGAAATAATCTCTTTCCAAATAGCATTATCATTAATATCTTTAAACTTCTATAATCATTTACCTAGCAAAGATAAATTCATATTACGCAAGTTAATAACCCCTAAACCACCTTCCTTTTTGGCTTTACAGACGGTCTCTCAATTAACTAAACATTTTATATTATTATTATAATTTTCTCCACTCCAAAGGAAGTCTCTTCTAATTTTGTCAATTTTATTGATAACCCAATCCGGAAATAAATGCATGGACATCCAATAAATCGGAAGGGCTGATAAAACCGAATCAAGTAAAACTAGCCTTCCTGCTCTAGATAAAAATCTCTAATTCCAGTTAGAAATCTTATTCTTAATTTTATCAATAATAATATACCAGTCTTCATGCTTGAGTTTAGAAGGTCTAATCACAAAACCAAGATATTCAAACGAAAAGCTCATAGTTTTGCAATTTAGAGTAATAGCAACCGAGTTTTCAACATTTTCAAAATCGTTTAAGACTAACACTGAACTTTTGTCAAAATTTATTTTTAAACCTGATAAAAGTTCAAAACTGTAAAGAATAAACTTGAGACTTAGAATGTGCCTAGGCAGATGGGAAGAAAAAAGTAAGGTATCATCGGCAAATTGGAGAACCGATATACCATTACACGAAATATCATTTCCAACGCTACCTAGAGAACCATTATCCACTGCTCTTTTTATAATTTTAGCAAAAACATCTACAGCTAAATTAAATAATAAAGGCGATAAAGGATCTCCTTGCCTTAATCCTCTCTTGGATTGAATTTTATTACCTAAAATACTGTTAACCATGATACTAAAGTTTCCGGTTCTAAGCAAAGACATAATCCAATTTATCCATCTAGGACCAAAACCTCTAGCATGAAAAATATCAACAATAAAATTCCAATCCACCGAATCAAAAGCTTTAGCAAAATCAAGTTTCAAAATCGCACAAGTAATGTTATTCTTACAACAGAAATTAATATATCCTTGAACAACTGTCACTCCATCCGTGATATTTCTACCTTTGATAAAAGCTGATTGAGAACAATCAATTAATTCGTTCATTCTTTTACTAAATCTATTAGCTAAAACTTTAGAAAAGATTTTAGTTGAGCAGTTAATCAAAGAAATAGGTCTAAAATCTTTTAAATTATTAGCACCTACCTTTTTATGAAGTAAAATAACATTTGCAAAATTAAATCTCCCTAATTGTAAATTACCATTATAAAATCGTTGAACATATTAATTAAATCGAATTTTAAAACATCCCAAAAAGTATTATAAAATAAAATAGGAAACCCATCTGGTCCCGGCGATTTATCGTTGGGCATGTCTTTAATAGCTTTTCTAATTTCATCTTCAGTGAAAGGATACTCTAACTCTGATAAATCAACAATGGAATTAGGTGGGTAAAGATCCGACCATCTTACATTGATTATATTGTTGATTTTAGAACCAAAAATATCCTGATAGTAATCTGTAAAAGGTTTGTTAAGATCATTTTGATTAACAAGTTTTGTATTATTAACAAAAATAGAGTTAGTAGTATTACTACATTTCCTACCATTGGCTATATTATGAAAAAACTTAGTATTGTTATCACCTTCGTTGATCCATTGAATTCTAGATCGCTGTTTCCACATAACCTCCTCCTTTTCTAAAATAGAATTAAATTCCTCTTTTAAATTAGAAAGAACATTTCGTTCGCCTAAATTTAGGGGTCTAGATTCTTCTATCTTATTAATTTTAAGCATTTCATTTAGAATATTATCTTTTTTTATTTTTAAATCACGAAAGACAATTTTGTTCCAATTTTTAAGGAAAATCCTAAGATCTCTAAGCTTAGAAACAAAATCTTTTGTAGAGTTATCCATATTTCTGATATTATGGAAATTCAAAGAACTCCATTTACCTTTAACTAGATTCACAAAGTTATTTTCCAAAAGCCACATCTTTTCAAACTTAAAATTCTTTAAAATAGCTCTATGAAACTCACAAGTAAGTAGAATAGGACAATGATCCGATAAGGTAAAAGGAAAACCAGTTACTTTACAAATAGGAAATTTGGCTTCAATCTCATCACAACAAAAAATCTATCAAGAAGAGCCATGGAAGGAAGCTCTCTAGCGTTACTCCAAGTAAACTCTCTATTTGAAAGAGGAATTTCAATCAAATTAGAAGAAATGATAAATTGATCGAAATCCTCCATAGCAGAGTAATCCCCTTCCCTAGGATATCTCTCACCAATGAAACGCGTAACATCAAAATCACCCCCCAAAATCCAAGGCCCGGGGGCAAATGATCTAAATTCAAGGCATTCATTTCATAAAATTCTCCTATTAAGTTTAGAATTTGGCTCATAAACATTAGAAATATTTAAAAGAGAATTATCAGAAAGATTGGTAAGAATAACATGAAGAGAATGCTGCTTAACAATGCATTGTAATAATTTAAAGAAATTATCGCGTCAACCTATCATTAAGCCCCCTGAAGAACCCACAGAAGGTAAAGAAACCCATTTACTAAAGTGATAACCACCTAATCTTCTAAAAAAAACGAAAGTCGGGGCAATTAATTTTGGTTTCTTGAATAAGAGCAATGTCAATAGAATAATCTTTAAAAAACAATCTAACCTTATCATATTTATTCAAATCATTTAAACCCCTAATGTTCCAACTAATGATCCTCATAAACTAACTGTGCTAGCCATCTCTAGTCCCTTACGTCTAATATAATCCCTATCAAGCTCTATATCAGAAAAGATAAAAGAAGTATCTTTGGCTAACTGACTAAACTCAGCAGAAGAAAGACTGCCTAATGTATAAGTAGAATAGGTACTACCTAAAAAAGTACTCAAACCTGAGCCTGAGTTTTGCACTATTGTTGTTAAAAATCTTAAAATCTTGCGATTTAAATCCCGATTCAGATTGAATCCCTCCCTTAATGATTCGATTTACACTGCGATTCAAACTTAGTCAAACCTACAATCAAAAACACATTTCACTCATATTGGCATATTAAATATACTTATTTAGATTCACAATTCCCTTTGTAATGTTTAAAAAAAAAAGGAATTAAAGAGAAAATTAAGTTATAAGTTTAATTGTTAAAGTTC
The DNA here is from genome assembly GCA_030765085.1 of Allium cepa. Classification (NCBI taxonomy): domain Eukaryota; kingdom Viridiplantae; phylum Streptophyta; class Magnoliopsida; order Asparagales; family Amaryllidaceae; genus Allium; species Allium cepa. The sequence continues at coordinate 187,897,346 of CM060930.1, read as the reverse complement.
AAACGTCAAAATCAACTTCAAAATGCATATAAACCTTAAAATGTGAATATTTCAAATCTACGATTTACGATTTAAATCTCGTTTCGATTTAAATTTTAAATTTTGCGATTTACGATTTAAATCCCATTTTGAAAATCTTGTTTTGCACCATTTTATGCAGTTTTTCTAGTATATTTTGCAGTTTTTTGTTGCAGGTTTTTACCGTCTGCTGCAGTTGTTTGAATTTTTTTGCAGTTTTGGCTGCAATTTATATTTTTGAACAATATATTTTTGCATATCTAAAGCATGTGGGTTTAATTTCTGAGTGGTAGGCTGACGTATTTGTAGTTTTTTTTACATAATTTTCTTGAACGGGTTAGTTTGGGTTTATCCATTAAATTAGCGGGTTGGATCGAGTTGACCGATTTAATAAATGGTTTAGGTCAATTTTTCATTTAAACGGGTTGGATTAATTTCCACCCAATCTGTTTATTACCGAACCCAACCCGTAGGTCTAGTTAATCTAATAATTTTAGAATCTTAATATGATATTAGATGGTTTCAGCTCAAATCTCTTTCAAAGTAAAAATATAAAATTGAAAATATGACAAGGACGACATGCAATAAAACAATTGCTCAAGTTGATAACAAAATTTGAAGTGGCATTCTTTTTGAAGTTTTTAGAAATTTTAATTTTTTGATTAGCACCACAGCAGGGGTTTGAAATGATAAAGATTATTTGGGTTTGCGCACACACTAAAAAGTGTGTACGGTAGCAGCCAGTAATTATAACCATGGCCATTTCCCACTTCTTACACCATCTGTCAAAAAACCGTACAGGGCAAACAGGTGCGTTTCTTTTCTGCTATAATTTTCTGCGTACCCGAGATTTCACGTGTTCGATGAATTTCTGAGACAAATTGTTTGCGCCATGAATTTGGATTATAGGGTTAAGGTTACTGGATGAATTATTATGTTGAGGTTACTGGAAATTATTGTGTTAAGAAAACCCTAAACAGCAATCGTTCCGGCCGTTGATGCATTGTTGTACAAATTTGATATATAGGTTGATTATAGTGATAAGATTATTGGAAGCCATGAACGTTCTGTACATCAAAATAATTCTGTACAGCATTTTTGTACAACAAATTAATTTTCATCAAAATAATCTAGCTCAAAATTGTTGGAAGAACATTAAATAAATCGATCAAAATAATTCCGTACAGATTGTGCTCAAATTCATGCCTGTTTTTGATTCCATGATCAATTTTGATGAAGTTTATTGTGCTTTTGAAATTTTTAGGGTTTAATTTGGGTTTTAGTTTGATAAGTTAAACAAAAAAATAGACTAGTAATGTCACTAATAAGGACAATTTCTTTCTATAATTTAATTTTACAAACAATGCGTGTGCAAAGTATTCGTTGCTTATTGAGTAGAATTTACCCCAACAATATTCTCAGTCTCCCACAAATTTGCAGAATAATTTCAGATGGAGGCTCTAATGGCAAGTTATGCTTCTTCCGAATCTGAATCCGATACAGAATTGGAACACTCGCCATCCCATGTCAACGGTATTTATCAGTCGCAAACTTCAAGCTGTAAAAACATTGAATCTCTTCCTCCTCCCCCTTTGGATCTTCTCAAACCACCTAACTTCGTAGGTATCGATTATCACTTGAATTATTGCTCTTTTTCCCCTTTTTATCTCCTTCAATTTAATGTATTCATATAATATTTTATTTTACAGATTTATCTGAGACGCCAGGAGTTCGAATTAGGAGCTTCCCGCATGTGGAAGGAAACTATGCCCTGCACGTCTATATTCCAGGTAGCAGATTTCTCTGTGTTTACGACTTTGTTAATGTTTTGGTTTTTGTTTATTGTCTACAATCCGAGCCTTTTTTAAAAAAATTCGATGTTTGTGCTTGTAGGCTAGAAACGTAAATCGAACGATTGGTCTGAAATATTTCATGGCGTTTGATTTTGTGAACCTTGGACCAGGATTCAAATAAATTATGTTACTTTACACTGTCATTGGTTGGTGGTGTATATATTTTAAATTTCAATTTTCTGTTCAAATAAATAGGATGTCCCTTATGGGATATTGGTATGTCTCTATGTTGTCTTACTAGAGCCGCTAAGATCAAGTTTCGTTGGGCATCGGTTAATCAAAGTTTTCTTTTCTTTTTTCTTTTTTTCTTTGTCCTTTTTCTTTTTTCTTTTTGGAAAAAAAAGAAAGAAAAAGGGAGAGAAACTGTTCAAAAGGAAAAAAAAAATCATATCTTGTTAAGATGTCTTTTAAGAGAATGTTCACTATACATTAGTTTTAACTTCATTGCAGCCTAAAGAGGATTAGAAAGGCAGAATGTTCGCTATACATCACTTTAAACTTCATTGCAGCTCAAATAGGATTTAAAAGGTGACATATTTGTCATACTGGGAAACCTTGTTTTCAGTTCTTGATGACTAAAGATGCAAAAGGACTGACATAAGTTTGTATTTTGTAGAAGAATCGTGTTTTATTATTGTTGTTGTTGTTGTTGTTGTTACTACTATTATTATGATGGAAAACAAAGATATAAGCAAGCCCGGCCTAAGACATAGACAACCAAGGCCGTTGCCTAGGGCAACAAGAGACCGGGGGGCAACCCAAAAATTCGCTTTTCACTGTGGTCGGGAGTCCATTGCGAGATTGTCCAGAGTTCATGGTTTCACCAATCACTGCGAGTCCACTGCCTGGTTGCACTGCCAGCCTTCACGATGCCTGTTGCTTGTCGCCAAGTCCAACCGCTACCGATTGCCTTTGCCCTAATTTGGTTTTTCCAGAACGTAACTTCAACTTAATTTCTGATTTATTATTTGTTTTGTGTATAGTTAGAGTATAATTAAATTATGTTTATTAGAATAGTCATTACATTTTGATTGAGACGTGAATTAAAAACTGATGGAGATGTTATTTTTCCACCTAAGAATTCCCATTTTCTCTTTACAATGTGGAGGAATTGTAGTTTGTAATACTTAACTTTGAAATCATGTTTGTTAAAATTTCATCAATGTTTATTAGTTACAGTATTCACTAGTTTGTGTATAGTAACATTATATTTCAACCTAAATCCACGACGATGTAATTAAATCACATGTAATTTACTGGTTTACTTGAACACCCAAACTATGTCGTTTCCCCAATTTGATGTTTAACCAATTTTATTGCTGATTTTAATGTTAATTAAATCATGTTAATTAGCTACTTAATAATTGGTTGTTAATTAGCTACTTAATAATTTGTTGTTTTATGTTACTTAAATCTAAATGATTTAGCTGACCAGTACTTCGTATCGATGTTAAATATTATACTAGAATTTGCATTTTGTTTTGTACATAAATGTATTGTTATTTATTAAAGAATGGCGCAACAAAAACACACACAAAATTATCGGATTAGGGCATTGAATATGCTTGATCCGGCCCTGGATATAAGTTTCGTACATGGGCATTCATTCGTTATTAACTTATTGTGCTAAAACCTTGACCCTGTCTCTTAAACTAAATTCCCAAGTTTTGAACCAAACTGGAAATGTCATGGTCATACTATAGACGCACTATAAGTTATGTACTTCACTTTTGTTAATTTTGAGAAACCAAAGTACCTGAGATGTATCTATATAGCAAATTGCTTGATAACCTAAATGTCCAACAAAACTTATTTTCGCAAGCCAAAAAGTGTATTAAGCTACGGTGGTCATGAATTCGATATCAAGCAGAATATAGCATTGAATTACCCTCTACATGGTATTTTCTTTGGATATACCAGCAATGCAAAAAATATTACATACCTACTTATCAAAGTTCAACCTGAATTTCTATGATGTAACAGTTGAAATGTTTCATATTCAAGATGATAGGTCTTGGTTTTTGTTACCTTTTCTTAACCTATTTTACTTTTTGAAGTTTCCCTACTTCATTCAGTGTCGTAAGTTTATATTTACTTCTGATGTATATTTTTTTGGGCAGTTCGTATACCATCAACAATAATTAAACAAATTGCCTATTATGTGAAAAAAGTTTCATCTTCAATACCTGGCCTACGCATTGTGGATGTTGACACTGAGCTCGCTGAATTATGCAAAGATAATAGTAAACTTGAGCAGTTACTCTTAGGACGAGAATTTCACATAAGCCTTGGTCGAACTGTTCCAATTCGTGTACATCAGATAGACTCTGTTGTGGCAATGCTTCGACAAAATCTACGAATGCAAAGAGGGTGGGTTTTGTTTTCTCTTTAGAGATTGGTTTGTTTATAGCCTTTTCCTTTGTTCCTTTTGTTCTGTGCTTGTGAATTATGTTATTGTATTTCTCGTCTTGTTATTAAATTTTAGTACGAAATTTCATCAATCTAGTCCTCTTTCTCAATAACATATATAGGCTAGATTCGAAACTAATTGTAGGAATAAGCCGCTTTTGGCCATACCGAGTCAACAATTTGTATTGATGCGACGCCAGGAAAGACTCAATTAAAGAATGATATTGGCTCGATTTCAAATTGTGTCAATACAAAATGATGACGTAGAAATTTGTTATTAGTTTAGAATAGAGGTCTAAATTGATTAGAAAAAAATATTCATTTAATAACACGCGCGCTCTCTCTTATACTGGTATGATATTATTTGCATGACAGATATTGCATAGAGTTCAACAAATGGGAAGTTTTCACGAATGATGACCTAACACGGACTTTCCTTTCATTGGAAGTCACTGGTGGTGGGCTATCAGAGGTATAAATTTATTACACTTATTTATACTGTTTACATTCTGATTTATGCATTATGTAGTGAATACATTAATGTTTTAAATTGAGCGTCTAGACTTGCTTTCAATTTTCTTTTGTTATGAATGAAGTGGGCATGCAGCAAGGACTGATTTTTGCTAAAAGGGACTTCTATTTTTTTCCTTTTCAAACGGCAATTATGCGTTTGCAGCAAGATGGATATGTGGATTTCAAGAGTGAAATAACAATTTTTTAAATGAAATGAAAATTTTGGGTTTATAGCCTATAGCCTTTTTAGTCTGATGGTAGACGTTTCAATGTTTTGGCAGATATGCAAACAAATTCAGATTGTGGATGACATGTATAAATTGCATGGTCTTCCGGAATTCTACAAGGTAAAACCATTAAATTTATCAGAATGTTATTGCAGCAAGTACATGAACTATAAGTTTTTTTTTGTTCTTGTTTTTTTTTCAACTATGTGTAAAAATGAAAAATGCAGGAACCACGCCCTCATATATCGTTAGCGTGGGGATTAGGTGATATCAGCAACAAGCTCAAGCAGATCGTGGCTGAGTTAGCTTGCTTTCATTATGGTCCAAGTGCCTCATCCAGTAATGTATTTGCATGCAATTTCAGCAGCATAGAGTGTAAAATTGGCAAAAAGATGTACAATATTTGCAAAAAAAACATGAATTGTAGATCATGATAACATGAATTTCTGAAACCATATTTATATTATACTCTTTGTTGTAGTATTGCGTGTAACAAACACACACAATTCACATGGAATATCTACCCACCTGAAAAATCAGAGCGGGCATTGCTACATCATCAGTACATGGAAATAAATTTGTTTTTTCTCTTCTTTTTTGCATTACATTCAGGAAGTATTAGAAGTAGACAATCATATAAAAAAAACCCAAGCCCTAAATCAAATTCTGTCATGAGTTCTGAGAGCTTTCTGTTTTTTATTTAAGTATTCAGAAAAACTACTTTATTCTCTCATAGTATAAGCTTTATTAAAGTCCTGGGATAGATTCGAGGTTGTACGTTGCAGATTCTTCTGTTTCAGTTTTTTCAGTTGTTTGAGGTTTGCGGGTTTCAATGGTGCCTAGGGTTTGGAGATAGGAGTAGGAAGCAGAACGATTTGAAGAAGGGGTCGGATTGCTTATTCTGCTTGCAAGAAATCTGCGTATAAGACCCCTCAGAAATGGAGCCATCGTCTCTGGTTCATGCTCCAAGTAGTACATTATTCCTCCCATTGACATGCAGAATATAGCCACCTGTCACAATATACCCGTTTTTCTTCAGAATGAATTTATTTGTGTACTTGTGTGTAAATACACGCTCACACACACGGATATTAACAATATAAACCAAAATTTACTGAACATGCATGATATTATTATTTTTTACAAAATTACACTTTAACTTCATCTTCTACTATCTTCCCTCTTTCAAATTTGAAACTCACTCACACAAAAATCCTGGAAATCTACAGTGCTAAATCAAATCGAAATTCAACCAAAATCTTACAATTTTCAGTACAAATAACTCTGATTTTTTGTTGAAAAATGGATTAAATTAGTTTAATATTCGAAATGGTCATGCATTAAAAGCTATCTTAGCTCATATTTGGGGATTTTCATCAAAAAGTTAATCAACTTCTTCACCAAAATGTAATGATGTGATTTTTTAATTTTACATACATATGTACATATATATATATATACACATATCACAATCATTACAAAAATTATGCACTAACTAGGCTTGTAAATCAAATAAAAACGACAAGACTTTCCAGTTTCCACTAAGGCATAAACAAGACCAAGTAACCTAATCAATAACAAAACCTTTACATATGAAACGGTGAATGAAGTGCAGACAATTTAAGGAGAAGACTTGTATACCTCGGCATTTCTTATGTTAGGGAGCAAGCGACGATTGACAAGGATATGCCATAAGGAGTCTCCAGCTCGAGGAAGAACATAAAGTGCCAACTCAGATCTTCTGGCTTTCTTTTCTAGAAGTACAGATAATGCGGATAGTCCACCAGCAAACCAGTATAGAAATTTATGGTCTCTGGTTGCAACTTTTCTGTGTAAACATATAACTCCCTGCGATAACAACATAAGTATTAGGGAAAGTAATGCTAATTCAATGAAAATATGATACCAATTGAAGTAAAATAAGTATAAATTGCCTGGAATATCAAAACAAAAGCAGACAAGAATGTGGTTGACCGAACTGCGCCCAAAGCAGCACGCCAAGATGTTCGAGTAGGAGATTCCAGGAACTGGAAGATTCAATGTTACATAAAATTGTTAGTGTCGTCTGTTACACAATAATACATCAAATAGGCAGATGAAGCAGCAATACAATATTGTCCTATATTTTTACTAATCTTCATGCCTCTATTTGCAATCTTATCGGCATTATAAAATTCAATCCTCGGGATGTTTGTCTCACTACTGCAACTTTACTTGCAATCTTCACAAATATAGGATTACTTAGTGTAGGTGAACTATATGAAGTATTACCAGTAATCTTTTGTTAAAAAAAAGAGAGTGTGCATCAATGTAATCACATGGAAGTAAAATTAGTTGACAAAGTAAGTTTACCAAGAGAAGTTGGAAATTTGGAATCATATTATCTAACTATAAAACTCTAATAAAAGGAGAGGTGCTTATAATTATGCTTACGAAAATACATATCAAGTGCTTAGAGAAACCCAGAAAACAAAATTTCCACAAGTGGTAATGGTAAGAGAAAACTGTTGCACATAAATGCTTGAAAGTTATCCTTTTCTTTTGGGTTCACCGTACTCCGAAAGTAAAACATAATACTAGACGGTAGTGGGTTTTGCTGATGTAAATGGTCTGGGTTTTATCTTTTAAAATTCTCCAAAGATGCATTCTACAGAAAGGTTGCTAGTTTGCTACCACAACAGCATTTTCAAATAAATTACAAGCGTCGTGTTAAGAGGCGTTGTATCAACCTACGTAAGAAACGAAGTATGTTCCAAGACCTTGAATTATGAATTACCTTTTGGAGATGAAGAACAACGAAAGGCACAAAAGTCAGTGAAAAATATAAAGGAAAGGTTTTCCGAAATGTTGCTGAAGCAGCAGAAGCATTATGAATCAGACAAGAATTTGTGTTGGGATGTATAATGGAGCAAGGAATTATTGAAGGATACTCCGTGAGCTTTATTGAACTTGATCCCTTCTTGGTAGATAGATAAGCTGATAGGCCAGCAACATCAACAGGAGTGCCTCTACAGCAATCTCTTACAGCTTTGTACACAGGTTTTGCCACTGGTCCAGTTTTCTGAATGAAATCTTGATATGCTTTAGGCAAGCTTTCAGGCCGCATTACAAAAGCATACATCACCTGAGATAGAGAAATTCTAGCATGATTAATTGTTGGAATTGCATGTTAGAGAGAAAAAGATACGGTTCTTAAAAATTGCACAAAAGTTATACGGTAGTGAACAGGTGAACATACTGGACACAACACAATTCAGTATTGAAAATTAGTCTGATCTCAGCTAAATATATTTCAAACCAAAGCACAAGCTTGAAACTACAAGAGATGGAAGCCTTTTAAAGACGATAAGCTACCAGAGTTTGGATGATTCATTATTTTGAATTACATTTTATGGATGCCAATTATGCTTATGATATGTTATATGGCGTATGATTATAAAATTAACCACCTGAGCACATGCCAATGAAAAGAGTAGAGAGTCTCCATGCATCCAATGACTTCCCCAGAAGTGGAATTTATTTTTAGATTTTGCTGAATTATACACGCACTGCAAAGAAGCAAGTAAATTGATAGTAGTGGACTGATGATAGCTTCCAAGCCAAGCATGGAATGGAGATGGTTGTTTATTTAGTCTATCTGATTATGACGACAAAGATTATTGTCATACCTGACCAAGTCTTGCTAAAAGGTACAAAGCAAGAGTGCGCCTTCGACTTGAATCATCTAATGCCAATATCGATAAGCCTGCAATCGATCCTGCTAAAATTCTGCTCCATCAACTAAGTTATGGATATATACAATGGCTTGATCATATACTAATAGGTCAAAACAATAAAGCGTGCATTTACAGAGAGAATAAGAGCAAGGAATAGTAGTGGAGAAGACTTGAAGATTTCTGAACTTACACGTTAAGAGGCGTCTCTTTCTTCCTATATTTTTTGAGAAAACATCTCAGTGCATGATAAGATCCAGTAAAACCACCAAAAAGTAACCCAATACGACATGCTTCTTCTCTTACAATCAAATCTTTCTCTGAAACAAGTTGCTGTACATTAAGGGCATAAAGTTACTGCATTGTAAAAACAGTAAAATACATTGCATGACCGATAAATACATTATTGCATCATTTGTTAATGTACTCCTTAATATGATGTTATAACATAAGACACATTTTATTTCCAGCATCAGGAAGCATCAGGAAATGAACAAGCATCCTACTGGAACGTCATAGGCTCCGCCTGAGACCAAAACTTTATTTTTGAACTACGTCGCCCCAGCATAAGAACATGTTACGGCACTTCGCCTCATCTTTTATTGTGTAATTTATTGACGCTTTGAATTTGTAGAAACTTCAGCACTTGACGCCATGGCTCTCCCTTAAATAGCATAGTTCGGTCTTTTCAAAATTATAGGTAGATATGTATTTTGTTTCTTACCATATAATGTTTAAAGAATTATGTTACATCTGAAGATATTTTAACCCATTGCTTGTTACCATATGTCATTTTTATCCTTATTGTTCTCTCATCAAAACCCAATTAGATGTGCAATATTTATTTTGGTAAAAGCGAGATTAGATTCATTTCTATAGCTAAATCTTACATTTAATTCCTTTATCACGATGTATATGGCACATATAAAAAATGGTTAAAAAATAAAATTGTTTTAAGATCTTTGTCTACCTACTGATCATTCAAATATAAAATAATCATTATTTAAACAGATAGTTGGAAGAGACAGATTTACATTTCTATAGCTAAATCTTACATTTACTTTTTGACCTTTAGTTATTTTAGTTATGATGTAATAGATTTTCCAGGTATAATTTTCATTTTAAATCTTGAGTTTCCTATATTTGAGAAAATACGTAGAAAATATTATGTACTCAATTGTGTACATAGAAATGCAAATTTTAGAAGTAAATTATGTCTATCCATCCTACACCATTTTGTTACATATGATACACGTAGATTTTGTTAAAAAAGAGGTGTAAGTTAACAATGAAAGTGAATCTTCAGTTAGTCTATTTTACAAAGAGTTCTTGCATTTCTAAAACTGGGTTATATCGAGAAATTATACATAGATGAAAGAGAATTTACAGTGGACCTCACCCCAAAAAAATTATTGCAAGTTGATCGTAAGAATTTACGATTAGGATTGGGAAAACCTTGTAGCAATCCTTACCATGAGTTTGTAGCAAGTTGATCCATCTATTGTTGTCAAAAATCTTAAGATCTTGCGATTTAAATCCCGATTCAGATTGAATCCCTCCATTAACGATTCGATTTACATTACGATTCAAACTTAGTCAAAACTACAATGAAAAACAAATTCCACTCATACTGGCATATTAAATATACTTAGATTCACAATTCCCTTTGTAATGTTTAAAAAAAGGAATTAAAGAGAAAATTAAGTTATAAGTTTAATTGTTAAAGTTCAAACGTCAAAATCAACTTCAAAATGCATATAAACCTTAAAATGTGTGTATTTCAAATCTACGATTTACGATTTAAATCTCGTTTCGATCTAAATTTTAAATTTTACGATTTACGATTTAAATCCCATTTTTAAAACCTTGGATCCATCAAACACAACATGACCAGTTGGAAGAGAAAATACCGAAGCATTGAAACTGTAGATTTAGTCATTCCAACCTGTAGGTTAACATGACAAACATTAAAAAAAATCCCTAGTTAATTAAAAAAAATCCTTTGAAAAACATGAATCAAGAATGCGCCTTTAGACAATACAAAAGTTTGTGTTTTGTACTCATAAGTATTTAACAAATAAAAACCTAAAACTTTTAATGAAAAATCATGTGTTTCAATAGCACATTAAAATGCAACTACACGCGCGCATTCGCACGTGCGCACACACACATAGGGAGCGTTCAATAGAACCCTTCTTTTGAAGCAGCTTTATCGTATGTTGATCTACACTATTCCAATTGATACAAGTTTTGAAAATATGTCCATATCATACTAATGATCATCTCCACAAAAATTGGGTTCATTTGACATAATGAGTTTGATATTTAAAATTAATGGTTGAAATAAATGTTGTAATGACGAATAGTGACTTCTAACTTTGCAGAGGATAAAGATTTCAAATTTATATCATTTTCTACAGAGATGAATACATAATGTAGATTAAACATCTACAAAACTGTAGCATTTGGAATAGTGCAGCTCAAAATACGATAGATATGCTAAGCTTAAAGGGATACTCCAAAAGAGGGTGTCATTATCCTTCCTTCACACACATGCACACACTCACATGTGTGTGTACGTGTGTATGTATATATATGTTTTTCAAGATGTAACATGGCACCAGGCCTCAGAAATGGTTATAGAGTCCAAATGAAGACAGAACATGGGGACATATATAGACATTTACCAGATGCATCTGTTACAAATTTTGCATTTAAATGCTTATGAAAACAACAATTACACTGTATGAAAATTAATTGGTTTTGATCAGATCATTTATCTATTTCTTCTTTTATCATGATAGTGTAGCAGTAGCGTGTGTGTACACACACAAATATATATACATATAGCTTTTTCATCAATAAATAAATATAAAAAATAAATCAAACAATATTACTAACTATAATCAAATATTGTTGTAGTTTTCAGGGAAAAAAATATGAAAGCTTCAAAATAACAAATATGACGATAAGGAACAATTCAATTTTTCACTGACATTGGATTATTGTAGGTTACATACAAAAAGCATTCAAGCTTCAAAATTCTAGAAATATTTATATATTAGACGTTAAAAAGAAGAAAACATTAAAATTAAATTTGAAAATGGTGTGAAACTAAAGATTAATTTTTTTTTGTTTTACCTTTATTTTGGACTATGAAGAACGATGATCCATATCCTTGAAATAAAATATACAAAGAGAAATTAAATTATTGAAATAGCATCAGAATATGCAGAGTTTCGAAGAAAGTAATATTTAATTCAATCCAAGTAAGGAAAAATCATATTGAGATGTATAATTTTTTAGCACTCCTAAAACCACCTCGGATGCAAGACGGTTTAAAGCGTCAAATCAAAACGTGGGTCATTAAAAGCAAAGTAGTGCGTACACGGCATTCCAAGGATGCCTGAACAAAAATATATATTGCACCATATATACTTATATTCACCTAAAGCACCGATTAACTAATTTTGTGCATGTGCGCATCGTATGAAATCATAGTTTGCTTTTTATTTTATTTTTAAAAAACATTTGTTTACCCATTATTTTCTCCTTACACTACACGATCACAAAAAAAATGATGTAATGTAGATCAAAAAATAAGTGCAAATAAGAACATGTAATCAATTATTATTAGGACAGTCTACGAAACCTCAAGTTTACATCCATCAAAAAATCCATTTCTAGATTAATGAAATTTCCTCCTTTCATGTTTATTATAATTATGACAAATATTACAATATTAACTCGATAAATTCTAAACTCTGGTCGTCAAATTCTTTAAAATCTAACACGATTGTTGTTATATTTAACAAGACTAAATAAATAGGGAAATAAGTTGAACTATGTATTCTAATAAATAATTGCTGAAGATTATTATACGTTTGTCTAGTTGAAGTTGAATGTAAAAAAACAATTTAACATGGGACCAAATTATACCACATGGGATGTCAAAGTAGGGTAAAATCTTTCTTTCGCAGAAGTTGTAAGCATAAGATATTATTATCACAAACAGTCTAGTGGCATAGAAATATTAGAACAATACCTTAATATTGTGTATAAAGACAATATCATATTGTTGATATACAAAGTTTAACAAAGGCAAACCAGATGTCAACAAAATCAGTTTGATTTTTGAGAGAGAAAAATACTGCGCTATATTGGTCCATAATTCGTGTAAAATCAAATAATTACACAAGACATATTGGTCCATTAGTTTTGATAGAAAAATATAAAGAGCAAGTATTTTACGTAAATAAACATAATCTCTTTTCATTGAGGTTTATATTCCCCTTAAAAATAAGTATGAAAACAATTTTAATATATTTATTTACATATCATGAAGTGAATATAAATTACATATAGATTTACATGTTGATTATTTGTATGTGAAAGATAATGTTTTTTTCTCACTATTTTAAACATTGCAAGTCAACAATCTACATATCTTAAACTATTAATTAGTGATCAAAGTATGCTAAATGATTTTTTAAATAGTTTCAAAAGAAAATCCATGATGGATGGACATTGAAATTTCTTAGCAAGATCTTGAATGTGTTCCACAGTATATGAATCCTAGTGAGGTTTGAAGGAGGGTTTGTTCATGGTTTAATAATGATAAGGGTAGCTAGAAATAAGGTGTTGTACATTGGGGATCGAAAATACATTACACAAAGTCATGATATGATGAATAAACTTGGCTACCGTAATTTCGCACAAAAAAATAAAATATAATAAATACACTTGGCTAGTTGGCTACACGGTTATTTTCACCGTAAAAAAAAGGACGTTTTCCCTACCTTGGATTAATGAGTCATTCATTGTCCCTACTTGTGAAAAACATATGTACATAATTTCATAAAACAACAAATCATGTATTATCGAAAAATTGAACTAATTTTACCCCAACCATTATTTCTTATCACACACACACACACATATATATATATGTGTATGTATATGTATGTATATATATGTATATGTATGTATGCATGCATGTATATGTATATGTATGCATGTATATGTATATGTTTGTGTGTATGCATGTATATGTATGTGTTTGTGTGTATGCATGTATATGTATATGTTTGTGTGTATGCATGTATATGTATATGTATATATTATAGTTGGATCTTCCTCGCTGCTCGCAAATTTTAGAATTAAAATCGCCTCTTATTCATTTTATTCTCAAGAAATACCCATGGCCGAATCCTATTAATTTTCAACGTTATATTTTAAAAGTTTAACTTTTTCATCTTATTTCTTCTTTTAATTTATAATTTCTACCAAGGCTCGAGTTTGAACCATACAGCCTTTTCGTTTTAATTATTTTAAATAAGCAAGAAAGATATGTGTTCGATTTTTGTTGGTTGTATATTTTGAAATTATAGATATTCTTAATGAAAAATAACATATTTTCAAACACTTACAATACTATTAATAAGAAAACAAACTAATAAGTAAACTGTAGCAACTAATAATAGACATTAGTATCAAAATATAGTGATAAAATCTATATAACCATTTCGTTTAAAAGCTTCAATTTTCATTACAAGCTCTTTTCCTAATTCGCTCTGTTAGAAAAAAGATTCAAAACGAATAATCTATTTTTTTTTTTGCAATGTATGATATCAGTTCATCCCGAGAGCTTCAACTTTCATTTCCAACCATCAACATGTAAAATGGTAAAATTTTAAATATAATTTATTCTAAGAGATTCGATGTTTTTCTCAAATCCTCTACTTTTTTAATATATAAAGAATTGATGCAGAACCATTTAGTTTGTCGAAAAATCCTTTATTTTCATCTCTAACTCTCAAATACATAAGTTATAATATAGAATACAAAGTCAACCATTTTTGAAAAAAAGGTACTTTTTACTTCAAAATCTCCACTTATTTAATATACCCTACATATAAAATATAAATTATAATCACCTAATCCAGTCTATGAACTTTAAGTTTCAAGTTTAATACGTGATTCACAATATATTCATCAAAACTCATACTCGAAATCCATCGATAAAAAAAATCCAACTTATTACTATATCATAATGATAATCTGATTATTTGGTTTCTATGTCATATTTCTAAATTTCAAAATAACCCCCTTCCCTCTTTACAAACAAAACAAGTGAGATGGTCATCGTTGGAGTTAAAAGTTGGGTGTTGAGTTTGTCGAGGTGAATGATTGTGAAGTGGTTAGATAAAATTAAAAGCAAGGTGGGAATAGGCCATAGAAGGAGAAAGAGGAATTAGTGGTAATTGTGGTTTGTCAATTGTGAAGTAGACTTAGCCCGGTAGGGATTAAGCCGGTGTTGGGTGTAAACTACGATAACGGATCTAGGCAAGTCGATGTGTGTTTAGACGACATTGGTGGACATGAGAAGCTAGGGTGGGAAGGTGTAAATAAGGGACGACAAATATGGAATTTCTAAGATATATTTTGCAAATAAGCTCATAGTCAATTTAATTCATTAGTTGTGTTTAAGTCTTTAGAAACTTAATCTTTTGGTCATGTATAGACATTGTAAATTGTATTATTATTTCTAGTTTGGTCATGTGTTCGGTGTACGAAATATTATATTAGCGTGCAATTAACAAAAATCATCTTTTTTTGGGAAAAAGAGCAATTATTATAGCCTCTGTTTAGTGACTGTCTGAAATGCACTGGGAGCTAAAATATATTCAATGAGTTGTGCTTGTGTAAAATTTGCAAATGAGACTTTTATATACGATACATAAAAGATTATTTATGTAATAATAATAATATAAAGTTAGATAATAAGATTGAAGTTCGGTAAATAAAATCCTTTGATTTTGTTTCATCCCAACATGAGCACTTCGTTAAGTTTTAAGTACATTATTTTATAATTTTTTATGACTAACTGCTCGTTATAAGATTACAAAACAACATTCTTAATTTTTATCGATCTAACAGGAAAAAACAATGAATTTAAAAAAATACGGTCATCATCGTTCTCAAAATCACTCAACACACTTCTAAATTTTCATGTTACATCGCATTTCTATATTTCATGCTTACATACGCACATCATGCATGGCAATGGGACGAGAGTTTAAGGTCCAAACTCGGCAGACTCACACCCTTATTTTGACCTGTCTAAACCCGCTTCATTAGGTCATCAAAGACGGGTAGACCCATGATCTGCTTTCGAAAGCTCTAGGTCTCTGGTCAAGTTGGAGCTTGGCAAACCTGCCAAACCTGACCCGATTCTTGAGAGCTCGTACACCAATTAATTATGATTTATTGATTTATTTATAACAAAGATATCGTAATGTTTTATTTAATAAGTTCTAGTATTTTGAAGTATTAAGTTGCATATTGTTAATTGTATAACAAAATATACATATTATTTGGATTGTAATTGAGCACTTCATTTTTTTCCATTGTACTCATTATTATCTATAATCAATATATTTTTTAAGATTTATCTTTCTTACGCATAAAATATTAGTATACACATATCAAAATACATTTTTGACCTTCCCAGAGTCCGCTATCATGCGGAAGTCTCATGCACTGGGACATGTTGAGATAGTACTGATTCTTGGAACCAGAAAAGAACAACTCCAAATAAGTATCACCGGCCAAGTGTTCTTGTTATTTTTAGATGTTGACATTGTTTGTGATATAATCCTTATTTTGAAAATTATTATTTTTGTGAACAAATGCTTATAGATACATATTATATATCATCAAAGAAATTCAATCCACTTTGAAATTGCTTTTATAAAATTGATATTTATAATTGACGGGCTAGTTGCCTAGTTCTATTCAAAAACTGAAACCACTAACCATACACAAACTTTATAAAGTTGACATATACCCACGTCTTCATCTCCTCCATTTAATCATATTGATACAAACCTCGGATCTAACAACGTCTAATTAAAAGAAAAATCGGCTGTATCAATATGCAATTCAAATAACTTACCAATTATTTAAATTTGTAGGAAAATCAATCTACAAAACTTATTTTGTGAAAAAAATGATTAAACGTCTGATAAACTCGATGAAGCTGAAGAGGGAGGCTTATATAGCTATCAAATAGAGATCTAGTGTGCTTAATGGAGTACGTTTTCATGTTTATCATCAAAGTTGAAAATTCATATCTGATTTAACAATTATTTTAAGTTTATACTTATAATTAAACGAGTTAATACAAAAAATGACATTGATGTGGTTAAAAAATAAGGGTGGTTCCACCTTAGAATGAATTTAAAAAATGAAGGTATAGATCGATTAATGTCTTCAGTTATAATTAGCATAATCATGGTTCTTCTACTAAATGGACATCCAAGAGAAGATAAATTATAAGAGGTTATGTGTTTTGAATATACTTTATCAAAGGACCTATTATTTGATGGCTAATTCTATTAACTCCATCCTTTTAACACTCCTATTAAAAACTAAAAAAAAAAAAGAGTACAGTTGTTATTTACGCTTACGAATACATATTTTTTGAAAAGTGTGATCACTGCATTTTGTTGGTTTGAAGAAAAAAAGATCAACGTTACAGGAAAGATAATCATGTTCGTGAATATGAGGGCGTTCAGTCTCATTCTTAAATAACATATTAACATTGTTTGTTGCCAATATGAGGGTTTCGATACCATTGTGGAAACAAATAATTCAAAACAAGTTAACAGTTCAAGATGACAGCTATTAGTTAGAGTTAAAGACAAGCAAAAACTCCCAAAAACGCATAAATTACAAAACCACACCTTTAAATCGAGAATAGATGAATAAGATTTCCCTTTGGCAAGCTTAAAAGCGCGAAGAAGAATCCCGATTCCAACCCTAACTCCATACGACAGCAAGAAACTCTGGCAGAGATTTCCGACCGCGTTCGCGACGCATGAGTCGTGGTCGCAGGCCACGTGGGTTTCATCGCTGTCCAGAGAGGTGGAGGCAACGTGGCGCTGGAGCTCCTCAATCGCCTCTCGAAGCCTCTCCTCCGCTTCTCTCAGGCGGCGCTCGGAGGGGCTGTCACCGGCGGCAGAGATGTACGGCATTGCTGATGGTGGAAAGGAAATGAAGCTATCATCCGATTTGGGGAAGAAATTAATTGGAAAATGACGTCAACTCAAGCGTGTAAATTAAAGATGTTTGGGTCTAATTTGTTATCACTTTTGGGAAGTTTTGCAAGCGAAAGCAACATTGTTTTCAATGCACAAAACATTTACATAAAGTTCCGTCTTTTCCATAATATCATTAATTTTCATATGCATTATCAAATAAACAATTTAAATTAATATAAAATTTTGCATCTGCATGTTGGAAAACAATGTAAATCGTTATTTTTATGCAACCATTTACAATTAAATAATGGTATTTTTGGCACAGGTCCTTATTAAGTTTCAAAATTGACGAAAATTCATTCACTAAATTTCAATGTATATTAGGTCCCTATTTTTTATTCACGATTATTGCAGAGCATGATGCAACTTTTCATAAAAGTTGCTGATATTTCCGCAACTTTTCTGTACATTGTGAATAGCACTTATTTATAAAAGTTGCTGACATTTCAGCAATAATTTTTCTTCGTTTTCAGAAAACAGGGACCCGTTTTACAATGAAACTTTAACAAGGAAAGTTGCTGAAATATCAACACTTATTTATAAAAGTTGCTGACATTTCAACAATAATTTTTCTTCGTTTTTAGAAAACAGGGACCCGCTTTACAGTGAAACTTTGATATGGACCCGCTTTACAATATGAAAGTATGATAGGGATGCCTTCCTATTTTCCACATTAAATAAAGTAGAAGAAAAAAAATTGAAACCTGTTTGATAAGAAACTGAACTTTAGATTGCCTTAATAATAAAAGGTAAAAGTATTAGAGAGATTTTTCCTTTCCATTTTCATCATAACTGGATGTATTACCTACATGATGCATATGTCATTGTTCAAATCAAATGATTTTAGATGTTTTTAAGGCACGACCGTATTGTTTCAAGTGAAATTTTTTGAAAACTCCCACTGAATGGATATAATTTTCACTATTTTTACGAAGTGCAAATATCACGTTAAATGATTGAAATTTTACGCCGTATATTACAAAACGCATGAAAATATTTGCATTGTTTCTTTCAAACATTTGGCGCCACTTCAAAATGCATATATTTGGAATCTATTACAAAATGCGGGCAACTACAAGTTATTTGTACAACACGAGACATAATTAGTAAAAGGATGGCATGTAGCTTCGCCCCAAAATCCTATATTACGTTTCATCTCTCATTTCAATCTCATCTCATTTCACACTTCTCACAATAATCACAGCAAACATAAGAGAAATACAGTGTATGTGGCAACAATAATTCAAATCGATTCCTTTGAATTTTTAACAGAATCAAAACTCTCGTGGTTATAATTTGGATCTCAATCAAACCCACTGCAGCAGCAGTCAAACGGCTGGACATTTTTTTCAGGTATTATATTGTTTAAAAACCAGAAAAAAAAAACCTTTGGTATTAAATAAAATTTTTTAATGTTAGGTATAACTTCTTTTGTTTAAATTCAAAAAATCAGCAAAAAAATTTGAATTTAGTATTGATCAACAAAACAATCGAGGAAACAACGAATTTAAGATTATTGTCACAATTATCATTGACTATAATATACACTTCATTATTTAATTAACATAAGCATTAAATATATTTTTTATATTATTTGAAGTTATGTCCATGAGATCGATGAAAACCTTTTCCATGTAAACAAAATAAAATCAAATATTAGTGAACTGTTTTTTCCAACTCTTTTGAAATTGATTTAAATAACTCAGATTCAACAAATGATGTGTATACTCCTACTAAAATTCAAAATGATAAGAACAATGTATAACATGATCTAGGATTAAGTCGAGTTATGTAGACGCGTTATTATGACGATTATAAGATGTAAAATGGAACTCATCGTCGTTATATCAAAATGGGATCATGTCGACCCAATTTAAAAACAATGAATAGGAAATGAGGATGGGTGTTGCATGTAATTTGAATGATTATCTATGTTAATAGAATTAGATAAATTATTTATTTTGATGTGCATGAAAATGACAAGACTAATTATGCTATAGTATAATTATATTTTAGTGATTATCTATGTTAATATTGAAGACATGGGTTATGAAAAAACCAAAATATAATTATGTGTATATAATATATACCTGCTGTTGAAACGATAATAAAAGGATAGGAAATGACACATTGGAAAAGTTTCATAGAAAATAATAGTAATTTAGAAGTAAGAGATGAATAATCTGAACCTTCTTTTTGAAGGATATGAGTTACTCGAAAGTGATTTAAAATGGTGAATTTCAAAAAGAAACAAAAATCTGTTTTGGATCTTTGTTGGCCCTACGAAGTTTAATTGATTTTTGATCCAACCTAAAATTTATTTTAGTAATACTCGGTTCAGGCCGAGACTTTGTAGGTATAAAGACTCATTGACTCTTGAATTTTGGGTTAGCTCTGGAGTAGACTATTTTGACAGTTTCGGTTTACTACACCATTGTGTACATTTAGTAGCCATGACATGTATATTATTCAGTAGTCGTTTTGTACCTGATTTAGTGTATGAGATACAATGTATATTAGAGTGAGTCTAGTATTGGCATTTTGTATACTCACGTCTTATTATGAAATATGTTGTATATTAGTCCGGTGTAATCTGTGATTCTGATTTTGCTTCATCTATATTATATAATGTTCTAAATATTTTTAGTCGATGTGTTTATTACTTTGTATTAATACTACATACATTAAATTTTCAGTTCAGATCCTCAAAAAGGTAAATAAGGCGTGTCAGTGTTAGTATAAAGATATATTCACATTCGATCGCCCTTAACTAGCTGTATTTACCGGATTAGCAAGCGACATTACTTGTAATGTTCTTTGCTAAACTGAGCATAGCGGTAGGGTCGTCATAGCTTGGTATCAGTGCCTTTGAATTCATTATAAATCCCCTTTTTACTATTTATAAATAGATAAAAATTCATAATTTGCTAATACAAAGAAAACCATTTCCTTTCAAACAAATTCCTGATATATATATATATATATATATATATATATAATATATACATAATAAATCTTCGCTTTTATAATATTTTATCTCTAAAAGTATTTTCTAATAACAATAATTTAAATCTTTAAAAATGATCATAAGTATAATTTATATACTTAAAAAAATGATTTCAAACTATATATCTTATAAAAATGATTTTCTAAAACTATTCTTCAAAAATTCCTTAATTTAATATCTATATAAAATATATATTATTACTAAAAAATTCCTAATTCCATAGAGTAGAAATTCGATATGCCTCAAAATTAAAGAATCAAGTGCAACAAAGAATCAAAAAATTCAAAATGCATCTTCTAGAGCCAACATCGCTCTATATAAAAGATTATTCCAATTATAGAATTATTTAGCGATCCTTGTTTTCTAACACACTACTAGGAAAACAGTAAATAACACGAAGGCTTCCGACCGACAGTTGTCGAACTCCGTGGCGTTTTCGTAAATAATATATAATAGTTGTTGCTAGCCGTTGAAAACCATTGAAAACCGAAACAACGATGTCGTCGGCGGCCGTCGCTAGCCATCGAAAATTATCGTGCATACATGCCTCATGGTCGAGAGCTGCTGCTTCATTTTCAATCTTCCCCGAATTATCGTGCATACATGCCAGTCGCAATGCCTCCCCGAGCTTCTCCAACTTTATCATTCCCCACTCTTAACAAGTCTAACACCTTCATAAAACTCTAATCAGGTTTTATTTCTAAATCCTAATTGATTTTGATTTGTTAAATTATGGTTAATTTGTTGTTATAATTGTATTATACCACATTGATTGTTTGGTATACCCTATTAAATACTAATTAGGTTGTTATTATAATTGCTTATCATTGAAACGTTGAAAGAAAAAATTTGTTTAGTGTATATGCGCGTTAATTGGTGTATATGCGTTAATTAATTAGTGCATATATGCATTAGAGCTACTTTGGATTGCTTAGAGTCATGCTCAAAATTTGGTGTACGTGTTTTCAAGATGACTAAAACGACGATTCGGTGTATGCTTTTCTTATAATGTAAATAATTATTATAAAATTGTTGTACAATACGCTTTCTTTTTATAAATCTCTTAGAGAGTTTTTGGCCCCGCCTGACAAATATAATATATGATCGTTGTATGGATATTCGTTTTTATCACAAAATGAACATTTACATTCATCCGATACTATATTTGTCGGATTTGTCCCTGTATCGGACAAGTTATAAACACAGCAGTAATTATATTTTGCAAATCATTTTATTTCAAACGGTTCATAAAATTTCGACAGCACTTCCCCTTTGTTCCATGTATCGTACACTATATTTGTGATGGGAAGTAGAATGACCAACCATCAAAGTGTAAAACAATAATCTAAAAATTGTAGATTATATCCATATAACAACTTATGTAAATCCGTTTTAAAATAAAATTAAATGTAATAATATTATATATTTGCGAAAATTTAAAATATATGATATAGAGCGCATGGGGGTTCTGTCTCGTATATGGACGTGTTTGAGCATACCATACTGTTAGGCAGACATATATGAGCCTTTTCGACGTTAGACGGAAAGGATGCAAAGTCAATGCCGCGCCATATCGTTGTCGACCCTCCCGAAACCTTTTAAAACTTTGGTAGATAAGGTCGCCGACACTGATGCATAATGGCCTCATAGTGGCCTCAAGACTATCAGCATCACTATAAAACTTCTATACTTAATTTACTCGGCTATTATGCCGCCAAATGTATAGGGTCGACTTCGAAAGCATTCCAAGTAGTGATATGAGGTGTCTCCTTAAAACATACTTAAATACGTCGGCAATTATACCGCCCAGTGTATATGTGCGAAGTCAAAACATAGGTGAAGAGATGCGGCTCCACTTATAGATGAATCACGAAGTGCCAATGCCACCGATACTAAGTTGATGAGGTCGACTTCATCCTACTTGAAAACATTCCATAGCTATTAAAGTAATTATCCTATGCTTCCTTTCACTTTGATGTCAACACTCATGGATGCGACCTTCTGTAGGCTTAGAGAATATACATGCGGCATGGCACTACCATAATTATCAAGAAAACTAATTTATTTACTACTAAAAGCATATACATTTTACCAAATCCAATTTTCTTATCCAATTTCTATTGGGTAAAACAATACTTTAAGTATTTCCTTACTGAAAATCTACCGCATTCATTTTTCAAGTTCCAAAACATTTTCCAACTTTAATTAATCAACATTCTTAAATTAATTATTAATCTAAATGCTTGTCAAGCATAATAAACATATTTACTTGGGAAAAAGATTTGCCATATAAAAATTTTGAAGCCAAAAACCATATTTAATTATTTTAAATAATTAAAACCCGGATTAACTAAATTTCATTCTTAGAAAATTCATAAAATATTTAATTTAATTTGGAAAATTTTGAAGTTAAAAACTCGTCTCCAAAATAATGTTTTACTCAACATACCAAAATGCAAAACTATTGGAGATTAAAAACTTAGGTTTCACCCTTAAAATCCACTTAAATAATTCTGTAATCATTGTTCTAACCAAAGAATAATAAATCCACCATACTTGGCAAAAATCATCAAAACCATTCATATATTATTCATAGTGGAATTCGAAATCAATTAATAAAGATTGAAAATCTATAATTCACCTTAGAATTAGAAGTTGAAGTTGAGATTTGAGTGCTTAACTTCCCTAAACTTTGCTCTTGAACCCTCTTTAATTTCGTGCTTCTTTATCCTTAGGTTATGGCCGGCCTCTTTAAGTTCTTTTTGATTGTTTTGATATTATGAAAAATAAGAATGCATATGAGGGGGAAAGGATTTAAAGAGTGAAAGTTGGATTTACCTATTTTGCCCCTATCATGTATTAATGAAAGTTGGATTTACCTTTTTTTTCCCCTATCATATATTCTTTTATGTGATAAATCTTTAAATAACTTTACAGTTCATTAGTAATGGCTTGACCTTATAATTTTCGAATCTCATTCTCCTTGACCATTTACATTATTTTATTTAGTCTATCTAATTAAATATCCTAAATAATGTTAAATTAAAGTTAAGGGTGTTACAGGCTCACCTCCTTAAAAAAATTCGTCTTCGAAATTCAGTAAGGACTACAAAACACAAGCACATCAAATATGCAAATAATGCTAGTATATCCTACCAGCTATAAAGTCTTTATACAACAAATATAACACATACCATCATAACAGCTCTGGATAAATATCCCTAGTCTTGTCATATGTCTTCCAAGTACAGTCTTTCTCGTTGTCACTCCACTGGACTTTCACTAATCTGACTGTCTTATTCCTTAACTTCTTCTCATCTCTCGCTATAACTCGAACTGGTTATCTCACAAAAGTCAGACTCGAGTCGACAATTAAATCTTCTGATATAGTCGATGCAATAGCAACCTCTGGATCATGCACATACCTTCTAAGATGAGAAACATAAAACACATTGTGGACACCTCTGAAAATACTCGGTACACGATTTTTTCTATCCTCTCTATAATAGGGAATGATCCAACATATCTTGGTGCCAGTTTCCCTGACTTTTCAAATCGTACCATACCCTTCATTGGTGACACCTCCAGGAAAACATGTATAAGATGTATATTTATATTATAACTAGTTTTAGAATATTTTCATTAATAAGTAAGTTTATATTTTCATATATAAGGATTTAGTAATTTAGTAAATAAAATATGTAAGTTTATAATTACATTTAAATTAAATAAAAATTAATTAAAAATACTAATAAACATGTGTAAATATGTTAACACATTTTAATAACACTTGTAAGCTAAGGGATTTGCATTTGACATTTGTCCAAGTTTTATAACAAGTGGCATATTCATTTTAATTTTTAATAATTTTTTTTTTGAAGAAAATTTGTTTTCTCAAACATTTTTATTTCTTTGTTTCATTTCTTCATTTCTCAAATTAATGACAAATCTAAAAATTTGTTCTCACAACCTGAAATTAAAACCAGAAATTACATTTTGAAAATTTGAAATCAAAACCTACAAACTCAAATGAAGATTAACTCAGCAAGTTCAAGATCAACCTACAAATTAAAATCTGCAAAATAAGGCTCGGTTTCAACCTGCATTTCAAATAAAGATCAACATCAGTTCAACTTTTAATCAACAAATAAAAGGCATGCAGAGGAATTCTTCAGGAAGCAAGATCAAAGCTTTTCCAGATTTAAAGTTATTCAAAGGCCTGGAAGTAAAAATAAAAATAAACCTGCTCTGCATTTGTTTTCTGCAAACTTAAAATAAGGTGAGTAAACTATTTTAAAAACAGTTTGAAATTGATTTAGATTCTAATGCATGTGTTAAATCTGTGGATTGATCTTGGTGATTGCATGAAATTCTTTCAATATTTATATTATTGAATATATAAGATCTGTGTATATATGTGTATGGGCCTGGGTACGCATGAACTCTATTTTCTGTTTTTAAGACCAGATATCACTTCAAAATTCCAAACCTTCCAATAACATCCTTATTTAATCTTGATGATTAAATAAAAGTTGTTAGTTATTGTTAGATGAAAATTTTAAAAATAGTTTTTGTAAGTTTATATGTATAAATAGTATTTAAAATGTAAAATACAGTGGAATTTTGATTCCTGTAAGAAATCAAAAATCTTGATTCTTTGTTTGAATTATATAGTTGGATTTGTTCTTAAAAATGATGATTTTTAACATGCATTGCAAAAAATTTAAATTGATATTCAATTTGGAATTTGGGGTTGAAGGGATTAGGCATTTGGGTAAATTGCCGATGATCCAATCAATGTTTGAAGCTGGATTTTTGGATGAAGCTTGTTTTGATGTTGAGGATAATGGGAAAAACATAATTGTAATTTTTGAATGGCAGATTCGTTCGAAATCGATCAAATTAGGGTTTCTGAGTGATTTTGTTTCGGCCGAACTGTCAAGACTTTTGCGACTTGGATAGAGGACCGGAATTATTCGCGTGTGGGGAAGACGTAGTTCGTGGTCATGGCGCTTCGATGGTGGGGTCGGCGGTGGTCAACGGCGTGGAAGTTCGGCGGCAATGGGGGATTTTGGGGTTCGAGTTGTTCTGCAGTTTCGAGCTTTTGGGTCGAATTTTGATTTGGCGTTGTTTATGGGGTTTCGGTTGGTCGTGGGGCATGACGTGGTCGCCGTCGACTTGGTGATGGACGGAGGCAAGCTTGACGTCGTTGGGATGCCACGCAACATGCACGAGTAATTTGGTGTGCACTGGGAAATGGAAGATTGGGGAAGATGAGTTGGGATCGAAGTTTAGCTTGCGTTTTATTCGTGTTGGTCTCGAAGAGATGGTGTTGGGGGTTGTTTTCAGGGTAGGCACGAGTAATTTCCTTGTTTAACTCGAGTGCTGGGTTGTTTGCTCATTTGTTAAGTACTGTTACTAAAATAAAGTTGCAAAATGACTCAAGTTTTAGTCATTTGTTTTCTGGTTAGTTCAGCAATGATGTTAAGTTGCAATTTAACTTGATGTTGGAATAAATATAAATCAAACCCTTAAAAGTGATAATTGAATTTATTTCAAATTTAATTTATTTTAAAAGGATTGCTTTTTGAAAGTAATTATCTAATTAAATTTTGAATTTCAATTTAAAAGAATGTTTTGGAATTTAAACAATAAATCAAAGTTTAAAGTAAATTTTAAAGTAATGTTTAAAAACTTAAGTTTAAAATTTATATTGAATAAATAAGTTTAAAATTAGATAGTTAATATTTTAATCTTGATTTCTTAATGCCTTATCTCAAATAAGGTTATTATTATGATTCTGAAATCCAAATTGAATAATTTTTTTTAAGTTATTGAAATTTGATTTAATTCAAATAATTTATTTATGAAGATAAATAGGGTTAATTTATCTTTGATATGAACTTATAAATACTTAATTATTATGATTTGTTAATAAGTAAAGAGTTTAATTAAGATAAATGTTTTTCTTAATTAATTAAGGAATTTCTTTAAATATAAGAAGTTAATTAATTAATTATTTAATTAATTTTAAATAATTAGTTAATTGTTTATTTAATTTTTAAATAATCACTTAATTATGAATTAATTAAGTGTAATTACTTAATGAGTCATTAATGGTTAATTATGGAATGTAATTAAGAATGATAATTACTTATGAAATTAATTAATGGAAGATTACTCATGGGAGTAATTAAAGTGGAAGTGATTATTGGATAATCACTTGATGTTATTAATCTAAGGAATTGATTAATATAATTGTTTGGAGATTAATTAATTATGGAGTAATTAATTAATCAAGGATTAAAGAATTATTTAATGTTGGAATTAATTATTCGTTAAGTAATTAATTAAGAGGGTAACCAAGATTTATTAATGAAGTAATAAGAAGATAATTACTTATGTAAGTAATTAAGGGTTAATTACTTAATTTAGTTTAGTTAATTAATTAATATGATTATTAATTAATGTATGTGATTAATATAAGATTAATTACTAAGTGTAATTAATTAAAATGTAATTAATTAATAAAGTAATTAATTACGGATTATTTATTAATTAGTAATTACTTAATGAAGTAATTAAAGATTAATTATTAGAATAATTAATCAAAGGATTAATATAATTAATTTTGAGAAAAATGTGTGGTCCTCTACAGAAGAGGAGAGCACACATGCACACATATATAACAACAAAAGTATAGGAGCTGCCAACAAGCCTGGTAGGTAGCAAAAGACCCTCCGTACAAAAAAAAAAAAAAACCCACCAAGCTCCTAGAAAACTGCAAACCTACTCTAAAGAGACAACACCAACCCGAGAATCCGGCCAAGAGGGACACCGAGAAAGCAACAGCCAATAGAGAAACCTCCACAACCGCAACACCCAAGCTGAAACAACACAAAATACAACTCCTACACGAACCACAAAAAACTCCAAAACAACGAAAAACACCAAAAAAACTCCCAGAACATCGATAAACTTCAATCAAAAAACTAAAAAACATTATGATTAAAACGAGGACTTCTCCTAATATTACTAGCTGAAAAACTCTTACATTTTCTTCTTCTTGATTTGGCTTCACGCATTAATTTGGCATCACGCAATAGATTGATCTCACGAATTAATTCAGTAGCATGGGAAGGAGAACGAGGAAATAAACCTAAAGCCGCAAGAAAGCAATACATAAAAATCTAATCCCACCTGTCCAATAATAGACAGCTTGATCAGTTTGCTGAAATTTTAAACACTCAAAAACACTGCTCACAGCCAAATCAATGCTGACCAATCCACTTGCTTCTTGATCTACCAACAAAACACTATTTGGTCCATTCTCTTTATTACTAATAGCGGACAAAAACAGATCAACACCAAAAAATTCCATTTGAAGATGCATCTCCAACAAAGAATCCAAACCATCGACACACATCGGAGTGCCAATCTTAACTCTA
The DNA here is from genome assembly GCA_030765085.1 of Allium cepa. Classification (NCBI taxonomy): domain Eukaryota; kingdom Viridiplantae; phylum Streptophyta; class Magnoliopsida; order Asparagales; family Amaryllidaceae; genus Allium; species Allium cepa. The sequence continues at coordinate 187,869,054 of CM060930.1, read as the reverse complement.
AAAACATTCAATGGAGAATCAATACGAGGCCACAGAAAACCAGAAAAACTCCCCATATCAACAGACATCATGAAACCAACCCTGTACAGAACAGGATCATACTTCTTTATCTCCATTAAAGGAAGACCATCATCAGAAGACATAAAAACTCTTCTAAACTCTGTCAATGGCCGAACATCAAGCGAATCTTCATTCAACGAATTAACTGCGGATGACAGCATCAGCTTCATAACCTCATTGACACAAGAAGACTTTTTAAGAGAAACACAATCCATATTCACAGAAAGAACACTATCATCCGGATTGACTATAACAGTGAAGGATCCATTATCCACTTTGTTCCCAGAAACATTAATCACCTCAAATGAATATAAACCATCTGAACAAGAATCTACACAAATGTAATCAACTTCATTAGCCTGATCATCATCTTTATTAGCCTGATCATCTTTATCTAGATCTAAACAATTTGCTATAAAAACACCCTCGACACTATAAGATAAGCAAATATCGCTATTAGTAACTAGATTACAGTACTGCAAATGATCTACATCTTCATTAGCCTGATCATCAGATGACAAAGAAAGATTCACACCAGCCTCAGCATAAGAAAAACCTTTAGGAACACTAACTTCAAACAAGTTACAATCCAATGAACAAAAACTATCATATGAAACAGAGATAGTTGAATCCCCTTTGATATCGAAAACAGGTAAAACCGAAATCACTGAATCAGAAAAAAATTTATTAAGATAAGTAATTACAAATTGTTAATTTCTGTTTATGATTAATGAGATGATTAATTACAAGCTAATTATTTAATTAAAAAGAATTATTAATTAATAAGGATTATTAGTTAATATTTTTAATGTATTAATCAAGGTTGATTAATAAAGTAATTAATTTAAGTGTGATTAATTAATTGTAATTTATTAAGGTTTAATGTAATTAATTATAATTGATTAATTAATGAAAGTAAATAGGATCATTAATTATTGTAATTAATGATAGTAATTACAGGTTAATTACTGTATATGGTTAAGGATAATTACTTGAATGTAATTAAAGTATGATTAATCTAGGAAGATTAATTTAAGAAGATCATTAAGAGATGATTAATTTATTTATTCGGGATAAATTAATGATGAAGAATTTAGGTAATCCAATTGATTAAGAGTTAATCAATTCTGCTTTGGATGATTGATTAACATTGGTTGATTGATTGATGTTAGATGATCAATATTGGGTGATTGATATTGGTTGATACTGGATGATTTGGATATCTATGATATGTGATATGCTGCTTTGTGAGATGAAGGTTTGATATGAATTATCTATTGTGATAATGTGATTCATCTATCTGTTTATATCATCCTGAATAAAAGTTAAATTGTTTAAACCCTTAAGAACAACTTGGACTTTAAAATAGCATTTGGATTTCGGTGAGACCGAGATCGGGTTTCCATATTTGGATATCCAAAAACCACATCGACTCCAATTAAACGTCAGGTCGTGAATCCAAGTGGAGCGAGTGAAGATTCGAGGTGTAAGAACTATACGTCAGTATAACTCTGAGGGTGATTTCGTAATGAGTTTGACGGAATAGTACTTATAGATTCGAGATGGTGATTTAGAGTGCAAGGGCTATGGTCGTTGACTATGAGGGTGATTCTAAAATGAGTGCAACGAGATAGTGCCTTCGGTTTCGTTCGAACCCGAAACGAACTTGTATGGATTGAATGCTAGACAAATTTTGGAGGAGATATGGAGCAGGAGGCTTCCACGTGTAGATATATTATGGTTCCGCTGTGTTTGTTTGGTATCTGTATCTTGTGTTCTTGAGTTGTATAGTTAGACAGATGTTTATAACTGTCTAATATGTGTTGTATAAGTTGTGTACTCTGATGTAATATGATACTGTGTAATATTTTATGTGATACATTATATTTTATTCGTTCCGCTGTGAGTTCTCTGATGTTGTTGTGTTTGTTCTTTCTCTTTCTTTTCTTCTTCTATCCCTTTCTTTCTTAATTAGTGATGCGACTTCCTGGTGTTAGGAAGTCGGACCGCCACAACGCCTGTCATCAAAGGCCTCACTGAAGTGCCTCTTAGAGGAAGGTTGGATAAGCCTATAGTGCCTTCGTCGGAGGCCTCACTAAAGCATCAGGAATGCCTTTAACCCCCGCTTATGTGGCCTAGTTAAAGAACCTCCTAGAAGGAGGATGGAGTAAGCCTTTAGTGCCTTCCATCAAAGGCCTCACTAAAGCACCAAAATCTTCAAAAGGAAGATTAATTAAAATCAAGAGCCAAGTAGTGCTCCCAAGTCAATCGAAATTGGAGCTAAGTAACGCTCCAAGTCGAGTAAAATCTTCGCCAAGTAGCACTTCGAATCAAATCAAGTTTTCCAAAGGAAAGCCCATCAAATATGAGCTATTTATGCTCCTCAAAAAACATAATTTTAGCCACCAGATGAGGAGCTCTGGTCTTCTTTTATTATTTCCAGATAAGGAGTTTTGGTCTTATATTATTATTGCCAAATAAGGTTTCTGGTCTTCTATTATCAATGCCAGATATGGGTTTCTAGTCTTCTATTATTATTTCCATATATAGGATCTTTGGTCTTCTATTATTATTGTCAGATAAGGGTTTCTGGTCTTCTATTATTATTGCTAGATAAGGATATCTGGTCTTTTATTATTAGTACCAGATATGGGATTCTGGTCTTCTGTTATTATTTCCAGATATGGGTTTATGGTTTTCTATTATCATTCCCAGATAAGGATTTCTAGAATTTTGATATTATTGCCAGATAAAATTTTCTGGTCTTCTGTTGTTATCAACCAGACACGAATTTCTTGTCACCTATTATGATCAGACAAATCTCTGGTCTTCTATTATTATTGTCAAATCTAGATTTTCGATCTTCTTATATTATTATCGGATGTGAATTTGTGGACTTCTACCATCATCACCAGACTCCGGTTATGGACTTATATTATTACCAAAATTTGGACTAATGGTTCTTTGCAATTTTCTCTTAGATTTCGATTTATATCATGGGTTTTTCTGATATAATTTCCAATTTATTTGGCTTCCTATTTCCAGAAGGGGTCACTTATGTATATAACTTGACCAAATATTTTTCAAGCTTATGCTTGGATGTTTATCTTTATTTATTGACTCTTATAATAGAATCATAAACTTAAATTAGCACATGCAAATTGGGCAAGAGATGCTAATTTGTAACCCAATCAAATCTAGAGGAACAATTGCTAATAAAATGTCTTTATTTCATGATTTACAGAATAATGAAGTCAACTGAGGAATCTTATTGAAGATTGGACGATACAAAGGAATTCTTGATTTTACGCTAAAGAGTAAAAAGCTTCTCTTACACTAGAGGAAGGCTAAATGTTGTCCATATAATTTCAATTTTGGAAGCGATGTTATAAGCGACGACGTCATAAATTGACTAAACTATTGAGTATTATGATAAAACAACATCTCTTTAATGACATATTTCTTTAAGAGTGTTGAATGTTACCACTATAATTCTTGTTGAAGGATTCAACAAGCCATGATTTCACTTCAGTGAATGGCATCGAAGTCATGTAGCCAGCGAAATACTTATGAATCAACGTCGAAGAGGTAAAGCACCGCACTTTAACCATAATAGAGTATACATAGTTTCACATATGGTTAAACAAGCAAAGAGACAAAGTACAACCCACTTCATCAGTTATTAGATAGTGTCAAAGTGACCATGGCATGTTTCATCAATGTAAGGCTTTATCCGTATCACACCACACAAGCTCCTTGAAGGTGTCATTACACATGGACATGACCCTACTATGTTAATAACCAATGCGCACTCCATCCATGTACATGCAACATTGCACCTTACAACCTCTCCGAAGGTATATCGCACCGAAGACATTAAGAAAGTACATATCTATATTGTATTCCATCAAATACATTACTTCGTTGATGTGTTTGTTTCGCACATCGAAGACGTTGTATGAGCGGTGTTGATAGAGAGCACTGTCAACATCCATGAAGACCTTCGTATTATAAGAAGGCAACATCACATATCACAGCACTTCGAAGGCATCCTTCTATACCAAAACCAATTGATGCCAAGGTTGAAGACATCAAGAATAGGACAAAGCCACCTCTTGCATATGACATCCAGCTATGAAGACAAGAGCCAAATTAACACAGTCGAAGTCCAGCTCCATTGAAGTCAATCCCGCCAAAGGCGTACTAGCAAAGAGGTCAATATGGAACACCGACAAAGTAGTAGCCTATCGAAAACCCGAGAATCGAAGAAAAGGCCGCTTACCTCTATAAATACAACCTTAGGAGTGCCATTTGAGGGGGTTGGAATTTCATTTCTCTCTCTCGCCTCTTAAATCAAAGCCTCGAAACCCTAAATCATTGGGATAATCCTATTTGACTGCAATCTTATTTGTATTGAATAACATGGACTTGACCTCACATATTGACTTCAATTATGACTCCATTGAACATTATTGACTAGGACTTGCATAATATGAACTTATCATGACCACTTTAACATGAACCTAGTCGAAGTGCCTTGAAATACGATGAACTCTTATATCCATACTTAAAGGGACTACGGACCATGGACCTTGAACATAAAGGAGGAATGCATAACTTGTTGTTATACATAACACACTTCAATATGACTGCATGACTTATCTTCTATGTCTATTGGAAATATGGCATATCATTAGCCATATGGACGACATTGTTCAATGACCAATATGGACCCATCTGCATGACAATCCTAATGGCCCTAGACGACTTCGAACATAATGATTCAAGGAGAAAAGTGAACCTCCACATATCCTTCCTCAAGGGTCAATTGTCATTCATAAATTAATGAATCAATCTCATGCTAGGTCATAAATGATGAATTAGGACTTGGGACATTGTTGAGAGCCTTGGTCATGTCTCCACACATATCAAGACTAAGTCAAAGTGATCAACTCCTGCTTGTTACATCTCTGAATATATTTGAATCAAGAACTAACTTATCGCAAGTAGCACATAGAGTGTTATACCATTTTCTGGTCTAATAGTTTTATTATTAACATTGAGTAGATTTTAACCTTTAAAGGTGGATTCCTACACACTATAATTTAATTTTTTTGGCCACTAAAATTTTGAAAACAACCAATCATTCATCTACTAAATTAACATATATAAGAAAACTATCTAATGTGCTCAGCGGAAGGCTATCTGTCAACTTCTGCCGCGCAACTCCGATTCCTAACTGATTAGGACATAACAATTCAATTCTAAGCCATCTGAGGTCTAACCTATGCTATCCATCAAATCTCAATCTTGAAAAAAGTGAATTCCAATCTTTAGCATCATTATAACAATAATTTGTATAGTAATTTCAAATCCTACAAATACATCCAATGATTATTCCCAATAATCATTTATACTTTTATCCTAAATAGGACATTAATTCTAAACTCTAAATTCTAAAATTAAGGATGCTAAATGCATGAATTAATAATGATAAAAGAGGATCAATATGAAACATTAGTAAAGATACTAATTTTTCTAAGAATATGTATCCTATGGTGTAACGTTAATGTGATAGACTCGATTATGAGTTAACCTTATATTCAATTCTTTATATTGTTCTAATCTATGATTCTGATACCAAGTTGTGATGCCCTTCCCTTAGATGTGCTCAAATAAAGGAAAATACAAAAGTATTTTTCGTCTGCGAGAAAGGAGAATAGGGCTACATTATGGGAGATCCAATGTACTTTGCTTTTATGCTAACACTGATTTGATATGAAGTGGTGGAAAACATAAAAGGTTTTTTTAGCGTTGGCACAAAATAATAGCACATAGACTTTTAGTGTAGGATTAGATCAACATAAAGAAATAAGGATACAAGATATACGATCCAAATAGTTGATAACGAAGATATCCATCACAATAGAAATACAACTAGTCAAGGATACATCAGAGTTAAAAACATGTATATACATAAGGCAATTAATGTGTGCTTACAAAAAAAATATACATGTCTATAAATATTGCAACAAGTGCAGATATAAATAAGCTATCGCATATCAAAAGGGAGATCCAAGATAACTTCCAAAATCAACATAAAAATACCTGGACCGGCCAAATTACAATCCCCGGACTGACCGGGGAATTATAAATAAATATAAATCCAAGTCAGACTAGACAGAACTAGTATGAGCAAATAATAATTATAAAGATACATCAATACGACATGCAAATAAGAGAACAAACAATGTAGTAGAAACTACAAAGTTCTTATATTTTGAAAGTGTCATAAAATGAAGGACTTCATTAATAGTAATTAATCTCATTAGTTCAACCATTTCTTCAGTAAATGAAATTACTCAAACTTTTTAGAGTACGAAAAGAAATCTTGAAATAACCAGGATCATGTGATTTTATAGCATTATGTTGATGACATTTGACATATCTCAATAGCCATTGCCACGACGTATAATTATCGCAACCAAAGTGGATGCCTCCACATGAACATCTACCATATATAAAAATAAAATCTCACGGCATCACCACCTATTATGGCGAATACATGTCTAAACCCACGAAATCTGATACCGTGCTCTGGGAAGGCGTACTAACGCAGTTTCAAATAATGATAAAAGAAATTACTAGTGATAGATGTAACAACCGTTTGTGTTAATATTAATTAACAATAGCCATGCAGCTGATCGTTAATTATCGCGACAAGAGCTAGTTGCCGTGATTCTGATAAATCAGTCAGCTAGTGGAATGGATACTATCTCATCTGGTTAAAGCTATTCCTTCATTCCCAAAATCTTTTTTTTCATGATATAATAATATTATAGTTATTTTGATAATGATCAAAATAATAAGTTCAGTATTGTGATAAAAATTACTAATGGCTCATAGACATTAATATTTCAGCACAATATATAAGTCAATAAAATAAGCAATAATTTGCAAGGAATTAAACTATTATATACATTGATTATTTTATCTTGATATTATAATTCTGAATAGAATTAAACATCAAATTAAATAAACACTTATCATCAAATGCATTATTATTAGCTAAGGGCAATTTTTTTTTATTAAACCTAACATATGATTTAAAATGCAGTAACCAAGTAAGAAAACAAGAAAAATAAAGTTCAAGCAAAAACAACAAAGAAATAATGATTAGAGCTTTAACTTAGTTAAAATTTGGGACAACGAAGGATTCTATTTTGGGACAGGATCTCAAAGCAGAAAATCTCAAAATTTTCATAAGTGTACAACATAAAAGTTATCACATACAAGGTCAGCTTTTTGGAACATTAAAAATTATCAAAATCCAACTAGAAGTGAAAATGATATGGTTAATTTACTAACAATGTTTAGCTTAAGGAATGTAAATTTCAAAGGGACAGCTGAGAGTTTGCAGCAGGTTTTCGATCAAATTATCCTCAAAATTTATAAAAGTGTTCAACATGAAAGTTATCACGCACAAAGTTAGCTTTCTGAAACATAAAAAATTATTGAAAGTTGCTCAAAAATGAAAACGGTATGGTTAATTTACTAACAATATTTAGCTCAGGGAATATAAAGTTCAAAGGGACAGAGCTGAGAGTTTGCATAGGTTTTCAATCAATCTATACTCAAATTTAGTTAAAATATTCCACATGAAAGTTTTCACGCACGAAGTCGGCTTCTCGGAACATCAAAAATTGTCAAAATCTGATCAGAAATGAAAAAGATATGATCAAATTACTGATATGTGCATACAAAGATATAACTGTTAAAGTGTGTTTGTGACAGAAACTATACTTTTATTCTAGGTTTTCAATTCAACTTTGCAAACATCTATTTTTACTATAAATTCATATTGAAAACCGAAATACAATCAGATTAAAATAAGAATTGTGAGAGGATTTTCTCATCTTATTACCTTGAATTCCAAGCCAAACAACACAAAACAACCTATTTTTTCCTATTTCAGCCAAACCCTAGAACCAATGTATACAAGAGAACAAAAGAGAGCTTAAACACTGTAAAACCCAAAATAAATGGATCTAAAAGGTTGGCTAGTGTTTGAAATCATTACCTTAATTTTATTATATTTTTGTAGAAATTTCTTAGAATTAAAATGAAAGGTTTTGGTCTAGGTTTCTGAAAGAGGAAGAAAATAGATTCTTCGTTTCCTTTTCTCTTCTGAACTCTGAATGAATGTAAATGAAATAGAAAAGAGGAGAGAAACATTTCTTTTATTTATTGACACTATAGGTATGGGTTGCAAATGAGCCCAATAAGGAAAGAGTTTGTTTTTATCTCTTTTATACTTTTTACAAAGGCCTTTTTCTTCCTTTTAAAGTTATTTTATTAAATCATGAAATAATTTTCCTAACCCACCTCATTTCAACATTTTACCATTATATTTAGTCCTCTGTTTTCTATATGGCAAAAATTTACAATTTTTATTTCATGTCTTTACTTTCCAATATTATCAAAAATTAGAATTCACATTCCAAAAGCATTCATCATCTTCTATAAAAAAAATACAAAAATTCAAATTTCTCATTTAAATCCCTAGTAAAAATCATTATTTAATTTATTAAATTAAATCTAAAATCGGGGTTATCACATGTATGCTGATCTTTGTGCCGACAATCATTCAATATTAAGAGAAGAACAAGTATCAATAAGCTTGGGAATATTCTAGCTGTTGTTTAATCGTGGATAACTTTTAATTTGCATTGTATAAAATTCTACAAATGTTGCATGTTGATTAAATGTTGCAAATACTGGAGTTCTTGAATAACCTTTTCACTACTGTTGATTATTGCCGCAGTTAGATATGAAATCTGATGAGAATGAAGTTGACACTTCAATTTTCGTTATAGTAGATTCACTACAGCTGCTGCCTTTAGTATATTTTAATGTTTTTTCTCCAGTCTCATTTAGAATAGTTTAACGGGTGGTGTTGACCCATTAAATTAGCGGGTTTAGGACTTATTTATTTTAAAAGAAGGGACCTTTTCACTTCGATTGTTAGTAACAGATGAAGCAAAATAGAAGACCTTTTTAAGTCGAAGACCCTCTATTTTACTTCAGCAATTACCAACAATTGAAGCAAAAAAACCCTTTTAGCTTAGGTGGTACAACCGAAACAACATGTTTAGCCTTGTTGCGTTGTCTTCATTTGGTTTGGTTGTTGAAACAAAGAAACAGGGGGTAAACAACTAAAGCAAATGACCTGTTTTTGTAGTAGTGAATGAAACATAATAGCATATCCGTTTACTGAAAGACTGACCCAATTGGTTTTGAGAATACCGATTGGAGAAGTAGGAATAAGATTCCATAATTGATCCAAGTGCAAGTGGGAGAGTGATAGAGTTAGGGGTATGCCCTAGGGGCAACTTGTTATATGTACCTAACTCGATGACCAATCTTGTTCGAGAAAAAGTGTTTTCCTTTTGTTATACACTTGATATGTTATATTAATTAATTAATTAATTTAAAAGTATATTTATTAAAAATCCATAATTGGTATGTTTTGTGATAGTAGTTACAAAGTATTGCAACCATGAGTAATTTAATACAATGAAACAAATATACCATTTTAAATGTTCCTAGTCAAGATACATCGAGACTGAATATCGATGTATCCATTGAGAATAAAACATGTAACACTCTCCAAATGTTAAGTAGCAATATTACTCATTACTGCTGGGCCACTTAGGGATTATGTTATGACGACCCGCCTACTTGCAACAGTCGACATTAATACATCCTTGGTATTCACGTGCCGCAAATTCAAGTGCCGAAGATGTAGATTATCATAGGATAAAAGAAAATAAAGATAGAATAGAATCTTACACGAATGGAATAACATATTTTTTTTCAATTTACATGATTTTTACAATGGAAATTTTAAATACATTTATCAGAGTCTATAGTGTAAATCCGCCTAGATAGTTATAAATCTCTATCGTTATAAATGATGAATATAATTACTGAACTAATGAAGTGGAAATGGAAATGAAGAACTATCTATAGGAACATCTACACCTTTAGACGTCAAGTTCCATCACAATGCTCCAAGTTAAACCCAACTACTTGGCCACCCGGAAAAATATGGCATCCAAAGTTTAAGGGAAAAGAAAATAAACACGGGGTCAGTTTTGGACTAGTGTGAGAAACTTAAAATACGGATATTTGAAAACAAAGGGTATCTCGTAAGACCACGCCGCACATAAACGCGAAAAGAGTTTTTACGTTATGATAACCAAAATCTTCGCTACGCCAAATCGGGGAATATTATTTTCAATGACATTCTTTTGAAAACACTTTTTAAGTAAACTTATATAATCTTAGCTGAAATTGTTACATTATCAAATTCTAGCATACTAGGCTCTATAATCACGTCCGAAGGCACTTATTGGAGAATGAATTTCCATACAATGGTAGGTAAGGAACTACCTTCTATACAGTACATCTCTAGAGTAATATATCGAGGATCAACACCTTTGAAACCTCTGCACCTGGCAAGACTGGCCTACTCACAGACCCATCTATTGGCGGATAGAACCAAATAGGACATCACCCCAGTCGTTCCCGATCTATCCGAAAGCTCTCTTAGCATACACAAGATACCCGATATATAGAGGGTAATTTATAAAGGCGATGACCATAGTTCAATGCTTGCGAACCACATAGCCTTACGACATGCCCCGTTTAAGTCATTTTCGGGTGATGAGTCCTGAGGTAATTGTAGGATCGATTTCACCCTAGAGGGGGTGAATAGGGTTATACTAATGATAATAAAAATTAATGCGGAAATATATAAAATAATTGCAGCACAGATAATAGCAGAATAATAAAAAGTAGAAATAGAACAACACAGATTTAACCAGCTTCGGAAAAACCCTGCTTACATGCTTCCCCCAAGATTTCTACTAGAAATTAAGTAGTCAAACGCTTACACACGTAAACTTTGATACCTGCTATCGAATAATCTGACTCTACACTCAAAACTCTGGCACAACTTAGCCATCAAGTTGCGAATTCTCAAACTACGCCCCGTAGTTTGTACCTAGTCACACGACTAGAAAGCTACAAAAATTTTAAAAGAAAAATTACAAAATAAAACTAAAAACAAAACAAACCCTTTATATACTTAACCCTAAGTTAAACTAGACCAACCCACTTTAGTTATATACAGAAAAAAGGCGACTTCCCTTTATCATTATTTCACAGACAAATGTCGTTCCTTTTCTTTCCTTTGTTCGTTCCTCTTTCAAAAATTAGAGCTTTGAGAATTGAAGCCGCCGCTCTATAATCAATCGATTGAATTGAGGGATTTGCGTTTTGTTGCTTTGTCAGTCGACCTTTGGCTTCGTTCATCTTTGGGAACTCCAATCGTCGAGATTGAATGATTATAAAACTAGTATGCAGTTTGCCTTTTTCGAATTTTAATTATTCTCGACTTTGATTCGAGTGAAAAATTTGGTTGTGATTTAGCTAGCTCTAGTATTTGTTCGAACTCGAATAATTTAACCATCGATGATGATTTTGGGTTATATAGGGATTGAACACCCTATATTTACGTTCGTATGTTTCCTTTTGAATTATTTCACATGATTTGCTCTGCAACTGTTTTTTGATCGAAAAATGTGATTAATCTTGACTTGTTCATATCATACGTATACTCATGAATTTGAAATTAGCTCCATTCTTTTCTCTTTTGACATCTCAGATTTTGGCACTTTGAATTTTTGAGATAATTGACTTGGTAAATTTCTTTTATGACTTCTTCATTTGTGTTTTACCTACTAGTTACCTTCCTTGATTGGTTCATGACCTATGGCTTGATTTGTGTTATTTCATCTCTGCTTGCAGTTTTGACTTGAGATATTGACATTTTCAACTTTTTAAATTTCATCGAATTTCTACCTGCTTTCTTATTTCGACTGCAAGCTTTATTGTGTACTCGAGTCTACATTGTCATGTGGGCTGTCACCATGTTGAGTAAATCACCATTTCATTTTACTCAAAGCCTCTGGTCTGGTTGATTCCATATGTTGTTGTAGTGTTGTTTTATGTTAATGTTGCATTTGGTTGATATTAAATCTGGATCGATACACTTGGTACACTTTAGTCTGCATTTTGATTCTTTGATGACGATGGTGTCTGGTTACATGTTGAACTTGAAAATTATGTAGTTTGCTCTTCATATTACTTTGAGTCTGTTGCTTTGAGCCCCTGTGCATTTAACTTGTATATTTCTTGTGTCTTTACTATGATAATTGCTGTTGCATTTCATGTAAGCTTCAAGTGCTCCTTTGTATAGTTCCTGCCATTTTATCCAAGACTACTTGCATCCCTTGTTTCTGAGCCTACATTTGTATTTTGGAATGTGGTTTTGTTCATGTCTTATATACAAGTCTGGTTCAAGTGTGTTGTTTTGCTTGAAATTTTTTCTTTGCTTCATGTCTTTGAAAATTTCATGTTGAGTTGCAGTTCTTTATGTTCCTTTGTATTTTGTTCTAGTTGGCTGGTCATGCTCTGACCTTTGTGCATGTGATCGTATATCCATTGAGCATGTTTTCATGTATAATCTGCTTCTTGCATTGGTGTTTGTAGTCTTGTCTATGTTGAAGCTTAACTTGCATGTGGTTGTTGTGTTCATTTGTTTGGAGTCTAGTCTGGTTTCACTGGCTTTTTGAGTGTGATTCCATTATGCTTTTGAAACAACCCATAATTTTAATATACATTTTTTATCCAATTTATCTGAAACTTTGGTTTTAAATCATTTAGAAATTTGAATTTTGGAATTTTCTAATGTATGTTTGGATTTTGTTTATAATTATTTTTCCAAATATAATAAAATAATGATTTTTTGAAAATTTTATATTTTGGTCAAATTTTGAATTTCAATTAAAATTTTTTAATTTCAATTAAAAATCTTAAATTTGAATTTTAAAATTTCAATCTTTTTCTATGAAGCTGAATTTGATTCTGATATTAGTTCTGCTTTTCCTTTCGTCAAATTCTGTTTTATACTTTTAAAATCTGATAAAATTCAGCGTTTTACACGCAACTATTTTCAGTATTTCTATTCTATATTTTCTACTTTATTTTCTATTTTTGTTTGGGCTTTGATCTTTTTATTGGGTTTTGAGCTAGTTTGTGGAATGGGCTTTGCATTTGGGCTTTGAATTTTCTAATAGACATTTGTGTGACCTTTCAATTTGAAATGGTGCCTTTCTATTTTGCATAGCCATTCAAAACTTCCTCCTATCCATCTCTCTTCTCATTTTCCATTTCATGAACAAATTTTTTTACAGTAAGCACTTTCTTCTTTCTTCCTCCTTTTCTTTTTTATTTTTCCTTTCTCTTTTGTTTGCAAGTAAGCTCGACCATCACCATGCTCCTCCCTATAGATGACCATCTCTCCACCACACCATTACCTATGATCGGCCTCCATCACCTCATCGCCATCATTACCCAGGCCATGACCTCCTTGATGAAAACCCATCACCAAATGCTTCACAAAACCCTAGCCGAGCACTACCTTATCATCCCTTCCTCACCCCCCAGCCTCGGCCAACACCAACTCCACTTTGCCTTGCCTTGCCGTAACCATTCCCAATCCATAGCCGTGACCTGATGTGTCTTGATCCATTTGCACCACTTGGCCGGACCTTAGCACATAGGCACATTAGCCTTAGGGTTGAACCCAAAACCATCATGACCATTAACTTTGTGCCTTCCCATTTGACCTTTGATTTCCCACGACTTCATCTACCCCTAGCCATGCCTCATTTCTTGCCTTAGCCGAGCATGCTTGCTTCAGAATCAAAGTGGCCGAGCCTTGCTTGATGATGGTCAAGCCTATTTTGAAAGTGGCCGAGCCCACTTGACTTGGTCAAGCCATCTTTGCTGCATTTGTTTATCTCTTACATTGTTTAATTCTAAATTTTCATTTATATAATTTTATACTTATATATGTTTGTATTTGTTTGTTGCAAGATTTCAATCTTGGCTATTCATCCACTCAAATCTAGTTCATGCTTTGTCGTGCTTTTTGGAGTTTGGTTGTGTGTCTTGAATTGTCATCTCTAGCTTTAGAAGGTGAGTTATCACTCACGACATTCGTACTTATATAAATGTGAAACAATGACATGTGAATGTGTAGCAGTGATATGCTATGTTGATACTAGTTTCATAATGCCTATGATGTGATATTTTCTGATGTTATAACCTGATGCTATACGTGTTACATCACCTGATATGCTATGCTATACTATTCATTTTATTTTCTGTTACCCACACTGCAAGTTCCCTGTTAGTATAGAATCACTATGGGTTGAAATGATACATACCCGAACGGACTTAGAATAGGGAAAAATCGTTATGAGCTGAAATGATTGGCTTAAGCATTTTTGTTTTATTTTATTTGGGATTTTGGGTTTGAAATGATAAAACCCAGAATTTTATAATTTACGGATTGAAATGATACATAACCGTGTCACTTGACCTAGGTTAGAAAATATTATATAGACCCATGGTTAATTTTTAAATAATAGTTTTATAAAAATTCAGTAAGTATTTTGAAAATCTAAGCATATGTAATTTTAACTTAAATTTTGGAATAAATGAGTTAAATAATATATACATTGATTTTTAAATAAGTTAAGATTTATAAGTAAACAAATGTTGTTTAAAAATAAAATTTTTAAGATTTTATCTATGATATAAATTTAAATCAATAATATAATTTAGATTAATATGGAATTTAAATTTAACCTGGTCATTGTGATATATTTTATTTATGAAAAGGATATGTTTTGTATAATTAAATAAATTTTAAAACTATAATAAAATTGAAATAGTATGTTTTAAACATGTTATAGTAGTATTTGTAGCATTTTCAAAATGCTATATTATTTTAGTTATGTTTTAAAAATGCTATGTTACTTTAGGTTATGTTTTGACGGTACTACTATTTCTAAATTGTAATATTTTCCAAAGTGTTATGGTTTCTAACTTATTACAATTTTAAAGTGCTATAATAAGTGCATGGTTTTGAAAGTGTTAAAACTTTAGCAAATGGATATTATTTTGAAGATATAATAGCATTGAAATTAAATGGTTTAAATTTGTATATGTTTGATTTGAAACTATAAACCAATTGAAATAAATAACCACGGGTTATAATAACAATTGGTTGTTAAAGATACCGGGATCGGAAGTTGTCATACTCTCTGCTAACTCTGAAAACCACATTAACAACTGTGTACGCGGTGGAGATTCCAGAATGAAGTGGGATGGTGGCGATGTCCTATTAAGGTATATACGTGGACCGGACTCCCGTGAGTTGGCATAAAGTGGCTAAAACAAGAGCAATCGACGGGCTAATGAGGTAGCTCCTCTGATCGGACACACTCCTCTGATCGGACACACTCCTTTGTATGCCATTCTATTACTTTGTGATTGATTTGGTGCGCAATTTTGATTTTTTTGGGAGTATGGCTCGACGTGGGTGGTAGCTGCGGTTATGCGTTACCACCGGTCCGGAAGTACAATTGGTATATCTACCCTGGCATTGTCTAGCTGTGCCGTGTCACCTACCCTAGCCTACTTTACTATGAGTTTGATTTGCGTCGTACCTATGGAGTATTTATGGTAGCCTCCCGATCTGGAGGTATGATGGTACTGTGTAGACTATTGGCACTATTTATGTGTTAAGGTGGAAAATGTAAAGCCTTAACGCTATTTTTAAGTAAGTTTATTTTACTTTAGACATTATTATAATAGCGTATATTACTACACAGTAGATAGTTTAATGGATCCTTAAAGGATGTGCGATCCCAAGCATCCTTTAAGTTACCTATGCATCTCTATTACAGTTCACTTGAGTTGGTTTACATTGTATAAGTATGTATGTCCTGACTCGAGTGTTTTGTGTTTTGCTTTGCACTCAGGTCAGACTGAGTATCACAGCTTTGGATTCACTTTCTGGAGCTAGGAATTTGCTAGAGATTATCTATCTATTTAGTTGTCTACCTATTTCTATTCTGTTATTTCTATTCAGCTTATGTATTAGTGGATATATATGTATTGGGATTTCTTATTGTATTTACTTTCAGACTCTAGTATTTTGTACTGGTTTTGAGACTATGTTTGTAGTAGCTTCATGAACTACTATGGTTATTTTATTTCCGCTGTAAGCTATTCTGATATTATGTGTCTGTGATTCTGTGATTGTTTTATTTTCTCCAAATTATATTACAATCTATTGTTTTGAATTATTCAAGTCCAACATGTGTGGTTGTATCGTCGAATTTGAATGGTACAAAATAGTGGGTAGTTACATTTGGTACGGAGCTTTGGTTTTAGGCAAACCTTAGCCTGTGGAGAAAAAACTCATTAGAGATAGGATAGAAATACCCTAGAATGAGTGAAATTAATCTTAGAATCATTTCTTTGTGAGAGAACGTATTTTAAAGTATAAAATGATTTTCAATTGATCTTAAAAAGATTTTCAAAGATTATTTTGTTATAAACCTTTCTCATTTTGAAATCAAAATTTTCTTAACTTCTTTCCTTTCCTTATCCACCTTGTTAGTAATTTCTTTGTTTAGGACATTCATTCTAGTAGAATCTTATCTTTTGTTCTCTTTTACCTTTGTCCTAAAATTCATTCTTGATTTTCCAGGATGAATCGTAGGAATGCCAGAGGTAGGGGTTATGGTGTTGCCCCAGTTCCTATGCATGTTGCACCCATTAGGTTCACTACTCTCTGTAAGGAATACACTGAGCTTGGTGGTACCAAATTTACCGGATCAGAGAGCATTATCGAGGCTCAGCAGTGGTTGAAGGGATTGGAGAGGATTTTCTCCGGTCTTGAGATCACTGATGCTCAGAAGCATCAGTTGGAAGCTTGGCAGTTGACGGTTGCAGCCTTGGATTGGTGGGAGTCTGTTACAGCTCACACTATTGAGGCTAATATTTCTTAGGAGCAGTTTATGTATCATTTTGTGTTAGTTTGAATTTGGTTCAGTTTTCTCTTCTGAAATCTTTCTTATGTTTCGTTATCGTGCTTTAGGGATGCTTTTGTGGTAAAGTGGATACCCAAAGCAAGGAAGTCTCAGTTTTATCGGGAGTTTATGGATCTTAAGCAGGGTGATATGTCATTTGATGAGTATGAGAGGAAGTTCAATGAACTTTCCAAGTTTCTCCCTAACCTGATTGACACCCCACTTAAGAAGAATGAGAAGTTCATAACTGGTGCTCGCCTAGAGTATTATGATCGTCTCATCTCTCATACGCATAGCCCTTTCACTGGTCTGATGGATATAGCCATTAGATATGAGAATCCTACATCTAAGGATCCTTCTGTTGCTCATGCCCCTTATCTCAGCCTTTCTCTGATAACCCTAAGAAGAGAAAGCCTAACTTTCATCAACAGAAGAAGAATTGGAACAAGACTTCGGGTTTGGGATCTTCTTCTTCTCAGAAGCAGCCTATCGACCTATCTTCAGTCACTTGCTTCAAGTGTGATCAGAAGGGACACTATGCCAATAGTCGTCCTACTTCTATTGGTGTTACTGTTCCTCCTCCCGCTCAGCTGAATAGGTGTGATCTCTATCATATTTGCTTACAGCCTGGCCACTTCAGGAAGGATTGTCCTACTCAGCAGAAGGGCAAGCCCTCTGATATCTTTTCTATTACCTTTGCTCCTTCACCTGCTCCACCTGCTCCTTCTCCTAGTGATACGTAAGGTACTCTTCGGGGCACCTTTTCTCTGTTTAGTTCTCATGTTCGCGTTTTATTTGATACTAGAGCTTCCCATAGTTTTATTTCTGTGGATCTTTGTAATAAGTTCGAACATCTCGTCTCTTCCGAGTATGCTCCTAAACCTTTGTGTGTTAAAAATCCTATTGGTGGTCCCGCTAACCTTAATAGGATTTGTAGAAGGGTGAAACTCTTCTATTCTGGTTATCGTTTTCTGGTAATTTCTATGTTCTGGGTTTTGATGATTTTGATCTATTGCTTGGAGGTGATCAGTTGAGAAATCATGAAGCTTTTATCTCTTGTAAAACCCGAATTTTTTCTCTTGTTGGTGACAAGGGTGATTCTTTGGTAGTTCAGTGCCGTATGCCTCAGGATTTTGCTGGCAGTTTTATTTATTCTCTTGATTCTTCTCCTGATGATCTTGACTCGACTCCTGTGGTCAAACTCTATCCCGATGTATTTGGTGAAGTCATTGCTTTACCTCCTAAATGGAAAATTGATTTCCATATTGATCTTATTCCTAGAGCTCGACCTGTAGTTATTCCTCCCAGAAGAATGGCACCGCGTGAGAAGGTTGAGTTGAGGAAGCAAATTGAGGACTTGTTCTCCAAGTGTCTGATTAGACCTAGCTATTTAGAATGGGGAGCAGCGGTGGTTTTCATCACTAAGTCTGATGGTTCTTTGAGGTTATGTGTTGATTATAGGGAGTTGAAAGGCTCACTACGAGAAAAGATATCCTATGCCTCGTATTAATGACATGTTTGATCAACACTATGGAGCTACTGTTTTCTCTCGGCTGGATCTTGCCACAGGTTTTCACCAGCTCAGAGTTGCCGAGGAGAGTATTCTCAAGACTTACTTTTCGTACTGAGAATGGTTTCTATGAATGGTTAGTCATGCCTTTTAGTTTGACTAATGCCCCAGCTTTCTTTGTTGATTTGATGAATCGTGTTTTTCATGTTGTGCTTAACAAGTTTGTTCTAGTCTTTGTTGATGATATCCTTGTCTTCTCCAAATCAAGGGAAGAGCATGAGTCACATTTGAAATTTGATCTGGAGATTCTTAGAAATCATTAGTTGAAGGCTAAATTCTCGAAATGCCATTTCTGAAAAGATGAAGTCCGATTTCACGGGCATATTGTTTCCAGTAATGGATTTTCTGCTGATCCAGTCAAGATCGCTGCGATTAATGTAAGTCTTTCTTTTCTTCTCTTTTCTCTTTGAAATAAATCACTCTATCTTCCCTGTTGTCCGTATTTCTCCCTACTCTATTGCAGGATTGGGAAACTCCAAGGACTCCATCTAATATCCGAAGTTTTCTGGGCCTTGCCAGTTATTATCGGAGATTCATTGAAAATTTTGCTCGGATTGCTGCACCTCTCACTGCTTTGATTCGTAAGAATGCTAAGTTTATATAGAATGATAGGTGTGAAGTTGTATTCAATGAGTTAAAGCGTAAGCTTACTTTCGCACCAGTGCTTACTGTTCCAAATGGAAATGATGGATTAACGATATACACTGATGCTAGTCATGAGGGTTTGGGAGCTGTTCTGATGCAATATAGGAAGGTCATTGCTTATGCCAGTCGCCAGTTAAAGATCCATGAAGCCAATTATGCAGCTCGTGTTTTGGAACTGCTTGCTGTGATTTTTGCTTTGAAGCTTTGGAGGCATCATCTTTTGGGTACTAAGTTTGAGCTCTTTACATATCATCAATATTTGAGGTATATCTTCACCCAGAAGGATTTGAATCAGCGGTAGGTTAGGTGATTTGAGTTCCTTGCTTCTTGTGACCTCGACATCAGCTATACCTCCGGGAAAGCTAATGTTATGGCCGATGCTTTAAGTCGGAAGAAGGCGATGTTGTGTTAGCTTGTTGTTTCTTCTTCTCCTCTTTTGGATCATATTATTGCTAAGCAGGATGAGGATAGGATTATTAGATTGATTAAGGAGAATATTCATAATAGGGTTGGTGGTAGTAGTCTTGATGGTAGTGGAGCTCAGATCGATGATAGAGGGATTTTGAGGATTAATAATTGGTTTGTTCCCCGAATGTCGATGGATTGAGATAAGAGTTACTTTGGAAAAATCATCGATCCATACTTTCTATTCATCCTGGTGTGATGAAGATATATCAGGATATGAAGAAGCTTTATTTATGGAGAGGTATGAGGCATGATATCTCTATCTTTGTTAGTAGGTGTGCGACTTGTCAGCAAGTCAAGGCCGATCATCAGAAGACCCCTGGTTTATTGCATCCCCTTGAGGTTCCCAATTGGAAAGGGGAATAGGTTTCTATGGATTTTGTTGATGGATTACCGAGGATTAGGAGGGGTAATGAGAGTATTTGGGTTATTGTGGATGGATTGACCAAGTCAGCTCATTTCATTCTGGTCAAGTCTACCCGTTCTGCTTCTAGTTTATCTGAGATCTATATGAGGGAGATTGTTCGTCTTCATGGTGTTCCTATCAGTATTGTTTGTGATAGAGATCCCATCTTTACCAGTTAGTTTTGAAAAGCTTTTCAGGAAATTTTGGGTACTCACCTGAATCTGAGCACTGCTTACCATCCGTAGACCGAAGGTCAAAAGGAAAGAGTGAATCAGATTCTCGAGGATCTTCTTCGTGCCAATGTTCTTGATTATGGAGGATCTTGGGAAGATCATCTCCATCTTGTTGAATTCACTTATAACAACAGTTATTAGGTACAATCTCAACTATTCTATTTTAGTCTTATCTTAATCTTTTATCTATCTCATTTCATCTTTGAATTCAGGCTAGTATTGCAATATCTCCATTTGCCGCTTTTTACGGACGACCTTGTAGATCTCCATCTTAATGGATTGATTCCAGTAATCGTTTGGTTCTTGGTCCTGATATGATCTTGGAAGCTTCTGAGAAGGTTGTGGAGATTAGGAGGAAGATGAGGAGTGCTCTGGATGGGCAGAAGACGTATGCTGATCGGCGTAGGAGGAGTTTGGAGTTCTTTGTTGGTGATCAATTTTTCATTAAGGTATCTCCCTTAAGAAATGTGATTCGGTTTGGTCGGAGAGGGAAGCTTGCTCCTAGGTTCATTGGTCCTTTCCATATCTTAGAGAGGATTGGTTCTTTAGCTTATCATCTGGATTTACTTGAGAAGTTTTCTGGAGTGCATAATGTATTCCATGTTTCGCATCTTCGTCGATATCTACATGATCCATCTTTGATTATCCAGCCTTCTGCTCTCGAGAGTTTGGATATTAGGCCTAATCTTGCTGTCGAGAGGAAGCCACTTCATATTATCGATAGAGGTACGAAGCAGCTGAGAAGGAAATCAGTCAACCTGGTCAAAGTGTAGTGGAGTATTGATGATCGGGATTGTACCTGCGAGACGGAGGAGAGCATGTGTGGTTCGAATCCGAAATTGTTTGTTTCAGGTACTATTCGCTATTCTATCTTATCTTTCTTTGTTTTTCCGTGTCTCGTTCCTTTTCGAGGATGAAAAGTTTTGAGTGAGGGAGAGTGTAACAACCCATAATTTTAATATATATTTTTAATCCAATTTATTTGAAACTTTGGTTTTAAAATTAGAATTTTGGAATTTTCCAATGTATTTTTGGATTTTGTTTACAATTATTTTTCCAAATATAATAAAATAATGATTTTCTAAAAAAATTATATTTTGGTCAACTTTGGTCAAATTTTGACTTTCAGTTGAAATTTTTAAATTTGAATTTTAAATTTCCAATCTTTTTCTTTGAAGCTGAGTTTGATTCTGATATTCGTTCTGCTTTTCGTTTCGTCAAATTCTATTTTGTACTTTTAAAATCTGATAAAATTCAGCATTTTACACGCAATTATTTTTAGTATTTCTATTCTCTATTTTCTACTTTATTTTCTATTTTTGTTTGGGCTTTGATCTTTTTATTGGGTTTTGAGCTTGTTTGTGGAATGAGCTTTGCATTTGGGCTTTGAATTTCCTAATAGACATTTGTGTGACCTTTCAATGTAAAATGGTGCCTTTCTATTTTGCATAGCCGTTCAAAACTTCCTCCTCTCCTTCACTCTTATCATTTTCCATTTCCTGAACAAATTTTTTACAGTAAGCACTTTCTTCTTTCTTCCTCATTTTCTTTTTCATTTTCCTTTCGCTTTTGTTTGCAAGCAAGCTCGACCATCACCATGCTCCTCCTTATAGCCGACCATCTCTCCACCACACTATCACCTATGATCGGCCTCCATCACCTCATCACCATCATTACCCAGGCCGTGACCTCCTTGATCAAAACCATCACCAAATGCTTCACAAAACCCTAGCCGAGCACCACCATATCATCCCTTCCTCATCCACTAGCCTCGGCCAACACCAACTCCACTTTGCCTTGCCGTGACCATTCCCTATCCATAGCCGTGACCTGATGTGTCTTGATCCATTTACACCACTTGACCAGACCTTAGCACATAGGGCCGAGCACATTAGCCTTAGGGTTGAACCCAAAACCATCATGATCGTTTACTTTTTGGCTTACCATTTGACCTTTGGTTTGCCACCATTTCATCTACCCCTAGCCGTGCCACATTTCTTGCCTTGGCCGAGCCTGCTTGCTTCAGAATCAAAGTAGCCGAGCCTTGATTGATGATGGTCAATCCTTTCTGAAAGTGGCCAAGCCCCCTTGAATTGGTTAAGCCATCTTTGTTTCATTTGTTTATCTCTTGCATTGTTTAATTATAAATTTTCTTTGGTATAATTTTATACTTATATATGTTTGTATTTGTTTGTTTGCAAGATTTGAATCTTGGCTATTCATCCACTCAAATCTAGTTCATGCTTTGTCGTGCTTCTTGGAGTTTGGTTGTGTGTCTTGAATTGTCATCTCTAGTTCTAGAAGCTGAGTTATCACTCTCGACATTCGTATTTATATAATTGTGAAACAATGATATGTGAATGTGTAGTAGTGATATCTATGTTGATATTAGTTTCATACGTGCCTGTGATATGATATTTTATGATGTTATAACCTGATGCTATACCTGTTACATCAGCTGATATGATATGCTATGCTATACTGTTCATTTTATTTTCTGCTTCTCACACTGCAAGTTCCCTGTTAGTACAGAATCACTATGGGTTGAAATGATACATACTCGAACGGACTTTAGAATAGGGAAAAATCGTTATGAGCTGAAGTGATAGCCTCAAGCGATTTTTATTTTATTTTACTTGGGATTGTGGGTTTGAAATGATAAAACTCGGCATTTTATAATTTATGGATTGAAATGATACATATCTGTGTCACTTGACTTAGGTTAGAAAATATTATAAAGACCCATGGTTAATTTTTAAATAATAGTTTTATAAAAATTCATCAAGTATTTTGAAAATTTAAGCATTGGAATTTTAACTTAAATTTTGGAATAAATGAGTTAAATAATATATATATATATATATATATATTGATTTTTAAATAAGTTAAGATGTTATAAGTAAATAAATGTTGTTTAAAAATCAAAATTTTAAGATTTTATCTATGATATAAATTTAACTTAATAATATAATTTAGATTAATATGGAATTTAAATTTAACCTAGTCATTGTGATATATTTTATTTATAAAAAGGATATGTTTTGTATAATTAAATAAAATTTTAAAACTATGTTTAAATTGAATAGCATGTTTTAAACATGCTATAATAGTATTTGTAGCATTTTCAAAATGCTATGTTATTTTAGTTATATTGTAAAAATCCTATGTTACTTTAGGTTATATTTTGATGGTGCTACTATTTCTAAATTATAATATTTTCCAAAGTGTTATGGTTTCTAACTTATTACAATTTTAAAGTGCTATAATAAGTGTATGGTTTTGAAAGTGTTAAAACTTTAGCAAATGGATATTATTTTGAAGATATAATAGCACTGAAATTAAATGGTTTCAATTTGTATATGTATGATTTGAAAGTATAAACCATTTGAATTAAATAACCATGAGTTATAATAACGATTGGTTGTTAAAGATACCGGGATCGGAAGTTGTCATACTCTCTGCTAACTCCGAAAACCACTTTAACAACTGTGTGCACGGTGGAGATTCCAAAGTGAAGTTGGATGGTGGAGATGTCCTATTAAGGTATATACGTGGACCCGACTCCTGTGAGTTGGCATAAGGTGGCTAAAACAAGAGCAATCGACAGGTTAATGAGGTAGTTCCTCTGATTAGACACACTCCTTCGTATGTCATTCTATTACTTTGTGATTGATTTGGTGCGCACCTTTGATTTTTTGAGAGTGTGGCTCGAGGTGGGCAGTAGCTGCGGTTATGCGTTACCACCGGTCCGGAAGTGCAATTGGTATATCTACCATAGCATTTCCTAGTTGTGCCGTGTCACCTACCTAGCGTGCTTTACTACGAGTTTGATTTGTGTCGTACCTATGGGGTATTTATGGTAGCCTTCCGATCTGGAGGTACGATGGTGCTGTATAGACTATTGGCACAATTTATGTGCTAAGGTGGAAAATGTAAAGCCTTAATGCTATTTTTAAGTAAGTTTATTTTACTTTAGACATTATTATAATAGCGTATATTACTACATAGTGGATAGTTTAACGGATCCTTAAAGGATGGGTGATCCTAAGCATCCTTTAAGTTACTTGTGCGTCTCTATTACAATTCACTTGAGTTGGTTTACATTGTATAAGTATGTATGTCCTGACTCGAGTGTTTTGTGTTTTGCTTTGCGCTCGGGTCAGCCTGAGTATCACAGCTTTGGATTCACCTTTTGGAGCTAGAAATTTGCTGGAGGTTATCTATCTATCTTGTTGTCTATCTATTTCTATTACGTTAAGTCTATTCAACTTATGTATTAGTGGATATATATGTATTGGGATTTCTTCTCGTATTTACTTTCAGACTCTGGTATTTTGTACTGGTTTTGAGACTATGTTTGTAGTAGCTTCATAAACTACTATGGTTATTTTATTTCTGTTGTGAGTTATTCTGATATTCTAAGTCTGTGATTGGTTTTATTTGCTCCAAATTATATTACAATCTATCGTTTTGAACTATTCAAGTCCGACATGTGTGGTTTTATAGTCAAATTTGAAGGGTACAAAATAGTGGGTCATTACAGCTTTGCATATCTATACATATGCACTGAATTATGGTCTCATGTCTTTGTACATTTGAGCCACTGTGATAGCTTGTTTGGTCTGGTTGTATTGACACACTTGTGTACATGTTCATGTGTGATCTGGTTGTATAAGTCTGGTCATTGTGTAGTTGAGTTCATTTATAGGTCTGCACTTGATTTTTGTTCATTTTGGATATTTGATTGGTTGTAATTGTCTTCTTTGTTGTATTGATTGTTGTTCACCACTTTTTGTCTTTTTGAACTGGTTCATTGAGCTAGCTGCTCCCTTGCTCGAAATTGTTTTACTGGGTCTGGGTTCAAGGGTAAATTGAGTTGGTTTTCATATAGCTTTGGGTTGTTTGGAGTTATATGTCCAGTTTGCTTGAGTTATAGTGACCTATCTCGAGTTAGAATGGTCTGGTTCATGTTGTTATTTCATAAATGTTATCATGTGAACCATTGACTGTTGAGGCTGTATTGCTTGATTGCTTTGATCGAGCATTTTCACTTGAGTTGAATCCAACATTTGGTTGGGTTTGACCTTGTGCTCACCTTTCCTGCAATTTATCAAGTGTATATCAGTGTACACGGCCTTGTGGCATGTACAGTGATACATTGTGCATGTCACAAGCTTTTCATGAAAGATGAATTCAAACGAAAATGATGACGGACAACCCAAATAACCAAGGCAAAAAATATTTTAAAAACACGCATTTTATTTTACACTGCAAAAATATTTCTTTTTTAATTTTACCGCGTCAGTGTTGAAGAACAAATATGTGTGAACGAGTGATATGTAGTGATGTGCAAATGTAAGTGGCAATTGTAAAATGAAAAATTGTGTTGTAATTTGAAATTGTATTACAACTGAAATTTTGTATATAGTGGAGCACAAATTTTGTACTATTCAAAATTGAAACAAAATATTTGTTTGAATAAAATATCTATTTGGATTTAAATTCTATGTTATTTATTTTATTCAACAAATATTTATTTAATTATGTGAAAATAAATAGTACAATAACAAATACATTTAAATGAATATATATATATATATATGTTTATTATCATCAAACAAAAATCATATAGTGACATATTCAACAATCTCCCCCATTTTATGATAACGATCATATATTTAAGATTTTGAATTTATTAAATGTGTTTTTCATTGATGAACCTATTCTGCTCCCCCTATTTGAATGCTCCCTCTCTACAACAAAGCTCCCCCTTCATATATGCATGAAAATAAATAAAAATATGTAAACGAACCTATATGGGAATATGCAAATAAAAAATATAATATTTGACCTTTATTTGCCAAAATCTTAACTTTTTCTCTCCCCCTTTTGTTATCAACAAAAGAGTAATAGTGTTAGAAAAATAGAGACAAAGTGATAGACATTAATACAACAATAGTACCCAATCGAGTATAAATATTAACTTTTAATAAAAAATCAAACAAAAATCATAAATACTCTTTTAGGCGCATATTCCACTTTAGAGTGATAGGGGTGATGCCGGCATATAAAACTATATAGTTGTGCCAATTTATGGTATATTTATATCAGGAATTTGAATATCTACTGACCATGCATAACCGTTAGGACTTTTAAATGAGATTAGTAGTATTCCCATTTTTTCATAATAAAAATGAATTTCAAGCATCTTCTAACCACGCATAAAAATGAGGACTTTTAAATGGGATTAGAATCAATTTGTTTATTAAATAATCAATTTTGATATGTGTTCCATACATGCATAACCGTGGGGACTTTTAAATGAGCATGAAAGCACATATATTAATATTCCAAGTAATTCATCCATGCATAACTACGAGGACTTTTCAATGAGAGCGAATAATTTAGATGTTTTTATTAAAAAATAAAATAAAAACGAATAATTTCCTATTTAAAATACCACATTTTGACATACTATATGGATTTTGATGAGTGATGGTCGTTAGAAATATGATAGAAATAGATATGTTCATGAAAATTTTATCAACAAAAAGTTTCTTGTTTACAATTTTAAAGGAATTTACTAAATATACCATCTCAATTCAAAATATATGATTAATATCAACACTCATCACTTTTCCAATCACTATTTATCTTTTCGACAATCAGTAGGGAGTCAGATTAGTTAATGTAGTCATTTAAGATCAGACTCAATAGTAATTATAAAATCAAATTTTTTAAAATGCCTAATCTAAAATGAAGCCAACAAAAACTATTTTCTAAAAGGGGTTTTATAAGAAAAATGTCTGCTAATTTAAAATCAGTTGAAATGAAAAATATGCAGATATTTTCTCTGAAAATGATGCGATTAATGAATGTCTCGACCCTTTCCACCAGTACTTTTTTCTATCAACTAGGCTACCAGCGTAATCGAGCATTTTCACTTGAGTTGAATCCACCATTTGGTTTGGTCGGACTTTGTGCTCACCTGTCCTTGTAATTTTATCAAGTTTATATCGGTGTGCATGGCCTTGTGGCATGTACAGTGATACACTGTGATTGTCAAAAGTTATTCGTGAGAGATGAATTCAAGCGAAAATGATGACAAACAACCCAAGTAAACAAGGAAAATAATATTTTCATAAACACACATTTTATTTTACACTGCAAAAAATATCAGTGTTTATTTTGTAGATAATTCAAATGCTGGATACAGATTGGAATATAGTTAAAGAATAAATATGAGTGAATGAGTGATATGTAGTGAGGTGCAAATGTATGTGATAATCGTATAGTGAAAAATTGTGTTGTAATTTGAAATTGTATTGTAATTGAATTTTTGTATATATAGTGAGAGCATAAATTTTGTACTATTCAAAAATTGTAATAAAATATTTGTTTGAATAAAATATTTATTTGATTTAAATTCTGTGTTAT
Source organism: Allium cepa (assembly GCA_030765085.1). Classification (NCBI taxonomy): domain Eukaryota; kingdom Viridiplantae; phylum Streptophyta; class Magnoliopsida; order Asparagales; family Amaryllidaceae; genus Allium; species Allium cepa. The sequence goes on along the minus strand of CM060930.1, from coordinate 187,841,220 downwards.
TTATTGTATTTAGCAAATATTTATTTAATTATGTGAAAATAAAATAGTACATTAACAAATACATTTAAATGAATATATATATATATATATATATGTTTATTATCATAAAACAAAAATCATATGTTGGCATATTCAACAGTAACGATTACCTTTCACATAAAAATTCCACTTTGAATACCACATTGCCAATTCCATCACACGCTATTGATTTCCATTAATGTACAACGTTTGAGCTCGTACGTCTTAGAAAAGAGTGTTAAGTGTAAGAAAGTTACTTCCTACACCACCAAACAGATGTACGTTTGTAATAATCAATGTACGTGTATTTAAGAAATGTGATGTCAGACATTTGTCCACACAAGTTGTCCAAGAATAGGACAAACTGATGGAACTCTCCTACTACATCATGTTAGGAATCATCCCAAGGATTAGCAGCGAGCAGCCATTGCATCGAAGATTAAATGAAGGTACTGCTACCACATATATATGATATGGGAAATTTCTCCCAAGGGTTAGTAACAATAGCCCTCCATTCCCTTTATTATCATTCCATGCCTTTAGTTCGAACTAAATTGGTTCGAAGTGGTCTCTAGATAGGAATCATCCAAATGTGATCCTAGTTCCTTCGAACCATTCATTGATAAAAAGATGTTAAGTAAATAGATGCTTATCATTTCATTAATTACCTTTTCTTTATCAAAAATATTTTGTAGAGATATATATTTTTAAAACATTTAAGTTTGGTATATATGGAATCATTAAACTTCTCTTTAAATTTGGAGATACTAAATCATTTTTGTAAATCACATTGATTGTTGAGTTAAAAGGGTCGATATAAATTATACAGATTCTACTCAACATCAATTTTCGTATTCAACCTTTACTTTCATCGAATAATAGTGAAATCACCCTTTAAATTCACACGGATAGTATGGGTTCCCTCCTCGATATTTGATACCAAGTATATGAAAATTATTTCAACAAAATCCAAGTTGTATGAAATTAAATTTGTAAATTTGAATCTTTTGTACTTGCATCATTTTCGACATTTCAACCTTATCTATTCCTTGTCCAGAAAAGAGGCCAAGTCAGCCAGGGCACTGGTTGTTCCTGAACATCCCCTTAGTTTAAGCACCTCACATTCGGACCTCTCGAATAGAAAAATTCATGCCTATTTTAGAGCCAAGATTAAATCACTTAATTATAACAACTTTTCTTCATTTAATTAACTCTTTAAAATAAATTATAAAACCTCCACATCATCTTTAAAACAATTATTTATTTATTTGAAAGTATCTGGGAAAGAATATTTAAGTTTAAAGCCATATTTTAAAAGTTATTAAAAGTACTACGGATAGTGCTTTTAAGGCTTATTTGATCAAAACAGCTTTTCGATCATTTAGAAATCCATTTTTATAACTCAAATCTCTTGTAAAATATTTATGGAATTTATAACAAATTTTTAAAGAATTAAAAATATCAATTTTAATGAATTTATCACTTTGGTTTCCAAACTGCCAAACCGCGACTATTTTGAAAACTTGATTTGCTCATATTTTATAATCTACTAAACAAAATCTCTACATTTTTTCTTTTGTTTGAAAACTATTATTATAAGAGTTCAAAAAATTCTTATTCCAAAGAATTCTGATTTGAATCCATCGTATAAATGGATTTAACTTTCAATGGCGTGAAATCGTGAACCATCGTTACGCGACGCACCTATTTTTGACTCAACTTCCATAACTTGTCAAAACTTCACCAAATTGGGTTTTAATGTTTATAAAACATTTATAAACCATTTTAAGGTATTTTAAAATGGTTTAACACTCTCATATACATCATTTCAGTTATTAAAGAAATGTGATTTCCTTTGTGATATTCAACGTGTATTAAACGTGAATTGTTTACACATCCAAACAAACATATTAACATATCCAAACATGGTTCACAATTCTGACAACCAAGCATAACCAAAACATATATATATATATATATATATATATATATAATCCAATACATCATAATATAAATAGAGTTTCTCACCTTTATTGGTTTCTAAATTTATGAAAATTCGCTATAGCTTCGCAACAATCGATTAAAGCCTACGGAATCAAGCCTTGAACCTTTGAATGGGCTCGACCTAAGCTTGCAAGTGGAGATGGGCTCGGCCTTGGTGGTAGGAGGCAGTGACTGTGGGTTTTGAGTGGAGGAACGAGTGATTTGCCTCGGTTTGTGAAGTGGGTTGCTAATGTGTATATACTTATATCAATTTTTTCAAATATTTTCTTCAAAAATTTCCTAAGTAGAGAAGCCATTAAATAGGAGTATAAAGAGATGAATAAGTTTAGGAATTTATGAATAAACAAAGTAAAGAAGGAGGGTGGTATTTATAGGCAAAAATGTGAACTAAAATATCATGATATTTATGTGCATATACATCACCATTTCATCACCATCACACCCTCCTCCTCCATCACTATGCATGGCCGAACACCCCCTATGTGTGTAGCCATGTATGTGAGTTGATGCGTGTAAGAGTGAAGTTTGCTTTTTAGTGTGAAATTATCTTAGATGTTTTTTTCGTAATATATATATATATATATATATATATGTATATATAAGTGTATATGTATATTTGTATGTATATATTCATACGTACGTTATATATGTGCACAAGACATATAAACAAGGTTGCAACAACTTTGAACAACTTGCATTTGTTAAACCGTTGAAAATCAAGAAGCCGATTCCCGATCACATTTTCACTTATAAATTAAATTACATATAAAGGTAAACGAAATTTGAAAACTAATTTCTTATCATTTTTAACTAATTAAAATGATCACATTTGATTTATAAAACCATATATGTAAATATTAAAAAATTGTTTATAAAAACTGATGTTATATTGATAAAACGATATGAATTTTCTTATATTTTCAAATCAAGTATATATCTTTATAGAACTATTATAAATGATTTATTATCACTATATAACTAATTAAAATGAATTATTATCATTTAAAAACAATTATTTGAACAATTATACTAATTATTAAATCATCAAATCTAAATATAAATTCATAAATCAATTATTAAATATGATAGCATTATTGATGATGTCATAAATAAATTTTATTTTCCAAAAATAAAATAAATATTTTTATTTCGTATTATTGTTTGAACGGATAAATAAGTGTATGTGTCCTGCTCCATGTATGACTTTTGATAATTATAGAGCTGTTTATTATAAAATGATTTTCGACCATTTTATTAATATTTTTTCAAAATATGTATTTTTGTAGATACTTATTCAAAAATAAGATTACCATCATTCTTGTTCAAAACATCATAATCTATTTTTTTAAAAGCTTATATGTGAATATATAAAAATAGATATAATTTATCAAACTGATAAATTTATGGGTCATTAAAACCCCCCCCCCCCTCAGAAGAATTTCGTCCTCGAAATTACAATGCGAAACCCAAAGGTGTGCCCAAAAGGTTTATTTTTAAACTTACACCCATACGATGTATATGGATCATCCGTACACAATATCTAATTCGATCTCCTATTTAAATTCACAACATTACCTCCGAACTAGTATTGATTCTCGATCCTCTAGTGCGTACTCCGATCGCGCTTTCCGATCAAAATTTTAGTTTTTCTTACATAGCTCTCAAGTATGATAGAAAACTTAAGTATCCAACCACAAACCCTCATCAATGATTGTTGTCAAGAATCGAGTGATAAACCCTTTTCAAACTGGTGTAACCACCTCAAAGTTCTGCACTCGAATCTTAGATCAGAATCGTGCGACGAAATAATCCATGTACCTAATACATACTTGTTAACCTTCCTAAAATATTTTTATGAAATCATTTCATAATCTTAACTTTGATTCAAACTCTTTTATAAAGAGATTTCTTTATATATAAATTTATTCTCCAAATATCTTCTTAAAGGAAAACATCTCATTCCAAAAGATAAATACCTTTTCCATTAAAATTTACAATATCCATCTTTTATTATAACTCATTTATAATCATTTCAAAATATTTTCCCCCAAAATATTTCCATCTCCTTTTTAAAAGAAATCAATTACTCTTTACTTAATACCATTATAATTTTATTTCAAACATATTTTGAAATTTTTTTGTTAATAAATCCCATTTAAATTTCCAAAATTTATTTTATAGCTTTTATCTTACAAAGAAAATTATCCATTTTAAGCTTTGTTTCCTTTATCAAGAGTTCTTATAAATTTTATTAAGTGACTTGAATAATTGCATATGTATGAAATTAAAATGAAAGATCATAGTTATATTATACATCCTTATATCTTACATTCATCACTTTTACCACAATTGGTCATTCTTAAGTTATCCCAATCATACCTGAGTACATAATCGAAGTTCTTAATACAAATACAACTGCATAGCCAACCACAACATCACCCTACCACAAGCCATACTTATAAACTACTGCTCAATACCTAATATAAAATAGATATAACTAGTCTTCAACCCCACTCAAACATCATTCTGCATATGTTGCTGATGGTGCACTCTAATATCCAAACTCCAATGAAACTTACCACATATCCTTATCCTCACACTCTTGTTCGTTGTCAGCTTCATTCCGTCTTCTCATATGGTAGCCAAGGCTGATTCTACGAAACATGCCCGAATCCGACTGGTACTTCTTATAACATTTCTCCTTCCTATAATTCCTCCAATCCTTGTATCCCCATCTCCCCAGGATTCTCGAATTCCTCTTCAGCTTCCACTTCATCATCTTCCATATTATCCCACTGAATATATGAAGTTGATGACTCCTCAAACCCCATACATCTTCCATATGATATTGCTACCCTCATTGCAGTGGTTTGATTCATTTGGCATTATATCATCCGGGTCCTCCTCTAGTTCAAACTCTTCCTCCATGGGTTCTTCTTTAGGTTCGACTTTTGAATATCTTTCTCACCCCCAATTTGCTCTTGAGGTCTCTCCTTTTGAATACTTCCCTCAATATGGATTCTACAAATATAAAGACAAATACTTAGAAGCAGGCATAAAGTATTTATCCTAACTTAACGAGTGTACCGCTTTTCAAACCAAGGTTTGATCGATATTTAGGAAGCAAATCAATATCTTTATCAAAATGTTTTATCTCTTTCTAGAAATCCTTTTGATTATTTTAAAAAATGTTTCCAAATATTATTTCATCGACTTTCAAAATCCTTAAAGCTCTTAGATAAAAGTTCTCATTATCCAAATCTTAGGTTTTCTTTCCTATTCCTAATCCTCTCAATACCATTATCAAATATCTTATAGTCTCTATGAAATTCTAATCACAAGATGTTTATTCTTAATTCAACTAACTTGTTTTTAAAACAATTATTCCATTCATAATTTTAATATCATAACTAACTTTATTTTACAAAATATAGTCTTTATATTTAAAATACGACTTTAGGTAAAATTATTTTATTTACCAGTTTTTCAAAACAAATTATTTTTTAGATATCATTAACAAATACATGCTCTTATATAACACTCTTAACTCATTCTAGTGTGTCACTTACCTTATCTCTAATGAGTTATTCATCCTAGGGCATTACTAAACCTATCTCTGATGCGACTTTACCTCTACCAGGCATTGGTTTTATCTCAACCTAAGCTTTGATACCAAATGTGACAAACCGCCACCTCGACCCTCGGAATTGACACCATTACATCCTCGATATTCATGTGCCGCAAATTCAAGTGCCGGAGAGGCAGATAATCATGGGATAAATGAAAATAAAGATAGAAAAGAATCTTACACAAATGGATTTTAATATATATGATTTTCATAGCGAAATTTTAAATATATTTATCAGAGTCTATACTATAAATTAGCCTGGATAGTTATAAATCTATGTCCTTATAAATGTTGAATACAATCAGAAAACTAATGTAGAGGAAATGGAATGTAGAACTGTCTACAAGAACATTTTCAGCTTTAGACTTCAAGCTCCATCACAATGCTCCAAGTTAAACCAGACTACTTTGCTGCCCAGAAAAATAGGGTGCCAGAGTTTAAAGGAAAGGAAAATAAATTCCGCCTCAGTCATGAGACTGGTGTGAGAAACTTAAAATACAAATATCTAAAAACAGAGAGTATCTCATAAGACCACGTTGCATATAAACACGGAATGAGTTTTTATCTTACGATAACCAAAATATTTGTTATGAAAAATCTAGGAACACCATTTTTAGTGACATTCTTTTGAAAACACTTTTCAAGTAAACTTATATAATCTTAGCCAAAATTGTTACATTATTAAATTCCAGCATACTAGGCTCTACAATCAAGTCCGAAGGCACTTATTAGAGAATGGATTTCCATAAAATGGTAGGTATAATTCTTGATATAACTTGATAGTATGAAATAAAGTTGAATCTAATGAAGTGCTTTTTCGAAGCATCATTGAAAAAGCATTTAGGGTTAACAATGAACATTAGGAGTATAAATGGCAGTCCAGAGCAGATTGATGCATTAAAATAAGCAATAACTCTAAGGACTTGTACAGAAATGTTGAGCTTGAATGGAAAAGTTGCCACTTTAAAAAGGTTGATCTCAAAAGCAACCGACAAGTTTATACCATTTTTTGATGCCCTAAAGAATGAAAAGGGGAAGTTACGGTGGATGAACATGTGTGAAGACACTTTTCAACAATTATTCGAGCATCTCTTGAAACATCCTATTTTATCAAAGTTTTTGGAAGGATAATATTTGTATATCTACTTGGTGGTGTCCACTCAGGCATTAAGTGCAACATTGATGCATGATGAGGTAAAGATCCAAAGACTAGTATATTACACTAGTAAGCAATTCACAACCATGAAAAAGCATTACCCAAAACTATAGAAGCTATCCTACTGCATATAGATAACATCTAGAAAGTTACAACCTTACTCTGAGGCTCATCCAACGAGGGTGTTGACTAACCAAATTCCTACGTAGGTTTCATAGGGCCACCAAATTCCTATGTAGGTTTCATAGGGCCCTAAGACATCAGGATGATTACTGGAAGTGGAATATTGTGACGATTCAATATAAAATAACTTATCATCCTAGAAAGGTGACTCAAGGACAAACATTAGCAAATTTCATCGTAGAATGTATTATTTGGGATGATAATGGAAGAAGAGTGTTTGAACTATTTTGATGGAAGTAGAGTTGGAGTAATATTGGTAACTCCATGAGGTTTAAGGGTATGCAATGCTTTAAATCTTGAGTTCCCGCTACAAATATTGAAGCAGAGTATGAATCATTATGGGACTCAAGATAACAAAGTAATTGAAAGTACGGTCATTGCAAATATTCAATGACTCCTTATTAGTGGCCTGTCAGGCTAAGTGAAAGTTATAAGCTAAGGGTGCATGGCTCTCCACTAACTTATCAAAGTTGTAATACTGGATAAACTTGAGCACTTTATGATCATGTACATCCCTAGAGAGGTAACTATGAATGTAGATTCTTTGGCTAAAATGGCTAGCTTTGAAGATGTGCATTTTCTAGGAATTGTTCCACTGGAGTTGTTAAGGGATCCAATCATTCAAGATGTGTACATCATCAAAGTAGAGGAAAAGGAGTCATGGATGGTAGTAGTACTTATTGAAAAAAAAAATTGAATAGTAAAAGAAAAATGTAGAAGCTCTTACGAAATGAATCAAACATTATTTTGCAGGATGGCATTCTATTTCTAATAAGATCCTTTGCCCTACATTCTAAGGTATGTTGATAAATATGAATCAAAGAAGATATTAAGGATGTTCATCAAGAAAGTTGTGGAGATCACATTGGAGGAAAAATCTGGCAAAGAAAATATTCACGATGGAGAGTTTTAGCCTACTACCAATCGAGATGCTATGGAGTTTTAAATGATGTGACAGGTGCCAAAGGTTCGCAAGATACCAAGAGCCTAATCCAATGAGCTTACACAGATGGTTATCTCGTGGTTAATTATGGTTTAGGGAATAAATATTATTATAGTGCTACCAATGGCACAACAAGATGAGAAATAGGCTATATTGTACTATTTCTTTAAGTGGGTTAAGGTAGAACCACTCGCCACTATCACTTATAAAAAGTTATTAGCTTTGTGATGAAAATATTTTTTGCATGTTTGGCATACCTTAGAAGATCATCATGCATGACATCGAATATAAAAAATTTCTCAATGGTAACACATCCACAAGTCAATGGATAGGTTGAGGTGATGAGCAAGATCATCAAAAACGGCTAAAGCAAGTAGAAGGAAATCCAGTTGATGAGTTACCACTAAAATTGTTGGCTTATCAAATAACCTAGAAATCAGCAACTGGACATACACCATTTGCATTGCCATATAGAACTGAGGTAATTAGATCGAAGCTGTAGTCCCTTTCTATCGATCCAATCATTATGATCCTAAGATGAATGATTTTCTACCACTAGAATATCTTGCTTTAATGGAGGAAAGCATGACGAGGCAAATCTGAAGGTACCCGCTTACCAACAATGAGTGGCAATGTAGATCAATGCCAAGGTTTGGAATGGTAGGTTTTAGAAAAGCGACCTTATTTTAAAAAGGGTCTTTCTGAATGCGGAGGCACTTAATTCAAATGGTAAGGTTCCTAAATGATAAAATAGAAATTTAGAGATGTCATCTTCAAGCTTTCAACATAAAATTAGAAGCTAATTATACGGGCATGGAATAGAAAGAATTTTCGTTGCTACTTGTCTGCCTGATGAAACCAACTCTTTCTCTAGCTCTGTATCTAACCTATTGCTTGGTATTCTGAAGAGAAGACATGGGTTCATGAACAGTCGCAATTTAGTTGCTCTCCTATGACTGCTAATATTTTAAATAAATTACTGAGGTAAAAGGTGAGCATAGGTCTTGCTCTATCGCATTTTTGGAGACAGTCTATTAATGACTATAGCTTTGTCATGTTGTTTACTCGGTATGTTGATGTAATAAGGACTGATTCGTCTAGGGATGACACTGACTCCTCTTCTACAAAGGGAGATTATTATGTATACAACCTAACTACATAGTTGTTGAGGCGTCTGTGTCTCACACCTACACTTTCTTTCTTTCTTTCTTTCTTGTAATTGTAGGGTGTCATTCCTCATACCTATTATAATTATTGTAAAGTGGTACAACCACTATAATCCGGCTTTCCTGTGCAAAATAATAATAATTTGTTTTGAATGAAAAATAATAATAATATATATAAGTAATTATTTTCCCACTTGATTGGATTCTTTGAGTATATATTTAGGATGATTGAATAAGATCCCATATATAAATATTGTGTCCGATTATTGGATAGATTTAGATGGAGTCGATATTAATTTATAACATGGTTGTAAATTAATTAAACTCTTATTTATAGTTAGACCAGTGATAGAAATATTATTATATTTTATTACTAATATTCAGGATAATTGACTGAGATCTCGTATATATTTAAATATTGTGTTCTATTCATATTGAATAGAATTAGATGGAATGCTATTAATTTATATCATAGTTATAAATTAATTAGCACTCTAATTTGTAGTATATTAGTGATAGCAATATTATTATATATTTTATCACTAATCAGAAATTGGAAGTATGACCTTTAAAATAAGCTATAAGGCTAAAATAATGATTTAGGCCGATTAAACTTGTATTAGAATGACTTTGAAGTTTATCAGGTCTTCATATTGGTTTACTAGAAATAATCAATCAACTAACTAGCGAATTTCTATAAAAGTGATTTGAGAAGTTAGAAATTACAAATAACTATTATACAATTTAATATGATTTGAATAAGATTATAAAACCCCAAATATTGTAATAACATGTTTTGTTAACTTTAGGCCCTAAGAAATTGCTTGTACTATATGTGTACATACATGCATACATCTATGTATATTATACATGAGCTAAATAATATTTTAAGGCCTTATTATTAGCTAAACTTAATTTTAATTGAACAATTAATTGATATTAAGTTATGATTGGCTTGATATGCGAGAATTTTAATTATAAAATAAGTTTGGAACTTCTATAAAAATAATATAAAGAAGATATAATCATAAGAATGATTACTTAAGTAAGGAGAATTTTTGTTGAATTGTTTATATGATTGTAATTGTGAATTATTATTAATATTGAGATGATAGATTTGTTACTTTGGTTGTGTATTGCCTTTGTGTATGTAAATGTGCAAGATATGTGTTTATTAGTTCCATATAGTTGGACTAGTTATATACATATACATACATACATACATACACACACACACACACATACACATATACTTACATACATACATACATACATACATACATACATACATACATACATACATACATACATACATATATATATATATATATGAGAACTCCCACTTCACTCGCTTGACATGAAAGATTTTCCTGTACCAGGAGATCGTCATTTTTCAAAGATTGAACATTTGTGTGCGAAGTAGTCTTTCTCGACTTATAACCCTTTTTGGGCTAAGGGGATCAATGGCTACGTGATACGGAAGTAGGAAGGAACATATTATCTATAAGTATGAGTGTAGATTAAGGTAAGGGGATCAAATTCTCTCTTCTACACGAATTCATAGGCGACTACTCATTAAGATACTAGGGCGCCTAATATACCAAGAACGCAATATATTAATTAGCGGAGGGGCTTAGGACCTTCTTAGTTAGTTCCCAACATCTCGAGCTCTACCGAGCAAGCCCTCTGTCTATATATATATATATTTGTGTGCGTGTCCATATATATATATATATATATATATATATATATATATATATATATAACACCAGTCCAATCATATGGAACTAATAAACACATATCGTGCATATTTACGTATATAAAGGCAATACACAACCAAAGTAACAAATCTGTACATATGCTTACATTTGGTTATGTGATTTGTATATGTCCATGTATAAATATTGTTCTAGTATGTCTGAGTTAGGGCCACTAGGAGATGCGCTATATATCTCTACTATTGATAAAGAATTCATTGAATCAATTTACTCGGTGTCCTTTTGAAATTCCAGAAATGCCCTTGCTTCCGTTTACAATAATATAAACAGCCCGTGTGCGAAGCACGGGCCCATACTATAGTGTATATATATAGTTTAAAGCGTTTATCTATAGTTTTGATATGTCTAACTTGGGGCTATCGATTGGTGCATGGAATCCACTGTACCATTGAGGCGCACGACCTACAGACGTGGTCCCAGAGTAAGGGTAGAGAGAGACTGGGACACCAGTCTAGAGTATGTCATATACTGTTCTGTAGTACTCTTGGGTGCTGCGATAGGAGTTACAGACCAACTTGTTTTGATGTGTTTGTTTTAGGGGAGTCCATAATATACTTGTGTCTCTTAAGAAGTCTTTTTGGCAGCTAATGGCGATTTGGCCCAATTAATCGACATGCAATTTTGGCTTATATATAGCTCAATATGCCTAACTTAGGGTTACTAAATAGTGAAAGAAATATATTGTACGGTGTATAAATATGTAGTTCAATTAATATATATGTATATATAGTTCTAGATGCGCAGTTTGGGCAATTTATACATATTGGTTAAGTATGCCTGACTTGGGGCAGCCGGGTAGCACGAGGCACTTTAAGAATGAATTAGATCCATACATGGACGACAATGCTTTGGCATTATGTATACATGTAGGAAGGGTGTACATGAGGTTTAGCATTTACATATGGTTCTGATATATTAGTAGACGATCGAAAGGAAAGGATGCTAGTGAGAAAATCTATTGTACCATTGAGTCGCATCACCTACAGATGTGGTCCCGGAGTAGGGTGGAGAGAGAAAGGAGTGCCACTATAGAGTAGGTCATATATTATTTCGTTGTTCAATTGGGTGTTGTGGCCAATAGGGCTACTTCTTTTGAAGTGTTGGTTTTTAGGGAAGTCTATAAGTTGGTTTTGGCTCTCGGCAGGTCTCTTTAGTAGCTAATGGTAATTTGAGATGGGTATCGATTATAGATGTCCATATTTCAATTTTAGACATAGAAATTCTATGTTAGTAGCATTGTTATATCGTAGTATTTATTTTGCATTTCAGATGCTATGATATGGATCTTTGAATCGATTAGTATCCGCAGTGGACTCCACCCATCAGAAATGATGGGTATCAACTTGTTCTTTGTATGCCTTTATCATTATTCCTGCATGTTAAATTGGTTGGTTGATTGTTATTGTTGAACGTTGTGTGTTAGACTTATATTGGGATGTTTATATTAATCCTACATTGGGTTACCTTTATCATAGCATGTTGTTTTGTCTCTGTCATATTATATTAGTTTTGCAGACTCGTTGATTACATGAAAAGAGCAGGTTATGGTATAATTCTCTACTTAGAGGTAGGTTTACTTTACTTGTTTATAGGCAGTCTAGATTATCTTTGGGCTATGTTTGTAGACATGACTAGCTGTAATTTAATAGTTTCCTATTATTTTTTTTATGGTTTAGATATACAGTATTTTAAAGTAGTTTCCCTCACACCAGACTTATATCTAACCCACTTTTTTCTTTGTCTATTTATGTCATGACAACTCTCGGTTACTTGATTGAGTAATTTGGGAGCTTGTGCTTTAAGGGTACGCTTTCGGGACAATTGGAGTACTTTGGAGGCGAATTCGATATATACTTGATATTGTAGTAGTACATGATAGCTATGCTATATATATATATATATATATATATATATGAGACTTGTTGTATTAGATATTATATTATTATATTCTAACTTTCTGTATTGATATTTATTTATCAGCTACTTCTACCAAAACAGTCTCTTATATATTGTTTATCCCACTGTTAGATTATATCACTACACCTTGGTTTTTTTACCCTGACAAGTTGTCTTTTGTGGTATTTTGGAGTTAGATGTGTCATTTGATGTGGATTAGGGAATTACGTAGGACGGGCCGTTATAGTTGGCATCAGAGCATATACTCCACACACAGGACCAAGTAGACTAGTTTGAGTTAAGCAACCAGGGAGATGTAGATACGTTAAGAGAGCGTACTTGTATTTTTCTACTTTATAATACTACATACACCACTTATCTCTAGAGATTCCATTCACTCAGTCTCTAATGGCTAAGGCATCTTTGTTTTAGGCTATCAATATAAGCCGGCGAGGCGCACGTTCAATTGAAGATAGGCAATTTGAGATGCCTGATTAGTTCAAAGACTATTGGAATACCACAAGGGATGTTTCATCATCCATGCACATTTAGGCAGCCGAGGTAGGTGTTATAGGTAATGCAACCATTAGGCAAAGTAGTAGAAGAGGTTGGCGAGCAGGCCATGGCTTGGATTTATTCTGGACGTCGCTTTGAGTCATAAATTATTATTAAGATCGAAAGGGATGTGCAACTTGATCATTCATCCATTTGCATCATGGTAGCTTGTCAATGAAGGAGCATCTTAGCTCATTTAACCTTTTGGCTGAATTTTGAGTAGAGTGGGGCTATTGGGTGAAGTGTAACTTGGATTCTGCATTCAAATAGGATCCAGTGATTGCCCAGAAATGAGCAAGAACCAAGCCGATGGCTTATACATTTTGCATTGAGTTGTTTGAGTTAGAAATGTTTGTCCTTGTGTTAGCAAACCTTCGGTGATAGGATTGTTCCATGTGTTTTAGTAGCATTTCTTGGGATCAGTCCATTCACGTACGCTTTCTTAATCCCTAGTGCGAGCGTAGGGTTTCTAGGTGATTTACACCAGCTAGGCAAGAGTTTTTCACTCGATTCTTAAAGGCGATCACTCAATTCAAATTCTTCAGGTGACTGAGAGATTTCCAAAGTGCACTCTAGTCTTGCGAGGAAATTTCAATGACCAGACCAAGGAACTGGGTTGGAGTTCACATAAAAGGAGTCAGGTGACCGACCCTAGTTAAAAAAAGAAACTACGTGAGCGACAAAGGATCGGATCGGGAAACATACTTATTTTGGATGATATTTATTCGTTGTATAGATATAAATATAGTATGGTTAGGATAGCTTGAGATAGTTTGGGGAAGGACTTCTTGACTAGTTTTGTGAAGATTCCAATAATCTTCTAAGTAAGGATATAATACTTACATGGGCAAGCATCGTAATATACTTAGTACATTACCCTTATTATCATTGTGCGGTTGAGGTGAGTTTGAACCCGAGCAAGCCCAAGCATTTCCAGATTTTCAAATAATAATTGTTTAACAAGTAAAGTTTCCTCCTTTCGAGAATGAGTTACGTTCGAAATGGAAAGGAAAGTTGAGACTTAGATTGTTGGTTTATTCGAGAGTTTTGAGGATCGGTGATCCAGACTATCATAAGTTTTCCTTTTCAAAGTGGGAGGTGTGACAGTCTTTCATGTATTGTATTCATGAAAGGGAGTTGCACCACTTTAGCATTTGGATCATTTTGGATGTCTAACAGGTTCATGTGAGTTTATAGCATAGCATGCATGCTTAGACTATTATTGGTTACCGCGCATGTTGTTATAGACTCTTTCTGAATAATTGGTTGCCCATATGGTAGTCATTATTGATTTTTTTGTTTATTGGTTGCTTGATGTTGCTTGATTATTGATCGATTATTAGTTTTTCTGTTTGATTATGGCTTGTTGATTGCTTGTTATTGCTTGATTATTTATTTTTGTTGATTATTATTGCTACCATATTTTGTTAATTTTCCTTTTCTGTGGAAGAAGTGCACGATATATTTGGAGAATTCTGTTTGTATAAAAGCATATTTCTAGTGACGTCATCGTGATGAGTCAACTAGAAAAAGTGGAAGTGAACTAGATGTGGCTATAATACTATGGGCCTACTCATTTTTAAGAATAAGGCATGAGGCTTCAAGTCGATGGGGTTACGTTTGTCCATGTTCGATGAGGCTTTGTATCGATATGTCTCCAATTACTAAAGGAAAATTATGTTTTCCTTTAGTTTGTTAAAATATAAGAAAGCATAGTTTGTTGTAACATGTTTATTTGAGATGCTAGTTGCATTAGATGTGCTTGTTACACAATGGTTATAACATGTTTATTTAAGATGCTTGTTGCATTAGATGTGTTTGTTGCATAGTTAGTTGTAATATATTTATTTGAGATGCTTGTTGCATGGTCTGATATAGCATATTTATTTGAGATGATTACTATATATGATTTAGCATGCTTAAATTTTTGGTTTAATGTTGCAATTGTATGTAGTCCTCTTTGTTGTGTACATGATTAGGTACATGGAGGTAGTTATTTTTTATTGGGATGCTCATTTACTTGTATTCGCATCTACATGGCATGCTTTTGCTTTAAAAGAGGTATGTAAGATCTATAGTATAGAAATATATGCTTGTATATCCTCAGAAATAAGATACCTCAATATGTGATGCCTCAGATATGAGATGTATATTTTTATGTTGTTTTGGGATTTTTTCTGAGCTAGTCGCATAAAGGAGGTGTTGTCGAATTTTTTCAAATCAAGAGGAGATTTAGAGTCCTAAGGGTTAGGAGTTGTATTCTGTGCTTTGGTTAGTTGGGTTGCATTGTCATACTTATAGGAATTTTAAGGATGAAATTCTTTTAGGAGGAGAATGTAACAACTTGCATTTCTAATGACTAGATATTTAAATAATTAATTTAAAAATGGATCATTACTTAATTAAAGGTCCAAAATCTGTTTTTTCTCATACGGTCGAATTTGGATAGAGACCACATTGGTTGAGTCAGGATCGACATTGCGGATTATAATGGGTATAAATATTGCTATATTTGGAGTCACAATATTTTTAACGATTTATGTACTGTTATATGCATTTTGTAAAAATACATGCATAGTCAAGTCCAGTGGGATCTTGAAAAATGGCTTGTGTTTTGGGATGAGAATTTCATTATGAGATGTACGGATGAGGAGTTTTCCAAATCGAGTGATCGATGAAAAAAATGACCTCGAAATGCGTGAAATTACCATTCCATAGCGCCATCCTAGATGGCGACTAAATTTATATATCAAGACCGAAAAAATAAGGTGATGTGCATCGAAGAGTTTCATAGCGATCAGATGTACTGTGTGATCGTACGAGCTCGAAACGTGTGGTGATTTATTTGAGAAAAATTTGCAGGAAAAACAAAGTAATATTATTTTGCACGGGAAAGCTAGATTGTAGTGGTCATTCCACTTAATTATAATCAAGATAGGACTAAGGAAAAATCGCCTCAGTAACTATAAGAAAGAAAGTATAGACAGGTGTAAGGCGCAGACGCCTAAGCTACTACGTGGACATAAGTCCAAACTACAAACTACATACACACAATCCCTTTGCATAGAAGAGCAATCAATATCGTCCTCAAACAAATCAGTTCCAGTAACACTAACGTACTCACTAAACAACTTGGCAATGCTAGATTCATATTCTAATGATTCCTTATAGTAAATGTAGTTCCTATCCCATGTTTCATATTAAAGTATCTTATGGTTGAATTCCCCATATTTCCCATCCACTATAAGTGATAGATCACCACCAAAAATGTGATAAAATAAGGTTCTATGTTCACCTTCATCCATAGGAACGTACTTAAAATATATACCAGACATAAGAGAGTATCAGATCAGTATTGCATCATGTACCTAAGTCTTCTCTTCATAATTCCATGTTATTGCGTTAGAGATATAGGTAGAACAAGAGCTAGTTACATCAAGCCGACGAGAGGAAGGGTCGTCGACAATAGATGGAGGAGGGGACATGTGTTTAGGAGCCCAAACATGTTTCTTAACTTTGGGAAGCAGAATCTTCCGTGGAGAAGGTAAAATGTAATCAGTATTCTTTATATCTGAGGATGGAGAAATTAAATGATATATACATATATAGTGTTATATATATATATTCATATCTCTCCTTCTGATATTTTAATTTCCTTCTCTTCCCTTATATTCTTCTCCTCCTCCTCATGCAAAAGGCTTCTCATCTTTTCTTAATCAAATCGAGAGCTATGGACAATGAGAGAAGCCAAAGTAGGATCCTTAAGACTTGGGGAAGAAAAAGCTTCAAAACCGTGGTGTCGAAGTAGGGTGAGGCGGTGATCTAGGTGCTCCACATGTGAAGGCCATGGACTAGGGTTTGATATTAGCGAAGTTCGAGGAGGCGATAGACAAAACAAAGAGCATAGTTATCTTTCTCTTGATGACGTGCACCCATAGATAGAACTCATTAAAGTTTCGACCATTTATTGCAAATCGCAACATTTTGAAGTCACATGGCAAGGAGCAGGTTGCCTTTTACTTTAAGTAGTCGAGATTCAACTGATGGTGGCCATTGCAGAGAGCACATAAAGTGGAGTGCACTGGCGAAGACGGTATGTTGTTCGTCGCGCGGAAAGCCAGAAACCAAAGTGAGAGGAAGTGCACGATGGGTGTGTGCACGTTGTGCTCGTGTGTAGGCATGTGTAGGAAAATATGGATTAGGGGGTCAGTGAGATAATTAAATGATTAATTTAGTGAATTAGTTATACTAATTAATCCCATTTCTTATAAAAAGCTTATCTCTTGCATACGAGGTCCAATTGAGAGGCGGTCTTTGCCATTGCAGTCACAGAGAGATTTTCTACAATATAGTATGGGCTTGGATAGATTTTAAAAACTTGAGAATTTATGGTTCAAGTGAGTGAAATTATAAATTTGAATTTATATTTTCGTACAAATCCTCGTAATTATATATTTCGAAAAATTTCTCCTAGGAGAGGTAGAATAAAATATATAAGTAATTATTTTCCTATTTGATTGGATTGGTTCGAGTAGATATTCAGAACGATTGATTAAGGTCCTGTGTATATAGATAATGTGTCCTATTATTGAATAAAGTTAGATGGAGTTGATATTAATTCATAACATGGCTATAAATTAATTAACCTTAATTTGTAGTTAGATCAATGATAGAAATATTATTATATGTTATTACTAATGTGCCGTAGAATTGATTAGGATCCCATGTATATATAAATATTATGTTCTATTCCTATTGAATAAAATTAAATGAAGTGATATTAATGTATAACATAGTTATATATGAATTAGAACTCTAATTTATGGTATATTAGTGATAGATATATTATTATATATTTAACCACTAATTAAAAAATTAGAAGTATGGCTTTTAAAATAAGCTATAAGGCTAAAATAATGATTTAGGTAGGTTAAACTTGTATTAAAATGGCTTTGTAGTTAATCTAGTCTGGTTTTGTTTTATTACAGTGTAAATCAATAACTAACTAACTAATGAATTTCTATAAATACGATTTGAGAAGTTAGAAATTACAAAGAAGTACTGTACTATTTAATATGGGTGACTAAGGTTATAAAACCCTAAATATATTGTAATAACATGATTTATTAACTTTAGAACCTAAGAAATGGTTTTGGTATATGCGTATACATAAATACATGCATGCACTTATATATATATATATATATATATATATATATATATATATATATTATGCATGAGCTATATAATAGTTTAAAGCTTTACTATTAGCTAAACTTACTTTTAATAGAAGAATTAAGTGATATTAAGCTATGCTAGGATTGATAGGCAAGAGTATTATTTTATAAAATAAGTTTGGGACTTACATAAAAATAATACGAAGAAGATATAATCATTAGAATGGTTACTTAAGTAAAAAGCTTTTTTTTGAATTGTTTATATGATTGTTGTGTGAATTGTTATTGATATTGAGATGATAGATTTGTTACTTTGGTTGTGTATTGCCTTTGTGTATGTAAATATGCACGATATATGTTTATTAGTTCAATATAGTTGGACTAGTTATATATTTTTATACAAACACACATATGCCTGCATACAGTTAAGTGATTCATATATGTCTATATGCATAAATATAGTTTTGGTACGTACGAATTTGGTCTATTGTGAGATGCACGTAATGTTATAAATATTTATTGATATGTGGTTTAAAGCGCTTATCTGTAGTTTTGGTATGTCCGACTTGGGGGTACCGATTGGTGCATGGATTCCATTGTACCATTGAAGCTCACAACTTGCAGACGTGGTCTCGGAGCAGGGGTGGAGAGAGACTTGGATGCCAGTCTAGAGAAGGTCATATACTATTTTGTAACACTCATGGTTGCTGCAAAAGGACTACAAGTCAACTTCTTTCGAGGTGTTGATTTCCAGGGGAGTCCATAATATAGGTGTGCTCTCGATAGGTCTCTTTGGTTGCTAATGACAATTCAGTGCAATTTATCGATACGTAGTTTACACCTATGTATAGTTTAGTATACTTGACTTAGGGTTAACGAATAATAAATGAAATACATTGTAAGGATGTATAAATATGTAGTTCAAGTGATATATATATATATATAGGTATATATAATTATAGATGCATGCTTTGGGCAATATATATATATATACATATACTTATATGTATATATATATATATATTATTTGGTATGACTGACTTGGGGTATCCGGGTAGCGCGAGGCACTTCAAGAACAAATCACGATCTACATGGGGACAACAAAACTTCAGTGTTGTGTATACGTATGGGAAGGTTGCACGTGTGGTTTAGCGTTTACGTGCGTTCCTGTATGTCGATAGACAACCGAAAGGAAAGAACCTCAGTGAGGGAATCCATTGTATCATTGAGGCACACGACCTACAGACGTGGTCCCGGAGCAGTAGCGAAGAAAGATTAGAACACCAGTCTAGAGTAGGTCATATATTTTTTCATAGTATGATCGGGTGTTGCGCTACATGCCAACTTCTTTTAAGGTGTTGGTTTTTAGGAGAGTCCACAAGTTATTTATGGCTTTGGACAAGTCTCTTTATTAGTTAATGGCAATTCGAGATGAGTATCAATTATAGATATTGGTATTTCGGTTTTGGGCATGGAGATGCTATGTTAGTAGCATTATTATACCATTGTATTTTTTTTTGCAATTTAGATGCTTCAGTATGGATCATTGAATCGATTTGTTTCCATAACGGACTTCACCCATCGGTAATGATGGGTATCAACTTGTTCTTTATATGTCTCTTATCATTATGATTGTGCATGTTATATTGGTTGGTTGATTATTATTATTGAACATTGTGTATTAGACTTCTATTGGGATATTTATATTAATTTTGCATTGTGTTACCTCTATCATAGTATGTTGTTATGCTTCATCCATATTATATTAGTTGTGCCGACTCGTTGATTACATGAGAAGAGTAAGTTATGGTATGATTCCTACCTTTGAGTTGGGTTTACTTTACTTGTTTATAGGCAGTTCAGATTATCCTTGATCCATGTTTATGGAGAGGCCTAGTCATACCTTAGTAGTTTCCTATTTATTTTATATGGTTTTGATATATATAGTATTTTTAGGTAATTCCCCTACAATGGACTTATGCCTGACTTACAGTTTGTATTTGTCTATTTATGTCATGACAACTCTCGGGACTCGATTGAGTAGTTTGGAAGCTAATGCTTTTGGGGATACGCTTTCAGGATGGCTAGAGCACTTTAGAGGCAAAGTCGATACTTTTGATATATATACTTTATATTGTAGTAGTACATCATAAATATATTTTTTATATATAAGACTAGTTGTATAAAATAATATATTCTAACTTTCTGTATTGATATTTATTTACCAGTTACTTCCATTAAAACATCACTTATATATTATTTATTTCATTGTTCATGTATATTCAGTATATTATATATTATCATTCCGCTATGAGATTCTATTGCTGCGCCTGGGTTTGGTGTTTCGTTTTTTATTTTACCCCGATAAGCCATCTTTCATGATATTCAGGAGTTAGACATTGTCATTGGACGTTGACTCAAGGTATTACAAAGGACGAGTCATCACAAATGGAAACTCTATTGAATTTGGACCGATTGGAGTTTAGTCTCACTGATGGAAGATTGAATAATTATATCCGTGCTTTTAATCCATGACAGTCGCCTAAGATAGGCGATATCAAAGGTAGATACCTAGAGATTAGCATCAATGGATAAGGAGGATAAGCATCGGTGTATATAAAACATACAAAGTAAAACATACTTTGTAGGAAAACACTGGTGCACATATGAACATGTGAGGTAACCATTATAAAGTAAAATAAAAGGCTTAATACGATTTTACTTATGGTTAAACAGATAAGTTTAACTAGTATAAGTAGAACTAAATAAAATATACTGTTTAATTATGATTAATTTTTTTTGAGAGAAACGGGTGTGTAGCGCATAGCTACACAGCCGGTTAGATGATATATATTATAAATAGTAGGAGGTGGTTAACAAGCCTGGTCGATAACCAAAAGTAGTATTCGTAGTTCAAGCAAATCCCAAATTGAACAATCACAGACAGATATATATACAATGATAGTAGCAAAATAAAAATAAAAATCTACCCAGCTAAAGTGAGAGCGCTGTCAGTTCCATCTACTGAAGTGATGATCCTGTGTATGAGGAAAAAAGGGGATCAACTAGTTAGGGTAGTTCATGAACTATCAATTTGTAGGAGCATTGTTGTGGAAGACGCCAAGTGAAGAGTCGCCTTCGCGCTGAGCCTGTCGATAGAGAAAAAAAAAGGAGATTTGGTTACAGATTCTATCATACTGCTTTTAGGCTTATTGAAAACATAAGCATTTCTTTCTTTCCAGATGCACCAACTATAAATAGCAATAAAGGAGTCGAGATTTTTATCCGGCTTACTATATTGCCGGTAGTCGAAGAACGAGTGTATGACTGGGATGTAGCCAATGAGGTTGGCACTGGCTGAGGCCAAAATGCAGTAGGAGAAGTCACAATCAAAAAAGAGATGAGCAATGGATTCTTCATGAAAAGAGCATAAGGAACAAAGAGGGTCAAGATGGATGTTCCAACGTCTGAGTCTGTCTTTAGTATTGATACGAGCATGGATGAGGCACCATTGGAAGAAAAGGATGCGGGGAGGGAGTCTGCATTTCCAAAGTCTTGCGAAAGAGAATGACCTACCAGGATGGTTAAGGAATGAATAGCACGAGGCAACAGAAAAGCCTTTCTCTGGAGATAGGGCCCATATATAGTAGTCTGATATGTCAGAGAGCTGGATGGAAAGGAGAAAGTTAGAGGCCGAGTTGAGGTCTTTCAACGTGTTAAGGTCTAAGAGAGCTGGGGGGCATATGCTGCCTGGACCAAGGGAAGAAAGATCAGCAACAGTTGTGTTATGGTGGGAGATATGGGGAAATAAATTAGTGAGCGAGCGGGCGAGGGGGGATTGATCATGCCAGATGTCTAGCCAAAAAAGCTAGTTGCAACCATTGCCTATAAAGACATGGAATAAGGATTTGACACGGGGTATGGATTTCAAAACACCTACACAGAAGGGGGAGGGTGAAAGGCGAGGAGATGAGTGAAGGACGAGAGGAGGGTTGGATCGATAGTGAAGCTAAAGGATCCAATCTTTCCAAATGAAGTGGCCTGAAGTGATGATACGCCAAAGCCATTTGGATAAGAGAGCAATGTTGAAAGAGCGGAGGTCAACTAATCCAAGACCACCGTGATCTTTGTGCAGGAAGACAGATTTCCAGTTGATTAAACATTTTGCTTTATTGCCATTCCAGAGAAAAGAACGTCTACTAGTATCAATTTTTTATATAACCCATTCCAGCAGTATATAAAACGACATCTAGTACGAGGGGACAGCTGATAGGACTGATTTGACAAGGACGAGGCGACCTGCAGCAGATAGGGAATCAGCTTTCCACAATGATAGCCGAGATTCGATCTTGGAGATAAGTGGGAGCCAGTCCTGTCGAGCAAGTTTAGTGGGATGAAGGGGGACACCAAGGTAGGAGATGGGATAGTGGTCTAGATTACAGTTAGGCAGAGAGGCAGAAAAGGGGCCGAGGTGTTGGGCATCGCCGAGCATAAGGATGGAACTCTTGTAAAAGTTGATGGATAGGCCAGAGATGAGTTCGAAGATATATAAAAGAACTTTGAGACAGTGGAGGTGGTCTGGTACTGGGGAGATCAACAGTATGGTGTCATCAGCAAATTGGAGGTTGAAGATTGATAGTTCTAAGTTGGGGAGTTTGATGCCAGCAAGGCGGTTATTAGAGATTGCAAGTTTGACCATACGGTTGAAGACATCAGAAATGAGGATGAAAAGAAGTGGCGAAAGAGGGTCACCTTGTCTAAGACCACAGGCTGATTTTATATGTCCCCCTAAAGAGCCATTGATAGAGATAGATGAAAAACTTGTACCTAGGATATAATTGATCCAATTACACCAAGTATCTAAGAAACCTCTGTGTTTCATAAGGTCGAGCAAAAAGTTCCAGTTAACCGAATCGAAAGCTTTGGAGAAGTCTAGTTTGAGGAGGGCACCTGGGGTGGAAGAGTGGTGACAGAAGGAGATGACTTCCTAAGTGGCCGCAAAAAGATGTTTCGGCCTTGGATGAACACCGATTGTTCAACCCCAACCGGAGATCCAATAACCTTTTGGAGTCGATTGGCAAGGAGTTTAGTGATGATTTTGAAGGTTGTGTTGAGGAGACCGATTGGGCGAAAGGAAGGGTAGTGGAACTGGGGAATTTGGCGATGAGGATGATGTTGGCATAGTTTAATATTGTGATAGATGAGGGATTAGATTGAAATTCTGCACACATATCAATAATGTCAGATTTGATAGTGACCCAAAAGTTTATGGAAAAAAGGGGCCGAAGCCATCCGGGCCTGGGGTTTTGTCATCAGCCATATCGTTTAAAGCCGACCAAATTTCTTCTTCAGTGAAAGGATGATCAACGGGGATCAGAGAAGGGTTGAGGTAAAGGAGATTCCATTCAATAAGGGGGAGTCGAGGTAAGCTTTTACCTAGGAGGTTGCGGTAAAATTCGGTGAATAGATGAATGATGTCAGATTGGTCGGAGAAGATGGTATCATTATAGAGGATTTCAGAGATGAAAGTGGATCAACAGCGACTATTGGCGATGCAATGAAAGTAAGCAGTGTTCTTGTCCCCCTCATCAATCCATTTGGATTTTGAATGTTGTTTCCAACCAATCTCTTCTTGCTTGATAAGTCTGTCTAATTCTAACTCCAACTCGTGCAGGCGACTAGATTCAAGGCCAGACAAGGGGCGGGATTCTTCCAGTATATTGAGATGTAAAATGTCATCTTGGGTCTCCGCGACACGAGAGCGGATCAAACCCCAAATGGATTTTACCCAGGGTTTGATGAGCTTTCTAAGTGAACGGTGTTTGGAAACAACTCGAGCAGTGTCTGACTGAAACCGAGAGGGTTGGGTCCATGCTAGCTTGACGAAGTCATCGAAAGATGGCTCAAGAAGCCAGAGGCATTCGAATCTGAATTGATGTTGAGGGATCGATGTGGTTCCTTAATCGATGAGGAGAGCACAGTGGTCCGATAGGGTGGTGGCAAGGCCAATAACTAGAGTGTGTGGGTAAAGGTCATCCCAGGCGGAATTGAATAGGAAGCGGTCTAATTTTGCTAGGGCTGGTAAATATCTGCAGTTCGACTATGTAAAGAGGCGGTTACTGATGGCTGGGTCGATGAGGGCGCAGGAATTAATAAAATCATTAAAAGCGACAGAAACTTGCGAATTATTTCCAAAGTTTCTATCGAAGGGAGATCTGGTCGTATTGAAATCACCTCCAATAACCCAAGGACCATTAAAATGTGTGACAATTTCCAAGCAATTCGACCAAAGAGCAGCTCTCTCATGGGAATTCTAAGGACCATAAACATTGGGGAAGAGGTATAATATGCCAGAGTGAAGGTGACGAAGGATAATATGTAGAGCAGCAGAATGAGGAATAGTTAGACAAATGGACTAGTTCGATTCGTTCCAAGCAGTGATTATACCACCTCTTGAGCCAATGGCATCTATGTGGGCAAAACCAAATAGATGGGGGCCACCTATAAGTCTAAAGAGGGATAGGGATGGGTCTGAAAGTTTAGATTCTTGAATTAGAAGGATGTCTATTTTTTGTGGGGCTAGAATAAGATTGATAGCATGACATTTAGAGGGGTCCCCTAAACCACGAACATTCCATGAAACTATTTTCATTGGGAGATGGACATACGCTCAGTTTCAAGTAATTGCATGGCCGTGTAGTGTTCGTCAGATAAGTTTATGCCCATGCAAGGACACATTTTCTTATTAATTTTAGAATTAGCTAAGGAAAAAACAACTGGTTTAAGAAAACTACCCGAGCTTCCTGGTAGGGCCTCTTCCTGGTTTAATATATTGCTCCGATGAACAAGGGCTGGGGAGAGAGAAGCTAGCTGTTGTGGAGCTGGAGTTAAATCCTGGGTTGGAAGATGGGCTTCAGGCGGGGAAGGTGTCTAACCTTGCAGCCGTGGGTCTATAGATGAATAGGGATAGAGAGGTCTAGATCTGCCAGTGGGTCCCAATGAGGATCAATACGAGGCCAATCACTTCCATTGAATGGGCCCATCACCTCTAATGAGTCATCCGGAGTAATATGCTGGGGGTCCATAGGAAGATTGGGCGAGGACATGGGGCCTCAAAATTCATGGCGTCAAAGCGAGCCTCCTAGTCTGACCGGTTAGAGGGGATGTTAAGAGGTTCGTTAAAATATCTCCAATCTCTCTCAAAATCGGTGCCTAAGATAAGAGTCTCTGGTCTTCTTCTGGGATGCTCATGGTCTCACCGCTCAACAGTAAGAAAATGTTTAGCGTTGTTAAGTCGAGTTACAAAGGTGCATAGGGTTACTATGCCTTCGAAGAATTATATTTGTAGGTAAAGGTATCGGTGATCAAAGTGGGCCCAATCACATTCATCCAGACTCACCAGCCTGCCAATGGAGCTCAAGGCAGCACCCACCGCTTCTAGGTTATTCTGCAAAAGCTTGGGGAAACCCTGCACTCTAGACCAAGTAGGGGGTTATAGGTTTGGTGCAGTCGGCGGCACAAAATCTGACCAGGGTTGAATGAGAACCGTGCCAGAGCTGTTTGTTTTGGTAATCGATCTGAGTCTCATAGCTTGATCGCGAGCAATCATAAAGGGGTAGTAGACCAGGAAACATTTATTTGATAGTATCCATATTGGTCATTCTTGGATTTGGAGATGTGCTATCAGGGTGATGGAGAAGGTCTCGATGGTCCAGAAACCATCAATTATGGTGGCAGTGAAGTATTCGGAAGGATCTTCCATTGGGAAACGAAGTGAAGAGGAGGATTTTATGGGAGAGATATGGGGTGATGGTTGAGTGTGAATATGGGTTTGAGATAAGTTATTTTGTTTTCCAATAGGATTAGATACTGGGACCCTCTTAGTCTGAGCGAAGTGATCTTTCGGGGGGGCTGGCAAATTGCGCACAGGTAACGAAGCATTGTAATGATTTTTTTCTTGGGACAAAACGACTGTGAATGATCATAGAATCCATAAAAGAAACAAATCTTTGCATCCCTACACATTTTTGCCATGTGGTCATTACTTGCACAACGAAGACAGTGACGCTTGGACTTTAAAAGTTCAAGGGTTGTGTGGGTCGATTTGAATATAGGAAGGAACCTGTGGCGCTTGATGACTGGTGGGTTTCGGAGCAGGGGAGGATGAGGAGTGGAAGCCGCCACCTATGAGTACGATTTAATGAAGGCTGACTGAGCACCGACGGCCTGGATGGGGGGATGACTATCAGTTTTGTGAGGAGGCACCGATTGTGGTGGGTGTGATGACGCGGAGGATAAGGGCGGAATCGGGACAGAAGACGATGGAAGGCTAGAGTGAAAGACGGCGGAGGGATCAGAACGGAAGGCCGAGCAGGAATAGGGACAAGAATAGGGACATAGGCCGTTACTGAATATTATCGACTTAAAACATGATTTATTATTTATTTGTACAAATTTATGGTAAATTTCTTCATCTCACAAAATCATATATATAGTTAGGTATAACATAACATGAAAAACTAAAGACATTGCTTGCATTTATTTGAATATTTATAGGTATTGTAAAGAA
Source organism: Allium cepa (assembly GCA_030765085.1). Lineage (NCBI taxonomy): Eukaryota > Viridiplantae > Streptophyta > Magnoliopsida > Asparagales > Amaryllidaceae > Allium > Allium cepa. Next base: position 187,814,147 of record CM060930.1, on the reverse strand, counting down.
ATACATAAAGATAAGGTGTAATGGAATGAAACACATTTGGAAAAAATTTATCCTTATAATTCATTTGTCTCTTCAGCACATAAGTGAGAGTCATGCTTGTACAAGACAGCAAATACAAAAAGCAAAATACAAAAGAGAATGCAAAAGATGGGAAGCTAATTTCCTTTGGCATATGGGTGTGAGCTTCTTCTTCTACACCGATGAGGCTTCTTCCAACAGAATAGTCTTGCCTGCCGAGAGAGGAGGCTTACTCTTCTTTTCTTTGCACTTAGCATCCTTGGGCATTGAGCCTTCGAACAGAGGTGGAATGTTAGACTTTTGACAAGTATTGTGTTCACTCTCTCCTAGTAACCTCGATGAGTGCCAATCCCCGAGTAGTAAAGGGCTTCAGAATGGATGGCTCTTTCCTGAGAACATGTTCAAGCTCGACCTTGCCTTCTTCCTTTACATTAACAACAAAGCCATTTCCCTTGAGGAGAGATCCCGTCTTTTCAGCATTCGATCCCAGTTTTGATGTTATTTTATAAATGGCTGGTGGGATGGAAGGATGATCAGAATAGAGCATTGGAAGGCTAAAACATGGAAAATAGAGCGATGCAGGTTATGGAATTTAAGCAGTGATAAATGTAATTTTCCATGCGGAGGAAATGAATTGAGGTACCTTCCTCATAAGGTAGGTCCATAATCGTAGGAGCTTTCAGGTACAAAGCAGTAGCATTTTGATTAAAATTCTACTCCTCCTTGGTAATTGGTGATAGTCGAGCTCCATTAGGAGGAATTGGAAGGAAAAATGGGGTATATGGTTCGAGGGCAAGAGTAAGGGCCCATAAGATGAAGAAGGTGGAATAGGATCTTAAATAACTATAAAGCTATTTGTTGGGGCGGTTGATGAGTAGTATTAGCATGAGTGTCTATCGACTCCTTAGTTTGGAGTTTGATAGTGATACCCCTTTGTAACTTTCTTTGCATCCTTACCCAAGCATTTTATGGCCCTTCTCAAGAGCTGCTAAGTCTAAGTGGTCCAATAATTGATCAATTACATTAGATGCCATGAAGAGGTAATCTTTCTTCCATGCTCAGTCTCATTCACCTTCCATTTTTTGATGTGAATATTAACATGGATTCAATCATATTCTTCAATAGCCATCATTTCGGTGTAGAACATTATTTCATAGAACCTGAAAATCATCTTGTTGAAGTCTCACACAACTTATTCTTTATCTTTAAGTTCCATATGGGCTTGTGCTAACTTGACTTGGAAGTCAGTAAGTGAAGACTTAAGCCTTGGAAATTTGCTTTAAGTTCAGTAGTTCGATTAGCTCTTTCCCATAAGAATTCAAGATCTTGGATGGTGTTTTGGCCTGAGCGAGGTCTCCTTGTACATGTGATAATTTAGCAGATGACTTGTCAATGGTGACTTGTGCATTGCCAAGGTCTTTGGTGAGATCCCCATTGCAATATATGGGCCCTCTTGGAAATGTTAGCTGACAATTTCGTGTTAGACTTTGAATCAATATAAGATTGATTAGTGATTTTGTTTTGTTCAACCTAATGTTTCTATGAATCTTCGTACTTCTTTAGATTAGAAATTTCAACATCAAGGGTGGTGATTTATTTTCTGTTTTTTACCCAATCGTCCTTGTTTAGGAAGTTTCATTTAATAATTTGTTGTCACCTAGATGCTTTGCCATCCTACGATAGGATGTGTATTTCCTTTAGTATCTTAATGATGTCAATATAAGCCACCATGAATTTTTTTGAGATCAGATTGAGACTACATTAGAAATGGACCCCAATTAGATCAAGGTCAGGGATACCGGTGACTCGAAAGAGGTGGTAGATTTTGAGGAAGCAGCGGTAGTAAAAGTGATAGAAGCAGCAAGAACTTCATCGGTCGGAGGCTTACGACGATCGGAATATGATCAAATGACTAGAGCCATCGATGTTAGAATCCATGGAGAAGGAATTAGAGGATCCTTGGGTTCCTTACACATGTGATCTGGGACTATAGTAGAAAGATTAAGTAGCAACAGAACCTATGGAAAAGCCATGGAAAAGGAGGTCGAAACATGGAGGAGAGTGCCAACTTGGAGAACGACTCCATCCAAATAGGAACTTAGCGATAAGGCGGTTGTATTTGTCGATATGTGTAGGAGCCCGAACCCCAAGGAGACTGATGGCGATGGAGTAAGTCTTGGAGGAATAAGATTCATGGTATTTGTCATATCTCTTGTCCAGTTGGTACCCATCTCTAAAAAATCTCTCGGAATCTACATCACAAAGGCAAGGAAGACCTCTAAGAAAGGATAATAATTCTCGATGTTTTAAATGCTTGGAAATAATACCAAAGTAACTATATTACCCAAATCACTTGTAAATGGAGTAAAATAGAGTTAAAATAGGAGTTAAAAATTATGAAAAGATGCAGTGTGCATGGATCCGTGAATGTAAGTGTAAGTGATGTGTATATAGTGAAGTCTGCATAAGCTACATAATAGGAGAAGCAGTTAGTGATGGCATGATAGATTCACCTCTCGCTGGTGTTTATTTCAATAGGATATATTTTTGAAGGACTTCATCACATCTCATCAATCAATCGAAATTGAAATGCATATCGATAATGTTATAGAATGTTGGTGAGGCGAAGGACCGACAACTTCATCGGCCATATGAGAAATGGGAATACTACTTTCGGTGCGGGTAGATGAAGGATTTGGCGTAGCCTCAGAGGCATATTGGAATATATGCTTAACTAGGGGACTAAAATTTAGAATTTATGGTCATCAATGTTCTCCTCAATTGAATCTTCATTGGAGTCATCATCTTCTTCTTCTTATTTTTTTCTCCCTCCACTTCCTCGATTTCATCTTATTCATCTCACAGTTATTCTTTCTCCTCACTCAGTCTTTTTTGAGAGGGATCTTGCCTACACTAGACAGTCGGTGCAGTCCTTGTTAAGCCAGTTGGCAAGGCACTAGCTCTTTTATATTCATGTGTAGGATGCTCATAGAAGATCGAGTATCCACCATGAAGTGAGTAATTATTATAGAGCTTAAGGTCCATGTGGAAGAAAGAAGTACGACGTTCAGGTTAAGGAATGACTTTAAGGGTGGCAACCATGTATCATAGAGCATCATTCTCGACTCTTGGAGGAACGTCTATAAATGCAAAGATAGGTAAGAAATTTGGGTAATAAAAGTGCTGAGGCTAGATGCTTAAAGTATAAGATGAAGGACTTACATCCAAAGAGCCACGAGAGAGCAAAGACTTTAGAGCAAGTTACAAAGAAATACTTATATCTGAAGTCATTCCTTTTAATATGGAGATCGGCCATGACTCTGTAGGAGCGATGCGCCTCAAAGAAGATGCATGAATTATTAGGTGATATTCACTTCAAATTGCATAGAAATTAGATCTCATACAAGGTTTATTCTTAGCTAAAGCATTATGCAAAGAACATATATGGACTTAGCAGCACCAGGTACCTATGCATGAAGTATTAAGTGATAGAGGACTTGGTGTAGGATCGAGTTAAGAAGTGGAATTGCACTAGCTGGACACATGTACGTATGCATGCGATGTAACCTAACGGTAGCTTATGCGCACGCTCAAAAAGTTGCTACAACTAGACCTCAAAGATGCAATGTGCATAGAATATTCTCAAAAGATCCCTAGTAGCAATACAAGATGGTTAAGGGTTAGGTTGATTTGCTAGTATGGTCATACCATCTATCACAACTTGAGAACCAATTATAGGCAGATCAAAAATAATCATAAGAGAAGCTACATCTACAGGTTTGTTAGAAGCAGTCATGGCTCGGCAATGACTATTGAGACGAAGCTGGCATGGAGCTAGAAGCAGTTGCTAGAGATGTAGTTTCAGAGGCAACTACCATGATCGTGGATCCTGTCAAGTACTAAAGATCCATAGGTGATGTCTAAGTTGAACAAAAAAGCTTGAAGGATGGATATTACATAATGTATGAGTTACTTTAGTGAAATTCCTATGTGAGAACGTAGTGATTATATGCATTGCTACCGTGTAGTTGATGTATAAAACTTAGTAAATGTTAATGTGTGTCGACTCGTCAAACTCGGTACACTGATTAGGTGCATGTAGTGTCCTAGATGTGCATCCATGTTATACTTTGTGTGTGGTGTGTGGTATTACACTATATGCTATTAATGCTTACTTATGGTGGCAAAGTTCCCATCGCATGATGGATTCATGTGTTGTATGGAAGTTATTAACATAGAGACTATGTTAATACCAAAGTTAATCCATATAGGCTGGAACTCTTTTTTTGACCGATCTTTGCTAGGAGAGGTAGTGTTTTTCTTTATTAAATGGAACATGGTGATGGAATACGTATTACTAAACATTTCAACTATCATGAATAGCAAATCCCCTAAATTTGTCTTGTACAACCTACATTCATCGACATTGACTAATATAGTATTTGGTGATCAATCCAAAATGTTAAAATTGTTGGGGAATTAATGCAATGCATTAGAGAATCATTGTATATGCTCAAATCTATGCACTAAACTCAAATTCATTAAAACATGGGAGCTATGATGGTCGATAGGAGTTGATGCAGATCGATGAAATATAGGAGTGGATAGATGCAAATTTGATAGGAGAACTCCTACCTCAATAATTTGATTAAATTCAATCTGTATTACATGAATTTACTAAGATTTGAAACCCTAGGTGAGAAAAAATGATTGATGGTTGTTGTAGTGAAGAAGGAAATTAAGTGAAAATTTTCTTAAAGTCAAAAGTGGTATACTTGGCTTGATAGATACCTATCCATCCTATAGATCGATACCAATCCATAAAAATTGACAATTTTGTTGTGGTTCTCTATGATGAAACATGGAATTTGAAAATTTATGGACATCAACTTACCAATGAATTGAAGGACTTCTTACTGAGTTTCCTAGACTATAAAACTTTAATATTTATACCGATTGGAACGAATTACCAAGTGAGTATATTGAGTGAAAGTGCCTATAAAACATGATTTTCTACAGATATGGTCTGACTAATGGAAATTTCTATTCTTCAGGAAATGGCCTCTTGTCTTTGAGAAAAACACATTTTTTCACAAAAGCATACTCTGGAGGGGGGCGTTATTCATGATTTTTCAAAAGTGATGATCCAATGATACTAGATTTCAAAATGATGAATGGATGGATACAGACTCTTAGACAATTGATTATAAGCCAATGCTTAAGAAAGAGAAGAAAAATGACTAAGTACATCGATTGATATTGACCCATGACATGAATGAATGAATATCAATTGATAGACCTTTTCATATCTCATCCTAGTGTTTCTCTTGCCTATAGGGAACCAGACTAGAAATATTTTGGATGTTTTTGCAGAAGAAGATTTCTACTCCAAGGCACAAATTCAGCCCTCTACACCTACAAATACCATATACATGCATCAAGCGAGAGATCAAACTATTTTTCATTCGAAGAAGGTGCTTTCATTTTTAATCTTTAATCTTACCTTGATTTCAAGACTAATATTGTATTTACCTAGAGAATCTGGAGAAAAACACTAATTAAAACATCTTAAAGCGAACATAGGCATAGAGAGCCACTACATATCTTATTGTCTTGTTTTTCCTCACCTTTTATCATATTATAACATATAATTAACGTTTTTTAGATTTAGACCTTAAATTCATCGTTTAAAATCTTTATCTACGTAGATCTAAGGCTAAATCCTCATAAAAACTGTAGTCAACAATAACATATTGATTTATCGGTTCCCCATAGCCTCTTTGAGGGTGTTAAACTAATTTTTAGCCTTGAAGTTGCTTCCTTTTGTATAATACTGATTACATCTTCAAAATACTCACTTGGAGGCGGGACTTTAGATTGAACCCACTTAAAGGATAGGCCTTCAGTATTTGTGTAACCATTGGAGATTTATTTGTTGTTGTTTTTGGTGACCTTGGATTGACACTTCAATTTCGCATGAAGCATTGACTTAGGTTATGGAACCTCAAGTTAGCAATTATTCGTTAATTTGGGTAGTTGAACTTTAATCAATTTAGCATAGAGCATTGTCTTAGGTAGTTAAACCTTAGGTTAGCATGCTGTATTGACTTTGATTTGGAATGCTTTGGCCTTATTGGGATAACCGATTTGCTTTTCTTTTTCACATCGTATATGCCTACATTTATGTTTCGTGGGTTTTGTCACCTTTGTGTTGGATTAATACCTCTCTTACGTATTAAGTTCTAAGGCCTAGTTTGATTCTACTCCTCTATCACATGTTGAATGCTTGGGCCTAGTTGGATTCGTTGCCTTTCTTACATGCTGAGTGCTATAGCCTGGTTTGGTTTTGAAGTTGCAATCATGTCTTTGGAAACTGTTATCCCACCTTTTGGTAAGGCCATGACACTAAGGACTTGACTAGTGTAACGACCCGGAATTTTGGGTCGCCAAAATTTAACATTTAATTCATTTTAAATGTTGGATATGGATTCTAATTTGAATCTTGATAATAGAAGACTATGGTTGAGTTAATAAGATGAGTTATAGTTTCAAAATATGGTGATTCCATTTGAATTGGAGTAATAATAATAATTATTAGAACTGAGAATAAATTGGAAATTGAATGGGAATTGTTATAAATTTGATGTTTAAATGCATTTTTAAGTTCCATAGGTTATAAATGATATTGTTAGATTTTTGGAAGAATTTAAAAGTTAATAGATTATTATTTGGATTTTTTTTATGAATTTAAAATGAATTTAATATTATTAAAAATGCAATTAATCAGATTTTGGTCCGGAATGAGCCAAAACGATTTTTAATGTGTTTATAAATTTTATATGAATTATTGTTAAGTTAATAAAATTTTAAAAGTGGAGATTTGGAGTGATTTCGATAATTTCGAAAATCGCTTAATTAAATAGACGAGTTAAAATAGCCTTCCGGGGCACAGTCTCGGAATTCGACGAAACCAGTTCCATTGGATCCGTAATAGTTAGTTATTATCGGATTTCAATTTTCGAAGCAATCGGAGTTGTCGTTTGACCCCGGCAGCTCGAAACGCATCGAAATCGTTTTAATCGATTTAATTTGATATTGATCGTTTAATTCCGTAACTCGCACATACGACCGAACTAGCTTACGAGACCTGTTCCATTGTGTCCGGAACGCGGAAAAACCCCAGGATAGCCTGTCGGATCGTGAGAATTGGAGTTCGTTTGCATTAATGGTTTAATTGAGAATTTTATTAATTAAATATTATTAAAACTATCATATATATATTTAAAAATCTCAAACCCTAGCATTCTCTTTCCAGCCGCCTCTATTTCGTTTAATGGCCGGTAAGTTCCCATCTTCTTCTTCAAATTCCTTCCTATCCACTTATTAATTTCAAAAATCTCCAACTGCAAAGTGGAAGGGCTCAAGGAGATCTACGAATCTAATGGTTGAGATGTGGTTTAGCGGAGTAGATCGTTCGAATTTGGTCGTCGTTTGGGCTCGGTTCGAACGTGATTTCTGGGTCAACGGAGAGGCCGAGCGTGGCCGCGTTCTGGCCATGGGCGCCGGGCGAGGTGCTCTTCGATGTGGTAGGGGCCGATCGTCCTCAAACTCGTCGTAAATGCCCGCGTTTCTCAAACCTAGGAACGGCATGATGGGTTTCTCGGTTCTGTATGCGTGAGAGAGAGGGACAAGCTGAAGCTTGCGTGCGCGTTTGGGGCAAATGAGATGAACGGGCCTGATTGTTGTGGTAAATAACGAAATTAAATAAAAGGAAATTTGTTTTAAAAATGTTATTTAAACTTTAAAAAAATTATAACTGTCTCATACGTTATCAGATTGTAACGAACTTGGTAGCGCCGGAATCGCAGAGTCGAGCACTACGCGATGGTGAAGATCCGGATCCATTCCCGGCAAGTGAGAATTTAAGTTAAATCGGACACCGTCCGGTTTAATTTAAATTTCGAACGCTCGCCGAAACTCAAGGTGAGTTATTCTCACTCACATCTGGATACTAGTAAAGTAGACAGTTAGTATTGATTGGTTGTTTGGATGTTTAGCTGAATATGTTAGTTATTATCAAATTGAATTGATATATATACTGTTGTGCTAATATTTGTGGATGCAGGGAAAACAGGTTGGAGGGATCCAACGGGATTCCTCACAAAGTAGTAATATTTTTATATTGATGATTATGCCTGTTTATATATTGTGATTGATAAGTTGGAATTTAATTGCATTGTGATATTGTGGTTTAAACTATAAACCCAGAATATTAGTTATAAAGAAAATTGCAGTTTTAATTATAAAGAAATTAAATTGGGTTTCAAAGAAATTGAGAAATGGTTAAATAAGAAATTAAAGAATATAAATATTTGAAACCTGATTTGGATGGAAAACTGAAATAAATTTGTATAGAAATATTGTTGGATAAATTTATAAATCCAAAGTTAATTATAAATGGATGAATTGAATTTAGAGAAATAAAAGATATGGTTAATAATGAATTTTAAAGGATTAAAATTTGAAATCTATTTAGAATGGAAATTGGAAGTTGTAAAATCTGGAATGATAATTAAAGATAAATGTTATTAGTTGAAGTTTGGGAAATAAATTTATGTTATAAAACCCTAAAACTTAATTTAATAAATGGACAGAAATCGTGAGAAGGATTTCTGTGATGATTTAGTAGAAATGAGATTTCCTAAGGAAAATCCAAGTTCGAGTTTTAAATTGATTTTATAAAAAGAAGTTTTAAAATCTTAAACTGGTTTTAAAGAATGTTTTGAAAATTATTATTTTAAAGTGATTATTTATAAATTAGCAATAGTAAAATTTTATAAATATCTTAATAATTATGTTTACAAATGGATTTGTTTTAAAAGCTAGTTTTGACCTAAGTATATTGAAATAAGAGTTAATCGTTTTACAACTCTATTTTTAATATATAGTATGACCAAACCTATTTTAAATTAAGTTATATCTTATAAATAGGTTTTGCTTTAAATATTTTGAAATTATATTTGAGTAAATAATTAGTAGTTAATTTTCCTATTTTAAAGTATATTTTAAATTTAAAATGTTTTTAACTGTTTTTAAATCTAAACTGTTTTGAACTTGGATATTTCCAATGGGAATATATGGTAAATGATTTACCTTATAAAAGAGGAATTTTGGGGAATGTTTTCAAATGAGATTTGGAAATTTGGTAATATATCTTTTAAAGATATTTGAGGTAAATAAATAGTATGGAATATTATTTATTGTGTGATGGATGCTATGGATGTTTATGAATATAAATTGATAGTTAAATCACCGACTATCAATATTGGACAAATGCGTTGATCGTTTCGAAGAGACCGGGATCGAGATTTATTTCTCGAAAACCACTTCGATCCGGTTTGTACGTTTTCGTGCGATAAACGTTTTTCGGAGTCGAAGATGGAGCAGTGAAGTGCAAGGGCTAGTCGCTACTAATCCTGAGGATATGTCCAAAATGGATGTAGTAGGAATAGTGCCTTCGGTTCCGTTCGAACCCGGGACGGACTTGTATGGACGAATGCTTCGTGACATCGTCAGCGGACGATGGGCATTCTAAGTGAAACGTTCTAAAGGTAACGTTAAGCCTCAAGCCTCACCAACCGGGAATGACTGAAAATCAGGGGATATGCAGCAAGGCTTCGTGGGTAGCCCCCACTGGAGAGTAAGGTCATCCCTGTCTAGAGGTTCCTTTTTATTTCGGCTTAGTGGTGCGGTTGCTGATCCCAACCGCGGGGTGATCTTATTCGGAATTGCCCATAGGTGATTCCGGTCTTGTGTTGCAGGGGACGAAGGGAGTAGTCCTCGGTACTGTGATCTAGACCACGTACTGTGATAGGTGGTACCCCAGTGCCTAGTCATTGTTGGAAATCCATTTTCCCTACGAGCCTTTTTCGAGTTTTGTTTGTATTACCCACTTCGGTGGCTAGTAGCTGGAATTTAATAGATGTAACAATTTCGGTTATTTTATAATTATTTGTAAATAGACCCTATTATAATATTAGAGGATTTCTATAAAAAGTGTTTTAGCTATCGTAAGGTAAAAACCCGACATGTTTATTTGTGGCGTGGTCTTACGAGATGCTTTTGTTTTCAAAAGGATTTTTGAAACTTTAATAATCAATTGTGTGCATTATTATCAGCTGGTATGCCAGACTGACTCGGGTGTTATTTCATTATAATGCTCGGGTCAGACCGAGTATTATATGTTCAGGATAGGTTGCTATGGAGCAGGAGAGGAGCTGGAGTTCGAGACGTATTATATGTACCTATATATATCCGCTGCTATGTTGTATGGTATGTCTGTTATGTGATGATTGATGTATGAGTTACTCTGATGATATGTTGTATAAACAGTTATAGATTTCATTTTGTGTAAGGATATATAGTTGCTATTATATTTTATTCCGCTGCGACTGTGAGATTCTGATATTGTTTAGTTTCTTCTTCTTCTATCTCTTTTCTTTTAACCTCAATGGTTCGTATTTCTGTTCCACTTGAGTCAATTAGGGTAGAATAATGTTGATTCAAGGGGTACGGATTTGCGGGCTGTTACAGTTGGTATCAGAGCTTAGGTTGGCGACAACCTAGGCTTTGGTGGGATAATTACTCATTTAATAGAGTCAATAGTACTCTATAATGAGCTGAGCGTATTTATAGCTATGAGAGCGTACTTGTTAGTGTTTATAAAATTGTTTTATACTGTGTTGACTTATCGGTTGAGTGTTTATGAATTCTGGTCGGTGCGGGAAGTACAACCGTATCGATAGGGGTTTCTAAACTCTTAAACAAGATAAACCGACATAGTATTGTTTTAAAGTGGATAAATGAAATAATTTTATCCAAAATTATATTTTGATATAAAGAGAATAATTTTTGGAAATTATATATATTTGACTGTTTGGTTGCCAAATTTTGAAAATCAAATAAGAATCTTGAATTTGACCAAATTTGAAATGATAAGTGAATAAGATTATAAAATTGAAATGGTCTATAACCAAATAGAATTAATTAGATATGTTGTAAATAGGAAGTGAAATTAAAATTTGAATTTAAACCAGAATTTTAACCCGGAAGTTTTGAAAAGGATTTTTAATAGATTGAAAATAAAAATTTGGAAATTTAAAATCCTGGGAAGTTTTGAAATGTTTTCCAATGTATTGAAGACAATAATGGAGTATTGTTTTGAGTAATATTTTTGAATGGAAACTGTTTGAAATGAAATTGGTAAAGTTAAGAAGCATTGAACTCACTGTGGTCGCTGGAAAATAATCCTGATGATGCTGGCCACATCATTAGAATTCATTTTCGAGTTTCTAAAGTGATGGATTGCTTCCCTAGTAATTGGTTATGGTATTGTTTGGATTTGTTGGGGATAACAGTTGTTTTGGATATTTCAAAAATGGAAATTTGTTTGGGATATGAACAAACTGTTTTGGGTACAAACAAATTGGTTTGGAAAACATGGAAATTTGATTTGATATACCAAATGGGTATATATATTTGATATATTTCAAAATGGTTTTGAGATAAAACCGGGTAAATTGAATTCTGGGAAAGTTCTAATTAAGTAATGAGTAAAGTTGAAATGAATCAACTATTGAATTTGTTAAGTGGAGCTAATGCTAATAAGAAGGAAATGAGAAATTTTAATCATGGAATTAAAATTTAATTTGAGTAATTGAAAGTGAATAAAATGTATTGAAGTAAATGAAGGGTATTGAAGTGAATGGAAATTTAAATTTAACTTGGACAAGTTAAATATATTGGACCCAGAATTAAATGGATTTGGGTTTAAATCAAAAGTAAGTTGATTTGAAAATTTGGGTTGTTGTGTAATAGATTGTACCCACAAGCTATTAAGTAATATACTTATAATCTGAAATTATGAAATTTAGAATTTGTAAAAGATTTGGGTAAAAAAAAAAAAAAAAAAAGATCTATATCTTTATGAATTCAGGGGTATATATTTATAAAAGTTGAAATTGTGATTATAAGTTGTAGATGGATTAAAATGAGCTATATAAGCTGTTAAGTAGATAAGTTGGTGAACTTATATATAGAAATAGAATTATAATCACAAATGAGGGAATAGTGAAATGGTATAGTGGAATTAACTTAATCTCAAATGAATGTGGATTGAGATAAGGTTTGTTGGGTAATGAAATTGAAATTGAATTTCAGTTGTGTAATAAATAATATTGAAAGAAATTTAGATTCTATTTATAGGAGTAAAAAGGAAAGGTAGAAAATTTAAATGTGCCAAATGAAATAATTGGAAAATGGTGATATTATGAATGAATTCAGAGTAAATTAAGAAAGTGGAGTGAAAACTAATATGGATTATGTAATTGACTGAATTAAATTACAAATTAACTGGGATTTGTATTGTAATGGAGAATTTTGATAGTTTAGTCAAGTTTGGAAAGTAAATAGAAATCCTGATTTGAATTGGGATTCAATTATGGAAATGAATATTGGAGGTGTGAATGAATAATGGAATTTGAATATATTTATGATGATTTGGATTGTAAATAAAATTCAAATGAGTAAAATAATTTAAATGGCCTCTTTGTAAATAAAATAAGTTTAATATGAATTGGATAACTAAACAAAGAGCATTAAATTTGTATATGAATGGAAATTTGATTTGAATGAGAATCAAATGAAATAAAATTTGATTTATAAGGAAATAATGAGAATATTGTTAAAGAACTTAAGCAAATTGAAGAAAAACAAAATAGTTGAGAATGAGCCTTATTAAGTAATGTTGAATGAAATTTGTTAGATAATAATTGCAAGAAATGATATTAATAAGTTATTGTGATAAATTAAGGATGTATGGGTTGTAAATAATCCAGGAGGGAGAGATATTAATATAAACTTGGATTGGTTAATGAAACTAATATAAATCCAAGTTGGAATTAATTTTAAAGGGTTATAAGCTTAAGTGGCAATTGTTTTGCTTGAATGACTGGAATATTTGAATGTATTTAGAATTGAGTTGTTTAAACAACTAAATTGGTTTTGGATAAATTGGAATTTGATTAAGTAAAGTCAAATTAAAATGGAACTAAATTTGGTATGCAAGAAAGAATTGAGATATTACGAAATTGAATTTGGGTTTAAAATAAATTGAGCTGAATTGGAATATAACCTAAGGGTTGTATATTAATGCAATCAAACTTAGTGATTATGCATATGAATAGACATAAGCATAAAGGAAATGTGAGTCCTTCACATTGGTAATAAGAATTTGATTGTGAATCAAATTTAAATAATGTTGCATATAAATGAATTAAAGCACATATTCATAATATTGAAGTGAATATGAATGAGTTGTCTTAGTGTATTCAACATTGAATTGGTTTTTGAATTAATTGGAATAGGAATTTCTTAAGTGACTTTGCTTATGAATGAAACATGGATTACCCTAGTAAGGCAAATGCTTCAAATTTTTGAAGTAAAAAAAAAAAAAAAAAAAAAAAAAAATTGTTTGTAAATCAACTTGATATTGAAATGGTGTAGAAAGATGTTAGTGAAGCACATGTTAACTATATGTTAAATAACAATGAATTGGTTGGAATAAATATGTATTGTATGTGATGAACTTGAAATTAAACAATTCAAGTGAAATAAAGTGAAGTTGGACTTGAATAAGAGATTTGAAAAACAATTAACATCTTGATGGTAACATTGTTAAACTATGAAGCATGAGTTTGTAAAGAGAGTTTAAAACAATGTCGAAATTGTGAAATTGCTTTTAAGGGTGATTTGCATGCATTATTATGAAAGTTGCTTGATTTGGTTATGGAATAGATATGTTGGATTGCTTTTATATTGGAAAATGTTGATTAAAATGCACAGATCTTGTAACTAATGAGTATGTTGAGTAAGTGCAGGAATGCGAGGCGCTCAAGAGGGTTTGAAGCGCGTATATGCATTATATATTAGCTACTTGCTATTAATTTTGCTAAAAGGTACGCCTACGCAAATAAAATTGGAAAATGATATATATATTGTGATATATTTTGGTTTCCGGCCGTGTGGGCCGATGTATATATATTTGTGTATCCTGCGATATCGCAGAAGCTCCTCCGTACAGGGGAGACTCTGCCAAAATTTTCCGTAAATTTTGAGAGTTAGAAATTTTTTTTGGGTTTTGGGAAAAGTTAAGTAACTTATGAAGTTATAAGTTAAAATTAAAGCTTTAGAATTAATAAAGCAAATAGGTTTGGGAATTGAACAAAAAGGATTTTGTGAAGTGTATATAAGCTTTTAACTAAGCTAATGGGATAAGTAAATGGGTTTAAGTGCATGTTCTACCTTATACAAATTTCGGGGACGAAATTTTTATAAGGGGGGAGGAATGTAACGACCCGGAATTTTGGGTCGCCAAAATTTAACATTTAATTCATTTTAAATGTTGGATATGGATTCTAATTTGAATCTTGATAATAGAAGACTATGGTTGAGTTAATAAGATGAGTTATAGTTTCAAAATATGGTGATTCCATTTGAATTGGAGTAATAATAATAATTATTAGAACTGAGAATAAATTGGAAATTGAATGGGAATTGTTATAAATTTGATGTTTAAATGCATTTTTAAGTTCCATAGGTTATAAATGATATTGTTAGATTTTTGGAAGAATTTAAAAGTTAATAGATTATTATTTGGATTTTTTTTATGAATTTAAAATGAATTTAATATTATTAAAAATGCAATTAATCAGATTTTGGTCCGGAATGAGCCAAAACGATTTTTAATGTGTTTATAAATTTTATATGAATTATTGTTAAGTTAATAAAATTTTAAAAGTGGAGATTTGGAGTGATTTCGATAATTTCGAAAATCGCTTAATTAAATAGACGAGTTAAAATAGCCTTCCGGGGCACAGTCTCGGAATTCGACGAAACCAGTTCCATTGGATCCGTAATAGTTAGTTATTATCGGATTTCAATTTTCGAAGCAATCGGAGTTGTCGTTTGACCCCGGCAGCTCGAAACGCATCGAAATCGTTTTAATCGATTTAATTTGATATTGATCGTTTAATTCCGTAACTCGCACATACGACCGAACTAGCTTACGAGACCTGTTCCATTGTGTCCGGAACGTGGAAAAACCCCAGGATAGCCTGTCGGATCGTGAGAATTGGAGTTCGTTTGCATTAATGGTTTAATTGAGAATTTTATTAATTAAATATTATTAAAACTATCATATATATATTTAAAAATCTCAAACCCTAGCATTCTCTTTCCAGCCGCCTCTATTTCGTTTAATGGCCGGTAAGTTCCCATCTTCTTCTTCAAATTCCTTCCTATCCACTTATTAATTTCAAAAATCTCCAACTGCAAAGTGGAAGGGCTCAAGGAGATCTACGAATCTAATGGTTGAGATGTGGTTTAGCGGAGTAGATCGTTCGAATTTGGTCGTCGTTTGGGCTCGGTTCGAACGTGATTTCTGGGTCAACGGAGAGGCCGAGCGTGGCCGCGTTCTGGCCATGGGCGCCGGGCGAGGTGCTCTTCGATGTGGTAGGGGCCGATCGTCCTCAAACTCGTCGTAAATGCCCGCGTTTCTCAAACCTAGGAACGGCATGATGGGTTTCTCGGTTCTGTATGCGTGAGAGAGAGGGACAAGCTGAAGCTTGCGTGCGCGTTTGGGGCAAATGAGATGAACGGGCCTGATTGTTGTGGTAAATAACGAAATTAAATAAAAGGAAATTTGTTTTAAAAATGTTATTTAAACTTTAAAAAAATTATAACTGTCTCATACGTTATCAGATTGTAACGAACTTGGTAGCGCCGGAATCGCAGAGTCGAGCACTACGCGATGGTGAAGATCCGGATCCATTCCCGGCAAGTGAGAATTTAAGTTAAATCGGACACCGTCCGGTTTAATTTAAATTTCGAACGCTCGCCGAAACTCAAGGTGAGTTATTCTCACTCACATCTGGATACTAGTAAAGTAGACAGTTAGTATTGATTGGTTGTTTGGATGTTTAGCTGAATATGTTAGTTATTATCAAATTGAATTGATATATATACTGTTGTGCTAATATTTGTGGATGCAGGGAAAACAGGTTGGAGGGATCCAACGGGATTCCTCACAAAGTAGTAATATTTTTATATTGATGATTATGCCTGTTTATATATTGTGATTGATAAGTTGGAATTTAATTGCATTGTGATATTGTGGTTTAAACTATAAACCCAGAATATTAGTTATAAAGAAAATTGCAGTTTTAATTATAAAGAAATTAAATTGGGTTTCAAAGAAATTGAGAAATGGTTAAATAAGAAATTAAAGAATATAAATATTTGAAACCTGATTTGGATGGAAAACTGAAATAAATTTGTATAGAAATATTGTTGGATAAATTTATAAATCCAAAGTTAATTATAAATGGATGAATTGAATTTAGAGAAATAAAAGATATGGTTAATAATGAATTTTAAAGGATTAAAATTTGAAATCTATTTAGAATGGAAATTGGAAGTTGTAAAATCTGGAATGATAATTAAAGATAAATGTTATTAGTTGAAGTTTGGGAAATAAATTTATGTTATAAAACCCTAAAACTTAATTTAATAAATGGACAGAAATCGTGAGAAGGATTTCTGTGATGATTTAGTAGAAATGAGATTTCCTAAGGAAAATCCAAGTTCGAGTTTTAAATTGATTTTATAAAAAGAAGTTTTAAAATCTTAAACTGGTTTTAAAGAATGTTTTGAAAATTATTATTTTAAAGTGATTATTTATAAATTAGCAATAGTAAAATTTTATAAATATCTTAATAATTATGTTTACAAATGGATTTGTTTTAAAAGCTAGTTTTGACCTAAGTATATTGAAATAAGAGTTAATCGTTTTACAACTCTATTTTTAATATATAGTATGACCAAACCTATTTTAAATTAAGTTATATCTTATAAATAGGTTTTGCTTTAAATATTTTGAAATTATATTTGAGTAAATAATTAGTAGTTAATTTTCCTATTTTAAAGTATATTTTAAATTTAAAATGTTTTTAACTGTTTTTAAATCTAAACTGTTTTGAACTTGGATATTTCCAATGGGAATATATGGTAAATGATTTACCTTATAAAAGAGGAATTTTGGGGAATGTTTTCAAATGAGATTTGGAAATTTGGTAATATATCTTTTAAAGATATTTGAGGTAAATAAATAGTATGGAATATTATTTATTGTGTGATGGATGCTATGGATGTTTATGAATATAAATTGATAGTTAAATCACCGACTATCAATATTGGACAAATGCGTTGATCGTTTCGAAGAGACCGGGATCGAGATTTATTTCTCGAAAACCACTTCGATCCGGTTTGTACGTTTTCGTGCGATAAACGTTTTTCGGAGTCGAAGATGGAGCAGTGAAGTGCAAGGGCTAGTCGCTACTAATCCTGAGGATATGTCCAAAATGGATGTAGTAGGAATAGTGCCTTCGGTTCCGTTCGAACCCGGGACGGACTTGTATGGACAAATGCTTCGTGACATCGTCAGCGGACGATGGGCATTCTAAGTGAAACGTTCTAAAGGTAACGTTAAGCCTCAAGCCTCACCAACCGGGAATGACTGAAAATCAGGGGATATGCAGCAAGGCTTCGTGGGTAGCCCCCACTGGAGAGTAAGGTCATCCCTGTCTAGAGGTTCCTTTTTATTTCGGCTTAGTGGTGCGGTTGCTGATCCCAACCGCGGGGTGATCTTATTCGGAATTGCCCATAGGTGATTCCGGTCTTGTGTTGCAGGGGACGAAGGGAGTAGTCCTCGGTACTGTGATCTAGACCACGTACTGTGATAGGTGGTACCCCAGTGCCTAGTCATTGTTGGAAATCCATTTTCCCTACGAGCCTTTTTCGAGTTTTGTTTGTATTACCCACTTCGGTGGCTAGTAGCTGGAATTTAATAGATGTAACAATTTCGGCTATTTTATAATTATTTGTAAATAGACCCTATTATAATATTAGAGGATTTCTATAAAAAGTGTTTTAGCTATCGTAAGGTAAAAACCCGACATGTTTATTTGTGGTGTGGTCTTACGAGATGCTTTTGTTTTCAAAAGGATTTTTGAAACTTTAATAATCAATTGTGTGCATTATTATCAGCTGGTATGCCAGACTGACTCGGGTGTTATTTCATTATAATGCTCGGGTCAGACCGAGTATTATATGTTCAGGATAGGTTGCTATGGAGTAGGAGAGGAGCTGGAGTTCGAGACGTATTATATGTACCTATATATATATCCGCTGCTATGTTGTATGGTATGTCTGTTATGTGATGATTGATGTATGAGTTACTCTGATGATATGTTGTATAAACAGTTATAGATTTCATTTTGTGTAAGGATATATAGTTTCTATTATATTTTATTCCGCTGCGACTGTGAGATTCTGATATTGTTTAGTTTCTTCTTCTTCTATCTCTTTTCTTTTAACCTCAATGGTTCGTATTTCTGTTCCACTTGAGTCAATTAGGGTAGAATAATGTTGATTCAAGGGGTACGGATTTGCGGGCTGTTACAACTAGAGACCAAGGACAATCTGTCCTGAAGATCGGTTGTACACAGGTTTACTATGAATACTGGCAAATTTTGTCCAAGTCCGGATCGAGCTACAATTAACGTGACACAACAAGCAAAACTATGAAAGCCAACATTCCAAATTTTGGGTCAATCGGGGTTCGTATGCTCAAGTTATGGATCGATCAAGATTCACATAGAAGGCCTTATTTCATATCCATCACTTGCATATCCATCCCTTCGTATCCATCATCCATCAACAAGTATCCATTTCATATCGATCAATGAAGCATCGATACGAAACCAGCAGTCATCAATCGATATAAAGGAACTAACAACCAACATCGATAGGAAGCGGCCTCCAACCATCAATATGAAGTAGCATGCGAGCATCGATACGAACAGAGCCACACATGATCAACACAAGGGAGGCGTGGCCAAATAAAGGAAGCAGTCTGTTAGCATAATACTCGAATCTCCCTTAAACCATCGCTCCACATCATCACCACACACTTGATCGATATGCACAAGACCGATACAAACAACGATCGATATGAAGGTATCAATATGCACAGTTCAGCCAACCTACAAATCCAACCTTGGATCGATCATAACTCAAAATATACAAGTCCAAACGCCATCAAACTTTCACAGAAGCTTACTTACAACTTGAGGAATGCCTTTGATTGATCGTAGCCCAATAGGAGTAGATCTTGATCAATATGAACAGCACATGGATTGATCAGGGATCAATCCTAAATGACATTGGATCGATCTAGTGGGCCCACCCATGTGTGAGAAGTGGTATTCCAAGATCCAAGCCATATATGTCCAGATTGCACCTATAAATAGCAATCTTATACCTACAGAAAGGGGACTTTTTGATTCTATTACGCTGTTACTCTTCCCCAACTCCATTGTAACTTGAGTCATCGAATGTTGTACTATTGTAATCAGTTATCAATCAGCAATAAAATAGGAAAAACATTCAAAGCGAATGTAGGCTACAATGCCGAACCACTATAATTTCTTCTGTATTTTCATTTCTACGATCTTTTATTGGTGTAGATTAGCCTCTTTTTTCATTTAATTTCTTCAATTTAATTTCTTCAATCACATCAGAAGAGCATTGTGCCCAATTTTGGTACAAAAACTTTAGTGCTCTCATTGATAAAACTCTATTTTTCTTTGATTCGTTAGACCACTGCCATTATTGGATTGCTAAAATCTAAGGAAGAGATCAGATCTGTCATCCAGTAGTTTCTTTCATTCTATTCAGATTCCACCAAATCTAGGAAAGAGCTACGTCACTCAACATGGTTACTACCAGAACTGCTTCAACTTCTATAGATCCAGAAGGAAGGGATAGGCAAAATCCCATGCAGTCAGCCATAGCAGGCCAAGCCTCAACCAGAGCTCCAGATCCACAAGGTCCTGTCACTAGGGAGGAGTTCCATATCTTAATGCAAGAGCTAACTTAGAGCCGCCATCATCTCACTCAGCAAATCCGTGCCAATATAGAGCTAGCAAACCAGCTAAACGAAGAAAGATGAAGGAGATCTAGGAGGGATTGTACTTCTAACTCATCAACCGAAAGCTCAGCTTCGTCTGATTTCAATCATAGATCTACATGCCAAAGGCTGGATGGAAACTATGCACAAGCCTCCAGGCATCAGCATATTGTGAATCTCGAATAAGCGGGGCTGGTCCCTCTACAGGACACCAAGCTGGGACCTCCTCCCGAGGAGGGGCACTTCCTTACCACGTTATAGATGACCATGCAGCTACCACCGCTATAGACTTGGAAGATAAGATTTGAAACCAAGCGGATCCGACCCTTCGTCAACACATCCATGCTCATGAACCTTATATTCCTGAAGATCGGGAGCCAAGGAGGCAAGGCACGGAACGTCGACAGTGCCCGAATCGTCCCTGCAACATGGAACCCGACCATGCCTTGGCCCTGAATGTCCAGACGCTTGACATTCTAACCATGATTCGTCGAATTATTCATGAAAGTCAAGGTCTTAACAATGACAATTGGGGAATCGCCTGAAGTCATATTCCGTTCACAAACGATATTCTTTATGTTGAGCCACCTCGTCGATTTAAGATGCCTACCCTACCTATGTATGAAGGAAGTTCAGATCCTAACCATCATATGTTAAAGTATGAATGGCTCATGAACGACACTTGAGCTGATAATGTGGTTAAGTGCAGGAGTTTCCTTATTTCCTTGGGAGGTATCGCAACTATGTGGTTCACTCGGCTACCACCTAGATCCATTTCGAGTTTCGATCAGTTGGCTACAAAGTTTGTCGAACAATTCCATATGCATGTTACAAGGCCAAAGGATGTCAACACCTTGTCCAGTGTTACCCAAGCTCTAGGAGAAACACTTAGACATTATTCGGAAAGGTTTCATGCTGCATGTGCTAAGATCAGCAATCCCAATGACAATTCTATCTTAATGGCATTGACTAAGGGAATCGATCCCGATTTCGAGTTTGGCAATTGGTTGGCTGGGAAACGCCCCACATCATTGGATCATTTCTATGTTAAGTTGGCCAGTTTTTGAGGAGAGAAGGCGTTAGACGTTCTATGAAGTAGGACGATCCGAGGCCCAGTGTCGAAGGCATTCAGAGTAATGTTACTGTGAAATAGACTAGTGAGAGTTCCGGTAAAGTGAATATATAGAACAAGCAAGGTTAACAAAAAGGTAATGGAGGTCAGGAAAATAAGCGAGACCCAAATCATGGACCGAGACCCAGAGCTCCCATGTTTGACTGATATACCCCTATGAATACATCCCTAGAGAATGTTTATTTGCAGACTTGTAATACCAAAGAGTATAAGAAGTCGGCCCCAAAATAATCATCTGAGATGCAAATTCAAACAGGAAAGTTCTGTAGATTCCATGATTGCTACGGTCACAACACCAATGAGTGTCATCACTTTCAACACATCATTGAGATGTTGATTAGAGAGAGGAAGTTGGAATAGTTTTTTAGGGCACCGCAGGATGGAGGTGCGGACCCATCTAACCCGAACCAAGGTCAAGGCCATGCTAGGCCCAAGAAACCCATGCGCATTGGTGGGAGGTTGGTTATAAATATAGTTAGTGGTGGTCCTCATCTAGCTGATCAGAGCTAGAAGTAAATGGAGTCGTATGCAAGTTTGATCAGGCATGCAGAGTTTGAATGTTGTAGTAATGTTAATGATGGGGCTCCGGCGAAACGATTGAAAATGATGACAGACGACATCGTATTCCAAAACTGAGATGCTGATAGAGTCGAAGTCCCCACTATCGATCCATTGGTCATTTCATCCCAGATAGGTCCTGCTTGGATGAAGAGGATTTTGGTCGACAGCGGAAGCTTCGAAACATTCTTTTTAAGCGAGCTTATGACCAAATGAGAATGGAAGCAAAAGATCTATAGCCATGTCAGTCTTTCATATTTAATGGAAGTGCAACTATACCCACTGGTAGGTAGAGTTACCATTTGAGCCAGGTATTGGAGAGCGCCGGAGAGTCCGGATGCTACAATTTGTTGTGTTAGACATTAATTCCCCCTATAATGCTTTCTTGGGCCAACCATCCCTCGCTGAATTATGGGCAGCTATTGCCCTATGGTGTTTAACTCTAAAGTTCTCTACAGGTAACAGGTTTGGAGTGGTTCACGGAGATCTGGTGGCTGGATGCGCCTGTTATGTTGCTAAGCTGTGGGATGCGCAGCGTAAGGAGAAGGGCAAAGGCGTAGAAGAATCTCTCTGCGTCTGTTTTTCTGAGAATTGACAGCTAACACTTGGGCTTAGGCCCGGATGCCACAATGAGTTCCTAAAAGATATTGATCCTCGAGTTAATAGTGATAAGGAGTAAGTCAAAGACAATTAGGCTTCCCCAACAGTGTTCACGATCAATGTTCTGATCCACGATGATGATGATTCTAGAACAGTAAAGGTCGGATCTCAATTCAGACCACAAATGAGAAAGGATTTGGTTGATTTTCTTCAGGTAAACCTCAATGTGTTTGCTTAGACTCACTCAGACATGTGTAGGATCTTGCCGGACATCGGAAGCCATGCATTGAATATTGACCCACGACATGTCCCAATGAAACAAAAAAGGCACAGTATGGATCCAAAGAGATCTACCGCCCTTAAGGAAGAATTAAATAAACTCACGTCGAATGGGTTTGTTAGTGATGGACTATACCAGGAGTGGGTATCAAATCCAATGCTTGTTAGAAAATCAAACGGGAAATCGCGAACATGTGTGGACTACTCAGATTGAATAATGCCTGCTCTAAAGACAGTTTTCCTCTTCCCAGAATTAATCAACTTATCAATTCTACAGCCGGACACGAGCTCTTATCCTTCACGGACGTGTACATCAAATACTGATGCACCTGCCTGATCAAGAGCACACTAGTTTTGTAACTAATCTGGGACTCTATTGTTACAAAATAATGTCGTTTGGACTTAAGAATGCTGAGGCAACTTATCAAAGGCTTGTGAAATGACTTGTTCGCTAACCAGATCGAAAAAACCATGGAGGTGTACGTGGATGATATACTCGTGAGGTCGCAACTGTCCATCAATCATGTCAAAGATTTGGAAACAATGTTCAATATACTCCGATGATACAGAATGAAGTTCAATCCGTTGAAGTGTCACTTCAGAATTGCCTCGGGAAAGTTCCTTGGGTTCATTATCTACGCTCAAGGAATTATAGCCTATCCTGAGAAAATCTGGACGATTTGGAATCTCGAAACTCCCAGAACCATAAAGCAAGTGCAAAGCCTCAACGTGAACGTGGCAGCTTTAAGCAGATTCTCCTCCAGATCTACAGACAAGTGCATCCCTTTCATCGATCTGATTAGAAAAGGAAAGCGGAATTTCAAATGAATGGAGCAATGTGAAAGGCATTCCAAGCACTAGTTCAACATCTGACCACACCTTCCATTTTTTCGAAGCCGGTTGATCATGAGAGATTATACATCCATCAGGTGGTTTCAGCAAATGTGATCAGTGCTGCGTTGATTCAGGAAGAGGATCGAATCCAACGACCAGTCTATTATATCAGAAAATGATTAATCGAGACAGAAAGAAACTACCTGAAGTTGGAAAAGCTAGCTTACTGCCTCGTCATAGCCTCAAGAAAGCTCCATCCATATTTCTAGGCTCATCTGATCACAGTATACCTTGACCGGCCGTTACGATGATCCTTATACGACTTGAGACGTCTGGTAGATTGCTCAAATGGAATATCGAGTTGAGTTAGTTTGACATCGCTTATACACCGAGGCGAACCATTCAAGGACAAGTTCTGATGGACTTCATGGATGAATTCACCATACCGGAGGACTTGCTCGAAACCAATGAATCTCCTAAACACATATGGAAGCCATACATTGACGGTGCATCAAACGACCATTGCTCAGGCGCTGGGTAGTGGTCCAAACCCCAGAAAGTCGATCCATATGTTATGCTCTAAAGTTTGACTTCTGCACAACTAACAATGGAGCCGAGTAAGAAGCTCTACTCGCTGGACTTAGACTTGCCAAAGACTTAGGAATTATTGCTGTGGAGATTTACTATGATTTACAGTTGGTCCTATTCCAAGTTAGAAGAAAATATCAAGCAGAGATCGGAGATTGGCCACTTACCTTACTCGGGTCCAAGAGGTGTTGAATCAGTTCGACCACTATGCTATCTATTGTATACTTCAAGAGCAAAATCAAAAAGCAATTCTTTAGCAAAAATGGCTTGCATTGGCGAAGCACAGCAAATATGACTCATCCCTGTTGAGACACTTACCGCTCCGTGTATCGATCAATTAGAGATGAACTGGGTGCACGAGGTAATGCCCGAGAAGGAGTCATGGATGACTCCATTCAAAAACTATCTCGAGAATGGAGCTTTACTCAAGCACAAAAGCGAGAAAAGGTAGATTCTCCAAAATGCTTCGTGATTCATTATCCAGAATGGAGTCCTGTATAGAAGAGGGTATTCCGTTCCTTTACTCCAGTGTATCGTCCATAATGAAATCAAACGAGTATTATATGATGTGCATGAGGGGGTATGTAGCGACCACACTGGGGGGAGGGCAATCCCTCGCGAAAAGGATATTTAGAAATGGATATTACTGGCCAACCGTGAATCGAGATGCATTATCTTATGCCAAAAGATATGATAGATGCCAGAAGCATGCTAGGATTCCAAGAGCACCGCCTACCAAAATCACACAGATGGTTAGTCTATGGCCGGTTGCCACATGAGGCATTGATATAATAGGGTCTTTACCTCTGGCTAAGGGTAGTGTGAAGTACGCCATCGTTGCAGTTGACCACTTTACTAAATAGGCGGAAGTTGAGTCACTTGCTACCATCACGACGAAGAAAGTAATCAACTTTGTTTTCCACAACATCATTTGTCGTTTTGTCCTCCCACACACAATTGTAAGTGATAACAGGACCCAATTCGACAACGTCGAGTTTAAAGATTTCTATCAACGCTACTGCATCCAAAAGAAGTTCTCAGTAGTGGCTCACTCTAATGCGAATGGGCAAGTCGAAGCAGTCAACGAAGTTATCAAGTCCATTGTAAAGAAACGACTAGTGAAGGCCGGAGGCAAGTGGGTCGATGAACTTCCCATGGTCCTATGGGCATATCGAACTACCCACAAGTCCACGACTGGCCACACTCTATTTGCACTTTCCTATGGCTCCGAAGCCGTTACTCCAGTTGAACTAGAAGTAACTTATCACCATGTGACCTATTACAATCAAAGGCAAATGCCATTCTACTTGCAGAATCTATGGATTTACTGGATAAGAAGCAGAAGAGGCTGAATTGAGGGTAGCCGCATACCGTAGTCGAGTCACTCGATTATACAACGCTAAGGTCCAAACCAGACCCTTCGAAGTTGGCGATCTCGTACTTAAGAGAATTTATCCGGTCCCTTCATATATGAAACCGATATGGGAAGGACCGTATATCATTGAGCAGAGACTTGGAGATAGCACGTTCAAACTATCAACTATAGACGGCCTCACTTTACCCAAAGCATGGAATAACGAGTGTCTCCGTCGCTATTACACACTACTGGCTTTTATTCATTCTAATCTGCTTTTCCTTTGAAATTTATTTATGTATTTTCTGAATTTAAACTTGTAATAAGGCAACTGACTTTGCCATACTTTCTTATTCCAACAATAAAATGCAGACTCATCAAGCCAGAGTGGCGATTCTTGAAATGCGTCATGCAACCATCACGATGCACAAAGAGCTAAGTCCCATCCCATGGTGGGACTCTTTCAAATAGGGAGTGATCGTGATCCAATCGTACACTCCCAAAGCGAAACCCCGAGCTCGGGGGAAAACCACATTAAAGTAAAAAAGGATTAAAACACGACAATCCTCCAACGAGCTCCAATTCCTAGAGTGCGAACTAGAGTACAAATTCCAAACCCAAGATCGAGGAGGATGGACCCATCCATCCATGACTTTGCTTGCCAAATCAAGGTGGATGTGATCCGACCATCCACAACCTTGATCAACTTCTTATTCCCATAGTGCGAACGAGATCCGAATATTTATATAGATTCGAGTAAGTATCCGCCGACTAACTCCAGATTCTTGGAGTGCAAACTGAAGTATAAACATAATCGGGTGTGACTGACCACCTACCAACTGAATTTGGTCCTGAGAGCGTGGACTGGAGTATAAACACTAAATTGGTGTGACTGACCACCCATCAACCAACTTCAGATTCCCGGAGTGAGAACTAGAGTATAAACACCAACTAACTCCGACCTCGAGAGTGTGGACCGGAGTATAAACATTAAACGGGTGTGACCGATCACCCGCAAAACAACTTATGTCTGCGGAGTGCAGACGTAATCCTAAACACTTACTAGGCGTGACTGACCGTCCATCAACTGACTCTGGCTCCGAGAGCACAGACCAGAGTATAAGCATCAAACGGTGTGACTGAACGCTCGTACATCAACTCATATCCCTGGAGCACGAATACGATTCCAAGTATTAAGCGGGTGTGACCAACCGCCCTTAATTTATCTATGACCGCAAAGCGTGGATATGGTTCTAAATAACAAGCAGGCACGATCGACCGCAAACATGCGAGTTCAATCCCCAGAATGTGGACATCGATACCAGCAAATGAAGGAGCGTGATATGATCACTCAAACTCATCTCCCTTTAACATTGTTCCGACTAAGTTAAATTGAAATAAGTGAAGGTGGAAAACGATTGCCGACAAATTACTTCAATTTATACCCAAGACTAAAGGCATAACTTAAGTACTAACCACTGACCGAGACAGTGCAACGTTGAGATTCGACTCGACTCGACATTTGGTTATGACCGGAAGCCATGACTTCGGGACTTAACGACTGGACTCAAGTTCGACTTAGAGACTGAAGTATCAAAGTACATTGAATGGAAGTACGAATGCTGAAATATTTAAGCAAACACACACAGAGTTATGCTGGAAAAAATAAAATGAAGTTTTATTTCCAATCTTCTTCGAAAAAAGATAAGTACAAAAACTTATTCAAAAAATTCCTATAAGCAGGGGCCGAACCCACATCTATACATGGCCTACAAAAGCAAACAGAAGTCCTATTCCATCTATATACCAAAAAGAGGAAACAAAAGAGAAAGTCTATGCCTTTGACCTTTTCTTCTTCTTTAGCGTAGACACGCTTGTACTACCGCTTGAATGTCTCTTCGAGCCCTTGCCTCCTTGGCCTGCGCTAGCTGGTTTGTCTTTGACCGGGGGAATCAGAATAGCCTCCTCCTTGAAACTTACGAGGATCGGAATACCCTCTATGTATGAAACTGGAGGAATGGTAGCATCCTCAATGTTGGAAGAATGAGGCATGCTGGTATCGTTGATGGTGCCACTTAGAAAAACAATAAGCATAGGGATTGGGCCGGGACCTTCCATGCCACCACCAACACTACTAGCTTGCTTGGCATGCTCTATCTTGGCTTTATCTCGGCCATTATCTCCTCAGCCCGTTCTACGTGAATCCCCATTGGCATGCTACTAGTCGGGGGCACGAGGAGCTAGTAATCAGACGTCTTAATCAATTACGAAAGGAATTTCGGTGATTGGGTCACTTTGATTTTGGAGGAGTGCTTCCATCATTTGTTCATCAAAAATGCAACTACGTGCATCTCCCCCGCTGGTGTGGCAGCGATGTAGTTGTCGCTTCCGTCATTAGTGCCTTCTGCTCATAATGCATTCCTCGAGTGGCAGGAGAATCAAGTGAGGCAGCATCTATAACTTAATAAAAATAGGAGAAAATATTAGTGACATCTTTCGGTAATGCTCCTGCATTTAGACAAATGGAAGAAGTGTTTAGAGTACCTTCCTCAGATT
Organism: Allium cepa; assembly: GCA_030765085.1. Classification (NCBI taxonomy): domain Eukaryota; kingdom Viridiplantae; phylum Streptophyta; class Magnoliopsida; order Asparagales; family Amaryllidaceae; genus Allium; species Allium cepa. Next base: position 187,786,142 of record CM060930.1, on the reverse strand, counting down.
GACTCACGTGTTGAGCGGATGAGCCTTTAGAACCATGTTCATGTAACGGAGATAGGCACGGCCTATTGAGGTCTTATGCTGGAACAGTTGGAGGATCAATTGCAGAAGTAAGCTCAGGTTGGGTCGTTGCAGGCACTTCAAAAATAACTTCATGATGCTCGACTCTGAATCCTTCTCCAACGTCCGGATACTTAACGACGAGCTTTTCCTTTTCGAGACCAACGACGGTGTGATGAAGAACTTTTTCTCATCTCCAACTAATGTTTGATTTTCCAATTCAAAGTTGTCAATAGTTGAAGTATTACAGTCCACCTTCTCTCCTCTACTAGGCGGCTCCAGGCCTTATACAGATGGAAGGGATAATCATCAAGCCAGTTGAGGTTGTAGTGTCTTAAGATGTTGACGTTGTAGGTAACCGGGAGATCATCAATCTCATTTTCCATCTTGGCCTCCACCGCTTTAACTTCACCCTCAATCCTCACCTTAGCTTCCTGAGCCTTTAAAATTGCCGCATCCCTTTCATCCTTTAGCGCCACCGTCTGCTCGTATGCCTCCTGGGCAGCTTTGTTAGCATCCTCTTTCTCCCCGACAACCTCGACGAATTTGCCTTTAACTCCTCAAGCTCCTTCAGAGTAGCATCTCTTTCTGCCATGACAATAGTATTTCGATAGCCCATCTCTTCAACCAATGCAAAATTCATCTATCGCATTCTTTCCATAGACTGATCTACCTCGTCGGCTTTCTTAAGCCTCTATTTTCAATTTCCTAAAAGACTCGGCCCCATTGTTAAGCACTTGTATTATACGGTCCTTTTAAATGAGATATTTCTCTAATTTCTCGATTGTTATTGCCTGTTCAAAGGCCACCGCTGAAGCTTTCTTTGCAGTTTTCATCCAGTCCTGGTACTGATTGTAGACATCGTGCACGTATTTATGTACTGTCGTTTTCATATCATTAGGAATTTGCTTCAAATTTGGGGGAAAATGGAAGCCACCGAAGCAGATATTTAGGAAGTTAGATTTTAACTTAGCAATTCTGATGGCTCCCTCCCCCGTGGGCTCCATAGAAATTGGTGCGGTGACAATGGGAGTTTCTGGAGCTGTTCTATGGCGTTGATCGCCGGATGTCGAAGTATGGGTATGCCTTGTCGTGCAGACTCAAAAGGTTGCCAACCAGAACCTAATGCTATCGAGGGTCCTCTAGGTGGTGGAGATTGCGACCGAGTATGGTGCCTACTTTGATGTTTCCTCTACCTCTCCCATTCATAACGATCATGCTCCTGCCTATGGTCATGATCTCTTTCGGATTCGCACCTATGGGATTCGAAATATGAGCTGGAAGAATGGCGCGCAGACCAAGGACTGTTGAGCATTGATCCTTGCCTCACCATCATGTCTGTAAAATGAAAAGAGAAACAGAGTTAGTTATCTCCAAAGATCAAGAAACGTGTGAATAGAGTTGTGTGGTGCCGTGAAGTGTGTGCATGCATGTGCAAACCACCCAGCCAACCGGCTGTAGCAGCCATGCTTGTAGGAGTTGGCTCCCCTATATCTAAAGCACTTTGAAATCCCTTTAATCCAAGGTCTTGATATGAAGAAAAGTCATCTAGAATGGGGATGTCCGCCAATCCTTTCAAAAAACTCTCCATTTGCGGAGGAGAAGTCTCAGGAGTTATAACAGTTGTTATTGTTGGTGACATCATAACAGTTTTATGCCTTGTGGATTTGTAGGCAATAGTCTTGCCTTTTCTTTTCAACTCTGAAGATCAAAGAATTTGAAAAAGTACATATGCAGGCTTTTCTCCGGGGGGCACACTCTCATCATCGCCTTGTTCAGTGATAACGACTCCGGGAGCTCTTCTCCCTCCATGCCTCACAGGAGCCATTCTGAGAACTCCTTGTGATCCAATGCTTTGGCCTTTTTCTACAAGCCCAATAGCAATCAAGTTTTCATCAGTGAGGAGTCCATCAATTTCCCTGAACTCAGCTGGCATTGCTTGGAGAACCCTTACTACTCCTTCAAATTGGGCTCCTTTTGGCCACAAAATCAAAGCTGCAAAAGTAACAAAGTATTAGATTTAGTATCAACTTGTATTATCTAGTTAATCGACAAAGAAGTTAGAAAACTTACGTCTAACTAGCCACCGCCTGGAAAACCCCGGTGGACACCAAACGAAGAACCATTCGGTTTTGAAGTAGCTTAATTTATTCCAAGCTCATGAAAAAAACTTGGAAATTTCTAACCGCTTCTAGAAAAGTGAAAGAAGGGTTGTCCCTGCAGCTCTTAATGTTGAATAGATATCTGATTTCTTCGACAGTTGGAGGTCGAAAGAGATGCTCCATGAAGATAATGTATAAGCTATTGAGAAGAGCGTTGGATGTAATTAAGACGGAGCGATCCTCAAGAAAAGCAGCACTTCCCGAATAAATTGATTGAAAGGAGGCAGCATTCCAGCAATGCACATGAATTTATTGCAAGCAGTATACCCTTTTGGAGGATTATAGGCTCCGTCCTCCGTGCACAGTACCAAAACATCTTCTACAGATAGCCCGTGCTTGAGATAGATTCTGCCAAGTATATCTTCGGAGACTTTGGAATGGACAAAATCCCATGGATTCATGATAAAGGGTGCACTGGGCATCTTTTCCGAAGCGGGACTTATTACTTCAGCTGCGATCTCTGGCATTTCTATAACTGGAAGTAGAGGTCTTTGGATATACTACGGCTCAGAGCTTCCGAGATTTATAGCTATTGAACTCGGTAGAAATCATCATTAGATGGAAATAAACCCATGTTCCCCCGTGTCAAGTGAATGATTGTGCTGTGTAGTGCAGTGCTACATAATACTTAAACTTCTACAAGGTTAAAACAACAAGACTTCGAGAATCAGCTGGAGCAACCGTCATCGTTGACCATCACAACCATGCCATCCTGACTTCGAAGAATGATCCATGTTAAGTTCGTTTATCAGATTATAGTTCCATCGACGTGCATTGAAAGGTTGTCACATATGCAGTTCAATGATCAAGTCTAATTATACAAGGCTGAAGCTCATCGGAGTCAAATGTTCAAATATGCAAAGCTTTCGTATTCCTCAAAGTTCAAATTTGGATCGTTCCTCAAAAGCCAACTTCGCATCAATCCCTAAGTTCAAATTTCATATTGATCCGGGGATGTGACTTCGTATTGATCGTTTTAAATCGATACATTTCATATCGATCGCCACTAAGGACTTCGTATCGATCACTGGCTAAGATATCGTATCGATCGGTCCAGATCGATACGAACTCCCACCGCTCCAGAATCTATACGAAGCCGCTTCCGTCCATCCATCATTTCCAGATCGATATGAATCTCTATCACTTCCAGATCGATATGAGTTTCTACATTCTCAGATCGATATGAGCCACTTCCACACGTTCCAGTGTTTCCTTCGTATCCACCAGTAGGCCTTCTTCCCCAAGCAGCTTAAATGCCATTTCCTCCTTCCTCAACCTTGCTCCGACCCAACTCCGGCATCGCTATCGCCAGAATCGGGTGTGACTTTGAACGAATTGGCATTAAAACTCAAGTCTCAAATTTTAAAGTTGGTTTAATTGATCATTTACCTAAATTAAAGGATCAATTTAAGAGATTAACGGGTTATGTTGATTTGGGGACGAAGATTGTTTTTCCTTTCTCGAAAGGTCTATCGATACGAAGGCAGAAATGAAAGTGATAGCAAGTAAAAAAGAATTCAGCTAAGTACAAATTGTTTTTATATGGTTTCGAAACCAAGAAAAAATGTTTCACCTCCCAGTGGTCAGAACCGTAGAAGCGGTCTTAAACGTTATCGATACGAAGAATCATCTTCGTATCCATCCACCTAGATCGATCTGTAGTGTAGCTGTTCGTATCCATCAACTATCAGTCTTGAAGCCCATCAATACAAAATGCTACTGCAAGGTTATTTATTGATCACTCAGTTCCATGATACGAGACGTCAGTTTCTTATACATCCATTTGAAGACTTCAAGAGCTTGTATTCATCGATACAAATCATCTCCAATGACTTTCTACTTCGTGTCAATGGCCATTGATACGAAACATGTATCCCAACTTATCAAATTGATCCAGAAGAGGATCGATACGAAGGAAGGACTTAAAACAACTATCAAAAGTTGTTACAACTTGATTTTCACATCGATCAAGGAGAGGATCGATACGAAACTCGATCCAAACAAAAAATAAAGAGCTTGATAGCGACCCGTGAATGTACAAACGTGAACATGAGTCAAGTTAACATACGCGCAACAAATTAACATTCTATTTTCAAAATTAAAAGGAATTTAATTCTCACCCAATGACAATCAAAACAACGAACAACAAATTGCTAACACTCGACCTTGAGTTACAGCAAAACACTGCATGATCATTGGCAGTCAACAATTCAACACATAATGTTGGCAGGCAATCAAATGTTACATCTCTTGATGAAAATGCAAGGACTATTCAACGAATCGGATAGAGCTTTTTCAGAATAAAGAATGTAGCTTTTCAAAGCACTTCATGTTTACACAAGACGTACTTTTAGTGGCAAATGTTATCTCGCCATTTAGCAAGGCCATAACACCAAGGACTTGACTAGAGACCAAGGACAATCCGTCTCGAAGATTGGTTGTACACAGGTTTACTATGGATACTGGAAAATTTGGTCCGAGTCCGGATCAAACTACAATTAACATGACACGACAAGAAAAGCAATGGAAGCCAACGTTTCAAATTTCAGGTCAATCGGAGTTCGTATACTTAAGTTATGGATCAATTAGGATTCACATAGAAGACGTCATTTCATATCCATCACTTACGTATCCATTCCCTTCGTATCCATCATCCATCAGCAAGTATCCATTTCGTATCAATCTCCTTAATCCATTTCGTATCGATCAATCAAGCATCGATACTACGGAACCAATAGCCATCAATCGATACGAAGGAACCAACAGCCAACATCGATAGGAAGCGGCCTCCAACCATCGATACGAAGTAGCATGCGAGCATCGATATGAACAGAGCCACACATGATCGATATGAAGGAGGCATGGTCAAATAAAGGAAGCAGTCTGTTAGCATAATACTAAGATGTTCCCTGAATTATCGCTCCACGCCATCACTACGCACTTGATCGATACGAACAACGATCGATACGAAGGTATCGATACGCATAGTTCAGCCAACCTACAAATCCAACCTTGGATCGATCATAACTCAAAATCTACAAGTCTAAACGCTACCAAATTTTCACACGAGCTTGCTTACCACCCGAGGAATGCCTCTGATCGATCGCAGCCTAAAATAAGTAGATCCTGATCAATACGAAGATCACATGGATCGATTAGGGATCGATCCCAAATGACCTCGGATTGATCTGGTAAACCCACCCACGTGTGAGAAGGGGTATTCCGAGATCCAAGCCAGATATTTCCAGACTGCACCTATAAATAGCAACCTTATGCCTATAGAAAGGGGATTTTTTGATGCCGCAACTCTATTGTAACTTGAGTCTTCGAGTGTTGTACAGTTGTAATCAGTTATCAATCAGCAATAAAATAGAAAAATATTCAAAGTGGATGCAGGCAACAACGCTGGACCACTATAATTTCTTGTGTCTTTTCATTTCTACAAGCTTTTATTGGTGTGATTGTTAGATTAGCCTCATTTTCCATTTAATTTCTTCAATTTAATCTCCTTAATCACATCCAAAGAGTGTTGTATCCAATTTCGGTACAAATAGAAACTTTTTCCTTAGATGTTGGTCTCCTTTGCTCTTTAGACCTGGAATAATTTAAACTCGTTTAACTTGAATGCCCTTAATTACTCCATTTTGAATGCCTCGAGCATGCATTCTTTAGCTCGCCATTTGACCCTCCAACAAGTCATTGTGGATATCAGCATATCGGCTTTTTTTCGCATCATCTTGGACATCTACATCATGGTCTTTGACCCTCCATCAAAAATCAATTTGCATTAGCATACTTCTCTATTTGACGTCTTTTGGAGTCTTTATACCATCTCCCTTTATGATTATGTTTTACTGATAATTTTTATTAGAGTTTGTAAAATTGCTATTTACTATGCCTGTTCTATGGTAATAGAATTCAAAGTTTGCATTAAACCAATCGTATATTGTACTAGGACATACCCTAACAAGGGATTACTTGCCCCGGCTAGAAGTGTTCGTAACAACGTGATGCTTTTTATTCATAATTAAATTTCGAAAGGTATATTTCATAAATAATACATCATTCCTACAGTATTTTATCGGAAAGGTGTCATTCATTTTCATAATAGACACTTAACATTGCTAAGAGGTTTGGCTTTGTTAGTAGTTCAGACTACGAGACTAAAGGTCATGAGTTCAATCTTCGAGATAGACACTTGATGACATTAATGAACCATGTTCAAAAAAGATATTTAATATTTAACCTATTCTATTTAAATACAATACAAAGTTTATAATATTTACAATTGATAAGATAACATTTTTTACATTGAAAATAAATTTATTATGTTAGAACTACATAATTATATATACAAATACATATACATTTAAGTAAAATAAAACATTATAGTCCTAATATTTTTTTATTACAAAGATAACTATTTTTATATAAATACAGAGAAAGTAGATCTATATTATTAGATCTATACATACCATTTTATAAATAAAATACTGACTTTGCAATGTTAATTTTTGAAAGGTCGAATATTTCTTTAAAGAGATAGATTTATTGTGTTTGATCTTCATCATAATATTTTTACAAAATATATTAATTTTAGCCATAAAATTATAAAAAAGGATAATACTTTCTCATAGAAAAAATAATAATAAATAATTTTCATTGCTTTTACAAAAAAGGAGAATACCAAATTGAACTTCAAGATGGTATTATCCATATATAATACTAGATTTTCTAAATAGAAAATAAATCTAACGCAATAGATCAATTTTTTTATGGAATACATAATAAGAGGACTTCATTATTCTAATTGAAAGAATCCTACTATTTATGGGATTTTTGGCCATAAACCATGATATTATTTTTATTTGTATGTTTATGCTTGAGAATTGGGACTGGGAGTAAATTTTCAAAAGAAAATAAATTCAGATAGTTTAGAAAAACAAAAACAATCAAATGTAGAAATCACAAGAAAAATGCATGAAATAATTAGCACTAGATTATAATGGTTCGACTGTTAATGAAGCCTACATTTTCTTTCTTACTCTTATTTATCTCATTTTTATATGTATGTCACATCTACATGGCTAAAATTTGATACAAAAGTTGAATATGTAAGCTACATTTTGGCAAAGCAATAACGGAGCTTTGATATTTTTGGAGGAGAGTACGGACGATGAAATACTAATTTCATTTTCCTTTGGCAATGCTTATTCCTTTGAGTCTCCATTTTTTATCCTCCTTTTATATTTTGGAATGATGTATCCATAACTATGGGAAATGGGTAGTTTGCTATGATGCTTCCTATTTCTTAGGTGCTCTGCTTTTGCATTTGACTACTCTTTTCTAATTGGAAATTTTCTTTTTTAAGATCGGATCCCTCTAAAGAAGGACTCGTTTAGAGTAATATTTTTCCTTTTCTTTCTCATTTTTTAACCTAGAGCGTTAGAACACATGCTACAATAGAGCATAATGTTTCACTAGGTAGAAGAGAGCCTCACTATGAAGCATTAGCGCTCATTTGGAGTGCAACGCTCCAATTAGAGCGTGGTGCTTCGATTTAAAGTACATGCACTCCAATTTTGAAGCATTTGCACTCTAATTGGAGTACTTACGGACAATGTCGACCCTTGGGAAAAACTGAAAAAGCCAGCGCTTTAGGCCCAATTAGAGGTAGGCACCAAAATAAGAAACGTGATATGTTAACTTTTTTTGCAGGTTGCATTCTTCGGAGATGATAGAAAAAAAATTAAGGCGGAAGTTTATAGTGAAAAAGGAAGAAGCAACGTGAAAATAGAGACCATCAAAAATTCATCTATTTCAATTTCCTTCCACTTTAATTCGTGATTTCCAATTTAGAAATCTTAATTCACAAAAAGGTTAGAATTTTATTTTTGTTTTAATGAAGTTGATTTCTTGTTGCAACTTTCTATTATGACAATATTAATATGATTTGAGTGCTAAGTATCATGATAAATTAGTTTTTTGTACTAGGAAATTTGGATAATTTTTAAAACGATTGACAAAAAATTAATTATGCTTCAAATTATTATGCGTATATAAATTCTTGTCTATTGATAATTTTAATTTTGTAGATAGTTAGTTCATTTTTATTTTTGAAAATACTATTTAAAGCTATGAATGATTTTGAAAAAATCATTTTGTTATATGTTGATAATTTTAATTTCTGATTCTTTTCAAATGGTTATTGCTGTCTTGTTAATTAACATTAGAATTTTTTAATATATTTCTATACTATTTAAAGGTGAACAATTAAAAATATATATTGAATGAATACGGTGTGTTATGATTGAACAAAATATGACTAGTGAAACTAGGCATAAAAATACTGCTAATAGCTTTGCAAATCAAGTGTCTAGACAATTATGCTTGAGTTAGAATAAATTGATGCATGACTCTAATTATTATTATTATGAAAATAGTCGGGAATTCATCTTAAAAAAATATGCTATTTGTTACTTAAAAATTATTTTTATTTGCATCATTTTAGTGTTCCAAACACACAAACAAGAATTTGAACACATTGAAAGGGTAAAAAAAAAGACTAGATGAACTCACTAGAGTCTTTGTTAATAACTGGCTTTAGGTAGCAAAACTTCTAGAACCGACCCTACTTGCGCACCTATCGACCCACTCCAGCACTATTAGGTTTCTGAGGATTTTTCTTTTCCTTTTCTGATAATTTTCTGGCCATTTTTCAAGGGTTTTCCAAATATTTTTTTCTCTCTCATGATTTTAAGTCATTTCTCTTGCTTTGATAACTTGCTCAATCTAGCTGCTATTTCTAACTTTGACCTAGAGTTAACTATAGGGCTTATATTTGGTGAAGTTCTGAATTTCTTGTATTTTCTGATAAAGTTTCAGCATATTTCTCTTTATTTACTATGATAGAAGTTGGATGTAACACTTACTCATCTGGGCAAATAGAGTATGATTGATAGAGAAACTTCAAAAAGGAGCTTTAGGACTAGATATAGGATGAGAGAAATTTTAGACCATTATAAAAAAACAACTATGCATTCTTTATACTATTTTACTGAGTTTGCATTTCTTTACTCTTTTTTTACTTAATATATATTTTGCTTTTATGGAGAATTATAAATGCATACATTAGCGGTAAATACTTTAGTCATATTTCATCATGCTAGTCATCGCAACTTAGTACTATAGTATTTGACCCTCTAGGTGACTCCATTTCACCTGGTATAAAATCAAGCTAGAATCGTACCAGAGGTTTGTAAAACTTCAAAAATTATGGTTAACATTACAGCTTTTACTCAGGGTTAGTCTGCTGCTATACACCATTTTTTGGGAGTAATTATGGACATTGGACTACTAGAATGAGGATTTATGTTTAATAGTTGTTGTAATACATTTGGTGTCACAATTTTTTGGTGTCAACATAAACAACCAAAACCGCACTTAATACCAAATCTTACTATCACTTGAAAATCAGATCTAATAATTAAATTTTTTACAAATTCAAAACGTACATCTACAAATATTATCAAATTTTAATATCACTTAAAAATAGGATCTAACGAATGAAGTCCTTTTACAAATTCAAAACGTCCATTTACAAATACTATCAAATCTTAATATCACTTAAAATTAGGATCTAACAAATAAACTATTAATTAATACTATAAATAAAAACGCAAACTTAAAAAAAGTTAGATGTTGCCATAAAATTTAAACTAACAACAAATGATTTCAATGCAAAAATATAATTAAATATTTCTACAGATCATTTTCTCTTGAATGTGGTAAACATATAAAATTTGAAGAAAAATAATTTACCCGCGAAACGCATGCCGTATTGCTCGTGTTCCAATAAATGGATTAGATATTTAAAAAACTACTCAAATTGAATATTTCGAACCGACTTCAGACTTTAATATGTGGGCCAATGACCAAAAGGCATTGGCTTGCAATAATTGCAAAACCACGAATATTTCTTTCTTTCTTTTTTGGAATTTAAGCAAGGTTTATAGCGAAGGCCCTTACTTCTGCATTAAACAGTAAAAAAGGATATCGGTTTACAAAACTTGATTACATACAAAACTCAAGCCATCTACTATATATAACATCTGTCTCTATCATGCAATCCCCCCATGTCAGCATTCTCTATCTAATTTGCATACACAGGTCCAAACAATTTCATCTGTCTTCCTTTTCACTTTGTTGAAGTTCCTTATATTCCTCTCTCTCTATATATATCTCAGCTAGGGTGATCTTAGTAGTTCGGAGTAAAACTGTACTTTTATATTTCTTCCATCTAGTGGCAAGAAATATAGTGTGCAACTCCTCTTTGCTGTCTCGACTAGGATTGTAAAAACCCCTACTCGCAAAATTCTCTGCCATACTTCATTGTGTATGGGAATTCCAAATATAAGTTGGAGTATGTTTCATTAGCATGCTCTCGCACCAAAGACAGAAGGAAAATGTTAACAGTCTAGTGTAGCATAATTTGTCTTGTGTTAATAACACATTTTTAAGAACACGCTATATAAAGAGGTTCTGCTTTTAATTGCTAGATCTGTCCTAAATTCTTGAGCTCTAGGGGTCAGTAGGCATTTGATCAATGGAAGCTAATTCTGTGTAGACTAGCTTGTTAGCATGCTCCCTGTCTTTCTTTCCTCAAAGAAGACTATCAACTTCACCGGTAAGCGGTGTTATTCCATCAACTTTCCTTCATACCAGCATAACAAGCTGGTTGCTGCAGTATGGAAGAGTTGTCACTCCATCGGTAAAATAATAGTATATTTTATCTTGTAGGGGAATACCTGTTTTCCTACTCTCATTATAATTCAAAATATTTTTCAGCACATAACCACGAGCAATCCATGGGGAAGTTTCATAATGATATTTTACTAGCTATTTGGAGAGATAGATATTTGAATTAGATGCAATAATTTGTCTTTGGTTTTAATAATATTTCTCCACATCCAGATGGAATTTTTTTTATCTTCCATAGACCATAAATCCCTATCAGCTATATAATATTCATGACACCATTACTTTCACAGGGACTTTGACTTTGTCAAACAGAGAATTTAAGTGAGAGGAGAGACAGCTTTATTCCACAATGATAAATCTTTAATTCCGAGCATCATCTTTAAGTGGGGGCATGAAGCTTATTAAATGCTATAGGAATAGGTATTTTTTAAAGCATTCCCAACCTTGAGTTAGTTGGAATGCCACCGACCCCCAACCATAGGGTTAAATGCTAATTGCAGGTTGTCTTGGCAACCAACAAGGTTGCTAATGGAAACTTTGAGGGTTAGCAACTTTGCGGGTTATGTAGTTAGTCGGCTTTTATAAAGTCGATAGTTGCTTACTATATATATATGTGTGTGTGTATATATATGTGTATGTATGTATATATATATACACACACACATATATATATACATATATATATATATCCACTGTGAACAAGCGGGTTGCAGTCGAATGGATAAGGCTTGCAATCTAGGTGCTTAGCCTTAGCCGACTTTATTAAAGCCGGCTAGGCACAGGTTTTTTCCTTCCTATTGGGGCTGTGTTTTTTGTGCGGTTGGGTGTGTGTGGGGTGGTTTAAGGGTAAATAGTATTTGAATTGATGTTTGGCGATACCCTAGGTTGGGAATGCTCTTAAAGTATGGGCTGCCTGTTCACAAGAAGTGATTACATGCAGCCTCAATCATGTGAATAAGGCTTTTTGGGAAGAGTACACATTCTTGAATAGTACACTTGCATAGAAAATATTATTGACTTTATTATTGTTATTCTACCTTCTTGACTGAAGTATTTGTTTTGCTACATATTAAGCTTAGCAGTGATCTTTTCGTACAAGCGAGGACATTAAGATTTGTTAATTCTCGATATGACAAGGGGAAACCCTATATACCCGATGCTAGAACTCATTAGATTAAGGCTTTGAGAAGTAGTGATGCGTGCTATTTCATCATAGTAAATCCCAATAATGAGAATAGATAACTTTTCCTCGTTCATTTTCAGACTAGAAGATTTGGAATATAATGGAAAACCATGAATATTTCATTTTATGTTTTAGATAATAACAAGTTTAATAGAGTTATGTTGTGCTTTTTAGCATCTGAAATTTGGAAAACATCACAAGTAAATCATGAAGGAGCATCTAAAGAAAAGAAGATCAAATTTTCGATGTAGTACAACTAGTCTCAAAGTTTTACGATGAAACTTGAATGAGTCTATTTCTAATATATACTTGGAGCAAGATTTTCGACCTTTGATGCATGTTCGAAGATTTTGAATTCTTTCACTGGTGAGTGGCAAAAAATATGTGATCTATCAAAGAGGCAAATGATCCTTCCAAACTTAAAGTCAAAGAATTGATGAGTGATTTAATGTCATATGAAGTATGATTATAGGCAAACAAAGAAATTTCGCATGAAAAGAAGAATTTAGTCTTATAAGTTAAGTAGCAAGAAAAACCAAAAATATATGATATTGAAATTGTCATGACTGCTAAAATCTTTATGAAATATTTGCAGAATAAAAGCCAAAAGAAAAAAGATTTAACGGGATAAAGAAATCAACACTCTCACTAGCTACAAACGGTATAAGGATAGATATATATAAAAAAGATTGTCTTGAATCAAATAAGAAAAGCTACAAGCAAATGAACTCCAAATTTGAAAAAAAGATGAAGCGGTCTTTCAGTCTAAATTGGGATGATTCAAAAACTTAGAATAATTAGAGAAATGATGGATGAGCTAGCCAAAAAATTTTATATTGCATAGGTCAACCATTTTTATATTGCATTGCATAACATGGTACAAAATATTACTTATGATGAATGATTTCAAATTAATATTGAATTATTTGCTAAGTCTTTAAAAAAGACATACCAAGATAACATTGCAAAATTAAATCATACCTAATTAGAAGTAAATATGCTTAGGGATGAAAAATAATTTTAAGAGACAAACTTCAAAAGTCTAAACATTCTTATAATAATTTATCATCTCAACCCTCTACCCTTAAAAAAGATCTTGTCTTTTGCAGAGAAGAGAATAATAAATTATCCAAATAAAATTATGACTTTCAATAATATGTGAAATTGCTTAATAAAAAGATATTGGAGCTTAAAAGTAAGTAAGCTTCACACCCTAACCATAAATGTGAGAAAATTCAATAATGGTAAAGAAAATTTGTCCAATTTGATGATATCTTTTAGAAAAATAATAAAAGTATATTAGGATTTTAAAGAGAAAAGACAGCTCTAACAGAGTAAAATATTGTAATCTTTGTTTTAATTTTATAAAATTACACAAAATGCCCAACGAGAATGCTACACATACAATACTAAAACATAAAGATTTGGACTCCTAAAACTTTTAAACAAGAATGCTAGACGAGATTATATTAAGAATTTTTTCATAATAATGTTTATTCATGCTAAAATTATGTTAGAATCATCCCTTTGGTGTTTTGGTGATGTCGTATGTACAATTAAATTACTATAACTTTCGTTAAGATGCTTCTTGTATTAGAGAGGAAAAAGAAGTTCAGATGGATAAAAAATCAAAATACACTCAGACATGCATAGACATTCACTGATATGTGCAAGTTTCATCGTAGAGTATGTCCTCGAGTCAAGAGTCTTTGAATTCGTGAAAACTACACATTATAGTGCAAACACATACACAAGTTTTTAGAACATTAAAACACATTTAAATAATTTTAGTAGTGTTTTTATATAAGTATTGTTTTCAATAGTTTAGGCCCACATAAATAGAAAATAAGGCAATATAAACATTTAAATTAGCATAAAATTGATTATGAGCCAACTTATGATCACTGCAAATGCTTATTTGTTCTCGGGTGCTAATAAGCTAAGATTCCATAAATTTAAGTCGATGCATATAGTTTAATTCGACATATTTACAAAGTTACATCGATTTTTAATATTTCAGCATATTTTAGTAATGAATGATTGGTGTGCCTAGCGTTCTGATTCACATGAAATTGGCGTAAGATGGATCAAGCTTCGGTAAGGAAATGATCTCTACTTCCCTATTATCTAAATATAATTATTTTGTATGCTCTCTGCCTTTAATTTGGATTGGGATATATTTATATTAAGCCATTATAAGTGATTTAGGTTAGCATAAAATTAAAATTAGTCGACTTAAACTGTGATAGTTGAGAAATGAATTTGGTCTACACCTTTTCCAGTTTTGAACTAACCATGCGAATTCAGATATATGTTTTGCAGTTGACAATAATAGACATAAAGTTAATTGGTTGGAGGCCAATATGCGCTATTTGGAGACATATGATTTGTATTGTAATTAGAATTTTGTGGGAATAATTGTTTTGATAAAAGTTAGTAGTTAGGACCTACATTGTAACTAGCGGATTTCGTAGCACTCATACATAAGTAATTAAATGATATAAATTTAAAAAGCTCGGTTTAGAATACTTTCACATACATATGTAAAAAAGATTATAGTCGATAACATGACCAAAAATATATTGATAATAAAGTTTGACTATGGTAAAAGTGGTTAATGATAAATAACCACACATACGTAATTAATTTGTAACAGTAATGTATTCATTTGTTTAAGATGAGTATAAAAGTTGTTTGGAATATGGATGTAATATTTTGATGAACATAAAAGAGAAGACCTTGATCATGGTAAGGGATGAAGAGGAGGGAACAAGGGGACAAGGGAGCAAGGGGTTAATATCTACATGGTTTAAATATACATGATCTAAATGCAAATTTCATAATCAAACCAGTTTCTTTTCTCTTCAAAAACTCTTCTGAACCAAAAAATGCTGAAACATCTCCGAATTAACCCAAACTTACATATAGTCCTTATACTACATTATTAAAGTACTAGAGGCTGACTTTGAAGGAAAAAACAAGTTAAAAGGCGTAGAGAAAAGGAAAGGACGTGGGTAAAATAAGCAAGGTGGTTGTTTGGCTTAAATTTTGAGGCAAGGAGAAGAACAGAGTTGTTTGTTTTTGGAAGATGGATTTTAAGGCTAATTTAACACTAGAGGATGGTGAATAATGTTTACCGATTTTTATGAATCCTTCTAAATTCTTTTAAAATTATAATTAAACAATACAGAATCAACAATCATAGATGCAAACACAGGACGTATATAAATGCAGTAAGAGTAAAAAAGTAGAGAGTTAGATAGATCACACTAGGAATTTTTATAATGGTTTAGGGTTACCGCACATCATTCCCGTATAATTTTTTATACAGATTTCTTTTCAAATAACAAAGTCAATACAATCTCAATTTTAAGGTTGCGAAATACAACCTCCAAATGGTTCAAGCTTTGGGTACACTTATTGGATTCGGACGGAACACTAGCACCACCACTTGGATTCAAGTGGGACATGAAGCACACCCACTTGATTCAAACATGACACAAGTACATCCACTTAGATTTTAAGGACACCAAGCACACCCAAGAGTATAAGAGTATGATTTGATAGAATTGACGGACTTGGTTTTTTGATCTTGAGTACAAATAATCTTATAACAAATAATCTTATAACCTCTTGAATAACACTTTAATCTTTTTTTGTGTGATAGAGATGAAAGCGATCAGAGAATAATTGATAGAGAATCAAATCAATAGAGTTTGAATTCGATTCTGATTGAATTTGAGAATATTTTGAGTGGATTTTCTTTAAGAAATCAAGAGAGTAAAAGGGGAGAGAAAGAATGAGAAATTAGTTAAAAAAATTCGTTGGAAAATACTCATATTTATAGAGAAATAATGGTCATGACCATTCGCGAAGACGTATGATGAAAAGACACTTCCATTCAAATTTGAATTTTAAAAAATTCAGCCAATATATCAACATATACTATAGGGATATGTCGACATGTCCTTTGTAATTTTGAAAATCATTTATTTAATTTGTTTTGAAAATTTGAAGCTTTATAAAGTATTTTGATACTCTGTACACTCATCTAAACATAGTTTATACATATTTTAATCATATCAAAACTTAAGAAAACTTTATTAAAATATTTTCAATTATTTAGTGGATTTAAAGACGAATTTCTTTTGAAAATAATATATGTAAGGTATAAGTGAATATATATTAAAGTCAAAGTTATAATAAATGTTATAATGTACTTGTAAACATTTAGAAAGTGTAAAACTAAAACTATATAAAAGTATATTTAAAATATAACATGCTTAAAAACTTAATCACTCAAAATATAATAATTTCGTAAATAAAGTCAAAAGTTAGAAAACATTCGAAGGATATTTTGAAAGCCCGTTTTGAAAATGGGAATTCTTTAAAATCAATTTTGAAATTCGAAATATTTGAAAACCATTTAAACTTAGAGAATTGATTTTAAAATGTTTTTGAAAAATGAAGAGAGAGATCAAAGAAGTGTTATCAGGATTTTAACAATAATCTATGACTTTATAACTTATATGGACATCTTCAATCTTCAATACTCATATGTCTTCAATCTCTAACACTTGAATCTTTATATCAGCCTCTTAATACTATACAGTCTTATTAATCAACACCTATCTAATATCCTGCACTGTATATTATATATAACTTGATAAAAACATTAGTATCTATATTTTATATGATGTCATATGGTTGTTGTTTAATGTACTAACAATATCCCTTTTTTTGACGATGACAATCGTGTTTGTAAAATATGATATAACTCCCTCTTAATTATAGAACTCCCTCGCAGTCTATGCTTAAATATTTTATATATTCCCCCCTTTGTTATCCACAAAAATTATAACCCAAACACCCCCTAACTAAGGTACTAGAAAAGAGTAAATAAGTGATATGTTGTTTAAAGAAGAAAAGCCAATTTTATTAATCAATCCAATCCAATGCATATATTCAATTCAAATCAAACTAAAATCAAACCAAACCAAAGTCAAATCAATTCTAACCCTAATATAAGTCTATATACACCAATCCTAATATCAATCCAAACCAAATCAGTCATACATATCAAATAATCCAAGAAACAATAATTCAAACAAATCAAACATATTTATCCTAAATTAAAGTAATGTGATTTCCTACTAATTGGGAACTTATGAATAGGACAGAAAAGATAATGGAGACAGAAATTCCTTTTTACTCAACCAAATTTCCGTGCTTGTAAAAGTATACATCTCCAACACTCTTGACCTAATTGTCATCGAGTTCCTCTTCTTCCTCTTCTTCTTCACCATTATTCATAGGATCATGAATGACCAAATTTACAGCATCGTCCTTAATGACTATTGGATTTGTGGTGTTATCCAATAGGTATATCTGAAGATTTCTCAGAATTCTACCTTACTTCTCTTGTTCCTTCTTCATTCTCAATTGAGTGACTTCCATTTCAAAAAGCATATTGAGGGTATGCTTCATACCACTCTCACCTTGGCTAATGTAGAGTTTTGGAGAGGGCTGGAGTGGGAGAATAGAAGGAAGATGATATAGATCCATGCCTTGGACGTTTGGAATGGTAAGGATCCATTGATTTTATTTTATTTGAGATTTTCAGAAAGAAGAAGACTGTAAAATGGGTTTGATTCCGAAATAAAGTAGTTATATAGCAGTTTTAAGTTTTGAATTAAGGAGAGAAATTTGAAATCTAAAATTATTTACATACGCCGACATACATAGTATGGATAGTGTAATTTTGTAATCTTGATTTTCTTTTCAATTTTTAATTTATATGCTATTATTTTTATATTTTTGAGAAAGAACATATTCCTAACTCTCTTCTTAGCTTAATAAATGATGTTTGATTTAATGGTTTTGTTGATATATCAGCTACTTGACTTTCAATATTTATAAATTTGAGTGAGAATATTTCTTTATTTACATTATCTCTTAAAAAGCAATGTTGTATATCAATATGTTTAGTTCTTGCATGATGAGTTGTGTTTTAGATAAATTAATCGCATTATATTGTCACAGTATATTGGTGATTTAGTGCTTGTTGCATACAAATAACCTAAGAACAGGCTAACGCTGCAAAAATATATTCTGCTTATGTTCTGGATAGAGATACAGAATTTTGCTTTTAACTAGATCAGGAAACTAGAGAATGTCCTAAAAAGCGACAAGTTCCACTTGTACTTTTTTAGTCTGGTTTGCAACCAACATAATCAACATCACGATATGAAATTAAATCGAATGAATCTTCTTTTAGATAAAAGAGTCCATAGTCTAATTGAAAGGGAGTGCGGATTAAGGATCTTAAGACTAATTTAATAGTAGAGGGGGAGGGGTGCATAGTGTTTAATGGATTCTAAAACTTATATGGACTAATTTAAAGTTATGATATAAACAAATGCAGAACTTAATCACAGAACAATCATATAATCAAACACAGATGCAGAAAGTAAATAAAAAGCAGTAAATGGAAAGAATACACCGGATTTTATACTAGTTTGGAGTTACCCTACATCCAGTCCTGTACCAAGGCAAACCGCCTCATATAGATTTTTATTATACCAATGTCGAGATTACATTCCTCAATTTCTAAAGGTCTTGAGGTACCCTCCTGTCTCACGAGTTTGGGGGCAAACTCTCTTGATTTACGAGCCACAAGATTACCCAATTGATTTCCAGGCACAACCACATCTTTAGAGAGACTCGATAAACATTTGATTACAAATTGATTCTATAACTCTAAATAGCACTTTGATCTTCTAGAGAGGGCAGAGAATCAAACAAGAATGAGATTATAATTTGCTTCACTTGAGAATTCGGTCGAATTTCGACATAATTTTAACAATATGAAAATTATAGAATATGGATTTGTGGAGAAGAAGAAGTGAAGAAAATGTGAAAATAGATAGATAAAAATTTCATTTGTGAAGCCTATTTATAAAGCACCACTGTCATAACCATTCGTAAAGAGATTTAAACGAATAGACACTTCTTTTGAAAATTTTGAATTCAATGGCCACCATGTCGACATGGGGTATACCATGATGTCGACATCCCTATGTAAAAAACAATGTAATTTTTTTTTGAAAATGAAGTTTAAAACAATAGTTTATTTTAAAAAAAACAAATAGTATTTTAAGGCTAAAACTTCTTTCTGAAAAATCATTTGAAAAGATAATTTTAAGGCTAAAATATTTTAAAAAGCAGTTTTGAAAATCATTTTGAAAAACCATTTTGAAGTAGTTTGCAAGCTTCTTTCTGCAGAATATCTCATCGCATCAGAACACAAGAACTTGTATAAAACCAAGATGTTCGTTGGTTTGTAAGCCACTTGTTGTAGGTTTGTAAGCTACTTGTCGTGGGTTTGTAAGTCACTAAGAAGGTAGAAATGGGTTCCATCGTAAATGAAATTCGGAACGAAGATTTCCATTCTATTATGAAGTTTTAGCAAAAAACTAGACATATATATTGATCTTGATACTCATGAGTCTTCAAACTTGATTTCTTCATTCTTGATCTTGATACTGTACAGTCTTCAATAATCAGTACCTACCTTATATATATCCAGTATAATAATGTTCATACATATCTAGACAATAGTGTTAGTATATAAGTTATAATAAAATAAGTTACAAAAGTTGTTGTCATCAAAACTACTATCTCCAATTCCAAACAATCTCCCCCCTTTTGATGATGACAACCTTATAAAATATACTTACCACTTCGATCGTATTATAACTCCCCCTTACACCAACGACTCCCCCTTACTTCAAGCCTACTATTTTATATTACTTTTTCTCCCTTTGTCATCGATAAAAAGTAACCTACAAACCTTGAACTTAATAGAAAAAGAGATAAACAAACATATGACATAATAATATAACATCCTAACTGGAATTCATGTTTCTATACATTGAAGATTGTTTTTAGAAGAACCTTAAGATAACACTTATATACAAATTAACAAACTAATATACAATCACGAAAGAGAAAAACGAAAACGCTTAACGAGGACCCTTAACTATTGGCGATTTATGGACTGAACAATTTGGATAGTGGACACAAAATTTTCCACGTTGTTCGACCACATTTCTATTAGTGTCAAAAAGGACCCCTCTAACGCAAGTCACACCATCATCTTCGTCCATATGAACATCCAGATTCGGTAGAGGATGTTTCTCTTCTTGATTCTCTTGTGGTTCTTCTATAGGCTCTTCTTCTTCATAATCCATGGCTTGTGATGATTCTTTAATAATGGGATTGGCATGGTTATCCATAAGGAATTTTTATAGATTCCTAAGGATTCTGCCTTGCCTATCTTGTTCTCTTTCCATTCGCGGTTGACTAACTTGAATCTCCGTCATCATTTAAAGCAAATCTTTCATCTTCTTTTGCAATTTGATGACTCGTATGTGTATGGATCGTTGAAAAGGACTAGAATAAGGAGAAGTGGATAAATAAGGTTCATTATTAGAAGAGGAAGCCATTAATTTACTGTTTTAGAAGTTTGTTCCAAAGAATAGAACAAGGAGAAGGAGTAAAAGTCGAAATATATAAATATATAACTTAATAACTAATTTTAGAGGGAAATTTAAATTTGAAAATAACGGCTAGTATGTCGACATAGGGGGATGAGTCATGTCGACATGCCTAATGTAATTTTTGAGAAATTTTTATTTATATCAATTATTAATTATACTTGTTTTATTTATAATTTATATTTTAGTTAATGAACATATCCCTAATCCTCCTCTAACTTTAGTAAAGTTTTGTTCATTTAATGGTTTGGTTAGCATATCAACAATTTATTTTTCAGTATTAATATATTCAAGAGTTACGACTTCTTTACTTACATTATCTCTAAGAAAATGATGTCTAATATTAATATGTTTTGTTCTAGCATGATGAGTTAGATTCTTAGATAAGTTTATCACACTAGTATTATCACAAGAAATTGTGATTTAGTTATAGTTAATTCAAAATCTTTTAAAGTTTGTTGCATATATATAACTTGAGAACAAGCCAAAGCTGCAGATATATATTATACTTTAGTAATTGACAAGGATACGGCATTTTTCTTCTTACTAAACCATGAAACTAGAGAATGTCCTAGAAAGTGACAAGCTCCACTTGTACTTTTCGGTCCGATTTACAACCAGCGTAATCAGCATCACAATATGAAATTAAGTCAAATACATCGTTTTTAGGGTAAAATAAACCATAATCTAAAAGTATGTTTTACATATCTTAAAATTCTTTTAACAGCTTTTAAGTGAGTTTCCTTAGGTTGAGATTGGTATCTTGTACAGAGACAGACACTATGCATGATGTTAGAACGACTTGCTATTGTATAAAGCAGCGAACGAATCATTCCCCTATATAATTTTTGATCAACATCTTTTGATTTATCTTCTTTACTTAAAGCTACATTAGTTGTCATTGGAGTTGGTTTCCCACCAGAAGTGGTCAATCCAAATTTATTAATTAAACCCTTAGCATATTTTTCTTGACTAATGAAAATTCCTTTATCTAGTTGTTTGATTTGAAGTCCAAAGAAGAAAATTAGTTCTCCCATATGACTCATTTTAAATTCTTTAGTCATTATATCTGAACTTTATTAATTATGTTATTAGTTGATCCAAATATTATATCACCTAGAAATATTTGTACTAGTTGAATATCATGTTTGTTTCTTTTAATAAAAAAATTGTATCTATTTTGTGGGTTTCAAAACCAGATTGTAGTAAATAAGATCTTAGTCTTTCACACCAGGCTTTAGGAGCTTGTTTCGGACCATATAAAGCTTTCTTTAATTTATATA
Organism: Allium cepa; assembly: GCA_030765085.1. Lineage (NCBI taxonomy): Eukaryota > Viridiplantae > Streptophyta > Magnoliopsida > Asparagales > Amaryllidaceae > Allium > Allium cepa. Next base: position 187,764,139 of record CM060930.1, on the reverse strand, counting down.
AATGATTTGGAAATTTATTATCTTCAAAAAGTGGAGGTTGTTCAACATAAACATCTTCTTTTACAAAACCATTTGGAAAAGCACTTTTAACAGCCATTTGATATAACTTAAAATTATTGTATTTTGCGAAAGCAAGTAGAATCCTGATAGCTTCTAGTCTTGCTATGAGTGCAAAGGTTTTTTCATAATCGATTCCTTCTTGAAAAAAACCTTGCGCGACTAAACGAACTTCATTTCTCACGACCTCACCAAATTCATTCATTTTATTTTTATAAACCGTTTTGTTCAAATTATACTTTTATTCTTAGGTCTAGGAACAAGTTCTCAAACATCATTTCTGGTGAACTGATTCAATTCTTCTTGCATAGCAAGAATCCATGAATCATCGGATGATGCTTCCTTTGGATTTTTAGGTTCAATAGTTGATATAAAAGCTACATCACTCATATTATTTAGTTGATTTCTTGTTTTAACTAAAGATTCAATACTTCCTAGTACATTTTCTATAGGATGATCTTTTAATAGCCTAATTCTTTTATTAGGTTGAATGATTTCACAATTTGTTTCATTAGGTTCATTATTTAAAGTTACAAAATCTTCTTCATCCTATATTTGCACAGTATCTTTAAAATTTTCATCAAAAGGTACATGCATTGTTTCTTCAATAGTCTTAGTTCTTAAATTATAAACTCTAAATGCTTTACTTCTATTAAAATATCCGATAAAGATACCTTTGTTAGATTTAGGTTCAAATTTATCTAAATTATCTTTTGTATTAAGAATAAAACACTTATTACCGAAAACTTTAAAATAAGCTACTATGGGTTTCTTATTGTAAAGTGATTCATATGGTGTTTTATTAGTTAATGGTCTAATTAAAATCCTATTTAATATATAACATGCTGTAGCGACTGCTTCAGCCCAAAAGTTGTTAGGTAAGTTACTATCAGAAAGCATTGTTCTAGCACACTCTTGAATCGTTCTATTTTTACGTTCTACCACTCCATTTTGTTGTGGAGTTCTTGGAAAAGAGAAATTATGAATAATTCCTTTTTGATTACAGAAATTCCCAAAATTTTCATTTTCAAATTCTCCACCATGATCACTATGAATAATTTTTATTTTCAAAGAAAGTTAATTTTGAATTCTTTTAGCAAAATTTTTAAAAAAATTCAAAAGCATCACTTTTAAGTTTAAGAAAATTTGTCGAAGTATATCTAGAATAATCATCTACAATTACAAAAACATATTTATTGTGATTAATTGGTTGAACTTGAGATGAACCAAATAAATCTAAGTGAAGTAATTCTAGAGGTTTAGAAGTAGGAATCATATCTTTTAATTTAAATGAACTTTTCTTAAGTTTTCCTAATTAGCAAGCATCACATATACTATATTCTTTAAAGTTTAACTTAGGAAGACCTCTAAATAAGTCAAGTTTTGATAACCTAGATAACAGTTTGAAATTTAAATGACCAAATCTTTTATGCCAAATCCAAGGGTCACTTGTATTAGCCAAAAGATATAAGTCATCATTGTATGAATATGCGCTTATATGTTTTTGTTTGATGATAATAAACATATATATTCATTTAAATGTATTTGGTAATGTACTATTTTGTTTTTCATAGATTAAATAAATATTTGTTGAATATAATAAATTACACAGAATTTGAATTCAAACAGAACAAGTTACACAAAATTTGAATTCAAACAGAAATTTTATTCAAACAAATATTTATTACAATCTTAAATAGTACAAATTCAAGCTCTCATTATACATATACATTTTTGATTACATCACAATTCAGTTTTACATTAATAACCTCACTACATATCACTCACACTCGTATTTTGTTTTCAACTGCATTCCAGTTTGAATCCAGCATCCGAGCAATCTGCAAAAATATTCACTAACGCAGTAAAATTGAAAAAGAAATATTTTTGCAATTTAAAATGAAATATGATTTTTGAAAGTATTATTTGCCTCAGTTATTTGGGTTGTTCGTCAAAATTTACATTTGAATTCATCACACACGAACAGTGTGACATGCACAGTGTATCACTGTACATGCCACAAGGCCGTGCACATCAATATACACTTGATAATGCTACAGGGACAGGTGAGCACAGGTCAAACCCAAATGAAAATCCGGGTTCAACTCACGTGCAATATATTCAAAATCACGACACGAACACAAGGTCAAACCCGAGTTTTGAAACTGGGTTCAACACAAGGCAGCATGACATGAATGCAACAAAGACCAACAGCAAAATGGACTGCAACAATCATGTATGCAGACCAGACCAGACCAAACTACAAAGAACATCAACTATGCAACAATGTGCACAACAATGAAAGCAACATGACCACCAGAATCTCAAACAAATGCAAGCGACTCAAGCAACAAGTTTACAAAGGCAGTATGAACAAGTGAAGCATCTGTGTCAAAGCATAGCAAATGTCAACATGAAGTATATGCAATTCGAAGTAATAAAGATTACAGCAAAATCCAGTGCCAACAGGTACAAGGATCAATGAAGTGAGACACAAGACATGCAAGACCAAAGTGCAACATACTTCAATAATCAAGTTCAGGTCAGACCAATCACTGCAATGATACAAGAAACTCATGGAATGGCAGACACACATGAACATGGATGAGAAGGCCACAAAGACAACAGCCAGTGCCAACAAATGTCCAGAGACCAAGTTCATATGCAAAGTGCAGACCAATCAAAGACACCATACGCAAATGCTCAAATTCAGGTGGACAACATATCAAATGAACTAATGAATCAACTGCAATGCAACACAAATGTGTTCACATGAACCAAGCTACATACACCAAATCTAACAGCAGTGCCAAGAAACTCAAGTGCTACCAGATAACAAACAAGCATGAAACAGTTGTGAACAATGCACAGCTAGTCCAAACATGTATCAGAGAGCATATGCATCAACTATAAGCAGATGCAACTCGACTAACAATAAATAGTGTACAACATCAAAGCCAGTTCAATGTGGAAAGCAACCAGAAACAAGGGTAAACAACACATTACAACAGTACGAGTGACACCACAGTGCATAGAAGACTCAATGCACAGCGAGTATGCAACAGAATTTCAAATGAAGCAAATCCAACTTTATATGCAAATAAACAGTGCAGTGATAAAGATGCAAGTGATAGTGAATATGTACAAGTGCAGTGTTCAAGACAAAGCAAGCAAGTTCGACAAGCAGCAAACAATAATCAACGTCCAGAAATTCACGTCACAAACCAATTTCAAGTTGAACGAATTCAATGGCCGAAGTAATTCACGGTAAAAGCCGAAGTCAGAATTTTCGAAAATAGGATGCTAAAGTCAAGTCAGAGAATTCAACGAAAATCAAATTCGTATCTTTGAAAAAGCCAGCAAAGTAGAATAGGAAAGTTTCTGCTGTATCAATCAAGAGAAAATCGAAAGTTTGAAAATCAAAGCCGTGCGTATCAAGGTGAAGTTATATCAGGAAAGCCGTGTGTATCAAGTTGTAAAAAATTAGGAAAGTGATGAAGTCGTGTTAATGAACACGAACGAAAGCAAGTGGATTCGAATTCATATAAATACAAAACGCAAAGAATCATCATAGGCATCGAGTTAAAAAGCAAACAATCAAACCAGCAACGAAAAGATTACATACCACAATAGTGAACTCGATCATCTCAAAGCAACCAAGTCCAAATTTCATAAAACAATCAAAGGAGCAGCTGCGAACAAGCGACGCAAGCCATCGGTCATCAGAGAACGAGCGTGAGAAAGAGCAACGCAAGTCAGAGAATCAATCATCAGAACAAAGCCCCAAATTTCACAGAAAAGGGAACGAAGCCCTAATTCGACAAAGAGGAACGGCTAGAACAAGTGGATCGGGTTAAAAATAAAGAGGCCGACATTTTTCACAAGCAAAAGAAAAAGGAACGGGGAAATTCAATTGGGCCGACATTATTATAATAAAAGGGTTTTTATTTAGGGTTTAATTTTTAAAGGGGGTTTTTTAAGTTTTATTTTGAGCAAAAATTAGGGATTCAAGTTTATATTTTAATTTTTGCTCCTGTGTTTATTTTTGAAGTCTGATTTTCTTTTCGAGTCAAAGAATTTGTAAATCACCACCTAGGTTGTAGGTAGTGTCAGATTTTCTAGTTAGAATTAGTTCAGTAGCAGGGTGTGCGAGTTTGCAAAACTCTATAGGCGGAGCAGAGTTTGCGAGTAAGCGAAACTCTATAGGCGGAGCAGGGTGTGCGAGTCTATGAGAGTGTTTGTGAGCGGGAGCAAAAGGGTTTGCGAGTCTAGTAGAGTGTTTGTAAGCGGGATACTGTTTAATTCTAATAGAAATATGAGAATGCAGCAGTAGGCGGGGGTTGCCGAAGCTGGGTAAATTTTGTGTGTGATTTACTTTTCAGCATATTTATTTCTGCAGTTTGTTTTTACGTTTAAATCGAGAAAATTTGCTATAACCCTATTCACCCCCCCTTTAGGGTTAATCTAGATCCTACAGGTGGTATCAAAGCACGGTATTTTTCTTTAACTCTAGAGTCATGAATCCACTAGATAATACTTTTGTTGATGGTCGTTCCAATATTATTCCTTCTATTTTTGATGGAACATATTTTTTGAACTGGAAATTGAAAATGGAATTTTATTTAAAATCTGTTAATATTAAATGTTGGGATATTATTGAAAATGGGTGTGATATAACAAATAAGGAAATTCTCTCGATTAATGCTCTTGCTATGCATATATTATATTCTCATATTAATCGTGATAATTTTTAGGTCGTCTCTTATTGTGAAAATGCACAGAAAATCTGGAATACTCTCGATGCAATATATGGTGCAAAAGTCAACTGTAATGAGATGTCCTCCACAACCGACTCAGTTAAAGAAATGTGCTCAACAAGATTGGTAAATAACAGTTGTGACGAGGATGATAATGATGGAGCAGTCTAGCTGACATTACCAATGAAGAAATTCAAAAGGAGGAACCGCAAATACGGAAATCCAGCTCTAAATCAAAAATTAAAAAATAGAGAGCATAATATGAAGCCAAGCGAGGTATTAAAAATCACTCACTCTGAATTACTTATTTATTTCCACGAAGTGAATGCCTGTTTTGAAAGACTTAGGGAGAAGTATGCCAAACTTGAATCACAAAAAGATACTTTGATAGAATTAAATGAACAACTCGAAAAATTAGTTAAAACCTATCAAAGTAAGATCCCTAAGTGTGATAAGTGTCCAACATTCGAAAAGGAAATTAAAAAATCAGAAATCAATATAAAATCACTTGAAAAAGAAATTCTAATTTTAAAAGAGAATGAAAATACTAGGAGAGAGGATTCTATTAAAAAGTGCACACAATTATTGAACGAAAATGAATCTCTCAAAATGCAAGTCCAACAATTGTCAATAACTTTAGATAAATTTTCAAAAAGTGAGAAATCGTTGAATCTGCTATTAGGGAAGCAAACTGTTAATACAGCGAGACAAGGACTTGGATATAATCAATCTGAAAATATTGAAAGCAATATTAATCAAGAAAAGTCCATGTGCACAATTTGTAGAAAATATGGACACGATCACAACAATTGTTGGTATTGACCCAAACATGTGAAAACCATACCAATTTGGGTTCCAAAAGGCACAAAAATAAAATCTCTCAATGTTAAACAAATTTGGGTGCCAAAAGGAACATATATAAACAGTTTTGGGTCTCCACAAAATTATTTGTCTAAATCTTCTGCCACTAACAACCATGGACCTATAAAAACAAATAGGTCACATAAATCTTTTCCCGTGTAGGTGTGGTGGCAGGCTAAGGAACAACAACGATGTTCTCTGGATTTTGGCTGTTCCAGAAACACAACGGGCAACAAAGCAAAGTTCCTTAGCTTAGTACAAAGGTGACAGAATCACAATGGGGAACCATGAAAAATTATCGTAAAGGTAAAACAGGTGAAGGTATACTTATCTGATCGATATATTAATTGTGATAATCTGTACCGTATTCTGAATGAAATCAGCCAATGTTGAGATGTTGTAAAGAGATGATTTTTTGATTCTGACTTGGTTTACATAATTAGCCAATTATATTGATGCCAAAAACACCATTCTTTGAATTACTTCATACATATTTGTTTGGATTAAACATTGTGTTTTGGTGGATACATTTGGTCATAATTCGGCTAACTCTATATTCTCAGTTTCTGATTGTTTACATGGCTTCAATTCAAATCCAAAGAATGTCATTTAAATTGTTGCTAAAATTGGGGTTTGAAATTTTTGATGCACACTTCATGGTCTAGTTTATCAATTTTAGTTAGTGATATTTTGTATTGAAAGAGAAACTCAGATGCAGATTACACAGGTAATCTAGTTGATAGAAAAATTACTGGTTGAACGTGATTTTTGAGACATTTAGTAACTGCATCGTGTTTCAAAGAAAATATCTGCATATTTTTCATAATTTTCAAATAGCAGAAAATTTTCTCACATAATCCCTTCGAGAAAATAATTGTTTGACCATATTTTCAGATTAGTCATTTTTATTTGATTTTAAATGACAAAGTTTGACTAATCCGACTCCCTACTAATTGTCAAAAAGATAAACAATGATTGAAAAGGTGATAAGTGTTGATATTTAACATACATTACTCAAAAGAGTATATTTGGAAAATTTCTTTAGGAATCCAAACAAGAGTTATAAAACTTTTTGTTGGGTAAAGATTCCATGACCATTTCTTTATCTATCATATTTCTATCGACCATGGTTTATCAAATCTTAAATATAGTTTGTCGATATGTGGTACTATAATCAGGGATCATTTGTTTTTCATGTCACATTTTTTTTGTAAAAATAAATAAATATCCAAAGTATTCACTCTCATTTAAAAGTCCTCACAGTTATGCATGGGTGAATTACTTGGATTTTTTATTATGTGCTTCCATGCTCATTTAAAAGTCCTTACGGTTATGCATGTATGGAACGCATATCAAAATTAATTGATTAAATAGACAAGTTGATTCTAATCCCATTTAAAGTCCTCACGGTCATGCGTGGTTAGAAGATACTTGATTTCATTTTTTAAAATTAAATTGGAATACTACTAACCTCATTTAAAAGTCCTAACGGTTATGCATGATTAGTAGATATTCAAATTCCTGATATAAATGTACCACAAGTTGATACAATTGTATGATTTTAAATTAGAACATCATTTCCATTATTTCTAAAAGTGGAATATGCGCCTAACAAGGGTAGTTATGATTTTTGTTTGATTTTATTGAAGTTAAATATTTATATTCAATTTGAGTTTAATGTTGGATTAATATTGATCACTTAATCTCTATTTTTCTCTAACACTATTATTCTTTTGCTGATAACAAAAGGGGGAGAGAAAAGTTAAGATTTTGTCAAATAGAATCAAGCAAAGGTCAAATAATTTTCCATTTGCATCTAGGCTCATTTATATAATTCTATTTGTATGCATATATGTAGGGGGAGCATCATGTAGAGAGGAAGCATTTAAATAGGGGGAGCAATTAGAGTATATCATTGATCAAATACATTTAACACGGTCAAAATCTTAAATATATGTTTGTTATCATCAAAGGGGGGAGATTGTATGAATATGCGCTTATATGTTTTTGTTTGATGATAATAAACATATATATTCATTTAAATGTATTTGGTAATGTACTATTTTGTTTTTCATAGATTAAATAAATATTTGTTGAATATAATAAATTACACAGAATTTGAATTCAAACAGAACAAGTTACACAAAATTTGAATTCAAACAGAAATTTTATTCAAACAAATATTTATTACAATCTTAAATAGTACAAATTCAAGCTCTCATTATACATATACATTTTTGATTACATCACAATTCAGTTTTACATTAATAACCTCACTACATATCACTCACACTCGTATTTTGTTTTCAACTGCATTCCAGTTTGAATCCAGCATCCGAGCAATCTGCAAAAATATTCACTAACGCAGTAAAATTGAAAAAGAAATATTTTTGCAATTTAAAATGAAATATGATTTTTGAAAGTATTATTTGCCTCAGTTATTTAGGTTGTTCGTCAAAATTTACATTTGAATTCATCACACACGAACAGTGTGACATGCACAGTGTATCACTGTACATGCCACAAGGCCGTGCACATCAATATACACTTGATAATGCTACAGGGACAGGTGAGCACAGGTCAAACCCAAATGAAAAGCCGGGTTCAACTCACGTGCAATATATTCAAAATCACGACACGAACACAAGGTCAAACCCGAGTTTTGAAACTGGGTTCAACACAAGGCAGCATGACATGAATGCAACAAAGACCAACAGCAAAATGGACTGCAACAATCATGTATGCAGACCAGACCAGACCAAACTACAAAGAACATCAACTATGCAACAATGTGCACAACAATGAAAGCAACATGACCACCAGAATCTCAAACAAATGCAAGCGACTCAAGCAACAAGTTTACAAAGGCAGTATGAACAAGTGAAGCATCTGTGTCAAAGCATAGCAAATGTCAACATGAAGTATATGCAATTCGAAGTAATAAAGATTACAGCAAAATCCAGTGCCAACAGGTACAAGGATCAATGAAGTGAGACACAAGACATGCAAGACCAAAGTGCAACATACTTCAATAATCAAGTTCAGGTCAGACCAATCACTGCAATGATACAAGAAACTCATGGAATGGCAGACACACATGAACATGGATGAGAAGGCCACAAAGATAACAGCCAGTGCCAACAAATGTCCAGAGACCAAGTTCATATGCAAAGTGCAGACCAATCAAAGACACCATACGCAAATGCTCAAATTCAGGTGGACAACATATCAAATGAACTAATGAATCAACTGCAATGCAACACAAATGTGTTCACATGAACCAAGCTACATACACCAAATCTAACAGTAGTGCCAAGAAACTCAAGTGCTACCAGATAACAAACAAGCATGAAACAGTTGTGAACAATGCACAGCTAGTCCAAACATGTATCAGAGAGCATATGCATCAACTATAAGCAGATGCAACTCGACTAACAATAAATAGTGTACAACATCAAAGCCAGTTCAATGTGGAAAGTAACCAGAAACAAGGGTAAACAACACATTACAACAGTACGAGTGACACCACAGTGCATAGAAGACTCAATGCACAGCGAGTATGCAACAGAATTTCAAATGAAGCAAATCCAACTTTATATGCAAATAAACAGTGCAGTGATAAAGATGCAAGTGATAGTGAATATGTACAAGTGCAGTGTTCAAGACAAAGCAAGCAAGTTCGACAAGCAGCAAACAATAATTAACGTCCAGAAATTCACGTCACAAACCAATTTCAAGTTGAACGAATTCAATGGCCGAAGTAATTCACGGTAAAAGCCGAAGTCAGAATTTTCGAAAATAGGATGCTAAAGTCAAGTCAGAGAATTCAACGAAAATCAAATTCGTATCTTTGAAAAAGCCAGCAAAGTAGAATAGGAAAGTTTCTGCTGTATCAATCAAGAGAAAATCGAAAGTTTGAAAATCAAAGCCGTGCGTATCAAGGTGAAGTTATATCAGGAAAGCCGTGTGTATCAAGTTGTAAAAAATTAGGAAAGTGATGAAGTCGTGTTAATGAACACGAACGAAAGCAAGTGGATTCGAATTCATATAAATACAAAACGCAAAGAATCATCATAGGCATCGAGTTAAAAAGCAAACAATCAAACCAGCAACGAAAAGATTACATACCACAACAGTGAACTCGATCATCTCAAAGCAACCAAGTCCAAATTTCATAAAACAATCAAAGGAGCAGCTGCGAACAAGCGACGCAAGCCATCGGTCATCAGAGAACGAGCGTGAGAAAGAGCAACGCAAGTCAGAGAATCAATCATCAGAACAAAGCCCCAAATTTCACAGAAAAGGGAACGAAGCCCTAATTCGACAAAGAGGAACGGCTAGAACAAGTGGATCGGGTTAAAAATAAAGAGGCCGACATTTTTCACAAGCAAAAGAAAAAGGAACGGGGAAATTCAATTGGGCCGACATTATTATAATAAAAGGGTTTTTATTTAGGGTTTAATTTTTAAAGGGGGTTTTTTAAGTTTTATTTTGAGCAAAAATTAGGAATTCAAGTTTATATTTTAATTTTTGCTCCTGTGTTTATTTTTGAAGTCTGATTTTCTTTTCGAGTCAAAGAATTTGTAAATCACCACCTAGGTTGTAGGTAGTGTCAGATTTTCTAGTTAGAATTAGTTCAGTAGCAGGGTGTGCGAGTTTGCAAAACTCTATAGGCGGAGCAGAGTTTGCGAGTAAGCGAAACTCTATAGGCGGAGCAGGGTGTGCGAGTCTATGAGAGTGTTTGTGAGCGGGAGCAAAAGGGTTTGCGAGTCTAGTAGAGTGTTTGTAAGTGGGATACTGTTTAATTCTAATAGAAATATGAGAATGCAGCAGTAGGCGGGGGTTGCCGAAGCTGGGTAAATTTTGTGTGTGATTTACTTTTCAGCATATTTATTTCTGCAGTTTGTTTTTACGTTTAAATCGAGAAAATTTGCTATAACCCTATTCACCCCCCCTTTAGGGTTAATCTAGATCCTACAGGTGGTATCAAAGCACGGTATTTTTCTTTAACTCTAGAGTCATGAATCCACTAGATAATACTTTTGTTGATGGTCGTTCCAATATTATTCCTTCTATTTTTGATGGAACATATTTTTTGAACTGGAAATTGAAAATGGAATTTTATTTAAAATCTGTTAATATTAAATGTTGGGATATTATTGAAAATGGGTGTGATATAACAAATAAGGAAATTCTCTCGATTAATGCTCTTGCTATGCATATATTATATTCTCATATTAATCGTGATAATTTTTAGGTCGTCTCTTATTGTGAAAATGCACAGAAAATCTGGAATACTCTCGATGCAATATATGGTGCAAAAGTCAACTGTAATGAGATGTCCTCCACAACCGACTCAGTTAAAGAAATGTGCTTAACAAGATTGGTAAATAACAGTTGTGACGAGGATGATAATGATGGAGCAGTCTAGCTGACATTACCAATGAAGAAACTCAAAAGGAGGAACCGCAAATACGGAAATCCAGCTCTAAATCAAAAATTAAAAAATAGAGAGCATAATATGAAGCCAAGCGAGGTATTAAAAATCACTCACTCTGAATTACTTATTTATTTCCACGAAGTGAATGCCTGTTTTGAAAGACTTAGGGAGAAGTATGCCAAACTTGAATCACAAAAAGATACTTTGATAGAATTAAATGAACAACTCGAAAAATTAGTTAAAACCTATCAAAGTAAGATCCCTAAGTGTGATAAGTGTCCAACATTCGAAAAGGAAATTAAAAAATCAGAAATCAATATAAAATCACTTGAAAAAGAAATTCTAATTTTAAAAGAGAATGAAAATACTAGGAGAGAGGATTCTATTAAAAAGTGCACACAATTATTGAATGAAAATGAATCTCTCAAAATGCAAGTCCAACAATTGTCAATAACTTTAGATAAATTTTCAAAAAGTGAGAAATCGTTGAATCTGCTATTAGGGAAGCAAACTGTTAATACAGCGAGACAAGGACTTGGATATAATCAATCTGAAAATATTGAAAGCAATATTAATCAAGAAAAGTCCATGTGCACAATTTGTAGAAAATATGGACACGATCACAACAATTGTTGGTATTGACCCAAACATGTGAAAACCATACCAATTTGGGTTCCAAAAGGCACAAAAATAAAATCTCTCAATGTTAAACAAATTTGGGTGCCAAAAGGAACATATATAAACAGTTTTGGGTCTCCACAAAATTATTTGTCTAAATCTTCTGCCACTAACAACCATGGACCTATAAAAACAAATAGGTCACATAAATCTTTTCCCGTGTAGGTGTGGTGGCAGGCTAAGGAACAACAACGATGTTCTCTGGATTTTGGCTGTTCCAGAAACACAACGGGCAACAAAGCAAAGTTCCTTAGCTTAGTACAAAGGTGACAGAATCACAATGGGGAACCATGAAAAATTATCGTAAAGGTAAAACAGGTGAAGGTATACTTATCTGATCGATATATTAATTGTGATAATCTGTACCGTATTCTGAATGAAATCAGCCAATGTTGAGATGTTGTAAAGAGATGATTTTTTGATTCTGACTTGGTTTACACAATTAGCCAATTATATTGATGCCAAAAACACCATTCTTTGAATTACTTCATACATATTTGTTTGGATTAAACATTGTGTTTTGGTGGATACATTTGGTCATAATTCGGCTAACTCTATATTCTCAGTTTCTGATTGTTTACATGGCTTCAATTCAAATCCAAAGAATGTCATTTAAATTGTTGCTAAAATTGGGGTTTGAAATTTTTGATGCACACTTCATGGTCTAGTTTATCAATTTTAGTTAGTGATATTTTGTATTGAAAGAGAAACTCAGATGCAGATTACATAGGTAATCTAGTTGATAGAAAAATTACTGGTTGAACGTGATTTTTGAGACATTTAGTAATTGCATCGTGTTTCAAAGAAAATATCTGCATATTTTTCATAATTTTCAAATAGCAGAAAATTTTCTCACATAATCCCTTCGTGAAAATAATTGTTTGACCATATTTTCAGATTAGTCATTTTTATTTGATTTTAAATGACAAAGTTTGACTAATCCGACTCCCTACTAATTGTCAAAAAGATAAACAATGATTGAAAAGGTGATAAGTGTTGATATTTAACATACATTACTCAAAAGAGTATATTTGGAAAATTTCTTTAGGAATTCAAACAAGAGTTATAAAACTTTTTGTTGGGTAAAGATTCCATGACCATTTCTTTATCTATCATATTTCTATCGACCATGGTTTATCAAATCTTAAATATAGTTTGTCGATATGTGGTACTATAATCAGGGATCATTTGTTTTTCATGTCACATTTTTTTTGTAAAAATAAATAAATATCCAAAGTATTCACTCTCATTTAAAAGTCCTCACAGTTATGCATGGGTGAATTACTTGGATTTTTTATTATGTGCTTCCATGCTCATTTAAAAGTCCTTACGGTTATGCATGTATGGAACGCATATCAAAATTAATTGATTAAATAGACAAGTTGATTCTAATCCCATTTAAAGTCCTCACGGTCATGCGTGGTTAGAAGATACTTGATTTCATTTTTTAAAATTAAATTGGAATACTACTAAATAAAAGTCCTAACGGTTATGCATGATTAGTAGATATTCAAATTCCTGATATAAATGTACCACAAGTTGATACAATTGTATGATTTTAAATTAGAACATCATTTCCATTATTTCTAAAAGTGGAATATGCGCCTAACAAGGGTAGTTATGATTTTTGTTTGATTTTATTGAAGTTAAATATTTATATTCAATTTGAGTTTAATGTTGGATTAATATTGATCACTTAATCTCTATTTTTCTCTAACACTATTATTCTTTTGCTGATAACAAAAGGGGGAGAGAAAAGTTAAGATTTTGTCAAATAGAATCAAGCAAAGGTCAAATAATTTTCCATTTGCATCTAGGCTCATTTATATAATTCTATTTGTATGCATATATGTAGGGGGAGCATCATGTAGAGAGGAAGCATTTAAATAGGGGGAGCAATTAGAGTATATCATTGATCAAATACATTTAACACGGTCAAAATCTTAAATATATGTTTGTTATCATCAAAGGGGGGAGATTGTATGAATATGCGCTTATATGTTTTTGTTTGATGATAATAAACATATATATTCATTTAAATGTATTTGGTAATGTACTATTTTGTTTTTCATAGATTAAATAAATATTTGTTGAATATAATAAATTACACAGAATTTGAATTCAAACAGAACAAGTTACACAAAATTTGAATTCAAACAGAAATTTTATTCAAACAAATATTTATTACAATCTTAAATAGTACAAATTCAAGCTCTCATTATACATATACATTTTTGATTACATCACAATTCAGTTTTACATTAATAACCTCACTACATATCACTCACACTCGTATTTTGTTTTCAACTGCATTCCAGTTTGAATCCAGCATCCGAGCAATCTGCAAAAATATTCACTAACGTAGTAAAATTGAAAAAGAAATATTTTTGCAATTTAAAATGAAATATGATTTTTGAAAGTATTATTTGCCTCAGTTATTTAGGTTGTTCGTCAAAATTTACATTTGAATTCATCACACACGAACAGTGTGACATGCACAGTGTATCACTGTACATGCCACAAGGCCGTGCACATCAATATACACTTGATAATGCTACAGGGACAGGTGAGCACAGGTCAAACCCAAATGAAAAGCCGGGTTCAACTCACGTGCAATATATTCAAAATCACGACACGAACACAAGGTCAAACCCGAGTTTTGAAACTGGGTTCAACACAAGGCAGCATGACATGAATGCAACAAAGACCAACAGCAAAATGGACTGCAACAATCATGTATGCAGACCAGACCAGACCAAACTACAAAGAACATCAACTATGCAACAATGTGCACAACAATGAAAGCAACATGACCACCAGAATCTCAAACAAATGCAAGCGACTCAAGCAACAAGTTTACAAAGGCAGTATGAACAAGTGAAGCATCTGTGTCAAAGCATAGCAAATGTCAACATGAAGTATATGCAATTCGAAGTAATAAAGATTACAGCAAAATCCAGTGCCAACAGGTACAAGGATCAATGAAGTGAGACACAAGACATGCAAGACCAAAGTGCAACATACTTCAATAATCAAGTTCAGGTCAGACCAATCACTGCAATGATACAAGAAACTCATGGAATGGCAGACACACATGAACATGGATGAGAAGGCCACAAAGACAACAGCCAGTGCCAACAAATGTCCAGAGACCAAGTTCATATGCAAAGTGCAGACCAATCAAAGACACCATACGCAAATGCTCAAATTCAGGTGGACAACATATCAAATGAACTAATGAATCAACTGCAATGCAACACAAATGTGTTCACATGAACCAAGCTACATACACCAAATCTAACAGTAGTGCCAAGAAACTCAAGTGCTACCAGATAACAAACAAGCATGAAACAGTCGTGAACAATGCACAGCTAGTCCAAACATGAATCAGAGAGTATATGCATCAACTACAAGCAGATGCAACTCGACTAACAATAAACAGTGTACAACATCAAAGCCAGTTCAATGTGGAAAGCAACCAGAAACAAGGGTAAACAACACATTACAACAGTACGAGTGACACCACAGTGCATAGAAGACTCAATGCACAGCGAGTATGCAACAGAATTTCAAATGAAGCAAATCCAACTTTATATGCAAATAAACAGTGCAGTGATAAAGATGCAAGTGATAGTGAATATGTACAAGTGCAGTGTTCAAGACAAAGCAAGCAAGTTCGACAAGCAGCAAACAATAATCAACGTCCAGAAATTCACGTCACAAACCAATTTCAAGTTGAACAAATTCAATGGCCGAAGTAATTCACAGTAAAAGTCGAAGTCAGAATTTTCGAAAATAGGATGCTAAAGTCAAGTCAGAGAATTCAACGAAAATCAAATTCGTATCTTTGAAAAAGCCAGCAAAGTAGAATAGGAAAGTTTCTGCTGTATCAATCAAGAGAAAATCGAAAGTTTGAAAATCAAAGCCGTGCGTATCAAGGTGAAGTTATATCAGGAAAGCCGTGTGTATCAAGTTATAAAAAATTAGGAAAGTGATGAAGTCGTGTTAATGAACACGAACGAAAGCAAGTGGATTCGAATTCATATAAATACAAAACGCAAAGAATCATCATAGGCATCGAGTTAAAAAGCAAACAATCAAACCAGCAACGAAAAGATTACATACCACAACAGTGAACTCAATCATCTCAAAGCAACCAAGTCCAAATTTCATAAAACAATCAAAGGAGCAGCTGCGAACAAGCGACGCAAGCCATCGGTCATCAGAGAACGAGCGTGAGAAAGAGCAACGCAAGTCAGAGAATCAATCATCAGAACAAAGCCCCAAATTTCACAGAAAAGGGAACGAAGCCCTAATTCGACAAAGAGGAACGACTAGAACAAGTGGATCGGGTTAAAAATAAAGAGGCCGACATTTTTCACAAGCAAAAGAAAAAGGAACGGGGAAATTCAATTGGGCTGACATTATTATAATAAAAGGGTTTTTATTTAGGGTTTAATTTTTAAAGGGGGTTTTTTAAATTTTATTTTGAGCAAAAATTAGGGAATCAAGTTTATATTTTAATTTTGGCTCCTGTGTTTATTTTTGAAGTCTGTTTTTCTTTTCGAGTCAAAGAATTTGTAAATCACCACCTAGGTTGCAGGTAGTGTCAGATTGTCTAGTTAGAATTAGTTCAGTGAGCAGGGTGTGCGAGTTTGCAAAACTCTATAGGCGGAGCAGAGTTTGCGAGTAAGTGAAACTCTATAGGCGGAGCAGGGTGTGCGAGTCTATGAGAGTGTTTGTGAGCGGGAGCAAAAGGGTTTGCGAGTCTAGTAGAGTGTTTGTAAGCGGGATACTGTTTAATTCTAATAGAAATCTGGGAATGCAGCAGTAGGCAGGGGTTGCCGAAGCTGGGTAAATTTTGTGTGTGATTTACTTTTCAGCATATTTATTTATGTAGTTTGTTTTTACGTTTAAATCGAGAAAATTTGCTATAACCCTATTCACCCCCCCTCTAGGGTTAATCTAAATCCTACAATCATTTGAAATTTTCATAGTGAGAATGCAAATGTTTTTCTTCCTAATTCCTTCAAAGATAATATTTGACTTATTATCTTCGATGTGACACTTATCTTTTTCAAATTTAATTTTATATCCTTTATCACATAGTTGACTTATACTAAGCAAATTATGTTTTAAATTCCTAATTAGCAAAATATCATAAATAAGAGGAGTTTTAGAATTACCGACATTGCCGATGCCAACCACATATCTTTTTGAATTATCTCCAAAGTTGACCAATCAACCATCTTGATATATAAAGCAATTGAGTATCTCGTGATTTCTAGTCATGTGCCTTGAACAGCCACTACCAACTATCCATTTATCTTTCTCAATTTGCACGGTTTGTCCATTGGTTGTTGATTCTTCAAAAGCCATGTAACATGTGTATTCGTACATAACAAACCAATTCGGTAGATAACTTGATTTTTCATAAAAACTATATGCAGACTTATGATACTTTGATGAAATGCATAAATTCAAATTAGTATTAAAAAAATTCATAAAAATGCCATTTTTAAATTTTCAAGTTTCAGATTACAAAAACTATGAAAACCTCGCTCGATACCAATTGAAAGGGAGTGTAGATTAAGAATCTTAAGGATGATTTAACACTAAAGGGGGGGTGAATAGTGTTTAATGGATTCTAAGACTTATATGGACTAATTTAAAGTTATGATATAAACAAATGCAGAACTTAATCATAGAACAATCACAGAATCAAACATAGATGCAGAAAGTAAATAAAAAGCAGTAAAGGGAAAGAATACACTGGATTTTATACTGTTCGGAGTTACCCTACATCCAGTCCCGTACCAAGGCAAACCACCTCAAATAGATTTTTATTATACCGATGTCGATATACCATTCCTCAATTTCTAAAGGCCTATAAGTACCCTCTTGTCTCACGAGTCTGGGGCAAATCTCTTGATTTATGGGCTATAAGATTACCCAATTGATTTCTAGGTACAACCACACCTTATAAAGAGACTCGATAAACTTTTGATTACAAATTGATCCCATAACTCTGAATAGCACTTTGATCTTCGAGAGAGGGCAGAGAATCAAATAAAAATGAGATTCTAATTTGATTCACTTGAGAATTCGGCAAAATTTCAGCACGATCTTAAAAATATGAAAATTATAGAATATGGATTTATGGAGAAGAAGTGAAGAAAATATGAAAATAAATAGTGAATCCTATTTATAAAGCACCAATGGTCATAACCATTCATGAAGAGATTTAAATGAATAGACACTTCTTTTGAATTCAATGGCCACCATGTCAACATGGGGTATCCCATGATGTCGGCATCCCTATGTAAAAAACAATGTAAAATTTGTTTTTGAAAATGAAGTTTAAAGCAAGAGTTTATTTTAAAACAAAAACAAATAATATTTTTGGGCTAATTTTTTTTTTAAAAAGATAATTTTAAGGCTAAAATAATTTGAAAAGCAGTTTTGAAAATCATTTTGAAAAACCATTTTGAAGTAGTTTTGCAAGCTTCTTCCTGCAGAATATCTCATCACATCAGGACTCGAGAACTTGTACAAAACCAGGATGTTCGTAGGTTTGTAAGCCACTTGTCGTAGGTTTGTAAGCTACTTGTCGTGGGTTTGTAAGCCACTAAGAAGGTAGAAATGGGTCCCATGCGAAATGAAATTCGGAATGAAGATTTCCATGCTATTATGAAGTTTTAACAAAAAAACTAGACACATATCTTGAAATCTTGATCTTGATACTCATGAGTCTTCAAACTTGATTTCTTCATTCTTGATCTTGATATTGTACAGTCTTCAATAATCAGTTTCTGCCTTATATATATCCCGTATAATAATATTCATATATATATATAGATAATAGTGTTAGTATATAAATTATAATAAAATAAGTTACAAATGCTGTTGTCATCAAAACTGCTATCTCTAGTTCATAACACTAATGTGTTATTTACGTATATTAATATTAGTTTTACATATTTTAGATGAGTTTCCTTGGGTTGAGACTGATATCTTGCATAGAGACATACACTATGTATTATATCAAATCTACTAGCAGAAATATAGAGCAGTGATCCAATCATACCTCTATATAAATTTTGGTCTACGTCATTTGAATTTTCTTCCTTATCTAATTTTTAATTTGTTGCCATAGGAGTTGGCTTACCACTGGTATTTGTCATACCAAATTTCTTAACTAAATCTTTAGCACATTTTTCTTAACTCATGAAAATACCATTACTTAATTGTTTTATTTGTAATCCTAAAAAGTAATTTTGGTTCCCATGTGACTCATTTCAAATTTCTCAGTCATTGTTGAAAATTCTTTATTTAATTGTTCATTGGTTGAACCAAAAATAATATTGTCTATATATATATTTGTATTAGTTAAATATCATAATTATTTCTTTTAATAAATAGATTGCTATCTACTTCCTATTTAAAAATTAGACTATAGTAAATAGGATTTAAATATATCATACTATGCTCTAGGAGCCTGTATTAAACAATATAGAGCTTTCTTCAATTTATAAAGATGATTTGGAAATTTTTCATCTTCAAATAGAGGAGGTTGTTTTAAATAAACATCTTGTTAATAGAACCATTTAAAAAGCACTTTTAACATTCATTCGAAATAAATTACGATTTGAAAAGCGAGTAAGGTTCCTATTGCTTCTAATCTAACTATGGGTACAAAGGTTTCATCAAAATCTATATCTTCTTCTAGACAATAAACTTTAGCGACTAAACGTGCTTTATTTCTTACAACTTCTCTATTCATTCATTTTATCTCTACATACCCATTTAGTTTCTATTGTAGATTTATCCTCAGGTCTTACGACTAATTCCCAAACATCATTTCCTGTAAACTGATTCAATTTCTCTTACATAGCAAGGGTCCATGAATCATCTGATAATGCTTCCTTTAGATTTTTAGTTTCAATAGTTGAAATAAAATTGACATTACTAATTTTGTTTAATTGATTTCTTTTTTTTTTACAACAGATTATATATTTCCTAGAACATTTTCTATAGGATAATCTTTCAAAAATTTATTCTCTTATTTGGATGTAAATTTTCGAAATTATTACTACTTTCATCATTAGTAGATTCATTTATTTTATCAACATTTTCTTCTTCATCAATACTAGTATTATTAATTTTAAAATTTTCATCAAATGAAATATGTAATGTCTCTTCAATAGTATTAGTTCTAGTATTGAAAACTCTATAAGCGTTACTTCTCTTTGAATATCCAATAAAAATACCTTTATTTGACTTAGCATCAAATTGATGTAAATTTTCTTTAGTATTTGGTATAAAACTTTTACAACCGAAAACTCTAAAGTATGATACTTTAGGCTTTTTATTGTAAAATAATTTGTATGGTATTTTCTCAATTAAAGGTCTTATTAAAATTCTATATAATATATAACATGCTGTTGCAACCGCACCAACCCAATTTTTTTTGGTAAATTACTATCATTTAAGTTTGAGCGCACTCTTGAATCGTTCTCTTCTTACATTCGACTACTCCATTTTGTAAATGTGTTCTTGGAAATGAAAAATTATAGGTAATACCTTTCTTATTATAAAATATGCAAAACTATCATTTTTGAATTCTCCATCAAGATCACTTCGAATTGTTTTGATTTTAATACGCATTTGATTTTTTTTCTTTTAACAAAAAATTTGGACATTTCAAAAGCATCAGTTTTAGGTTTTAGGAACATCGTCCACGTAAACCTAGAAAAATCTTCTACGATTAGAAATACATATTTATTATGATTTATAGACTGTATTTGCGAATGACCAAAAAGATCTAAGTAAAGAGTTCAAGGGGTTATATGTAGAAATTATACCTTTTGACTTTAAGGAACTTTTTCTAAGTTTTTCTAATTGACACGCAATTCAAAAATTGTTAACTACAAAACTTATTTTTGGAAAACCCCTAACTTGATCATTTTTAACCATTTTAGAAACGTATTTGAAATTCAAATGACCAAACCTTCTATGTCAAATCCTGGGATCAATTGATTTAGCCAAAAAAATTATCATTTAATACTTTCATACTTTATATATAGATGTTTCTTTTCCTAATTCCTTTAAAAATAATGTTTGACTCGTTATCTTCAAATGACCCTTATCTTTTTCAAATTTAATTTTATAGTCTTTATAACATAATTGACTACTGCTTAACTGGTAATGTTGTAAATTCTTAACTATCAAAACATTAGAAATGGTAAAAGTTTTAGAATTACCCACATTGTTGATGCCAATCACATATCCTTTGTCTCCAAAACTGACCGATTCACCTTCTTTGTAAATGATACCCTTCAAGAACTCTGGATTTCCAGTCATGTGCCTTGAGCATCAACTATCTAATATCCATTTATCCTTTTAATGTGTCTAGTTTGATCATCGAGCGTATGTTCATCAAAAGCCATGTAACATATATATTCCTGCAATTTATACCTTTTAAATGATCAAGTGGCTTTTCATAAAGAATGGATGAAAATTTGCGAAACAATGTTATGTTGATTTTGCAAAATTTCTTTTCAAAAATAGTGTTAAAAATATAACCAATAACTTTTCCATAAAAAACTTTTCAAAAATCAAATTATGAATACTTTAAAAACTAATGCTCTGGTACCAAATGTTAGTTTGCGGAAGATGGATCTTTTGGCTAATTTAACACTAGAGGATGGGTGAATAGTGTTTAATGATTTTGTGAATCTTTTTAAATTCTATTAAGATTATAATTAAATAATGTCGAATCAACAATCGTAGATGAAAACATAGATAGATATAAATGAAGTAAAAGTAAAGAGTTGGAGAGATCACGTCAGGAATTTTTGTACTAATTCGGAGTTACCCTACATCCAGTACAATTTATTATATAGATTTCTTTTTAAATAACAAAGTCAATACAATCTCAATTTCAAGGCTACGAGACACACTCTCTAGATTTTTCGAGCTTTGGGTACACTTACTGGAGTTGGACGGGACAACAACGTACCCACTTGGATCTAAATGGGACACCAACCACACCCACTTGATTCAAACGGGACAACAGCACACCCACTTGGATATTAGGGACATCAAGCGCACCCAAGAGTATAAGAGTATGATTTCATAGAATTAACAGACCCGGTTTCTTGATCTTGAGTATAAATAATCCTATAACATCTTGAATATCACTTCGATCTTATTTTGGGTGGTAGAGATCAGGAAGATCACAGTGTAATTGATAGAGAATCAAATAATAAAGTTTGAATTTGATTTTGATTGAATTTAAGAATATTTGAGAAGATTTTTTTTTTAAATCAAGAGAGTAAAAGCGGAGAGAAAGAATGAGAAGTTAGTTAAAAAAATTCATTCAAAAATCCTCCTATTTATGGAGAATAAAAGTTATGACCATTCACAAAGAGATATGACGAAAACATACTTCCATCCAAATTTGGATTTCAAAATTTCTATTTATCGACATATACTAATTTTGGGACATGTCGATATACCCTTTGTAATTTTGAAAATCATTTATTCTATTTATTTTTGAAAATCTGAAGCTTTGTAAATTATTTCAATACTTTGTACACTCATCTATACATATTTTAATCATGTAAAAACTTAAGAAAACTTTATTTAAATATTTTTAAATATATAAAGGATTTAAATATGAATTTCTTTTGAAAATAATATATATAAAATATAAGTGAATATATATTAAAGTCAAAGTACAATAAATGTTACAATATACTTATAAACATTTAGAAAGCATAAACTATAACAAAGTTCAATATATTTAAAACTATATTAAAAATATTAAATACTTAAAAACTTAATTACTTAAAATATAATAATTTTGTAAATAAAATCAAAAGTTAGAAAACATTTGAAGGCCATTTTCAAAGATCATTTGAAAATAGGGATTCTTTAAAATCAAATTTGAAATTCAGAATATTTGAAAACCATTTAAAATTAAAGAATAGGTAATAAAGCATTTTTAAAAATGAAGAGAGAGAGAGATTAAAGAAGTGATATCAGAGTTTTAACAATAATCTATGACTCTATAACTAGATATGTTGAATCTTCAATACTCATGAGTCTTGAATCTCTAACTCTTGAATCTCTTTATCAACCTCTTAAATCTGCTCTTGATACTATACAGTCTTCTTAATCAACATATATATAATATCATGCACCATATTAAACATAACTTGATAAAAACATTAGTATTTATATTTTATATGATTTCATATGGTTTTTGTCATCAACTAATGCGTAAGTACTAACAGGAGTAATCTTAAGCAGCTATCTTTGATTACAAGCGAGTTTAGTCACTTAACCACACTATATACTAATTGTTATATGTGTATAGTATTTATTGTACACATTATGCAGTAATATAGTTGAATAGATTTGGACTCGTATGTTCATATGACATTTTACCTTGTTTAAACAAGATGACATTCAAAATGTGAGTCGTTCATTTATACCTTTGTTGTTAAACTTTGTAAAGTGACCTTAACTATAAGTTAACATGTGTTACAGTAAAGTGTACTTGAATATGAACATTTGGCAGAGTGTATAAATTTAAATGATATTTTTAACTAGATTAATGAATTTGAAAATCATGTGTTTAAAATATAATGTTTAACTAAACTTTACAAATTCAATGTTTTTTAAAATGAAACTAAGTTAACCTGATGTTTTGTATGTACACTCTTAGGTTATAATAAAGTATATCATATGAGGAGATAGGTTGTCATGATTTTGAGAATTTAAGTAACATGAAATTAAAGATGTCTTTAAAGGAATTTTGTAATAATTTTCTCCTTATGAAGCAAAATGTCTAATGAAGCTAATTTACTTCAAATTTTATGTACATAATTTGGTAAGATGGAGTATATTACATAGAAAAATGATTATTATATCTAAGTGGTTCGTAAAGCTAAGTAACATTAGGTTAAAGAGAAGTTATAACACTTTTATTTCTTGATATTACATATATTCCTATAAATCATTAGGAGTTTGTGATGTTGTTTTGGAATGAGAATGAATATCTTTTGGCTAGAAGGAAAATATATAAATTCATATAAGTTAGGGGTTGTTATGTTAGGTAAAGGCAACAACTAGTGGTAACATTTGCTTGATTTTTTTTCATTTCTTGTACTTGACACAAATACCATTAATTTATGAAATCAAGTTATGTATAAAAAGATAGTTTCATAGTGTGACTTTGACTTATCAACAATTGGCTTTCGAAGGGTGAATTATAATTTGACTTAGGAAGGATAAAAAAGAGATGTGATTTCAACTGGTTTGGCAATTACTCGATGATACTCGACGATATATGTTTTCTTCCTTACAAAAGGACTTGATTTTGTTAACTGGAAATGCATTGAATAAGAATATTAAGATGGCCGAAATTGGGAAAGTATATTGAAGTGTGACTTTGAGCGATGTTATATTGAAAAATATAATGAGTTAAATGGAATATTGATGTCTTTAAAACCCACAAGGATAAATGCATTGGAAGGAAACTCAGAGATGACCAAAGAGGGCAAGAATTAAGATAGGATCGATCATTTGGTCATTACGATTCATATCTATCTAGTTTAGAGATATTTCTGGTATATCTAGTATAGCGATATATGCTTCTACGGTTCTTAAATATATCTAGTCAAGGGATATGCTTTATCAAGTAATTATGGGATTGTTATATAGCATTTGAGCCGAGTGACTTCTTGATGAATCTGGACTCCAAGTTAATGGAGAAATGGATCAATAACCATAGAGATGTCTGGAATGATTAAAAGAAGAACAAAAGTTTGAACAAGAATTGTGCAAGAAAATCATGTCAGTGCCGACATGATTAATCATGTCCATAATTCAACATGTCGGCACCAACTTGTTTGGATGGGGGCACCACTTCTGAGTAGTAGGTGGAGATGCCTTGTTCTTGTAGAAAAAGACAAGACTCGTATATGACAAATCTTGTCTGTACTGACATAATTTATAGATGCAATTTTGTCAACAAAGCTGGAGACTTGAATATTTGGATAGATATGAACGAAAATCGATGATAGAAGATGCAAAATCATTTTGGCACCAACACGATTATGTTGGTACCAATATATTTGAGCAACGTGTTTTACTGTAACAACCCGCACTTTCCGACACACAGATCCAAAGCCTAATGTGACATTCGGACTCACGTCATGCTAAGAAATACAAGATATTAGGTTTTGAAAACATTATATGGAATAATTATAAAGGTAAGTTCCAAGACATTCTACACTTTCAGATCTCACAATAGAAAAAATTAAAATATAAGTAATAAAAAATAGACATTTTGGAAAACAATCTCCAAAATACTTTATTTTCCATATACACTGTTTCAAAGCACAATATATGTTTTACAGACTATAATACATTAAATAACTACATGATAGACAACAGAGAATATGGGAACTCCAATGTGAAGCTCCTTTCTTGACATACTATGTCCAATCAACTATTAACGTGTCATCCCATGGTGGAAAAAATAGAAAGGAGCGAGTGGCTCAGACAAAAGTCTGATGAATGAGTACGAGTTTAATATGTAATGATCATATGCAGTTACTTCAATACTACTCTAGATGGTATAGGATGTGATACACGTACGTGCCCATGAATTCCTAAGGTCTGTTATCTAAAGATTCTTTTCTACTACATTTCTACACCATAATTTGTTTAGGCTAATACAATGGATTGAACTAAAGATCGAATCTCATGTCTAACGTTCGACCACCACTCCTAGAGCTACTAAATCATGTAAACTGGGTCGTAATGCTCCTAACCATGAAAAAACTGCCACTAGGCTACCGTGGGCTAAATTCCCACTACTATCACTGCTACTATGCTATTGTGGGATAAGCTCCCACTAGTATCACCGCCACTAGGCTACTGGGAACATACCGTCTTACATGCCTGGAGTGAAAGAACTTGCACAGTCGAATTATCGCAATGTCTCATCATCTACATTTGCTTCCACCTCTCGATCATAGTGTTGGCCTCTTATTGCATGCTTCGGGTCCTCTTCTCTAATTGTGTCACGTGCATCATGAATTTGTGAATACTAGGCCTCCCGTGTTGCCGAACCCACTCCATCAGGCATCTATACCGGCTGCACTCCCACCGTTGGAACCTCTCGTATGTGCTATTTGTGAAAATATACCATCTCGAATCGACTAATATCCTAAATTGGTAAACAATATTTACCCATCAATGCCACGACCTAGCATCCGCTGTTTGGGAACCAGCTTCCCTACAAGTCATAACATGCATTGTAACGACCGCAAATTTATCACTTGGGTAAATGATATATAGTTTTGAAATAATCAAATTCAAGGTTTTATTACACCAACTATAAAGATCTAAACCCCAATCTTTTGATAAGAAACTTGTTTTAACATATAATTATGGAATATAGTTTCATAAATAAAGGACGTGCTTCGTACATAAATTTTCATCGATAAATAGATTTTAATAGAAAGGAGATTTTCTCAGTATTTGAGTGTACGAGTCTGGATACATATACTAATATGTCCATTTGAAAAATATTATGAAACAAAATTATTTATATTATTTTTGAAATTAAAATGTATTTATGACATCACTAGAGATGCCATCGCTTCTATACATTTCTTCAAAAATTCAAGTTAAGTTTAAATCAAATAATTGTTTTAATATGCTAATAATTCATTTTAATTAGTTATGACAGATAAGAAATCATTATAATAGTTTTGTGAAATATAAGGAAAATTGATATTGATTTATCGATACGATAATACCTTTTGTAAACATTTGTTTATTATTAATATATATATATATATGGTTTTATAATTCAAGCGATATCATTTTAGTTCATTTAAAATAATGAGAAATATATTTTCAAGTTTTTTATACTAATATATATAGTTTAACTAAAAAATGGACATGTGACCGGGATTTGGGATCGGAATTTATAACGGTTTAACATATAGAAGTTGTAAATAAATCAATACAACATTGTGATACATATACACATAAATAAATACATACACAAATGTATACACATATACATTTAATTATGTTTAGGAATTAGTCAAATCAAGCAAAGAAAATATCCAAACACATATGTATATAAACAAGCTCCTTATGTGTAAACAAGAGATAAAAACAAAGCACCACATCACATCACGAGCCAAGCACATGGAGTGGGGGGAGTGGGCTTCAT
Source organism: Allium cepa (assembly GCA_030765085.1). Taxonomy (NCBI): domain Eukaryota; kingdom Viridiplantae; phylum Streptophyta; class Magnoliopsida; order Asparagales; family Amaryllidaceae; genus Allium; species Allium cepa. The sequence continues at coordinate 187,737,081 of CM060930.1, read as the reverse complement.
GGTCGGCTAAATGGTTATGGGAGGGGATGAGGTGGAATGGTGAAGTAAGCATGGTTAGGTAAGGAAATAATATCATGATATTTTTGGTGTAAAACTTTCCAATAACTACCCACCATTCTCTTCATAATTTTACACACTATTGTACTTCATCTTCTTTCTCATTCTCAAGTTTTTCAATGGCTTCCTATCTTAAGGAAATTATGAAGAAGAAAAATTAGCAAAAATAAAATAAATTTATATATGTATATATACATTTTCAATCCACTAAAAAAACAGGCTGAAATCCACTCCTTCCCTCTCTCAAAACCCATGGCCACAACATCCTACCAACACGGCTGAGAACATCTCCACTTGCAAGCTTAGGCCGAGCCCATTCAAAGATCTAAGGCTCGATTCCGCAAGATTTGATTCGATCGTAGCGAAGATATAGTCCGTTTCCATAAGCCCAATATCCAATGAAGGCGAGAAACTTTATTCATATTATGATATATTGGATGATAAATATGTTTGGTTATGCTTGATCGCGAACCATGTTTGGATATGATAATATGTTCATTTGGATGTATAAACAATTCATGTTTAATACACGTCGAATATCACAAAGGAAATCATTTTCCTTTATTAAATGAAATGGTGTATATGAGATTTTTTATCCTCTTTAAAATGGTTTATAAATATTTTATGAGCAACAAAATCCAATTTGGTGAAGTTTGGACAAGTTATGAAAGTTAAGTCAAAAATAAGGCACATCGCGTAACGGTAGTTCGCGATTTCGCGCCATAAAGGTTTAAATCCATTTATACGATGGATTTAAAGCCGGAATTCTTTATGATAAGAATTTTCAAACTCTTTTAATCATAGTTTTCAAACAAAATAAAACGATCGAGATTTAGATTTTGAAATATGATCAAAACATGTTTTCAAAATAGTCATGCTTTGGTAACTTGAAAACTAAAGCGATAAACTCTTTAAAAGTGATATTTTCAATTCTTTAGAAATGTGGAATAAATTATATAAATATTTTAAAATGTTTTAAAAAAGATCTGATTTATTAAAATGGATTTCTACATGATAGAAAAGTCCTTTTGATCAAATAAGCCTTAAAAACGTTATTCACGGTACTTTTTAATATGTTTAGGAATATGGCTTTAAACTTTAGTATTCTTGCCTAAATCTTTTGTAAATGTTCGAATAAATAGTTAAATATTTCAAAGATGATTTGGAGGTTTTATAATTTATTTTAAAAGGTTTAATTAAATGATTTAAAGAAAAGCTGTCATAATCAAGTGACTTAATTTTGGCTCTAAAAGCCGATGAGTATACTCAAATTTTTTATTCGTAAGATCCGGATGTGTGACGACCCGGAATTTTTGGATATATGAAATTAGAATATTTAATTGATTTTAAATATTTGAAAGTTAGTTTAACTTGAATTTCAAATATCACTATTTACCTGGCAATTAAATTATTGAATTTAATAATCGAAAATTGGTTAAAATAGCGAATCTTGGTTTTTAAGCGGGTTGAAAATATTTCAAAGGCTTGGAAAATTTAAATTTATAATACTGGAGATAATAGAAGTTTTAAATTTGAATTTCAACGTGTTTTGTTCACTTTTAAAAATATATCTTTTAAATTGATATTTAAAAATAGTCTTCCAAGACATAGTCTCGGAATTCGACGAAACCAGCTCCATTGGATTCATAATAATATATTATTATCAGGTTTCAAATTTCGTAGTGTTTGGAGTTGTCGTGTGGCCGTATGATATATAAACATGTTGAAATCTATATTGAAAATTCAATATAAATAATTGGGTTCGAAAAGCTATCTTCTCCATACGATTAAATTAGGACTTGGAACCTTTTCAATTGTGTTCGGAATAGGGGTATAACATATAAACGCTTAGCGGCACGCTTTGATAGGATGTCGATATTTTGAGTTGCGATTTAAAGACGAGTTAAATTTAAATTTGAAATTCGAATTAATTTTTATATATACATATTTGTACAATCTGGTCAACCTCGGTTGAAATAATTCACATCGTTGTTTTCTTTCACCTCAGGAGCACGTGTCCTCCCTGTTAACAGGTGTTTCCCTTTTCTGTTCAAAGCATGCAACCTCCTTCTTATAAACTTATGTCTCCTCCTCTTTTCAACATTACAACCGAACCAAAGAAATTGAAAAATGGCCGAATAAAATCTTTCCCTTACCTTTTAAAAGCTCAAATTTTTTCCTCCCTCGGTTTAATGCGAGACCGCGTTTTCCTTTTATGCTATATAAACAAAATTAAAATCACAAGCTCCTCTTACCCATTTTTTCTTCAGCTGATTTTGTATCGAAAACGAAAATGACTTTAAAAGAAATGAGCCACATTCTTATTCCCTGCAACCGATTCTTGAATCGATCCTAGCTCAATGTATGCTCATGTGAAATCGAATTTGATTTCACCTCATAATCGTAGGGGTGAGGCTTGGGGATGGCTCGATCTCGAGCACGAACAAGTGAAGGCGACAACGGTTAGGGTTTGGGGTAGTCGCGATACGACATGGCGGCGCGTGAGGGTGGGCTAGATGGATGTTGATGAGGGGTCGTCGGACTTTTTTCCTTGGCGAAAGTAGTTCCTGTTCACGCCGCATACGAGAGGTTGGAGTTGCAATGGTCGTGATGATGAGGGGATGGTGCTACGTCGTGTGTTTGGGCATCTCAGGTTTAGGATTAAGCAGCAAGGTAGTTTCTATTTTCAATTTAAATATGATAGTAATAATTTCAGCAAGTTACATAAATATACAATTTATTTATTTTAATTTGATAGTGTGTATATATATATATGGACATATATACAGTAAAAACAGATATGAATATATATTTAGATAAGATTTAGGCAAGTAGGAAACTTTAAATGCTAATATAGATTATTTTTATAAGTACGTGCTTTCAAAAAAATATAATAATAGATACACACATTTTAAATCTACTAGTTTATTTTAAAATAAATGGATTATGGTGATTAACTTGTTAATTTAACTACTTAATTATTTTAGTTACTAAAGATTTCAAGGGAAAATTAGTTTAAACTAAATTATTAGTTAAAAATTAAATAAGTAAATGGTGATTAATTGTTTGATTAATTCAAGTAGTAATAAATCGTGAATTGTTTCTACAAGGTCAAAAATCGTGAAGGAAACAAGTCAAGATGGAAATGGATTGCAAACAAAACAAAGGTGAGTTAATCTCACTCATTTGGACTACCATTTAAATTTAAATAGCTAAATTTAAATTATTAAATTGATTGCAAGGATTGATGATCTATTATCAGCATGGATGTGATATTATATAGTATATATATACATATATACATATATATACATGTTGGAGTGATTGATTTCCCATATTATATAGCGGATGAGACCCTATGCGCCCCACATAATAGCGGATGACCCTTCATAACTCCATATCCCCATCGAAGTGGGATTGGTATTTTTATATTATGCTAACATCTGCGGATGCAGAGAAACAGGTTGGACGGATCCAGTTGGATTACTCAAAATGTTGAATTTATTTTTTATTCGGTAATGTGATTTATGTGATAATCTGTGATGGATTATATTGGGAATTGAAAATATTGAATGGTATGATATGACTGAATATATTTTGGGATATTAAGATATCAAAATATAAAGAATGGTTTCTTGAATAAATTAAAAAGAGAACTTTTAAGTAAAATAATTCAGCTAATTTGGACAAATTTAAGAATGAAATTTGAAAGAAATAAAAGTTGATTTTAAATTCTAATAAATAAATTCCGAGGATGGAAAAGAGATTTTTGAATAAATAGAAATTAATGAATTTTAAGAATTTAGGTGGTATTGTTTAAAAATTAAAGAATTTATTTTTAAATTCAGGATTTAAGTGGTTTGGGAAGAAATAAAAGGAGAATTTTGAAATACAGTATGAAAATGATATTTTCCGTTTAAATAAGATTTTAAATCATAATAGAAGTAAAATCTGAAATTAATGGGTTTTGTATAAAATTGAGTAAGTAAAGGAATTCATTTTAATAAGGAGTAAATTTTGGAAATCGATTTAGAAATTGATTTAGTTTTGAAACTTTGTTTTAAAAGGAGGATGAGACTTTGGAATTTATAAACTAGGTTTATAAAGTAAAATAAGATATCAGTGGATATTTGAAAGTATAAATTCACGATGGGAATTTATAAAGGAATGGGTAATTTGTTTTAAAAATAAATAATGGTTTTGTTTTTAAAGGCGTGGGAAAGAAATGTACGGGTTGATACGTAAATTAAATTGGGATAAATCAAAAGGATTTATAAATGATTAGACGACTATATTGGAACGGAAAGTGAAATTCCGTGAAAAGTCAAGTATGTTTTCAAAGCAGATTTTTAAGTATAAGTTAAAAGTTTTAAAGTTGTTTAAAAGAATGTTTTAGAGGAATTTATTATTTAAATTGTTTTAAGATTTTAAAGTAAAAATTTAGTAATTTAGTTATAGTAGTAATTATTTTAAAGGTTAAACTAGTATTATGATTTAAAAGATAGTTACTAAATATTTATACTTTATATAAATAACTTTTATTTAAAGGTAGTTTGGGCTAAGTTTTACTTTAAATTTATTATGGATTATTTTGAATAAAGTCTTTTAAGTAGTTTTTATTTTAAATGTTTAAAGTATATATATCTTTGGATAAAGTGATTTAAATTATTTAAAATCTAAGTTATTAAGACTTGGTGCTTTTCAGTAAAAATAAAACAATTGTTTGGATGATTGTGAGATATCATAGTTAAATAACCGATTATCAATATTGGCCAATGCGCTGATCGTTTCGAAGAGACCGGGATCAGGATTAATTTCCCAAAAACCACTTCGATCTAGTTTGAACGTTTTCATGAGGATGACAAGAGCTTGGAGTCGAAGATGGAGCAGTGAAGTGCAAAGGCGAATCGCTACTGATCTTAAGGGTAATTCCAAAATGGATGTAGTAGGAGTAGTGTCTTCGGTTCCGTTCGGACCCGGAACGGACTTGTATGGATGAATGCTATCAGAACATCGTCAGGAGGACGATGAGCATTCTAAGTGTATGTGTGCTAAAAAGGTAACGCATAGCCTCGAGCCTCATCAACCGAGAATGGATAAAATAGGGGAGGTGCAACAAAGCTTAGTGGCTAGCAACCAATTAGGGTAAGGTTACCCCTATCTAGATGTCCCTTTATTTCGGCTATGTGGGAGGTTGTTGTTCCCAACCGTGGGGTGATCTTATTCGGACTATCCAGTAAGGGGTAGCTCCAGTCTGTGTTGCAGGGGATCAGAGGGGTTCCTTGGTACGCTGATTTAGGCCAGGTGCTTGGACGGAGGGTATCCCAGTAGCCCTGCCATTGTATGGAATTCAATCTCCAATAAGCGCCTGTACGGTTTTGATGGTGCCCAATTATTGCTGGAACGTGAGATGCAAGCGTTTCAGCTAGATTCTATTTTACTTTCTATAGACACTATTATAATATCAAATGATTTGATAAAAATATTTCGGTTATCGTAAGGTAAAAACCCGGCATGTTCATTTGTGGCGTGGTCTTACGAGATACCTTTGTTTTCAAAGGATTTTGGAAACTTTAATAATCTAATTGAGTTGGTTTTCTCGCTCTAGTTTTCGAGAGTGACTCGGGTGTTATTTCACTATAATGCTCGGGTCAGACCGAGTATTATATGATACAGGAAAGATGCTGTGGAGCTCAGGAGACGAATGGATGGAGAGATCTATCACACGTATTTGATGTATTATAAGCTTAATATGGTTTACTGCATAATCAGCTTCTGTGTGGACAAGTTATCATTACTGTCTAGTATCTTGCCTATTTTCGATGTTATACTCTGATGATGTAATATATAATACAATTACAGTTCTTTGTATAAAAACCTGATGATAACTATTATATATTATCCCATTGCGATTGTGAGATTCTAATGTTGTTTTCTATTTCTTATTCTACATCCTTTTTCTTTCCCTTATGGTCTGGTTTTCTGGCATTCGATTGTCCGACATTTAATATAGTGGCATATTGATGTCGATTTTTGAGCGTCGAAAAATCGGGCTGTTACATTTGGTATCATTGCTGAAGGTTAAGCGAAAACCTTGGCTCTGGTGAGGATTACTCATTAGAAATGGAGTCCGCAAGTACTCTAGAATGAGTTTGAGTGTATTAATAGATATGAGCGCGTATTTGTTAGTGAATATAAAAATTGTTTTTATATTGTGTTGACTTATCGTTTGAGTGTTTATGGATTCTAGTCGATATGTGGGATGTCATGTCATCGATAGGAGTTTCTAAACTCTTAAGCAAGATAAATCGACACGGTATTGTTTCAAAATAGGGTAAATGAAATAGTTTTACCCAAATTATTTTTGTATATAAAATAAATAATTTTCCGTAAATTATTATAGTTATATATGGTTGCTTGGTTGTTAGGAAGTGATAATATTAAATTATTATCATTGTTGTATGGAAATTGAACTTAGGGATTAAAATTACAACCAAAGGTAAGGAACAAATTTATATAACAAAATGGAATTTGTAATTGTGAATTATAAATGTGGTATATAATTGGAAATGAAATAAAATTCCGGAGTAATATTTGAATATAGATTGAAAGGATATGGAATACGAAATTTGAAAATTAAATCCTTTGAGTTTGAAAATGAATTTCAAAGGGTTTTGGAGGAATAATGGTGATATTATTTCGAAAATATTTTTGAATTGGATATGAAATATGAAAAGATTTGGAATTAAAAATATTTGAAATGTTTTAGAAGAGTAAAAGCACTGAACTCTTTTCGTTCGTTGGAAAGTAACTCCGGTGATGATCGCGACATCATCGGTGTTCATTTTCTACTTTCCAGGAGAGGAATTGCTGCCAAATTGTCTTAAATTGGAGATGTTTGCAAAACTGGGTTTGGTTTGAAATTCAAAGGATAATTTGATATGCAAATGAATTATGTATATAATTGATTTCAAAAATGATTTTGAAATGTTGAGTAACCGTTTAAAAGACTCTGGAATCTTATTTAAAATGTTTATGGAAATATAAATGGATTTGATAACTAGTAAAATTTGAATTTTCTAGAATAGAAAATTTTAACTTGAAGGGGAGTTAAAAATTTGAACTAAGTAAGAAAACGAAATAAGTTAGAACATAAGCCAATTGAATGAAGTAATCTAAAAGAAGTAGCAAATGGAAAGTAAATAAGTTGGGAAACTTATAGAAGTTAAAAATTCGAATTAATCGAAGTGTAACTGAATTAAGGAAAAATAAAGGTGAATTTAATGTAAAATATAAGAAGACGATGTAAAGTCGTCCTTGAAATATAATTCATTAAGTTAGAAATTAATGTGGGAATGAAACAAACTAATTTGAATTCTAAGTAAATGGAATTTAAGCTGAATATTAGTACACAATTAGGATTGGGTTAAGTAAGTAAAGTGGAATAATTAGTCGGAAATAAAAAAAAAATTGGGATTTAAAATAAATTAGTAGTGAACTAATTAAAGAAATGATTAATTGAATAAGGTTTGAGATAAAAATGAATAGAATTCAATATTTAAAAAAAGGTATATTGAATTCAAATGGAATTGAAAAATTGAGTCAAATAAAATGGGCATAAAGCTTAAGTGGTGAAGTGAAATAAGTATAAGAAGTTATGTAAAATATTTAAAATAAACCTAAAGGGTGAAATTCTTAAGTAAAATGGGTACTGGGAAGGCATACTAAGTTAAATGTGAATGAAGGTTTAAAACAGAGTGGTAAAGTGAATAGAATTAGATAATAATCAATTGGAAATTAATACGTAGGATGTACGTATATTATTTTATTCGCATGATGATTTGATCCAGATTTGAGCATAGATTTTTGAGATAGTCATTTCGATTCGAGTTGGGATTTTTCAATCGATTTTCGTCAGCGAAAACTGGATATGAATTTTTGATTGATTCTAGAAATTCTCTATCATAGTGTATGGCTATGCAAGGAGAATGACGGTTTCTGATCAAGAAATCAGATCTAAGTCCACGCTGGAAAGTCGGGTGGACGATGCTAGTTCAGAAGTGAAATTGTGTGATCGAATGAGCGATCTAATTTAGTATTGCGTACGGATGATATGTGTACATCGTACGGCTTAACTAGAAAAAATATTGAAATTTCGTAAAAGAAGTGAAATAAATGATTTTAAAATCTGTAATTGGATATTATTGCAAAGTAAGATATACAGATGTTTTAAATGAAACGAAATTGGTATTTTGAATTTAGAAGATAAATTGAATTGCTCGACAAAAAGGTATGTATTTAATTTGTTATATGAAATTTGATGATTTTCTGATCTAGCCACTTGGCTTTTGTTTTCTTTTGAAATTTGGGGTCCCGTAGAGACATTTTATAGTCGTACTGATCTAGCCGTGCAAAAGAGGCACTGGCAAAATTTTTTCAAAAATTTAGGGAGTTAGAAAACTTTAATAGTTTCAAATTTGGTTTTTGTAACGACCCATGTTTTTAGCTATTTTTAATTTTTAAATTTAAGGTGATTATTGAATAAAAATGGTTATTAATGTAATTTGTTGAATAATTCAATTGTTTAGATTTAATAATGGAATTATTTAAATAATGGGATTCTACGTTTAATGTGAATGAAAATGCATCAGAAATTGATTCAAAATTTTATTTAAATATGAATGAATATGGTTAAAATTTAAAATTGTATTTAAAAGTGAATAATAAGAATTGAAAATTTTATATTTTAAATTAATGAGTAAAAATAGCCATTTTGGCGACTGTCTTGGATTTCGACGAAACTAGTTTCATCGAATCCGTAACAGTGAATTATTGTAGGATTTAAAGTTTCATAGCGATTGGACTTGTCGTTTGGCCGTGCGAGCTTAAAACGTGTAGAAATCACTTTAAAGGAATACGATAAAATAAATTGACTTTGAAAAACTATCTTCCTTATACGATCGAATTAGGCCTCGAAACTAGTTCCATTGCGTTTGGAACAGGGGTAAAACATTACAAACGCCTAGCGGCACGTCTCGATTGGAGTTCGAACAATTGTGAACCTAATTATATAAATACGCACGCAAATCAAGACAGTATATTATTTTAATTGCTGAAGCCCTAGCCGTCACTTTCTTGGCTGAAAATTCACCAACTTCCCTCCTCAATATCCTTCAATCCATTCAATGAAATCGAAAAATTCCAAAAACAAAAGTGTAGATCTCGACGAGCTCTTTAAATCCATACGGTTGATCTATGCTATTACGTCATGGATTCACAAGAATCTGGCTTGGAATCATGCATGTGTTTGGTGTTCTCGCATGAAAATGGTGGCAGCGGCATCCACCAAATTATGGGATTTGGTGGCTCTCAAGGTGGCGCATGTGATGGAGTATGCTGATCGGCGTCCGGTTGACGAAATTTGCATGCGTGCAGAAGAAAAGGACGCGCGTGATGGGTTCAGGAACGTGTACGTGCGGGAGAAGATGGTAATGTGGTTTTTTTTCTTATTATTTATTTATTTTATAATAATATAAATCGTATAACTTCTAATACCAATATCTTTTGCATACGAGCTCGGATTCACATGCGGTTTTATCCATTGTGTTCTTATCGAAATTTCGGACATTATGGATCTGGTTCGGCTATATTCCGAGACTGTTGGGTCTTTATTTGGATTTTAAATCATCGATAAATCAAAGGTGAGTGTTTGTACGCTCACAATTGACTAAAATAATTTTATGTTAGTTATATTTATATTCTGAAGTGATATAAATTTGATTGGCTGTTGTTTGGTAGGTTTAATTGTCATTTAAATTGGTATATGAATTAATTGATAGAATTTAAATTGACCGTAAAATAAATTTAAAATTAAATTTAATTGGCAGCATATTACCCGTTATGGTAAAAATTGAAATTTATGAAGGTTATTGGTTTTATGGTTGATTGGTTGTGATGGATGCTACTGGTCGATATTGTTGTTTATTTAATTTGATATATCATGTTATCATCCTGTATATTGTTTATTGCATATAAAACTGTAAATTAAATCATTTGGAATAAATTAAGAAATAGGATAAAATTATATATACCTATGACATCTATTTGGATTGAAATAATATATATCCATCCTTGAAATTAAATTGAAATAATTATTCATTTGGCCATAGGGTAGAGAATTATATACGGACACCGGGTTGGTTAAATCAAATGATTTTAAAAGTTGTTTTGAAATTATTTAAATGAATTGATTTTTAGAATAAAATCAAGTTTATGGAAATTCAATTACTTTGAATTGAAGCTCGAAATGTTGGAATTTAACTTGGTAAACGAAATTGTTTAATTAATCGAATTTTAGATTTTAAGTTAACAACATTGAAATACGGCGTAAATTTTCGAATGTTGATTTGTTTTAAAAGATTGGTCTTTTATTCGAACTTTGGATATTTCTAAGAAAAAGTGATATGAAATAATATTTCAAATTTTAGTTTGGAATTGAATTATAATTGAAATTTTGGATTAAAATTTGGTATTGAAGGTAAATTTGATTTAAGTAAATTGATATTTGAAACTGAAATTTAAATTAATTTGAAATTGGAATTTAAATTAATTTGGAATTAAAATTAATTTGAAAATGGGATTTAAATTAATTTGAAATTGGAATTTAAATTAATCTGAAATTGAAATTTTAATTAATCTGGAATTGGAATTGGAAATTAATTTGAAATTGAGATTTGAATTAATTTAAAAATAGAAATTGAAATTGAGATCGAAATTTATGTGGAATTGAAATTATACAAATTGGAATCGGAATTGAATCGATTAAATCGTACTGGAATTTGGAATTTATTTGGGTAGGAAATTGGGAAGTTGACCGGTTTGACTTTGGAATTATTTGTTTTAAAATGAATATTTTAGTATAAATTATTTAAAATCTATATTCTTTAAATACTCAAATTATTTTGATTTTTTAAAACAATTTTACTATATAAACCATTTTTATATTCAAATTATTTTCGATTAAACTATTTACACATTTTCTATTAAACTATTTTTAACTATTTAAACTATTTTCTAAAGCAAACTGGTTAAAGGGTAAATTGTTTATATTTAAATCTTGGATTTAAATGCGAATTAGGTTAAAGTGTATTATAAGCAAAACTGTAATTCGAATCAAATTTTGAAGTGAAATCGATATATCGAGTTGAGTTGATATTTTTGAGTAAATACGATGATTTCGAAATGGATATGATTTTGAGTAAATATGATGATCTCGAAATGGATATGATTTTTGAGTAAATATGATGATTTCGAAATGGATTTGATTTTGAAACGAATATGATATTTTGATATCAAATACAAATTGTTTTCGAAATGTAAAAGTACCAACCGGTGTGTAAAATGATGATTGGTTGTTAAAGAGACCAGGGCCTCTTATTGAAATACTCTCTTTCAATATTGGAACCACTTTGACAACCGTGTACATGGTGGATGATGTCCAGAATGTAGTGGTTGAATTGGCAATGTTTATTGGAATGAATTAAGAGAAAGATGATGGATAGCCTTGACATTCGTGTCATAATTGAAATGACTAAAACAACAGCCTATGTTTGGCCATTGATGTTAGCTACCTCTACCGACGTTGATCCCTCGTATTATATTGTGGTTTCGGATTCGATGGGTGCACCTTATTTATCTTTTGGATTGATTGTCGCGGTCAGCCACGGATAGGTTACCACCAGCTAGAAAGGGTAAACCGATAGAATCCTACCTTGGGCATTGCCTCACATACCTTGTCATATTAATCCCTATACGAGCCCATCACGACTTTGGTTTGGAACTGTAAAAATATGTTAAGGTGGATCAATGTAAAGCCTTAATGCTATTTTGATATTTATTTTACTGATAGACATTATATATTATAGTGTATACTATTATATATATATATAGTTTAATGGATCCTTAGGAGATGGAAAATCCCGTAACATCTCTTAAGTTATTGCACTCATATTCTGTGATATTCATTTGACTTATATAAGAGTATTTTAGTCCTGACTCGAGTGTTTTGTCTTTTCATTACGCTCGTGTCGGTCTTGAGTTTTTCAGCGCATGGAAGACTACTCTCTTGAGGACGAAGATAGAGTTTGGTATACTACTATTATTTTTATCCCCTGCATTATGCTATTCTGCTGTATTGATTATTTATCCCTGATGTATAGATATAACTCTTATAAATGTGTATAGATTATAAACGGGTGTATAGTAAAAAGCTTTTGAATTATTTATTTGATTATTATATTTTATCGTTTCCGTTGTGAGATTCTATGTTTTGTTTTCTTCTTCTCTTCTTATTTTTTATTTAACCCCATTGATTATCTACATTTCGGATTGTTTAAATCGGACATGTGTGGATTATTGTCGATTTAACCCTTTCGAAACGTGGGTCGTCACAGTTTTAAATTAAAATTTGAAATGATTGAGTAAGTGATATTGTTTGGAACATATGGATAAGTTTAGGAAGTTAGTAAGAGTGATAGTGTTTTTAATAAAAAGATTATTTGGGGTTGTTAAACTGTTTGATTTTGGAAAGTTGTTAAAAACTATTTAGATTGGGAAATGTCAACGGGTTATGGGCCGTTCCTCTTAAATAGTAATTTCGGGGATGAAATTCTTTTAAGGGGAGAGGAATGTGACGACCCAGAATTTTTGGATATTTGAAATTGGAGTATTTAATTGATTTTAAATATTTGAATGTTAGTTTAACTTGAATTTCAAATATCACTGTTTATTTGGCAATTAAATTATTGAATTTAATAATTGGAAATTGGTTAAAATAGTGAATCTTGGTTTCTAAGCTGGTTAAAAATATTTCAAAGGCTTGGAAAATTTATATTTATAATACTGGAGATTGTAGAAGTTTTAAATTTGAATTTGAAAGTATTTTGTTTAGTTTTAAGAATATATCGTTCAAATTGATATTTAAAAATAGCCTTTCAAGGCACAGTCTCGGAATTCGATGAAACCACTTCTTTTGGATCCATAATAATATATTATTATCGGATTTCAAATTTAGTCGGATTTGGAGTTGTCGTGTGGCCTTAAGATATATAAACGCGTTGAAATCTATATCGAAAATTCAATATAAATAACTGGTTTCAAAAAGTTATCTTCTTCATACGACCAAATTAGGACTTGGAACCTTTTCCATTGCGTTCGGAATAGGGGTATTATGAGAAATGCGGATTATGGATCTTAAGGCTAGAATTAACACTAGAGGGGGGTGAATAGTGTTTTAAGGAATTACTAATTCTTTTAGAGTTTATATTAATTTGAACACAAATGTATGCAATTTTCAGACACAAATATGATCACATAATCAAACATAGATGCAGAAATAAAGTAAAAGCAATAAAGTAAAGAACACACCGGATTTTATACTTGTTTGGAGTTACCCTACATCCAGTCTCGCACACAAGTGCGGATTTCCTTTCAAAATCAATTTTTACAATTACACCATCGATTTCAAAGCCACGAGGTACACCACTCCAGAATCACAATCCTCTGGGTGGAGATACTTGATTTTACGGGCAACATGTTCACCCAATTGATTTCACAGGCTGCAATCACAACTTTTCTCGCTTGACTGATTTCACAGGCTACAATCACACCTTTTCTCATCAATTAATTACAAATAATCCTATAACTCTGAATAGCACTAAGATCTTGTTGAGATAGTGATAGAGAATCAAACCAGAGATGATCTAGTTAGATTCAATGGTGATTTAGATAGAGTAATGGTAAAAATGTATATAAAGAAATGTGAAAGAAGAAGAGGAGTGAAATCAGAGAAAAAAAATGAATATAAATTCGTTTAAAACTGCTCCTATTTGTAGTAGAACAACAACCATGTCCATTCGTGTAAGGATATGACGAATAGACACTTCCTTTGAAATTCAAAATTTTGAAATCAACTGCCACCTTGTCGACAAGGGTAGATTGGGGTTGTCGGCAGGCCTTTGTAATTTTTGATAATTTGTTTTTCTTTAAAAATAACTTCCATCTTGTATTAAAACTATTTTTAAACTTTATAAATATACTTAACTATAGTTAAAATACATAAATAAGTATAGAGAATAATATTTTGGTATATATAAAATTTTACTATATATTTAAATCTAAGTATGAATATTAAAAGTTAAATATCTTATAATTAAAAGATAGTTTAAAACCAAGGATAATTTGATTTTGAAGATAAAGATCATTTTGAGGCTAAAAGTATTAAAAACCAGGATAGATGTTTTTGATTCTTTTAAAAGGAAGATTTTGAAATCATTCTGAAAACAAGATATAATTTTGTAAAACATTTGAATAAAAGTTAGTTGATACAAAACAATGTTCCACTAGATTTTTCATAGGTTCCATCCTACTTAGGGTTCCATCCCTTTAACGGGCTTGAGGTGGATTCCATTCCACGAATAAATTGGATTTTAAGATGCCAGTGCTTTTCTATGAGTTTTAACAAAATTCCTAGTTAAATTGCTTATTATTGAAATCTTGAACTCTTGATAATATTGATACTCATGAGTCTTCAATCTTGATATCTTCAGTCTTGAATCTCTATACAGTACAGTCTTCATTCTTGATACCTGCATGGTTAAATCTTGCATATACATATATTTCTAAACTATAATGTTAGTATTTATTTTATAATCTTATTCTAAGGTTGTTGTCGTCAAAACCATGTTCTCAGGGACTAACAATCCCTCCCTTTTTTTATGATGGCAACCTTTGTTTATAAAATATTACTTCTATCCTAATAACTCCCCTTAAAACTAATAACTCCCCCTTAATATATGGCTAACTATCCTGTTTTATACTTCTCCCCCTCTGTCATAAACAAAAACTAACTCCAAACTATATAACTCTCCCTTAATCTAATACTATATGACATGTGATTATAATGATAGTGTTATCATAAATAATCATCACTTAATTCTAAAACTACAACTTAGTCCTTAATAACTAACTATCCTAACTAAGAATCCATATATGATAATACTTATAATAATGATAATTTAAATATAAGAACACAAATCATTTATTAATCATTTATTGTTATATTTACATTTGCGTAGAAGACGAAAGTAAGATCATATAACAATAAGAAAGAGAAAAAAGAGACTAATGAGTGTCCTTGAAAATGGAGATCTATGAATCGAGCAATTTGGGTAGTGGAAACAGAAATTTCCACGCTGTTCGACTAGATTTCCATCCTGGTCAAAGCACACTTCGCCAACGCAAACAACTTTGTCATCATCTTCAGCGTGCTCTTCTTTCATGAAGGCTTCTTCTTCTTCGCTGTCCTCTTGCACTTGATCTCCTGGAGATTCTTCATCAATCAAGATCGGATTAGCGTGATTGTCCATTAGAAACTTTTGCAAATTTCTAAGGATTTTGCCTTGCCGTTCTTGTTCTTTGGCCATTCTGAGTTGCACTACTTGAATTTCAGTAATTAGTTGCAGTGCATCCTTCAGAGAATCCTTCATTATCATTACTCATGCAAGCGTAGTTCATTGAAATGGTCCAGTAGAAGGAGAAGAGAACGAAAAGGTTGAATTTTTGTTTGATTTGGAAGAGGTGGCCATTGTTTAATTGTTTCTAGAAGATTGATCATAGAAAGGACAGAAAGAATGAACAAAATTTCGAAATAAGAAGAATATATAACCACTTATTTGAATTTTGGTTGGAAAATTTCAAATGTAAAAAAATTCGTTACATGTCGACAGGGGTAAAGGAGGTTTTCGACATGGTACCTATATTTATACTATTTTATTTATTTTAATTTAATTTTTAATTATACTTTGTTATTTATATTCTATATTTCAGTTACTGAATAAATACCTAATTCTCTTCTTAATTTAGTAAATATAGATTCATTTAAAGGTTTTGTTAAGATATCAGCAATTTGGTTCTCGAAATTGATATAATCGAGAGTAATTACTTCCTTACTTATGTTATCTCTGAGAAAATGATATCTGATATCAATATGTTTAGTTCAAGCATGATGAGTAATATTTTTGGATAAATTTATTGCACCAGTATTATCACAATAAATTGGTGATTTTGAGATATTTAAACCAAAATCTTTTAAAGTTTGTTGCATATATATTACTTGAGAACAAGCCAAAGCAGCAGAAATATACTCTGCTTCAATTGTTGATAAAGAAACTGTGTTTTTCTTTTTACTAAACCAGAAAATCAGAGAATGCCTCAAAAAGTGACAAGTTCCACTTGTACTTTTTCACTCTGATTTACAACCAACATAATCAGCATCACAGTAAGATATTAATTCAAAAGAATCATTTTTAGGATAAAATAAGACACAATCAAAGGTGTGTTTAACATATCTTATGATACGTTTTACAGCTTTTAAGTGGGTCTCTTTAGGTTGGGATTGATATCTTGCACAGAGACAAACACTATGCATGATATCAGGTCTACTAGCAGTGATACAGAGTAGTGATCCAATTATTCTTCTATATAATTTTTGATCAATATCTTTCGAGAGATCTTCTTTACTTAGGTACTCATTGGTTGCCATGGGAGTTGGTTTTCCACTCGCAGTAGTCAAACTAAATTTACTAACTAGATCTTTAGCATATTTTTCTTGACTAGCAAAGATATCATTATCTAATTGTTTTATTTGTAATCCTAGAAAGAAGTTAATTCACCCATATGACTCATCTCAAACTCTTTTGTCATTATTTCAGAAAATTCTTTATTCATTTCAAATTTAGTTGATCCGAAAATGATATCATCTACGTAAACTTATACTAGTTGAATATCATTTTTATTTCTTTTAATAAGAAGAGTATTATCTACTTTACCAATTTCAAAGTTTGATTGTAATAAGTAAGATCTTAATCTATCATACCAAACTCTAAGAGCTTGTTTTAGACCATATAGAGCTTTCTTAAGTTTGTAAACATGATTCGATAATTTTTCATTTTCAAAAAGTGGTGGTTGTTCAACATATACTTCCTCTTTTACAAAAACCATTTAAAAAGGCATTTTTAACATCCATTTTATATAATTTGAAATTATTATAATTTACGAAAGCAAGTAGAATCCTAATGGCTTCTAATCTTGCTACGGTAGCAAAGGTTTCATCAAAATCTATTCCTTCTTCTTGAAAATAACTTTGAGTGACTAACCAGGCTTTATTTCTAACAACCCTCTTTGTGCATTCATTTTATTTTTATAAACCCATTTAGTTCCAATTATAGTTTTATTTTCAGGTCTAGGAACAAGTTCCCAAACAACATTTCTGGTGAATTGATTTAGTTCTTCTTGCATAGCCAAAATCCATGAATCATCAATTGATACTTCTTTTTGATTTTTGGATTCAACAGTTGATATAAAGGCTACATTTGCTCATTTTACTTGGTTGATATCTAGTTGTAACAACAGATTGCATATCTCCTAGTATATTTTCTACAGGGTGATCTTTTAAAAGTTTAATCTTTTTATTAGGATGATTAATTTCATTATTAGTTTCAGTTGACTCTTGATTTTGAGTGATTAAATCCTCTTCATCATTTGTATCTTCAAATTTTTGAAACTTTCATCGAATGAAACATGCATTGTTTCTTCGATTGTGTTAGTTCTTAAATTAAACACTCTGTACGCTTTACTTCTATTAGAATATCCAATAAAGATACCTTTGTTGGATTTAGGATCAAATTTATCTAAGTTATCTTTTGTATTTAAAATAAAATATTTACTTCCAAAAATTCTAAAATAAGATACCTTAGGTTTCTTTGTGTGAAGAAGTTCATAAGATGTCTTATCAGTTAAAGGTCTAATTAAAATTCTATTTAAAATATAACAGGCGGTGGCAACTGCTTCTGACCAAAAATACTTTGGTAATTTACTATTTGAAAGCATAGTTCTCGCACACTCTTGAATCGTCCTATTTTTATGTTCTACTACTCCGTTTTGTTATGGAGTTCTTGGAAATGAAAAACTATGAGTTATTCCCTTTTTATTGCAGAATTCCTCAAACTTTTCATTTTCAAATTCATCACCGTGATCACTACAGACGATTATAATTTTTAGAGAAAGTTGATTTTGAATCCTTTTTGTAAAGTTCTTAAAACATTCAAAAGTATCACTTTTATATTTCAAAAATATTGTCCATGTAAATCTAGAATAATCTATGTACAATTACAAAAACATATTTATTATGATTTATTGACAGAATTTGAGATGGACCAAA
Source organism: Allium cepa (assembly GCA_030765085.1). Lineage (NCBI taxonomy): Eukaryota > Viridiplantae > Streptophyta > Magnoliopsida > Asparagales > Amaryllidaceae > Allium > Allium cepa. The sequence continues at coordinate 187,718,747 of CM060930.1, read as the reverse complement.
TAAATCAAGATGAAGTAATTCAAGAGGTTTTGAGGTTGAAATCATATCTTTTAATTTAAAGGAACTTCTTCTAAGTTTTCCTAATTGAAATGCATCACATAAACTATCTATTTTGAAGTTCATTTTAGGGAGATCTCTTACTAGATCATGTTTTGACAGTCTGGATAAGAGTTTGAAATTCAAATGCCCAAATCTCTTATGCCAAATCCAAGGGTCACTTGTATTTGACAAAAGACACAAGTTATCATTTGAAACTTTCATACTAAGAATATAAATATTCTTTTTCCTAATTCTCTCAAATATTATGGTTGAATTATTATCTTCAATGCGACACTTATCTTTTTTAAATTAATTTTTATATCCTTTATCGCAAAGTTGACTAATACTTAGCAGATTATGTTTCAGATTCTTAACTAGCAAAACATTAGTAATAATAGGAGTTTTAGAATTACCGACTTTGTAGATGTCAATCACATATCCTTTTGAATTGTCTCCAAAGTTAACCAGTCCTCCGTCTTTGTATATTATATCATTCAGCATATCTGGCTTACCAGTCATGTGTCTAGAGCATCCACTATCGAGTATCCATTTATTCTTTTTGATCCGCACAATTTGTCCGTTGTGAATTGATTCCTCAACATCCATAAAGCACGTTTCCTGCACATCATACAATTTTGGTAGACAATTTGAATTTGAATATTTATTATATGCAGACTCAAGAGACAATGATGATCTGAATATTTATAAATTAGTATTAACAAGTTTTTTAAACAAAGCCATTTTAAAAGCTTTTTCAAAAATCATATTATGAAACTCTGAAAACCTTGCTCCGATACCGAATGTGAGAAATGCGGTTTACGGATCTTAAGGCTAGAATTAACTCTAGAGGGGGGTGGATAGTGTTTTTAAGGAATTACTAATTCTTTTTGAGTTTACATTAATTTGAACACAAATGTGTGCAATATTCAGACACAGATATGATCACAGAATCAAACACAGATGTAGAAATAAAGTAAAAGCAATAAAGGAAAGAACACACCGGATTTTATACTAGTTCGGAGTTATCCTACATCCAGTCCCGCACACAAGTATGGATTTCCTTTCAAAGTATGGTTTGACTAAATATATTTTGGGATATTGAGATATCAAAATATAAAGAATGGATTCTTGAAGGAATTAAAAAGAGAATTTTTAAGTAAAATAATTCAGCTAATTTGGGTAAATTTAAGAATGAAATTGGGAAGGAATAAAAGTTGATTTTTAAATTCTAATAAATAAATTTCGAGTATGGGAAAAGAGATTTTTGAATAAATGGAAATAAATGAATTTTAAGAATTTAGGTGGTATTGTTTAAAAATTAAAGAATTTATTTTTAAATTCAGGATTTAAATGGTTTGGGAAGAAATAAAAGGAAAATTTTAAAATATAGTATGAAATTGATATTTTTCGTTTAAATAAGATTTTAATTCATAATAAAGAAGTAAAATCTGAAATTACTGGGTTTTGAAATAAAATTAAGTAAGTAAAGGAATTCACTTTAATATGGAGTAAATTTTGGAAATCGATTTAGAAATCGATTTAGTTTTGAAACTGTGTTTTAAATGGAGGATTAGACTTTGGAATTTATAAACTAGATTTATAAAGTAAAATAAGATATAAGTGGATATTTGGAAGTATAAATTCACGGTGGGAATTTATAAAGGAATGGGTAATTTGTTTTAAAAATAAATAGTGGTTCTATTTTTAAAGGTGTGGGAAAGAAATTTACGGATTGAGACGTAAATTAAATTGGGATAAATCGAAAGGATTTATAAATGATTAAACGGTTATGTTGGAATGGAAAGTGAAATTTCGTGAAAAGCCAAGTATGTTTTCAAAGCAGATTTTTAAGTTTAAGTTAAAAGTTTTAAAGTTGTTCAAAGGAATGTTTTAGAGGAATTTATTATTTAAATTGTTTTAAGATTTAAAGTAAATATTTATTAATTTAATTATAGTAGTAATTATTTTAAAGGTTAAACTAGTATTATGATTAAAAGATAACTATTAAATATTTATACTTTATATGAATAACTTTTGTTTTAAAGGTAGTTTTGGCTAAGTTTTACTTGAAAATTATTATGGAATTTCAAGACTATTATTTTGAATAAAGTCTTTTAAGTCATTTTTATTTTAAATGTTTAAAGTGTATATATATGTATATATATCTTTGGATAAAGTGATTTAAATTATTTAAAATCTAAGTTATTAAGACTTGTTGCTTTTCAGTAAAACTAAAACAATTGTTTGTATGATTGTGTGATTTGATAGTTAAATAACCGACTATCAATATTGGCCAACACGCTGATTGTTTCGAAGAGACCGAGATTGGGATTAATTTCCCGAAAACCACTTCGACCTGGTTTGAACGTTTTCATGAGGAAGACAAGAGCCAGGAGTCGAAGACGGAGCTGTGAAGTGCAAGGGCTAATCGTTACTAATCCTGAGGGGAATTCGAAAATGGATGTAGTAGGAGTAGTGCCTTCGGTTCAGTTCGGTTCCGTTCGGACCCAGAACGGACTTATATGGATGAATGCTATCAAAACATCTCAGGAGGAAGTTGAGCATTCTAAGTGAATGTGTGCTAAAAAGGTAATGCATAGCCTCGAGCCTCATCAACCGGGAATGGCTAAAACAGGGGGGTGCATTAAGGCTAAGTGGCTAGCAACCAATTAGGGTAAGGTCACCCTTGTCTAGATGTCCCTTTATTTCGGTTGTGTGGGCGGTTGTTGATCCCAACCGCAGGGTGATCTTACTCGGACTATTCAGTAAGGGCTAGCTCCGGTCTTGTTTTGTAGGGGATCAGGGGGATCCTCGGTACGCTGATCTAGACTAGGTACTTTGACGGGCGGTACCCCAGTTGCCTTGCCATTGTATGGAATCCAATCTCCAATAAGCGCTTGTACGGTTTTGATTGTGCCCAACTATTGCTGGAACGTGAGATGCAAGCATTTCTGCTAGATTCTATTTTACTTTCTATAGAAATTATTATAATATCAGACGAATTTGATAAAAATGTTTTGGTTATCGTAAGGTAAAAACCCGGCATGTTTATTTGTGGCGTAGTTTTATTAGATACCATTGTTTTCAAAGGATTTTGGAAACTTTAATAATCCAATTGAGTGTGTTTTCTTACTCTGGTTTTCCAGACTGACTCGGGTGTTATTTCACTAAAATGCTTGGGTCGGACTGAGTATTATAGGATACAGGAAAGAATGCTATGGAGCTCAGGAGACGAACTGGATGGCAGAGACGTATCACACGTATTTGATGTATTATCCGTTGTGTATGGTTTGCTGCATAATCAGTTTCTGTATGGACAAGTTATCATAACTGTCCAGTGTTGTACTTTTGTTTGATGTTGTACTCTGATGATGTAATACATAATACAATTATAGTTCTTTGTATGAAAACCTAATGATATGTATTATATGTTATTCCGCTGCTATTGTGAGATTCTGATGTTGTTTTCTATTTCTTCTTCTTCATCCTTCTTCTTTCCCTTACAGTATGGTTTTTTGGCATTCGATTGTCTGACATTTAATACAGTAGGCGTATTGATGTCGATTTTTGGGTGTCGAAAAATCGGGCTGTTATAGGATGTAAGGTGCTTAAACTAAAGGGATGCTTATGAGCAACTAGTGTCCTGGCTTACCTGGCCTCTTTCTTGGGCGAGGAATATATAAGGTCGAAATGTCGAAAATGAGATAAGTATAAAAGATTTAATTTCTCCAAATTTAATACATCTTGGATTGTATAGAAATAATCTTCTTATGCTTGGTATTAAATTCCGAGGAGGGAATCCATAGTATCCATGTGAATTTAAATGTTGATTTCACCGTTATTCGACGGATTGTAAAGGTTGAACACCGAAATTGATGTTGAGTAGAAATAGTCTAATTTCTATTGACCATTTTTACTCAATAAGGTTTTGCAATGTGATTTATGAGAAATGATTTTTATTTGGCATTTCCATAGTTAAAGAGAGGTTTAATAATTCCGTATATACTAGAAAAGAATATGATTTAAAGATTTATATCTCTAAAAGATTTATTTTATTTGACAAAATATATTAATGAATGAAATGATAATCGCCCTCAAACTTAACATCTTTTTATCGATGATAAGTTCGAAGGAACTGGGGTCGGATTTGGGTGATCCCTATTCGAAAACCACTTAACCAATTTACGCATTTGAAGGTGAAGACATGGGATGATAATAAACAGAATGAAGTGCTATTTTTCACTCACTATCGGGGGAAATTTCCCATATCATATATATGTGGCAGTAGTTTCTTCATTTGATCTTCAATGCAAAGGATGCTCGCTACTAATCCTAGGGGTGATTCCCGAGCGTATGTAGCAGGAGGCTTCCTTTAGTTTGTCCTGTTCCTATACAACTTGTATGGACAAATATCTGACATTGCAATTCTAAAATGCACGTACGTTGATTTTTACAAATGTACATTTTTTTGTTGGTATATGAGGTAACTCTTGTATATTTAACACCCTTTTCTGAGACGTACGAGTTCAGAGGTTGTACATTTGTTGAAATCAATGGTGTGTGATGGAATTGGCAATGTGGCATTCAAGTGAAATGTGTTCTATAAGAAAGGTAATCGTTACCTCGAACCTCATCACCCGGGGATGACAAAAATAAGGTAGATGTAGCAGGGCTATGTGGGTCACACCCATTAGGATATGGAAATCACCTTTCTAGATTACCCTCTATATATCAGGAATGTTGTGTATACTATGAGAGCTCGGATAGGTCAGGAATGACCGGGGTAATGTCATATTCGGTACTATCTAGGGTAACGGTAGACCGGTTCTGTGTTGGTAGAGGACCATTTGTTGGTGCCTTGGTGCATTTTTTTAGAGATGTACTGTCAGAAGGTAGTCCCTTACCTTTTCATTATATGTACTACATTCTCTAATACAAGCCTTTACGGTTTTAGTCGTAAAACCTAGTATGCTAGAATTTAATAAGATAACAATTTCGGCTAAAATTATATAAGTTTACTTGAAAAGTGTTTTCAAAAGAATGTCATTAAAAATAATATTACCATATTTTGCGTAGTAAGGATTTTGGTTATCATAAGGTGAAAACCCGTTCTATGTTAATGTGCGGCGTGGTCTTATGAGATATCCTTCATTTTCCAACCTGTATTTTAGAGTTTCTCACACCAGTTCCATAATTGACCTGGAGTTTATTACTCTTTTCCCTTAAAATCTGGGTGCCCTCTTTTTTCAGGCAGCTAAGTAGGTAGGTTTAACTTGGAGCATTGTAATGGAGCTTGAAGTCTGGAGTTGAAGATGTTTCTATAGATAATTCTCCATTTCCATTCTCGCTGCATTAGTTTATTGATTGTATTCAAAATTTATAAGGATAGAGATTTATAACTGTCCAGACTGATTTATAAGATAGACTCTAATAAATGTATTTAAAATTTCCATTATAAAGATCACATATATTAGTATAATATACATTATTCCATTTGCGTAAGATTCTATTCTTTCTTTATTTTCTTGCTACCTTTATTACCCTTCCTTCCGGCACTTGGTTTTGTTACAGTGAATATCGAGGATGTATTAGTCTCGATTTTCGAGGGTAGAAAAGGCAGATCGGCACATGCATTCATTTTCCTTTAAATAAACCTACAGCAATTCATGTTTTACATATTTTTATTTATAAATTTAAACCATAGGCGGAGGTTCAATTTGATAGTTTTTATTAGGAACGGTTGACCGATTTTCCTCTATGGTCGACCGCTACCGGTCGACCGCTGGGATTCAGGGTCGACCGTTTGCGAATAAAAATTAGGGTTTCTTTCAATTTAGATTTTTGATCGTTTCACTGTTTAATTTGGGCCGTTAACAACATTTGACTTACCCTAGTTACAGTCTAAGCACCAATTTGCAATTTATACAATCCAATCTATGATTTGCTGATCTAGGGTTTTAAATATAAGTGAGAAAAGGAGTATATGTATAAATCTCCAATTACCAGTTTGCTGATAAGTTAAAATTAAGGTTTTATATTCAATCTAGGGTTTATCAATTTAATCACAAGAGGGCATGCTAGCATCAAGGTAGGTTTAGTAGTTACTATAATTTCAATTCCATATAGGTTATAAGTTCTAATTTAGGGTTTCTGACATCATCCTAGATCATAGAAAATAGATCAATTTAAATGTAACTAATTGTGACGACTCGGATATTCATACCAGTTAAAATTGCCAAAAAATAGGTCCTTTCTAAAACTACTAATGAAAAAAACCAACTTAATACACCATATTTGATAAATATTCAACATTACTAAATGTATAGGATACAATTTCAATTTTACAACTTATCAGAATAATGTATTTATTTATTAATCCTACAAAGTGTGCTTTAATACATATCAAATACAATTACTATAAATCTACCACCACACAACTCTGATGAGAGAGACAACACCATCCTTGCCTACGAACTCAATAAATAATGTAAATGCGAAATAAAATAGTAAGCATGAAAGATACAATAACACAAGATAAACAACAGCCAATAACAGATAAATATGAAAGGATTATACTATTTTAGGGGCTATATTGCCACCACTTGTGACTACCTAAGTACCCCTATGTAATTGGTACCCAATTAGATATAGGATCAAGCCAACATACTTTTCCTACCGCAAATAGGACTCATGGAGCCTACGATGCAGCAAACAAATATACAATTCCCAAAGCTAAACATTTAGGCTTAATCTTTAAATTTAGATTTTCAAAATCTAATTAAACCACATGGAAATTATCTCTTTGGACTTTATTCCTGAATTCCTATTTCAAAACTTTTGAAATATATATCTTGTATATTCAAATTAATACTTGGGATCTTAAATCAAATCACTTTTGAAAAGTTTATTTGGAAATCCCAAATACTATAATAAAAGCATATCAAACCATATGCAACCAAACCGGGAGGTTTCTACCAATAACAAGGCAACTGGGTCCCAGCCTTCATACAATCGATAAATAAGTACTTTCCTCTATTCCAAGAGCAGACTATACCAAAAACATATGCCCACTTTTTAGTTACGGGTTACCCGAATCATCCATAACATAACAAATCATTTTATATCCCGAAGCGATAAATCATTTCGCACTAATATTCTATTATAATTTTCATTTCCTAAATCTGTTCAAATATCATCTTAAAACCATTGGGTTTAGTCCTCGAAATTCTTTTCATTTCATAAAACATTTTTATAAAATCATTCTATATATAAATCACTTTAAAATATTTATTCTCAAATATCTTTTTTTCTCTTTTAAAGGAAAACATTTCATAGCATTTCACCTTTAAAATCAATCTTCAAAACAAATCATTAAATTGAAGTGAACTAAATATTACCGGTAAACACCTTATGGTCAAATTGTGAAATAAATCACAAGGTGTTAGCCTACAATTATTTTCTACCCAGCCCACGCATATGGATGATTAATTTCGTATAAAATGGTCGAGCAAAGTCAACAATCAATAACTAATAGTCAATTCTCATAAACTGGCCGAGCCTAATTCAAACAATCAATCAATGAAATAAACGCAACAATAAATGATAATCAATGCTTCATTCTATCAAATATTTATAACACTTTATTTTATCTTGGGTAAAACGGTTTGATATTTATTTTGGAGCATCCGGGCTTTCCCTTTGACATGTTCCATCCCTCGCCCAAGTCTCCTTAGATCTCATAGACGAAACACATATACTAGTTATTTTCGCATACCCCATTAAATATTTAACATCTAAATTTTAAACTATTTAATTAACCATCCGAATATAGTATCGAGCAAGGAAATCAAACCATTGTATTAGAGACAAAGTAAACAAGAATTCAACAAGGGTTTTCAAACAACACTTAACACTTAAAGTTCTTTCAACTTAGCAATGGTTTTAGTGAACTTAAAATAAAAAATAACTTACTTTGGATTCCACACCATCAAACTTTAAGGCAAGGAGCTTAAGATCTAACACATACTTCAAACCATGCTTCGAAACCAAATAATAATAAGCCTGAATTCCTCCTTCCTAATGCTTGGCCAATGCTTGAAATGGAGATTGGCCAAACGTATAAAGAAGAAGTGGTAGAGCTTTGAACTTGAATTCTCAAGATTTAGATCCAAAAATTAGGTTATTTGTTACTAATTTTAGGCTCTCCAAATCTCAAAATTTAGAAAAGTTTTTAACTAAAAAGTTGTTGAAAATTCTTTTCTCTTGAATTTGAAAATAATATTCATTTGAATCCAAGTTGTTTTGAGGGAGATATGATAAAATGAATAAGAGGTATTGTTGGATTGACAAAAATGAAGCCCGAAATTGCAGTTCAAAGAATTGAGTTTCAGGTACAAGAAAGATCAAAACTAGAATAAGTGATCAACATAAAAAGTTTAGCCATTGGAATTTCGTATGGTTAAAAAAAAATTCTTAATTTGGATCTGTTATGATCAAAACAAAATTGCCTATTCTCCGGCTTAAAAACTGGGCCAGAGAATGCATTGGAAACAAGAATATTTTTGCCGTAGTTAACTTAAGAATGAGATAAAGTAGTCAACATTAAATTTGTAGCCATTAGAATTTTATATGGTGTGAAAAAAAGAATTTCTTAATTTGGATCAGTTATGATCAAAACAAAATGGCCTATTCTCTGGCTTAAAAACTGGGCCAAAAAATGCACTGGAAATAAGTGTATTTTTGACATAGTTATCATTAGAATTTGACAAAGCGGTCAACACAAAAGTTGTAGTCACTGGAAAAATACACGATTTTAAAAAATAATTTTGTATTTTTGTTCTGGTTTGAAGAAGTTTTGGCCGAGAGAAAAGAGGTATAATATGGAGAAAAGATGAGTTTGATTTGAAGAGAATGAACATTGATTTCTTTTGAATATTTTGTAAATATTTTGACGTTATTTCTTCCTAATTTTTTTATATGGCTTGAAAGCTATTAAAAAGAAGAGGAAGAAGATAAATAAGGTTGAGAGAAGAAGAAGAAATGTGAATGAAAGTGAAGAAGTTGGTGGGTATTAATAGAAAAACAAAGAAGTGGTAAATTTACCAAAATAACCTCTTACCAAATTACCAAACTATCCTTACTTCAACCTAAAGCAAACTCCACTTTTTCGACACATAACATCATCCTTTCACTTCTTATTTTATGTCCTAGTCACTTAAGTAAAGAAAAATAATTATTTTGTTGGATTTTGATTTGATGTGATTTGATGTTTACTTTTCTTACTTTTGTTAATTCTTACTTACTTTTACTAACGAATTCTAAAAGTTTTCTAATCTTATTTAGTAAAAGTAAACATGTTTAGTTATTAAAATGTGTAATATATATGTTAAAATATATTAACAAAGGTGCGATAACGTTGCGGCAACTTATTTTGAACAAAATGTTGATTTTCGACAAAACATTTTATGGTCACATTTTTACGTTTTTGTTAAAATATTTATTCATGTAACCAAACTTCAAAATAAATTTCTTATTATATTTAAATAATTAAAACAAGCATATTTGACTTATAAAATAATGTAAAACAATATTCAAATCTTTTTATGAAAATACGACATCGATTTACCGATATGCCACGAAATTTATCAATTTTATAAAACAAGGTTTATATATTTATCAAACCATTATAAACTAAATTACTACTATTACCAAATGAGTTTGATATTGATTACATATATATATTTAAAAGGAATTATTTATTCTTTAAAAAAATTTCTCGAATATTTATCCGACTTTATCGGAATCCGACTTTTATCAATTTTATAATGGAAATCCAAAATCTTTATTCGATATCAAAAATAAGTTTACCATTCTTATTTAATATAAAAACTGATTGTTTAAGTTTGAAAATTCTATATTTGAATATTTAAATAAGTTAAATATTCCATTTCAAAGGGGTAAAATTATAGGTCGTTACACTAATCACCTAACTAAATTTGTTCTCACTCACCTCAAGTCTAAGCTCTTCCTAATTGCCTTGCTTGAACATTGCCCCTCTATATCCTAGGTCTGCTTGCTCCGTCTAGATAAAATCGGTTGTATCCATCTATTTTGATTTTTATTTTCATTTTTGAAGAAAATTTAAGCTTAGAAGGGAGGCTGGATTTTGGCAAAGTTTCGTTGCAGTAAATTTTTTATTAGTTTTAAGGTTAGCTTAGGTTCCAATTTATAGAGATTAGGAGTGAATTTAGAGCATTGATTTGGATTAGATAACATTTATCTAACATCTAATTCGGTCATCAACACTTAGCGACGAATGAATAAATCAAAGTAGTGAATCGCAACGCTCTAGGTTGCGTTCTTTCAAGTGATATGGTCAACCCAAAGTAACCCATGGTCGACCGCTACAGGTCGACCTTCCAAGGTCATGGGTCGATCGTCCAACTCTTTTTTTTCTGTTTTTGTTTCCCGAGTTTCCAATTTCCCGCAACTCTTCCATACGAGCCCCGATTTCAAAGTATAATATATGAAAATCATCAAGAAAACTGTTTGAATATAATGGTGCATATTTCATAGCCAAATTTGAATGTCTGTGGAAATTTTTTTAGCCATTATTTTAATCAAATTTACTTTCCTTACTAAATTTCCATTTAAATCTCTATTAAACTCTCGTTAAATTTTATATAAATTTCCGGAGTGTTACATTCTCTCCCTCAAAAGGATTTCGTCCTCAAAAACTTTAAGGTCAGGAAAACGTATTTCATAGACATAGCAATCAATAGCTACAATCATCTACTCATCCATCATCTACGAGCAATCGCTTTACTTAGAAATTTTCTAATGCAACATGCTTATATATAATTATGAAATGCATATGAATCTATACTAATTTAAAAGTGTAGGCGATCTACTGATCCAATCGATCTCCTATCTTGCAAATGCTCATGCCATGCATCCAAATGTATGCAACTTCTTAAATAGTTAAACTTTCCATTCTACATGTATGTGCAACGACTTCATCCATATGCATCGTCCATATGAATGATAAACAAAAATCAGCATGCATATGTACCATATAAAACAAGCTAGACAATAATAAGGGATACTGTGAATGTGTATGTACTACCTAGAGGGTATACCACTCTAACTGTGTAAAAGAATACAATACCAACAATACATCCATTAGCATCCATCATCCATAACATGTCTTATTGACCTGTTTGTAACCATTCCTACCATCTAATACTCTATACCTAAGTTCGAACCTATTTGGAAAAATTGTCTTTTCTAAATAAAATGGAAACGTGTCAAAAAAAGTTCAGAATAGGTAGCTTAGAATTTATCCACAAGCCTTCGTGTACCCTCAACTAGATCGTCTCCCTGCCAGACTCTACCCAGTTTAATCATCTCATTATATAGTCGATTGTCCCATCCCTAAAAATACGGGTAGGTGCATGACAAACAAGGGACCCATCTATCCTTTTTAACTTCCTAACCAACTTTCTCCTGGCCAAACTTTTCTAGTTCAATAATATGTGCATCAGTAACCTTTAACAATTCTTGCTACTAAATCAGACAGTGTCGTCTTGTACCACACTAAATAACTTAAGCATAAATATGCTCTCCCTAATTGTAGCTCCATAAAATCTTCAATACATAACACAACATCTTAAATCTTCCGGTGGCATGCCTAATCACCAGACTCCTAGAGATCAAGTGGGATTACTCAAACATGGACAGTGTCTCTTCCTACTTAGCTCTTTGCTATATTTCAATTTTCCTCATAGCTAACCAAACTGGTGATTTCCCAAATATCAAAAATAAAATAACTTCTTTTCCTATTCTGCCCAACTTGAATCATTTCTCTTTACTTTTGGATTGTTTTCCAAATTTCCAAAAATAATGTCACGTATGTATCACGTTTATGGTCTACATGGACCTATCTTAAATTCTACAAGCAATTTTTTTTCCTATCTTCCCATTCAACTTAAATAAAAAAAGTCCTTAAATTAATTGGAGTTGTAATCTAAAGCAATTCTAACTAAAATAATAATCACTTAAGGGATACTTCATTCATGTGTGGTTGGTATACATATGATTATGTATTCTAAGTTAGTCTTCCATAAATTCCTTAAGAAGATGATCTTCCTCTAATCCGAGTGATGTTTGAGAAAAAAATTCTTATTCTTTTCTTCAAATATTGGAAAATAATAATTCATGATCTAGATTTCTATGAAATCCGCCATCACATTTTCAATGCGTGCCAATATCATTATCTTTTCACGACAGAGATTTAAATCCTTGAATTAATCACCATTTGCACAACCCTGACTAAAATCTTATTTAGGATACTTTTATGGTTTAAACTTCCAAAACTATCACCATTTCATCACGTCCTCCCATATATAAGACCTCTTTATCAAACATAATCTCTTATCCCTTTATTCTAGTTATTTCACTGTTGAGATAACTCAATATGGAATGATGCTCTGCCATTTTAATCCAATAAACATAATGACCAATACTTTGGTTGATAATTAGGGATTTCTGTATTTTAATGCGTTGGAACTACATCTCTCCCAAAAGATTGACAATATAAATTCCTATGTCTCATTTCAAATGGAGAATTAGTGTCATGTTTGGAATTATAATGAATTATCTTTTTCTTAGTTATTTAAAAAGACAATATAAAATACGGTAACCATCCCTATTTTGCACATCTTTTTCATTTGGGTATATTCCTTGTCATTTCAAACGATATACTTTTATTCATAAATGTGAACTTGATAATCCATGAAACTTACATTACCACCCTCTACATTCCAATGAATTAAAATGCTACTTAAATCCCATTTCTAATTTATAACTGCTTCCAGTTATGTCTACTAGCCATATCTATTATCCAAAAAAATTTGGGATTACCTAAATTCCAACAAGTTACCACGATAACTTAATTTACATTTTACTTGCTTACGCCCCTTAAGTCTACAAATCTGGAACTATCCCAAGATCTATAAGTTCAGGGACTACTACTACCCAACATTTTTCAGACACAAATATGCATAAATTTCTGATCATAAAATTCCAAGGTTGCTTAGGCATACTTAAAACACATGTACTACTATAAAACCCAATAGGGTACACCACCCGTAGGCTACTATGTAAACCGATTTCCACTAGTACAACCGCATAATACTCATGGGGACTGCTTCCCACTAATACGACTTCTCAATCACGTCAACCTGGTCCACTTGTAGCCTCTAGGTATCTTATCCTTGTCTATGAGGTACCAAGCAATTCTCTAACATACCATTTTGTTAATTAACTTGTATATAAGAATTGAAGTATACCTTATTTGGTCCTGTTTACACTTCAAACCAAATAAAAATCCTTGCACATAAGGCATCCATTGACAAAAACCATCTTGACTTACTTTTTCTTTATTTTGGAATATGTTTTACCCAAACCATACTTTCCAAACTTCCTTACTCAAAGATGCTACAATTCAAACATACTTGGTAAAAAGTTACATGGCGGTGTTTTCTCTCCACTATTTCCGGAAGTTTGACTTTGCACTATATCTATCCAATTTTAACTGTCGATTGAAAAGGTTAATAAATTCCCATGTTACTTTCTATCTCCGTTTCAACCATTTCAAGGCTTTCAAATTCGATAGTCAATTCTGTCCTAGTAAACTATTTAATTCTATTTATCTAACTTCGCTCTATTTCTTTCCATCTTCAATTTAAGTGATAGTCATAATATTTTCACTTTAACCTTTCCGAATCAAACCTTTAATTTTTACATCATTCCCATAAAACTAGTAAGCTTATTTTTTCAAACTATAAAATCCTCCCATTTTATTTTTAACAACTATTTCCTTCTTACAAAAATCATGTCATTTTCTTAAATTAAATTATCATAATGGTTTAAACTAAATTTAGCAATATGTAGTTAAAGCAAACCATTTAACATTTCCCTCACAAATAAGAAATTTTTCACAAAAGCAAATTTTCAAAGATAATGTGGTGTTCTTAGCTTATTGTTATTTTAGAGTTTAACAAAATATTGATAAGAGACATTTTAGTATTAACTATTTTCTTATTTATAAAAGGAGTTCAAAGGTTGAATCTTACACACTTCTCAATTTTTGTTTTTATTTTCAAAAAGTTTTGTTACCAAAAGCAAAGTGCATATTAAGGTAAGCGCAACAATGTGTCCAAAAGACAAAACAAAGCTTTAAGTGGTTATTGAAAAATTGCTTTTTATCAAATCCTCTAACTTTACATTTTACACAATTTCTATAAAGTTTATCTGATTATTTTATACAAGATCATAAATCAAGTTCTTTTCTATTTAAAATATTAGACATTTACAATTTCTAACTTTTAGAAAACATTTTCATTGGTTTATCACTTAAATTTGAGTAGACAACGGCAATCCTAATTACCTATGCTCACTTATACCTAGCAATGCTTCAAGTGCATAAGGTTTCCATTCTTTTCGAAGATGGTTAATTCTAGTTATTTCCCAATATAGTGTCCGATTTCACCATGGAAATATTCCAGCCATACCTTTAAATAAATAGGAGTCCTTGCAACAACTAACAATGTGCGAGTAGGGTTCCTACTTTAATTAGGAAATCAGCCTCAAATTTGCAATCTCCTCTTTCATGTTTCAAATAGCATATTCCTTTTATACGGATTTCATGGAAATAATGTTCTGTACTCATTCTTAGGTCTATAATTGCTTGCTACCAGTACATAAAACCTTTATTAGCCTTTCTTAATGGGGGTAAACTCCAATAAATGGAAAAGGTTCATTTTCCATCTCAAATGTTATAACCTTAACATTCACCTTAACTGTGATAACAGATTTTGGACATTCTGATAATTGGATAATTCACTGATTTTTACTACTGAGATACTGATTTGAACAAATAGAATTCTAAAAATTTTAAAAATATATCTGTATACATATAAATTAATTTGAATCTATAATAAATGTTGGATTATAAATATCTGAAAATGATAAATTTTGTAGTGAATTAATAAATCATATAAATAGATATATGCAAACTTTATAGTGTTGAAATTTTAACTGCGTACATATATAAGTATATAAGTGTGCATATATATATAATATATGTGTATATATTGTGATAAGGAAGTTATATTTTGAATTAAAAATATAATATAAAATCAAGATTAAATAAAAAGCTTTAATATATATATATATATATATATATATATCTTTTGAGATTAATGAACATAGAAATTAAACATAAAGGAAATATATAATATATATGAATAAAACTAAATACTAAATATAATATAAAATTATGAAAACATGTTAAAAATATTAAATAACATGAAAATAAACATGTGTAAGTATTATAACCTAAATATTAACAAGTGTCACAAATCTTAGCATACATTAAAACAAATGTAACAATATTATCGTGCAAATATAACAAGTGTCATTTGTTCTTCTATTTTCAAATAATAAATAAAATTAAAACAAGATTTATATACACACACACAATCTCCATCTCTTCTCATTTTTTTTTCATGCATTCAAATCAAAGAAACAAAATTTGGAAACTAAAATCTGGAAAGCTTGAACCAGAAAAAATAAATTAAAACCTGATCAAAAAGCAAAGCAAACAAAATCAAATCTTCAACCTGAGCAATTCAATATCAAGAAAATATTAAGGCTTCAGTTTCAACCTAATTTAAGAGCAAAGATCAACTCAATAAACATAAACAAAGATTTAGTTTCAAGCTGCAATTCAAATCAAAATATCAAGTAAGCTAACAAATTCAAAGGTCCCATATCAAAATCAAAAGTCGGTCTCTCTATTATAAACTGTGAGTAAACATCATCCTTGAAAAATCAATTCTTTTTATACATGTGAGTAAACTATCTTCAAATATAATCTCCCTTATATTATGTTTAAGTATAAATGAAAGGGAAAATATCAGTTTTATTAAGTATGTATATGCCGGTACATATGTGTGTGAATGCCTGTATGAATTCCCTTGCCTCTGTTCTTGCTTTTGACCGGTTCAAACCTTGAAAAAATTTAAAAACTCTTAATTTAAACAATGTTAAATTGTGATGTTTAAATGAGATAGGTATGTGTTTGGGTATACTTACCTTTAAAAATAATTTCATAAACAAAATAGTAAGAAAGGGCCCTGAAAGGAAAATTTACAGTGAAAGGAAATTTTTTATAGAAAAAACAACTAGCTTAATTTGTGCTTGCACCTATATGAATGAATTCGACATGGAAAAATAGGATTTTTAGTAGGCTTAGTGTGATTTTTAGGTTAAGGGTTGATGGGAATTGTCGTGTTGAACGAGGATGGTGTTTTTGTCAAATTCTGGCGATTGGTGGTGGTCGAAGTCGTTGTTGGTGGTACCTCGGAGGACGAGGCACTCGGGGAAAATGGTCGGTGCAATTCTCGACCACTGTGGTGTCGTGTAGATGGCGATGTAGGGTTTTCATTCGATTTTGGTTGGCATTGTTCCTAAAGATCGTGCGACAACGAGGTGGCGTTGAGTTGGGCTAGGGTCGGGAAAAAGGAAGATAGGGGATTGATGCAGCTCCAGGCGAGGCGATGTGGTGTCCGGTGGTCTATGGCGGCGGTCGGAGGTTGAAGTGGGTGACAGTATGTTTTGAGTCTGGGTTTCTGTTGAAATCGGCTTGATCTATTTTAATTTTCGATGAGACAGGAAGAATTGGGTAGATGGTAGCGAAGGTGAGGTTATCGCCAACTTATCAGCGGTCTTGGCGTTGGCCGGAGTTGCATCGACCATCTATGCACGTGCACTTGGTTTATCTCGTGTATGTTGGTTGCTGAGTGTTTTGGCTTTGGGAAAAGATAGGGTGCGTCTTCGAGTCGTACTCGAGATTTGCAAGAGGGAGAGAAGCTCGGGAATTGACTCGAGAATTTTGTAATTATGGGTCGGGTATTTTCATTAGGGAATTGGGTTTGCTTTTAATTTTAAAAGTTTGAAAACAAAAGAAAATTTGTAACCAGTTTTCAAAGCAAATAGAAATGAACAAAGTTTCAAAGCCATTATCAAACAGGTTTCAAAATATAGGTATTAAGTAAGTTTTCAAGTGAAGTTTCAAACATTAAAATGTTAAAGTTAAATGTTTTTTATGTTGAAAATAAACTATTTTGTTTTTTAAAATAATTTGTATGATGATAATAATTAATTTATTAATCTCTAAGTATTTTCAAATGGAATTTAATAATGTTTGAATTAAGCAAGTGTTCGAGATAAGTATATTAAAAACTTTAATTAAGAGGTGTTTTTGAATAAACTAATTTCAAACTTTTGAATTCAAATAAGTTTTGATGATGTAACTAAGTGATAAATTAAAGCTTATGGTTTATCTTAATTATTTAAGATTTTACAAATTGAAATAAAATTTCTTAATGAAATTAAAGGATGGTTAATTTCTTAGTATAAGTAATTAAAGAATAATTACATAATGTAATTAATTAGAGAATGGTTAATTACTTAATGTGATTAATTAAAGGTTAATAAATAAATGTGATTAGTTAAAGATAATTAATTAATGAAAGTGATTAAGGGTAATTAATTAACTTAAATGATTATGGAATAATTACTTAATGAAAATTAGGGAATAATTAAATTACTTAAAGGATAATTACTTAAAATAAGTAATTAAAGGGTTAGTTACTTAAAATAAGTAATTAAATGGTTAATTACTTAATGTAATTAATTAATTAATCAAAGATTAATTAAAATGATTAATTAAGAAATAATTAAGTAATCGAGGATAATTACTAAAGCTGGATAATTAAGGATGATTAATTAATTTCACGAATTAATTAAAGTAATAACAAACGTTTTGTAAATAATGTTAATTAAGCAGGGTTAGGTAATTAATTTATTTGGTTAAATTAATTATGTGATCAATTAATCTTGCTTTTGGATGATTAAGTTATGTTGAACGCCTTGAATTGATTAATGTGTGATGCTCTATGATATGCAATGCTTGGTTGAACCGTGATAATGTAAGTTATCTATCTGAGATGAATTGTTGTGTGAATATGATATCCTGAATGTAAATTGTATTGTTTAAACTTGAACAATTTGGCTAAAGAATAACCGAAGAGACCAGAGTCGGGTATCAGCAAATACCCGAAACCACTTCGATTAGTAATCTACAATGATTCTTTATAGTTTTGATTTAGATTCGAATGGGCTGGAATGAAATAAATTAAGTGAACTGGAACATCAAAACTAAGTTACGATACTTGGATATTGATTTGTGAAATAAGTGTTGACTATAACAAGTTAAGAACTCGTAGTGAGGTACGAATTATCCCGAGTTTTCAAATTAGTTCTATATTTTAGTATTTTAAGTTATTTGGGTTTACTCACGCTGGCTTCCATCCTGACCCAAGTCTTACTTTGATGTAATGCTCAGGTCAGACCGAGTATTACAGATTTTCTGGTTAGGACGTTCCGAAGCTCAGGTGGCGAGCTGGATGGCACACAACTTATGGAGTATATTCCGCTGTGTAATAGAGTTTGTATTGATGAGATCCTGAGACAGGTTGTTGCAACTATTTGGTTTATTTCAGCATTGTTGTACTCTGATGTATTGTTGTAAAGTAACAATTACAACTTTCTTTGTATAAATGCTATTATTTGATATTATATTTAATCCGCTGCGGATGTGGGATGCTGTTGTTTTCTATTCTTCTTCCACCTTCTTCTATTCTCTAACAATCTAAAACTTTCGGCGTGCGATTTCTCGGCACTTATATCGTGAACGTACTAGTGTCGAATTTCAGGGTCAAAAATTTCGGGGCGTTACATTTGGTATAAGAGCAGAAGGTTAAGCGAGAATCTTGGCTCTGGTGGGTTTACACATTAAGGTTAGGGTAAATAGTACCCTAGAATGAATTGAGTATATAAATATGAGAGCGTACTTGTTATTTTCTTATATAAAGATTTTAAAACAGTTTTAAAATTAGTTTATATTTTGACATATATAAAGCAATAATTTTTTTTCTTCTAATTATTATATATATTAAGATAATTTGTTAATGGTTATTGAAATTAAATGGTAATATATATACATACAACCAAATAAGAATTGGATTAAATAAGATAAGCTTGAAATGGATTCAAACCAGAGAATAAATTCCTGAAATTGGTAAGAGTATTTTCAGAATGTTGAATTAAGTTACCCTTATTTTATTTTTCTAACAAATTATGAGATAATATAATAGTGAATTGGTTTCCAAATAAGATAATCTTGGTTGTTATCATAAAATGTTTGTTGTGTCTAAATAAAGGAGTGTTTATTTTCTAAAACAAAAAATGATAAAGCAAATGAATTTTTTTAAGGAAGTAACAATTTAGATAAGTATGACTTGTAAATTGGAAGGGATTTAAATTGTGAAGTTTAAAATCTAAGTCCAGAAAATTTAAATTGTTTTAAAAGTGTTAAAAAGATTTAATAAATAATATTTTTAAATGTAGAGATCTAATTTTAAAATAAGAGTTGTTTTAAAATTTTTAAAAAGGAATTTGTTTTGAAACTAAAAACAAAGAGTGGTTTAAAATTTAAAGTACGACTTGAAGTGCAACAGAAATGAATATGTATATATGTGGGATATACATAATAACAAGTTGATCGGAAGTAAACACTAAGTGTTGAGTTTTGAATTTTCCCCTGAAATGTAATAGGTTTTTGAACTTATAAGTGGTAAAGGATATTGATAAGAAGTTTAAAAAAAATTGAAATGGAGAATTCAGAATTAGTAAGGTTGACTGGATTAAATAAATTGAATTTAGCTTAGGGGAAGTTAAATGATTTTAGAATGAACAACCTTAATTGAAAATTTCAAAGTGAAATTGAGATTTGACTTAGGAAGTTATGTGTGATCTCAAAACGGGTTTGAGATCTGGAAATGGGTAATGGATGCTATGGATGGATGTTTTAAAATAATTCGAATGTTTATTTATTTTAACTTATCCTAATATTATACTGTTGTTATTAATAATCTATGAAACTGAGAATTGGATTATTTTGAATAAATTAATAAATGGATTGGGGTATATACATCCATTACTAAAATAAAATGGAAATAAAACTTTATTTTAGAAATATTTTGATTTTTAAAGTGAAATTGTAACTATGAAAAGGGAATCACTCTGGACTTAAGATTCAAATGTTAAAAATGAACTTGCAAACTAAAATTGTTTAAGAATCGGTTTCAAAGTTTGAAGATAAAATTGGGTAATAAATTGAATTCTGAAGATTAAATTGTTTTTGAACTCTTATTTGGACTATGAAATAAGTTAAGTAAAGGTAATTTAAAATGGAATTTTGAAATTTGGACTCAGAATTAAATTGTTTAAAGATTTAGGCTGGTAAATTAAAAATAAAGGTTGATTTGATTTAAGAATTCAATCAACATTTAAAAATTTAACTCAAATTTAAATAATTCAAATAATTTAATTAAGAGGTGTTTTTGAATAAATTAATTTCAAACTTTTGAATTCAAATAAGTTTTAATGATGTAACTAAACGATAAATTAACGCTTATGGTTTATCTTAATTATTTAAGATTTTACGAATTGAAATAAAATTTCTTAATGAAATTAAAGGATAATTAATTACTTATTATAAGTAATTAAAGAATAATTACTGAATGTAATTAATTAGGGAATGGCTAATTGCTTAATGTGATTGATTAAAGGTAAATAAATAAATGTGATTAGTTAAAGATAATTAATTAATGAAAGTGATAAAGGGTTAATTAATTAACTTGAGTGATTATGGAATAATTACTTGATGAAAGTAATTAGGGAATAATTAAATTACTTAAAGAATAATTACTTAATATAAGTAATTAAAGGGTTAATTTGTTAATGTGTTTAATTAATCGAAGATTAATTAGTGTGATTAATTAAGAGATAATTAAGTAATTGAGTGTAATTACTTAAGCTGGATAATTAAGGACGATTAATTAATTTCATTAATTAATTAAAGTAATAAAAAACGATTTGTAATTAATGTTAATTAAGCAGGGTTAGGTAATTAATTTACTTGGTTAAATTAATTATGTGATCAATTAATCTTGGTTTTGGATGATTAAGTTTTGTTGAATGCCTTGAATTGATTAATGTGTGATGCTCTGTGATATGCAATGCTTGGTTGAACTGTGATAATGTAAGTTATCTATCTGAGATGAATTGTTGTGTGAATATGATATCCTGAATATAAATTGTATTGTTTAAACTTGAACAATTTGGCTAAAGAATAACATTGGATTCGAAGAGACCGGAGTCGGGTATTTGCAAATACCTGAAACCATTTTGATTAGTAATCTACAATGATTCTTTATAGTTTTGATTTAGAATCTAATGGGCTGGAATGAAATAAATTAAGTGAACTGGACCCATTTAGACTAAGTTAAGATACTTAGATATTGATTTGTGAAATAAGTGTTGACTATAACAAGTTAAGAGCTCGTAGTGAGGTATCCTGGGTTTTCAAATAAGTTCTATATCTTAGTATTTTAAGTTATATGGGTTTACTCATGCTGGTTTTCCAGCCTGACTCGGGTGTTACTTTGATGTAATGCTCGGACAGACCGAGTATTACAGATTTTCAGGTTAGGACGTTCTGGAGCTCAGGTGGCAAGCTGGATGGTAGGAACGTATGGAGTATATTCCGCTGTGTAATAGAGTTTGTATTGATGATAGTCTAGGACTACAACTGTCCAGTTTATTTGAGCATTGTTGTACTCTGATGTATTGTTGTAAAGTAACAATTACAGCTTTATTTGTATAAATGTTATTATTTGATATTATACCTAATCCGCTATAAATGTGAGATGATATTGTTTTCTGTTCTTCTTCTACCTTCTTCTTTTCTATAACAATCTGATACTTTGGGCGTTCGATTGGTCGGCACTTCTACCGTGAACGTATTAGTGTCGAATTTTCAGGGTCGAAAATTTTGGGTCGTTATATTTGGTATCAGAGCAGAAGGTTGAGCGAGAACCTTGGCTTTGGTGGGTTTACTCATTAAGGTTAGGGTAAATAGTACCCTAGAATGAGTTGAGTATATAAGTATTAGAGCGTACTTGTTATTTTCTTATATAAAGATTTTAAAACTGTTTTAAAATTAGTTTATATTTTGATATATATAAAGCAATAATTTTTTTTCTTCTAATTATTATATATGTATTAAGATAATTTGTTAATGGTTATTGAAATTAAATGGTAATATATATACATACAACCAAATAAGAATTGGATTAAATAAGATAAGCTTGAAATGGATTCAAACCAGAGAATAAATTCCTGAAATTGGTAAGAGTATTTTCAGAATGTTGAATTAAGTTACCCTTATTTTATTTTTCTAACAAATTATGAGATAATATAATAGTGAATTGGCTTCCAAATAAGATAATCTTGGTTGTTATCATAAAATGTTTGTTGTGTCTAAATAAAGGGGTGTTTATTTTCTAAAATAAATAATGATAAAGCAAATGAAATATTTTAAGGAAGTAACAATTTAGATAAGTATGACTTGTAAATTGGAAGGGATTTAAATTGTGAAGTTTAAAATCTAATTCCAGAAAATATAAATTGTTCTAAAAGTGTTAAAAAGATGTAATAAATAATATTTTTAAATGTAGAGACCTAATTTTAAAAGAAGAGTTGTTTAAATTTTTTTCAAAAGGAATTTGAAATGAAATTAAAAACCAAGAGTGATTTAAAATTTAAAGTATGACTTGAAGTGCAAAAGAAATGAATATGTATATATGCGGGTTATACATAATAACAAGTTGATTGGAAGTAAACACCAAGTGTTGAGTTTTGAATTTTCTCCTGAAATGTAATAAGTTTTTAAACTTATAAGTGGGAAAGTATATTGATAAGAAGTTTAAAAGAAATTGAAATGGAGAATTCAAAATTAGTAAGGTTGACTGGATTAAATAAATTAAATTTAGCTTAAGGGAAGTTAAATGAGTTTAGAATGAACAACCTGAATTGAAATTTTCAAAATGAAATTGAGATTTAACATAGGAAGTTAAATGGATTGATTTGAAATGGGAGTTATATGTGATCTCAAAACTGGTTTGAGATCTGGAAATGGGTAATTGATGCTTTGGATGGATGTTTTAAAATAATTCAGATGTTTATTTATTTTGACTTATCCTAATATCATACTGTTGTTATTAATAATCTATGAAACTGAGAATTTGATTATTTTGAATGAATTAAAAAATGGATTGGGGTAATATACATCCATTACTGAAATAAAATGGAAATAAAACTTTATTTTAGAACCATTTTGATTTTTGAAGTGAAATTGTAATTATGAAAAGGGAATCACTTTGGACTTAAGATTCAAATGTTAAAAATGAACTTGCAAACTAAAATTGTTTAAGAATCGGTTTCAAAGTTTGAAGATAAAATTGGGTAACAAATTGGATTCTGAAGATTAAATTGTTTTTGAACTCTTATTTGGACTATGAAATAAGTTAAGTAAAGTTAATTTAAAATGGAATTTTGAAATTTGGACTCAATATTAAATTGTTAATGATTTAGGTTGTTAAATTAAAAAAAAGGTTGATTTGATTTAAAAATTCAATCAACATTTAAAAATTTAACTCGAATTTATAATTCGAGATGGTTTAAAAATTGAGATTGAAAGTTTGTTCAAATTGAATTTGATTTGAAATTAATTGAAATTGTGATTGAAGTTGAATATGTTTAAACTCAAATGGGAATTGATTTGAATTTGGAAAAAGGAATTGAAGGTAATTCAAATTGAATTGGAATTGAATCAATTTAATGGGATGAGAAATTGAGTAGAAGTGGAGATTGGGAAATTGAACCACTTTGACTCTGAAACTATTTTTGAATAAATTGTTTTAGTATAAATTGTTTTAAATCTATTTTTCTAGTTATTTACTATACAACCTTTCCTTTTAAAACCCAAACTATCTTATACTTATTTTACAACTATTATGAAACTAATTACTATTTTACGTCTGTTTTACAAACTGATTACTGTTTTACAACTATTTTTCCAATTATCTTACTATTCTACAACTATTTGCTTATTTTACAACTATTTTATAATTACTTAACTATTTTTCACCTATTTTACAACTAATAACTATTTTTCAACCACTTATCTATTTTAAACTTTTTCAAGCTATTTTCTAAATTCAAGCTGGTCAGAGTGCAAACTGTTTAGAATTGAAGTGAGTGGAAATTGAAGCAATTGTAAATAAGTGACTAGAAATCTAAATGTATATGAAGTAAAAGGAAATTGATTTAGCTGATAATCAATGAAGGTAAATATTTAGGATGTACGTATATTA
Source organism: Allium cepa (assembly GCA_030765085.1). Classification (NCBI taxonomy): domain Eukaryota; kingdom Viridiplantae; phylum Streptophyta; class Magnoliopsida; order Asparagales; family Amaryllidaceae; genus Allium; species Allium cepa. The sequence continues at coordinate 187,694,301 of CM060930.1, read as the reverse complement.
TTCTATTCGTATAATGATTTGATCCATATTTCGAGCACAAAATTTCGAGATAGTATGTCGATCCAAGTTAAGATTTTTCACTCGATTTTCGACGGCGAACCCTGGATATGGATTTTTGATTGATTCTGAAAATTCTCTATCATAGTTTGGGCTATGCAAGGAAAATGGCGGTTTCTGTTCAAGAAACCAGTTCTGAGTCTGCATTAGGAAGTCGGGTGGACGATACTAGTTCGGAAGTGGAATTGTGTGATCGAGGAGCGATCGAATTTGATATTGCATACGGATGGTATATGTACATCATACGTGCAAAAATTTAATAGATATTGAAAGAAATGAAAAAAGATTTTAGAAAAGAAAAGTATATATTGATAAATATATATGAATAAAATTAGAAGTTGGATATCTTTATAATTGAAACTCATTTTATAAAAGTAAATAATGTGGCAAACAATTTTATAAAAGAAATCGAATTTGAATATAAATTGGCATAAGTAAAGTTATTTATATCTTTGTTATATATGATAAACTCCCCTTGTTAAATTTATAACCTGAAGATGTGATCTTTGAAAGTATTTGAAGTATAAAAGGGATTTAAATAAGTAAGGTATAATCCAACGTATTTTCTTTTAAATAAAGGGATAAACTTATATATATATATATATAAATGGTTTTTTGAGAATGATTTTGGGAAAGATGTTTTTGGAACCCATGGATTTTGGAAGGCTTTTGATTTTGGGAATGAGAATTTGAAAAGCCAAGTTTGGAACTATCAATTTGAGATATCGATTTTGTGTAAAGGAGGTTTTTATATTAATCATAAAGGGTATGATTTGAAGATACTATATGTGTATAGTATAAAATATTTTTGAGATTGGCTCTGGGGAAAAAGGCACTTCCATGAAATGAACTTCATAGGGATCCACAGGGTGGTTCTGCCTTGAGCCCTAAGGGGGAGGCTCTAAATTGGATCCTGGGAGGAAGTCCAGACAAACTAAAGTTCCTGAGGATTATGTGTTGGTAGTGAAAGTCGATGACGCTGATGCCTACAGAGACATTTAGGTAATGTTGTGATGACACTGTAACTCGATGTCACTGCGATCTACTGCGGACCATGGTGGAAGTCGTGTGGTCGTGAGAGCCAACCGTCTACATTTGATTTTGCCGTGATGGCAACGTAACATTGGTAGACTGCGATCTATGAAGACATAGCGAAATTCGTGAGGCAGTGAGAGCCTATAGGCTATATTGGGACTCGACTGATGTAATCTGCGATCTATGTAGGAGTGGTGAAATTCATTCGACAGAGAAATTCGAGGGAGCTGATGCCTACAGTTACATGGATTTTTGCCGTGATGGCGACGTAACCTTGGGTGTGGTTGCGATCTGTGGCGGGATTCATGGCGTAATCGAGGGGCGTGGAGTGCCTATAATTATCTAAGATTTCGTCGGGATGGCGACGTAATCATCGGGTTAACTGCGACCATGGAGGGGGTGATGATTTCTAGAGCATTCTCACCAAAAATGTTTCCTATATTCTCGAAAAAAAAAATTGTTTTCTATATTTTCACCAAAATATTTTCCAAGTATTTTCGCTGGGTGTTGAAACGGATTTACCGAGTACTTATAGATTTTCAGTCCTATGCCTAATCAACTTAAGACCGAATTTCTATGGGAACAAGGATGGACTTGTTGAGACATCGAGTTATAAAAGTATTTTTACAAAAAGTATTTTGTAATATTATATAGATTTTAAAGGTGTTTTAATTTTTTTTTTAAAGAGTGTATAGCTAAAAATGCTCAAACAATAATTTAACCGATAATAAGCTATTGTAATTAAAATTCTGGCTTTGTTCCTTTTCGAGGATGAAAAAATTTAAAGGGCGAAGGAATGTGATAACCCAGATTTTAGTCATTCTGATAATTGGATAATTAACTAATTTTTACTACTGAGATATTGATTTTACTTGAACAAATAGAATTCTGAAAATTTAAAAAATATATCTGTATATATATAAATGAATTTGAATCTATAATAAATGTTGGATTATAAATATTTGAAAATGATAAATTTTATAGTGAATTAATAAATCATACAAATAGATATACGCAAACTTTATTGTTTTGTAATTTTAAGTGTGTACATTATATAAGCGTGTGTGTGTGTGTATAATATATGTGTATATATTGTGATAAGGAAGTTATATTTTGAATTAAAAATATAATATAAAAACAATATAAATAAAAAGCTTTAATATATATATATATATATATATCTTTTGAGATTAATGAACATAGAAATTAAACATAAAGGAAATATTATATATAAATAAAACTAAATAGTAAATATAATAAAAAATTATAAAAACATGTTAAAAATATTAAATAACATGAAAATAAACACGTGTAAGTATTATAACCTAAAGATTAACAAGTGTAACAAATCTTAGCATACATTAAAACAAATGTAACAATATTATCATGCAAATATAACAAGTTTCATTTGTTCTTCACTTTCAAAATAATAAATAAAATAATAACAAGATTTATATATATACACTATCTCCCTCTCTTATCATTTTTTTCTCATGCATTCAAATCAAAGAAACAAAACTTGGAAACTAAAATCCGAAAAGCTTGAACCAAAAATAAATAAATAAAACCTGATCAAAAAGCAAAGCAAACAAAATCAAATCTTCAACCTGAGCATTTCAATATCAAGCAAAGATTAAGGCTTTAGTTTCAACCTGATTCAGGAGCAAAGATCAACTCAATAAACATAAACAAAGATTCAGTTTCAAGCTGCAATTCAAATCAAAATATCAAGCAAGCTAACAAATTCAAAGGTCCCATATCAAAATCAAAAGACCGTCTCTCTGTTATAAACTGCGAGTAAACACCATCCTCGAAAAATCAATTTTTTTTATACATGTGAGTAAACTATTTTCAAATTAATCTCCCTTATATTATGTTTAAATATAAATGAAAGGGAAAATATCAGTTTTATTAAGTATGTATATGCCGGTATATATGTGTGTGAATGCCTGTATGAATTCCCTTGCCATGTTCTTGCTTTTAACAGGTTCAAACCTTAAAAAAATGTAAAAACTCTTAATTTAAACAATGTTAGGTTGTGATGTTTGAATGAGATAGGTATGTGTTTGGGTATACTTACCTTTAAAAATAATTTCATAAACAAAATAGTAAGAAAGGGCCCTGAAAGGAAGATTTACAGTAAAAGGAAATTTTTTACAGAAAAGTCAACTAGCTTTATTTGTTTTTGCACCTATATGCATGAATTCGACATGGAAAAATAGGATTTTCAGTGGTCTTAGTGCCATTTTTAGGTTAAGGGTTGATGGGAATTGTCGTGTTGAACGGCGATGGTGATTTTGTCAAATTATGGCGATCGGGGGTTCGGGGGTGGTCGAAGTCGTTGCTGGTGGTAGCTCGAAGGACGAGGCACTCGGGGAAAATGGTCGGTGAAATTCTGGACCACCGTGGTGTCATGTAGACAGCGATGCAGGGTTTTCGTTCGAGTTTGGTTGGCATTGTTCCTGAAGCTCGTGGGGCGTCAAGGTGGCGTCGAGTTGGGCTAGGATAGGGGAAAAGGAAGACAAGGGATTGGTGCAGCTCCAGGCGAGGCGATGTGGTATCCGGTGGTCTCCGGTGGCGGCGAGAGGTTGATGTGGGTGACGGTATATTCTGAGTCTGGGTTTCTGTTGAAATCGACTTGATCGATTTTGATTTCCGATGAGATAGGAAGATCCAGGTTGAAGGAAGCGACGACGAGGTTGTTGCCGACTTGTCGGTGGTCGTGGCGTTTGCCGGAGTTGCATCGACCATCTGTGCACATGGGTTATCTCGTGTCTGTTGGTTGCTGAGTGTTTTGGCTTCGGGAAAGATAGGGTGCGTCTTCGAGTCGTACTCGAGATTTGCATGAGGGAGAGAAGCTCGGGAATTGACTCGAGAATTTTGTAATTATGGATCGGGTATTTTCATTAGGGAATCGGGTTTGCTTTGAAAATTTTAAATGTTTGATAACAAAAGAAAATTTGTAACCATTTTTCAAAGCAAATAGAAATGAACAAAGTTTCAAAGCCATTACCAAAAAGGTTTCAAAATGTAGGTAGTAAATATTCTTTCAAGTGAAGTTTCAAAGATTAAAACGCTAAAGTTAAATGTTATTTTATGTTGAAAATAAATTGTTTTGTTTTTTTAAAATAATTTATTTGATGATAATAATTAATTAATTAATCTCTAAGTATTTTGAAATGGAATTTAATAATGTTTGAATTAAGTAAGTGTTTGAGATAAGTATATTAAAAACTTTAATTAAGAGGTGTTTTTGAATAAATTAATTTCAAACTTTTGAATTCAAATAAGTTTTAATGATGTAACTAAATGATAAATTAACGCTTATGGTTTATCTTAATTATTTAAGATTTTACGAATTGAAATAAAATTTCTTAATGAAATTAAAGGATAATTAATTACTTAGTATAAGTAATTAAAGAATAATTACTGAATGTAATTAATTAGGGAATGGCTAATTGCTTAATGTGATTGATTAAAGGTAAATAAATAAATGTGATTAGTTAAAGATAATTAATTAATGAAAGTGATAAAGGGTTAATTAATTAGCTTGAGTGATTATGGAATAATTACTTGATGAAAGTAATTAGGGAATAATTAAATTACTTAAAGAAGAATTACTTAATATAAGTAATTAAAGAGTTAATTTGTTAACGTGTTTAATTAATCAAAGATTAATTAGTGTGATTAATTAAGATATAATTAAGTAATTGAGTGTAATTACTTAAGCTGGATAATTAAGGACGATTAGTTAATTTCATTAATTAACTAAAGTAATAACAAACGATTTGTAATTAATGTTAATTAAGCAGGGTTAGGTAATTAATTTACTTGGTTAAATTAATTATGTGATCAATTAGTCTTGGTTTTGGATGATTAAGTTTTGTTGAATGCCTTGAATTGATTAATGTGTGATGCTCTGTGATATGCAATGCTTGGTTGAACTGTGATGAGGTAAGTTATCTATCTGAGATGAATTGTTGTGTGAATATGATATCCTGAATATAAATTGTATTGTTTAAACTTGAACAATTTGGCTAAAGAATAACATTAGATTCGAAGAGACCGGAGTCGGGTATCTGCAAATACCCGAAACCATTTTGATTAGTAATCTACGATGATTCTTTATAGTTTTGATTTAGAATCTAATGGGTTAGAATGAGATAAATTAAGTGAACTGGACCATTTAGACTAAGTTAAGATACTTAGATATTGATTTGTGAAATAAGTGTTGACTATAACAAGTTAAGAGCTCGTAGTGAGGTATCCTGGGTTTTCAAATAAGTTCTATATCTTAGTATTTTAAGTTATATGGGTTTACTCACGCTGGTTTCCAGCCTGACTCGGGTGTTACTTTGATGTAATGCTCGGATAGACCGAGTATTACAGATTTTCAGGTTAGGACGTTCTGGAGCTCAGGTGGCAAGCTGGATGGTAGGAACGTATGGAGTATATTTCGCTGTGTAATAGAGTTTGTATTGATGATAGTCTAGGACTACAACTGTCCAGTTTATTTGAGCATTGTTGTACTCTGACGTATTATTGTAAAGTAACAATTACAGCTTTCTTTGTATAAATGTTATTATTTGATATTATATCTAATCCGCTATGAATGTGAGATGATATTGTTTTCTGTTCTTCTTCTACCTTCTTCTTTTCTATAACAATCTGAAACTTTCGGCGTTCAATTGGTCGGCACTTCTACCGTGAACGTATTAGTGTCGAATTTTCAGGGTCGAAAATTTTGGGTCGTTATATTTGGTATCAGAGCAGAAGGTTAAGCGAGAACCTTGGCTTTGGTGGGTTTACTCATTAAGGTTAAGGTAAATAGTACCCTAAAATGAGTTAAGTATATAAATATGATAGCGTACTTGTTATTTTCTTATATAAAGATTTAAAACATCTTTAAAATTAGTTTATATTTTGATATATATAAAGCAATAATTTTTTTCTTCTAATTATTATACATATTAAGATAATTTGTTAATGGTTATTGAAATTAAATGGTAATATGTATACATACAACCAAATAAGAATTGGATTAAATAAGATAAGCTTGAAATGGATTCAAACCAGAGAATAAATTCCTGAAATTGGTAAGAGTATTTTCAGAATGTTGAATTAAGTTACCCTTATTTTGTTTTTCTAACAAATTATGAGATAATATAATAGTGAATTGGTTTCCAAATAAGATAATCTTGGTTGTTATCATAAAAAGTTTGTTGTGTCTAAATAAAGGAGTGTTTATTTTCTAAAACAAAAAATGATAAAGCAAATGAATTTTTTTAAGGAAGTAACAATTTAGATAAGTATGACTTGTAAATTGGAAGGGATTTAAATTGTGAAGTTTAAAATCTAAGTCCAGAAAATTTAAATTGTTTTAAAAGTGTTAAAAAGATTTAATAAATAATATTTTTAAATGTAGAGATCTAAATTTAAAATAAGAGTTGTTTTAAAAATTTTAAAAAGGAATTTGTTTTGAAATTAAAAACAAAGTGTGGTTTAAAATTTAAAGTATGACTTGAAGTGCAACAGAAATGAATATGTATATATGTGGGATATACATAATAACAAGTTGATCGGAAGTAAACACTAAGTGTTGAGTTTTGAATTTTCCCCTGAAATGTAATAGGTTTTTGAACTTATAAGTGGTAAAGGATATTGATAAGAAGTTTAAAAAAAATTGAAATGGAGAATTCAGAATTAGTAAGGTTGACTGGATTAAATAAATTGAATTTAGCTTAGGGGAAGTTAAATGATTTTAGAATGAACAACCTTAATTGAAAATTTCAAAATGAAATTGAGATTTAACTTAGGAAGTTATGTGTGATCTCAAAACGGGTTTGAGATCTGGAAATGGGTAATGGATGCTATGGACGGATGTTTTAAAATAATTCGAATGTTTATTTATTTTAACTTATCCTAATATCATACTGTTGTTATTAATAATCTATGAAACTGAGAATTGGATTATTTTGAATAAATTAAGAAATGGATTGGGGTATATACGTCCATTACTAAAATAAAATGGAAATAAAACTTTATTTTAGAAATATTTTGATTTTTGAAGTGAAATTGTAATTATGAAAAGGGAATCACTCTGGACTTAAGATTCAAATGTTAAAAATGAACTTGCAAACTAAAATTGTTTAAGAATCGGTTTCAAAGTTTGAAGATAAAATTGGGTAATAAATTGAATTCTGAAGATTAAATTATTTTTGAACTCTTATTTGGACAATGAAATAAGTTAAGTAAAGGTAATTTAAAATGGAATTTTGAAATTTGGACTCAGAATTAAATTGTTTAAAGATTTAGGCTGGTAAATTAAAAATAAAGGTTGATTTGATTTAAGAATTCAATCAACATTTAAAAATTTAACTCAAATTTATATAATTCGAGATGGTTTAAAAATTGAGATTGAAACTGAAACTTTGTTCAATTGAATTTGATTTGAAATTAATTGAAATTGTGATTGAAGTTGAATAAGCTTAAACTCAAATGGGAATTGATTTGAATTTTGGAAAGGAATTGAAGTTAATTCAAATTGAATTGGAATTGAATCAATTTAATGGGATGAGAAATTGAGTAGAAGTGGAGATTGGGAAACTGAGCCAGGTTGACTCTGAAAATAATTTTGAATAAATTATTTTAAATCTATTTTCCTAGTTATTTACTATACAACCTTTCCTTTTAAAACCCAAACTATCTTATACTTATTTTACAACTATTTTGAAACTAATTATACATCAGTTTTACAAACTAATTACTATTTCACAACTATTTTTGCAACTACCTAACTATTCTACAATAATTTAATTATTTTACAACTATTTTATAATATTTTTGCAACTACCTAATTATTCTACAGTAATTTAATTATTTTACAACTATTTTATAGTTACTTAACTAACTAATAACTATTTTTCAACCACTTATCTATTTTAAACTTTTTCAAGCTATTTTCTAAATTCAAGCTGGTCAGAGTGTAAACTGTTTAGAATTGAAGTGATAACCCAAATGGAAATTGAAGCAATTGTGAATAAGTGCGTAGAAATCTAAATGTATGTGAAGTAAAAGGAAATTTGTTTAGCTGGTAATCAATGAAGATAAATACATAGGATGTACGTATATTATTCTATTCGCATAATGATTTGATCTAGATTTCGAGCACAGAATTTCGAGATAGTATATCGATCTAGGTTAGGATTTTTCACTCGATTTCCGATGGCGAATCCTTAATATGGATTTTTGATTGATTATGGAAATTCTCTATCATAGTTAGGGCTATGCAAGAAGAATGACGGTTTTTGATCAAGAAACCAAATTTGAGTCTGCACTAGGAAGTAAGGAGGACGATACTAGTTCGGAAGTGGAATTGTATGATCGGGGAGCGATCGAATTTTATATTGCGTACGGATGGCATATGTATATCGTACGTGCTAAAATTTAATAGATATTGAAAGAAATGAAAAATGATTTTAGAAAAGAAAAGTATATTTTGAGAAATATATATGAATGAAAGTGGAAGTTAGATATCTATGTAATTGAAACTCATTTTATAAAAGTAAGTAATGTGGCAAATAATTTATAAAAGAAATCGAATATGAATACAAATTGGCATAAGTAAAGTTATATATATCTTTTCTATATATGATAAACTCCCCTTGTTAAATTTACAACCTGAAGATGTGATCTTTGAAAGTATTTGAAGTATAAATTGGACTTATATAAGTAAGGTGTAATCCTAAGTATTTTGTTTTAAATAAAGGGATAAACTTATATATATATATATATATATAATTTATGAGAATGATTTTGGGAAAGAGGTTTTTCGAACCCATGGATTTTGAAAGGCTTTTGATTTTGGGAAAATCTTTTTTGGGAATTTGGAAAGCCAAGTTGGAACTATCGATTTGAGACATTGTTTTTGTGTAAAGGATATTTTTATGTGAATCGTAAAGGGTATGATTTGAAGATACTATATGTGTATAGTATAAAATATTTTTGAGATTGGCTTTGGGGAAAAAGGCGCTCCCATGAAATGAACTTCATAGGAGATCCACGGGGTGGTTCTGCCTTCAGCCCTAAGGGGGAGGCTCTAAATTGGATCCTAGGAGGAAGTCCGGACAAACTGAAGTTCCTGAGGATTATGTATGTGTAGTGAAAGTCGAGGGCGCTGAAGCCTATAGAGACAATTGGGTTATGCTGTGACGATAGTGTAACTCGATTTCACTACGATCTACTGCGGACCATAGTGGAAGTCGTGTGGTCGTGAGAGCCAACGGTCTACATTTGATTTTGCCGTGATGGCAATGTAACATCGGTAGACCGCCATCTATGAAGACATAGCGAAAGTCGTGAGGCAGTGAGAGCATATAGGTTACATTGGGACTCGACTGATGTAGTCTGCGATCTGTGTAGGAGTGGTGAAGTTTCATTCGGCAGCGAAATTCAAGGGCGTTGATGCCTACATTTACATGGATTTTTGTCGTGATGGCAACGTAACCCTGGGTTTGGCTGCGATATGTGGCAGGTTCCATGGCGTAATCGAGGGGTGTGAAGTGCCTACAGTTATCTATGGTTTTGCCGGATGGCGACGTAATCATCGGGTTAACTACGACCATGGAGGGGGTGATGATTTCCAGAGCATTCTCACCAAAAATATTTCCTATATTATCCAAAAAATATTTTCTATATTTTCGCCAAAATATTTTCCAAGTATTTTCATTGAATGTTGAAAACGGGTTTACCGAGTACTTATAGATTTTCAGTCCTATGCCTGATCAACATATGACCGAATTTCTGTGAGAACAAGGATGGACTTGTTGAGACATCGAGTTATAAAAGTATGTTTATAAAAACTATTTTGTAATATTATATAGATTTTAAAAGTGTTAATTTTTTTTAAAGAATGTATAGTTAAAAATGCTCAAGGAATTATTTAACTGACAATAAGCTGTTGTAATTAAAATTCTGGCTTTTGTTCCTTTTCTAGGACGAAAAGTTTTAAAGGGGGGAGGAATGTGATAACCCGGATTTTGGTCATTCTGATAATTGGATAATTAACTGATTTTTCTACTAAGACATTGATTTTATTTGAACAAATAGAATTCTAAAAATTTTAAAAAAAATATCTATATATATAAATGAATTTGAATCTATAATAAAGGTTGGATTATAAATATCTCAAAATGATAAATTTTATAGCGAGTTAATAAATCATACAAATAGATATATGCAAACTTTATAGTGTTGAAATTTTAAGAGTGTACATATATGAGTATATAAGTATGTGTGTGTTATATATATAATACATGTGTATATATTGTGATAAGGAAGTTATATTTTGAACTAAAATAACAATATAAAAAAATATTAAATAAAAAGCTTTAATATATATATATATATATATATATCTTTTGAGATTAATGAACATAGAAATTAAACATAGAGGAAATATATAATATATATAAATAAAACTAAATAGTAAATACAATATAAAATTATAAAAACATGTTAAAAATATTAAATAACATGAAAATAAACATGTGTAAGTATTATAACCTAAAGATTAACAAGTGTAACGAATCTTAGCATACATTAAAACAAATGTAACAATATTATCATGCAAATATAATAAGTGTCATTTGTTCTTCTATTTTAAAAATAATAAGTAAAATAGAAACAAGATTTATATGTATACAATTCTCCATCTCTTCTCATTTTTTTTCATGCATTCAAATCAAAGAAACAAAACTTGGAAACTAAAATCTGGAAAGCTTGAACCAGAAAAGAAAAAGAAAAAAAACCGATCAAAAAGCAAAGTAAACAAAATCAAATCTTCAACCTGAGCAATTCAATATCAAGCAAAGATTAAGGCTTCAGTTTCAACCTGATTTAAGGGCAAAGATCAACTCAATAAACATAAACAAAGATTCAATTTCAAGCTGCAATTCAAATCAAAATATCAAGCAAGCTAACAAATTCAAAGGACCCAGATCAAAATCAAAAGACTGTCTCTCTATTATAAACTGTGAGTAAACATCATCCTTGAAAAATCAATTCTTTTTATACATGTGAGTAAACTATTTTCAAATCTAATCTCCCTTATATTATGTTTAAGTATAAATGAAAGGGAAAATATTAGTTTTATTAAGTAAGTATATGCCTGTATATATGTGTGTGAATGCTTGTATGATTTCCCTTACCTCTGTTCTTGCTTTTGAATGGTTCAAACCTTGAAAAAATTTAAAACTCATAATTTAAACAATGTTAGGTTGTGATGTTTGAATCAGATAGTATGTGTTTGGGTATACTTACCTTTAAAAATAATTTCATAAACATAATAGTAAGAAAAGGCCCTTAAAGGAAGATTTACAGTAAAAGGAAATTTTTTACAGAAAAATCAACTAGCTTAATTTGTGTTTGCACCTATATGAATGAATTCGACATGGAAAAATAGGATTCTTAGTGGTCTTAATGTGATTTTTAGGTTAAAGGTTGATGGGAGTTATCATGTTGAACGGCGATGGTGTTTTTGTCAAATTCTGGCGATCGGGGGTTCGGGGGTGGTCGAAGTCGTCGCTGGTGGTAGCTCGGAGGACGAGGCACTCGGGAAAAATGGTCAATGAAATTCTCGACCACCGTGGTGTTATGTAGACGGCGATGTTGGGTTTTCGTCCAAATTTGGTTGGCATTGTTCCTGAAGCTCGTACAGCGACGAGGCGGCGTCAAGTTGTGCTAGAGTAGGGGGAAAAGGAAGATAGGGGACTGGTGCAGCTCCAAGCAAGGCGATGTGGTGTCCGGTGGTCCACGACGGCGAGGGGAGGTTGATGTGGGTGACGGTATATTCTGAGTCTGGGTTTCTGTTGAGATCGACTTGATCGATTTTGATTTTCGATGAAATAGGAGGATCTGGGTAGATGGGAGCGACGGCGAGGTTGTCACCGACTTGTCGATGGTCGTGGCATTGGCCGGAGTTGCATTGACCATCTATGCACGTGCACATGGGTCATCTCGTGTCTGTTGGTTGTTGAGTGTTTTGGCTTCGAGAAAGATATGGTGCGTCTTCGAGTGGTACTCGAGATTTGCATGAGTAAGAGAAGCTCGGGAATTGACTCGAGAATTTTGTAATTATGGATCGGGTATTTTCATTAGGGAATTGGGTTTGCTTTGAAAATTTTAAAAGTTCGAAAACAAAATAAAATTTATAACCGGTTTTCAAAGCAAATAGAGATGAACAATTTTTCAAAGCCATTATCAAACAGGTTTCAAAATATAGGTATTAAATAAGTTTTCAAGTGAAGTTTCAAAGATTAAAATGTTAAGTTAAATGTTTTTTTTATGTTGAAAATAAATTGTTTTGTTTTTTTAAAATAATTTATATGATGACGATAATTAATTAATCTCTAAGTATTTTCAAATGGAATTTAGTAATGTTTGAATTAAGCAAGTGGTTGAGATAAGTATATTAAAAACTTTAATTAAGAGGTGTTTTTGAATAAATTAATTTCAAACTTTTGAATTCAAATAAGTTTTAATGATTTAACTAAGTGATAAATTAAAGCTTATGGTTTATCTTAATTATTTAAGATTTTACAAATTGAAATAAAATTCTTAATGAAATTAAAGGATAGTTAATTACTTAGTGTAAGTAATTAAAGAATAATTACTGAATGTAATTAATTAGAGAATGGTTAATTGCTTAATGTGATTAATTAAAGGTTAATAAATAAATGTGATTAGTTAAAGATAATTAATTGATGAAAGTGATTAAGGGTTAATTAATTAACTTGAGTGATTACAGAATAATTACTTAATGAAAGTAATTAGGGAATAATTAAATTACTTAAAGGATAATTACTCAATATAAGTAATTAAAGAGTTAATTTGTTAATGTAATTATTTAATCAAAGATTAATTAATTTGATTAATTAAGAGATAATTAAGTAATTGAGGAAAATTACTTAAGTTGTATAATTAAGGATGATTAATTAATTTCATTAATTAATTAAAGTAATAACAAACGGTTTGTAATTAATGTTTATTAAGTAGGGTTAGGTAATTAATTTATTTCGTTAAATTAATTATGTGATCAATTAATCTTGCTTTTGGATGATTAAGTTATGTTGAATGCCTTGAATTGATTAATGTGTGATGCTCTATGATATGCAATGCTTGGTTGAGCTATGATAATGTAAGTTATCTATCTGAGATGAATTGTTTTGTGAATATAATATCCTAAATATAAATTGTATTGTTTAAACTTGAACAATTTGGCTAAAGAATAACATTGGATTCGAAGAGACCGGAGTCGGGTATCAACAAATACCCGAAACCACTTTGATTAGAAATCTACAATGATTCTTTCTAGTTTTGATTTAGAATCTAATGGGCTGGAATGAAATGAATTAAATGAACTGGACCATTTAAACTAAGTTACGATACTTAGACATTGATTTGTGAAATCAGTGTTGACTATAACAAGTTAAGTACTCGTAGTGAGGTATGAGTTATCCCGAGTTTTCTAAGTTCTATATCTTAGTATTTTAAGTTATATAGGTTTACTCAGCGGGTTTTTAGCCTTACCTGGTGTTCGTCGACGGAAATTCTATCGGTTTAGAAAACCGTCGAACGAATTTAGAAATAAAAATAACCGCAAGCGCACGGTGTACTAATGTAGCACGTGGTGAATACGGGTCGATCCGTAGGGAATTAGTGATTTTAAAATCCTATTCAATCAAATTATACTAAAGTCGAGAGTGAATAGCTAGAAATGTAAGAAACTAACAAAAACTAGTAAAAGAAAATTATAAAAATATGAGAGTTAAATGACAATTTAGAGATAATTCCACTCTTTACATCATATAGTTCAACAAATTATGAAATTATGATCTCTCTTTTTTGGGTCATAAATTAATTTAAATGATGTGTTTATCATAAGTATGACTCATTTGTGCTATTAATTAGCTCAACATAAGCCATCAAACCATAACACAACCTTTAAATCACTTACTAACTCTCATGAAAATGACAACAAAGTTAAAAATGAAATCTATTTTAAGTATGGCCTATTAACTATAATTAGAAATATAGACCATCAAATTTTAATTTCAAATCACTTTCTTATGTCATAATCATATTTTGATGAAGAGACATTTGTGTTAGTGATTGTTTAAGCATAGCCTATTTGGTATCAACAGTAGAGACTATCAAATTCAAAGAAAAAAAAAACAAAAAAAACCACTTCAAGCATTGTCATTAAGCACAAAAAGAGAGCTATAATTATCAAAATGTTGAAGATACATGATTAGAGGCTTCATTACCCCTAAATTGAAGGGATTTGCCTCTCATATTTGTTATCAAAACAACAAATCTAGCTTGCAACATTAAAGGAAAAGAAAAAGAAAAGGAGAGCAAAGCAAAGAAACAAAACTAATCTACTTGGATGAAATAAGAGAGATCCACACTACTTGCATAAAAGGAAATGAACATGTAATTAAAAAGAAATAATAATTAACATTGCATAAAATGAAAAGAAAATTACATAAAATAAAAATGGCTAAGTAGCCATGAAAAGAGAAAGAGAGCTTTCTTTTATTTTGAGCCTAAACTAATGAAAAGGAAGAGACTAAGTGAGAGAGGAAGGATGTTACTACATGAAGCATAAGGGGTTATTTATACAAGTGTTAAACCCTAATTCATATTTTTGGGGAATGCCCAAGATGCCCTTGTAGGAAGAGTGGTGGCCAAGTTATCATTAGCTTCAATAATCCCCCACTTAAATGTACATGAAGCTTTTAATGGCCTTTAGCATGTGCCTTAGCTCCTAATTGAAAATCAAGGTAAGTGGGTGGGGTCCTCCATGTTCTTGACTTTGAATTATTTCCATCTTCATTCTTTTGTATCTTCTTTGTGCATGCATATTCCTTCATGAACCCACTTGTAATTCAGTTTAATTTCCTACAAAATACTATAGAAATTTCCAATTAAATTTTCTCAATTAATATACGCACAAAAATGACCATTTTCCCATGGATGAAGATGAATATGTGACAATTTCAAATAATATGAATTTTGGTTTAAACAAATTAAAATACCCAACATGATCATTTATTCAATTTAAATTGATTAAATATGGTGGTAAAATTATGCAAATTTACGTGCACATCACATGGGTGTTACTTTGATGTAATACTCGGGTCAGACCGAGTATTACATATTTTCAGGTTAGGACGTTCTGGAGCTCAGTTGGCGAGCTAGATGGCAGGAACGTATAGAGTATATTCCGTTGTGTAATAGAGTTTGTATTGATGATAATTTGGGAAAGGTTGTTACAACTGTCCAGTTTATTTGAGTATTGTTGTACTCTGATGTATTGTTGTAAAGTAACAATTACAGCTTTCTTTATATAAATGCTATTTTTTGATATTATATTTAATCCGCTGCGAATGAGAGATGTTGTTGATTTATGTTCTTCTTCTACCTTCATCTTTTCTCTAACAATCTAAAACTTTCGGCGTCGGATTTCTCTGCACTTTTACCATGAACGTATTCGTGTCGAATTTTCGAGGTTGAAAATTTCGGGTCATTACATTAACCCACCGTTGTTTGCTTATATAAGGGATATGTCAAAAACTACCTTATGTGCTTACATGTAAAGGGTGTTGTGTACTAATACAATTATCAGAAAATCATAATTAGCTCCCCTAGTTAGATTTAGCCCATCTTGTCTCCTCGCTTAAGATACCGTCAGAACCATATAGTGATGTCCACGCTCAGAATCTTCACGGTCTTTCTAGAGCAATTCATCTAAAATTTGTACTCATTCTCACTATCTTTTGATTGGGAATTTATTACAACTTTCCCCAAAGGTAGCACTTAACATGATTACTTGATATCATTCTTTTTTGTTATACTTATATATATATATATATATATATATATAAACTTCGGAACCTTTTATCTAATATATATACCTTTCAAAAGATCATTCTGAAAAACCTTTGAAAAACCATTTTTTCAATAACTTTTCATGTACGCTCTCTTAATATGTACCAAAATCCTATTGAATATGCTAGTATATGATTTTTGTTTGATGACAATAAACATATATATATATATATATATATATATATATATATATTCATTTAAATGTATTTGTTATTGTACTATTTTATTTTCATATAATTAAATAAATATTTTTTGAATAAAATAAATAACACAGAATTTTAATTCAAATAAATATTTTATTCAAACAAATATTTTATTACAAATTTGAATAGTACAAATTTGAGCTCTCGCTTTATATACGCACAATTTCCACTGCAATACAATTTCGATTATATCACAATTTTTAATTTACATTTGCACCTCACTAAATATTACTCATTCACTCGTATTTTATCTTCGACTCTGCTCCAGCCTGAATCCAGCATCTGAGTTATTTGAAAAATAACACTGACGCGGTAAAATTGAAAAGAAATATTTTTGTAGTGTAAAATAAATGCCTCAGTTATTTGGGTTGTTCGTCATCATATTATTTTTGAATTCATCATACACGAACTACCTGTGACATGCATAGTGTATCACTGTACATGCCACAAGGCCGTGCAAACCGATATACACTTGATAAAATTATAGGGACACGTGAGCATAAGGCCAAACCAAAGCCAAAGCTAGGTTCAACTCAAGTCACGACATGAGCACAAGGTCAAACCCAAGCCAAAGCTAGGTTCAACTCAGGTGTAATACAAAACAAAAATAAAATGGTCAAGTTTTTAATGACTGGATCAAGCCTCGACCAAAGTTCAATGTGTACACATGAAAACAAAGGCTAGACAGTCCAACAAGGCTCAAGATAATGTACTTGTAAACAAAACAAAACAATAGAGCATTTACATGAACCAGATCAGAAAATCAAAATGACCTGGTAATTCAAGGAACAAGTCCAAATAGTAAATGATCGTAGTAGAGACTTAAATGAACATGAGCAGAAAACAATAAACACAACACATACACACATACACATACATATGCATGTTACACATGGTCACACACTTCGAGTGGAACAAGAAAACAGATAAATACAACAAGCTCCAGATGGTATGTATCAAAACAACAAAGCACAATTGACTGAAGTGAAGACCACACAAGCTCACATGACTCAATGCAAACTAACTCGATGCAACCCAGAGCTCATATGCAACTCAGATTCGAAGAGACTAGAAAGTTCGAATGGTTAGGTTGAAACCAGACAAGGTTCAACACTACAACACCAACTAGACCAAACCGAAGACAATGCTACAGAGACCAGGGAACCATGCACATATGCACTTACAACACAACATCAATGTAACATGTTCATTGAACTGGTCAGAGCAACCACATACTAGAACTGGAAATAAGTCGAGGCAAACAACATGAATGGTCAAAGCAGTGTCAACATAACTAGAACCAAGGAAAAATGTAGATAGTACAACCAAGTAACATATATGTATGCAACTTGAAGCAAGAAGGTCAAGTGCACTAAAATATATAGAACAGAAGCGACAACTGACCAGTTTCACCATCAAATAATACAACCAGAAAAGTTTCAAATCAGCAAATTCAAAGCTGTGATGACCAAGAAAAAATCATCAAAGACCAAATAAGCCGTGATAATTAAGCAAGCAATTATTCGAAATTGAACAAGTCAGTACAAATCACAAGCATTCAAGTAATAATCAGTGGCCGAGAAAAATTATTAGATGATATTATACAAATGAAAATTAAGGGGTTTGAACCCTATTTAACCCAATCATCGGCGTTTCAAGACTGTCGAGTTCAAGAAAATTAACAAGCAAAGAAAAGAGCATAAAACACATACCAAATTCTTTCGAACTCGATCGAATTTGAAGCAGCTGAAGCTAAGCAATGATCGATCGATCAACAAAGCAACGCAAGAACATTAATCGATCAACCATCCAAGCGGCGACTTCAAAATCACGAAGCCCTAATTTTTGAAGAAATAAGAATGAACGAGCAAAAAGGGAGAAACCATTTTTCAAAGGAAAGAAGTCAGGCCGAAGAAATAAAGAAAACACAGTGACAATTTTTTTATCACTACATTTTAATTTGGCCGACTTATATTTGTTTTGGGCTTTTATTTGAAATTACAGTTTTTTGTTTTAAATTGTTCTTAAATTGTATTTTTCTTTTAAACCTTCATAGGTTTCAAGTAGTATGACTAGGGACAAACTACGGGGCGTAGTTTGAGAATTTGCAACTCAACGGCTGAGTTGTGGCAGGGTTTTGTGCGTAGAGGTAGGTTAGTCGATGGCGGGTGTCGTGAGTTTACATGTGTAACTGTTTAACTACTAAATTTCTAGTAAAAACCTGGAAGGTAGCACGTAGGCAGGGTTTTGCCGAAGCTGGGTAAATATGTGTGTTCTATTTTCTGCATTTTATATTCTGATGTTATCTGTGTTGCTATTATTCTGCTATTATCGGTGATGCGATTATTTTATATACTTCTGCATTAAATTTTTATAATCATTAGTATCGCCCTATTCACCTCCCTCCCCTCTAGGGTGAAATCGATCATACAAATCCTAGGGATCTAAAACCTAGCTCTGATCAAATCTAAAAACCTACACTTCTGAACATATAGATCCAAAGCCTAATCCGACATTCGGACTCACATCATGCAAAAAATAAGAGCTTTTAGGTATTTAAAATATTATAGGGCTTAATTATAAGGGTAAGTTCTAGGATATTCTACACTTTCAGATCTCACAATAGAAAGAATTAAAATATAAGTACTAAAAAATAGATATTTTAGAAAATTGTCTCAAAAATACTTTATTTTCCTTATACACCGCTTCAAAGTACAATATATATTTTATAAACTTATAATACATTAAGTAACTACATGATAGACAATGGAGAATAAGAGAACCCCAATGTGAAGCTCCTTTCTCAACATACTATGCCTAATCAACTACTAACCTGTTATCCTATGGTGGGGGAAAATAGGAAGGAGGGAGTGGCTCAGACAAAAGTTTGGTGAATGAGTATGAGTTTCATATATGGTGATCATATGTAGTTACTTCAATACGACTCTAGATAATATAGGGTGTGATACAACTGTTTGTGAATTCCTAAGGTCTGTTACCTAAAGATTCTTGTCTTATACATTCCTACACTACAATTCATGTAAGCTAATACAATGGATCAAACTAAGGATCGAATCTCATGTCTAACAATCGGTCATTGCTCCTAGAGCTATTAAACATGTAAACACCATCATAACACTACCAAACATGAAAACTGTGGGCTAAATTCCTACTACTATAACCACCATTATGCTAGTATGGGCTAAGCTCCAACTACTATCACCACTACTAGGAACGTTCCCTCTTACCATGCCTAGAGAGAAAGAACCTAAAATGCCGACTTATCACAACGCCTCATGTATGCATTCGCTTCCACCTCTCAATCGTAGTGTTGGCTTCTTATTGAACACTTCGGGTCCTCCTCTCTAATTGTATCATGTGCGTCAGAAATTTTTGAATATTAGGACCTCCGTTATGTCGAACCCACTCCATCAGGCATCCGTACCGGCTACACTCCCATTGTTGGAACCTCTTGTGAGTGTTATTTGCGAAAATACATTGCCTCGAATCAATTACTATCCAAAATTAATCAATAATTAAATTTGCTCCCACTCATCTCAAGCCTAAGCTTTTCCTATTTTCCTTGCTTGAGAATTGACCCTCCGTATCCTTGCTTCGCTTGCTCCATCCAGATCCAATTGGTTGTATCCTTCATATTTGATTTTATTTGATTTTTGAAGAAGATTTAGGGATAGAGGTGAGGTTTGATTTTGGCAGAGTTTTGTTATAATAAACTTTTCTATTGGTTTTAGGGTTAGCGTAGGTTCCAATTTATAGAGATTAGGAGTGAATTTAGGGCGTTGATTTGGGATAGAGAATATTTTGTGAATATCTAATTTGGTCATCAACACTTAGTGATGAAGGAACAAATCAAAGTTGCGCATCACAATGCACCACATTGTGTTACTTCAAGTGGTATGATCGATCCAAAGTAACCCATGGTCGACCACTATAGGTCAAGCATCCAAGGTCAAGGGTCGACCGTCCAACTCTTCTTTTTTTCTCTTTTCGTTTCCTGATTTTCTGACTGCTTGTAAGTCTTCCATACGAACTCCAATTTCGATGTATTATATATGAAAATCATCCAGAAAAATTCTACGAATGCAATGGTGCAAGTTTCATAACCAAATTAGAAAGTCTTTGGAAATTTTATTTTTAATCTTTGTTTTAATTAAATTTTCTTTCCTTTTTAAATTTCGGTTAAAATCTCTATTAAACTCTTGTTAAATTTTACATAATTTCTGGGGTGTTACATTTACTTGCTCTTTATGCTTGAAAGGGTAGATCTGATCTCTAACTTGGTCTTTCATGACTTAGGGACTTTAATGAGTGATTTCTCCTATAAAAATCCATTCTTTAGTTATGAAAAAGGGACGTTCTTTCTAGTCTTCAACTCTCTTCCTCATTTTTTCCATGGAATACCGCCGTAGTCGAATTTCGATGGATTTTCTTGATTTGAAACCTTGTAACTTGATTTTACTTGCAAAACAATTTGAAATAAAGTTAAAATGGACGTAGGTGATTGATTTGAGGTTGAAATACTATAAATCCAGTGTGTTCAAGCTTTTACTTAGGTTTTTAGATCTTTTCATCTTGTTTTTAATTGATATAGGTTGTTGTGTAATTTTATGACTAGCATTTTTGGGGCTTTCTTCGAGAAAGAAGAATCTCAAATGTAGATCTGTACTTTAACTTTGGATTTAAAGAATCTAAAAGGTAGGTCATAGGATTATTCATTTTAGATTTGAAGTTATTATATTTTAAAGATGAATCTACTTATAGATATAATAAGAAATAGCCCTATGGAAAGCTGCTTCAAAATCTAAAGGGAGGTGATGTTGAAGGCTCTAAGCATAATGAAGAAACTACTCGCCCTTAAATGTTTTATTAGGATCTTCATCTTAGGATCTTCATCTCAATAGGAGATGGTGACAAAGGATGAATTGGATAAATGATCGTTGAAATTTATAGGAAGATGATAGATAGTCAGAATTCCATCACAGAAAAGATGGTGAAAAGCTCGGTTATGATGTCTTAACTACCTCAAAGGCAAAGGAGAAGCCATAGGGATTCATCATCTTCAGATTCTTAGGAAGACAATTCATCTTCATCTGATCAGAATTGAAGAGGTGGTAAGTAGAAAAGAAAAGGAAGGTGTTGGAACATCAAGGATAGAGAGTGCAAAAGATTGAGCAACTCTGGTGAAGTCAAAACATGTCGATATTGACATGTTTGCTAAAGCGGTGAATCATTTAGACAATAAAGCGGAGTTACATGATGCTAGCACTGATGAAGGACAAGAAACTGGTATTCAGACTAGTGGTGTTTAGACTAATGCTATAGAGACAATAAGACATCAAAGAGGGTCTGGACAAGTGGCTCTCCTAGAGATAGATGAGCATAAACATCATACAACGAACCAAGATCATTTGTAGAGTAAAACACTCAGGGTTGTTCCCAAACATCATCGTCCAACCGCCTAAAGTAGTGAGAAGTACATCGCTGATATGGTTGAGAGGCTTTTAATCAAGAGTCCATATAGAAACAACAATGAATTGGGTTCATCGCTAGGCCGAACCCCATTCACTAAATAAATTTTGGTGAAGAGGTATCTGAAGAAGTTTATGATGCTGACCATATCATCTTATGATGGAAACACTAATCCAAGACAACATCTGCTAAAGTATGGATAGGACATGGATAGTGCTCACGCTACAAATGGTGAGAGATGTAGGTGCTTTCCTATATTCTTAGATGGAGTTGTTATGATGTGTTTCGCGCCAAGGTCCATATCATCTTTTGTCTAATTAGCAAAGAATTTCATGGAGAGATTCTAAGCCATACTGCATGACCAAAGGAAGTGATGTACTTGTCTAATGTTCAACAAAGTTTTGGAGAGACTCTAAAGATCTTTCTGAAGAGAATGTGACAAAAGAAAGCAATCCGAAGAGAAGATTGTTTTGATGGCGTTGGCTAATAGGGTTAACCGTAGATAGATTTCGATAGGTGGCTAAAGGAAAACATCATCTACAACGAAATGGTTTTATAGGAAGGCGTCTATTAGTACCAAAAAGTGGCACAAACACCCAATAGATTTTAGAAGAGAAGTAAATGATAAAATATAAACGGAAAATGAGTGAAAGTGAGATACAAGACGTGTATAATGGTTCGGCCAACTGATGCCTACGTCCACTTAGCGTTTCTATTGATTATATTATTGTTTTGCAAGTTTAGTTCTTATGGATCCATAGAGATCCACAAGGGGTTACAATAGAATTATGAAAAGTTACAAGGAAGAAATAAACTCCCTTAAAATGAGCCCCTCGCTTCCTATTTATAGTTGTAGGCTGCTAAGAAACGCTCCTTCATGATTTTTACCATGATACCCACACCCTAGAAGCAGTTGAACTCGAAGAAACATGGTTACGTCAATAGTAGTCATAGATCGTTACCGATCCATAGGCATGGATTAGTACCGATCCATAAGTTCTTCTCATGGATCAATTATGATGCTTTGTGCTGTGGTGACTTATTGTTAGATTCATAATTTCCATCTTGTTTGCATTGCTGGGAGCTTGTTTCTGAGCCAATAGAATGGATCGGTGGAAGAATGGAGTAGCTGATTTTTTGTGCTTGATTCGTTCGATAGCACACTACATGCGATCGATGCAATGGAGTCTGAAATAGGTTGCTGACACCAATAATTGAGAACAAGAGGAAAATGGGGCATTTGTAGTGGAGCCTTATGGATCGGTACCATCAATAGGGATGGATCGATACCGATCCAACAATTAGATGGATTCTGCTTTGGCATTTTTGGTATGGCCTTGATTCCACTATGTGAACTTGGTTGTAATTGATTTTTGGACTCTGTGGGTATCTCTCTGGGCTTCCTGCCCTAATTGCTTTCAAGTTCGATTCGTCAAGTCCATCTAGATACTGCTTGGTCAAAAGGTTGGATAACACTGGCCCCTAAAGTATATCTTGTTTCAAACATGATGTGCTTTGAATCGAGACAAATTGGGATTGCCATAAGGGACTCCAATCCATGCTTCGAACAGTCGTAATTCTTCCTTTGGACCATTTGAATGGAGTATTATGTCTCTAGTTATTCGTTGTGACACTTTATCAACATCTGACAATAAATAATTAGAGCGTTCTGTAATGACTTGTCACTTCGAGTTAGTAATTCTAAGAAAGTTCCTTTTTTGGATTTTTCAGGTTCGAATCTGCTTTCCTGTGACTACGCTTATTGAATGTTGAGTATGTATATGCACATATGCTTCAGTTTTCCATCATGTTTCGATCCCATATGCATGCACATTCTTGTGGGATTCCACGAGCATATGCACATACACATGCATACATATTCATCAATTTCCTTTTTTTTTTAATGGTTTGATTCATGGGCATAGATCGATACCAATCTAGCCTTTGTATTCAGCCTGAATTATAGCCGAGGAAAATGGTTCAGGGTGTATGTACCCAACCCCATACTCGTCTCTTCCTCACTTTATTTTTGCTGCTCGATTGAGATCTTATCCGCTATTAAAGTGCTAGCCAAAGCCTGAACTTCCACCACCATCTGACCTTTGAACTCTCGAACAACCACCGCTTCCAACCCCCACTCGAACTCGCCACAACAAACGACTAGGATCGAATTTAATCCGCCTTGTTATAAAAAATTCTTAGATATGAAGCCCAAGATTTGGACCAGCCATTTCCTTCGAAGTCGGACACTCTCAGGTAGGTGGCAATGTTGGTACGAGGCAGGATAATCTCTATGTGGACGGCTGTGTTAGGGATTAGGAGAGATGGTGGAAAACTTGGCCAAAATCCATCCAAGGGGATGGATCGCTACTGATCCACCCTTAGTGGATTTTGTGCCCTAAATTAGCATTGGGACTTTGAAATGTCGAGTGACATTTGGGCTATTTCCAGACACTATCTCCCAAGTTCCAAGATATATTGAGTGCACAGATAATGATGTGAAGCCCATTGGGACGGTCAGCGTTGACGGTCACTTCGGATAACATCCATATTTTTAAATGAACTATTGCCCAATATATCGGACATTGACATTGAACAACAACACATAGCACTTTAATGTGCACTACGCCATACTAGCTTTTCACTTAGTACGAGAGGATAGTATTTTACTCATTATGATATAACTTTTACGTTGAGCTTTGACAGTTATGGATCATAAATGTTCTGAGCGCCTTTTCGCTCAAGCTACAGGCTGGTCAGTTTGTAGATACATCAAATCAGATACCGAGTCAAGTTCAACCACCGCTCCCTCTACACATCATACTCCGGCACTATCTGTTCCCCAGCCTATACATCAACAAGCTGAACAACTTCCTCCAGAGATTCCTCTTGAGCTTGTAGAGGGTCCCAAAGTTGAAGCTTCTTTGGCCATACTCGACGATGTTGAAATATTGGACGATCCTACAGATTCAGTCACTTCAGAAATCACAAAAAGATCACTTAGAAGAATTCGTGAACAGCATGGCAACTCATTCGAAGATGTGTTGGCTCACATAGGCCATCAACGAGCATATCACCCTCTAGCTGGGTATATTGCGTACAATTGATATACAGTCTTAGTGGGAAGTGTTCCATCTTTTAATCAATTTATCCGACGTATTCTGCATTTCATTAGGCTGGCTCTGAGTTAGTTAAATCCTAACAGCTATGCTTTTCTGCACACCGTATTTATCATCTTCGCTCACTATTTGAATCGTGTCTCGAGCGATAAAGAGATCTAATACCTTTATAGCTTTAAACATTTCAAGGAAATCCTTCCCTTACTTTTCGGAGCCATCTAAAGGGTGTAGAATAGTAACTAACACCTAGAATAAGCTGATTTACTTTAAGATGAATTTTCTTCGTATGTTGTCCACCCGGGTTCGCATAGCAGTGGTTGTCTAGGCATAAGTTTCATTGTATGTTGTCCACCCGGGTTCTCATAGCAGTGGTTGTCCAGACGTAAGTTTCATTTTCATTCTTTCCTTTTGCAATCACAACACAGTTTTGTTTGTTCAAATTATCTTCCTTTATTATTTCGAATGTGACAAATAAGCCTAGCGGCCAACCCAAGCAGAGACACTCAGGCTACTTCATGAAGTCCCAAATATGGACCGATGTTCGGATGGCTAAATGTCTATAAACTAGAATATAGCCGAACGAATTTTGTAATAAAAATAACCGCAAGTGCACGGTGTACACTTGTATTACGTGGCGAATACGGGTCGATACGTAGGGAATTGTTGATTTTAAAATTCTATTCAATCAATTTAAACCAAAGTCGATGGAAAGTTATGCTAAAGAGTTAGAAAATTAGCTAAGTAACTAAAAGAAAAGAGATGCAGATATAAGAGTTAAATGACAATTTAGTGAATAAATCCACTCTCTAGATCATGTAGTTCAACACATATGAAATCATGATCTCTCTTTTATGGTCATAAGTGCTTTAATTGATGTGCTTATCATAAGAATGGCATATTTGTGCTATTTATTAGCCAATATAAGTCATCAAACTATAACACACCACTTAAACCACTTATTAACTTTGATGAAACTTTACAGAGAAAATGAAAATGAAATCTATTTTAAGTATGACCTATTAGCTATTGATTAGAAATATAGACCATCAAATTTGAATTTCAAATCACTTTCTTATGCCATAATCATATCTTGATGAAGATGCATTTATGTTAATGATTGTTTAAGCATAGCCTATTTGGTGTCAACAATATAGGCTATCAAATTCAAAGCAAAAACAACAATTAAACCACTTCAATCGTTCTTACTAAGCACAAAAAGGGAGCATGAATTAACAACTAGTTGAAGCTGCACAATTAGATAGCTTTATTACCCCTAAATTGAAGGGATTTAGCCTCTCATATTTGTCATTTGATTAACAAATGTAGCTTGCAACATGAAAGAAAAAGAAAAGGTTAAGAGAGCAAAGTGAAATGAAAAACTATTCTACTTTCATAAAATAAGAGAGATCCACACTACAACATGAAAGGAAATGAACAAGTAATTAAAAGAAAACACTAATTAACATTGCACAATAAAACACATGAAGTAAAAAAATGTCTAAATAGCCATGAAAAGAGAAAGAGAGCTTTATTTTTTTATTTTAATCCTAAACTAAACTAAAGAGAGACTAAAGAGAGAGAGAGAGTGGTTACATGAAACATAAGGGGTCTATATACATGTGTTAAACCCTAATTCATATTGGGGAATGCCCAAAATACCCTTGAGAAATTGTGGAGGAAAACTAATCATTAGCTTATACTAATCATCATTTAAGTGTGCATGAAGGCATAAACTCCATAAGCATATGCATTAGCCTCAAATTGAAAATCAAGGTAAGTGGGTGGGGTCCTCCATGTTCTTCACTTTCAATTGTTTCCATCTTTATTCTTTTGTGCATGCATATTTCATTATAAAACCACTTGTAAAATTCACCAAATTTCCTACAAAACAACATAGAAAATTCTAAGTAAATTTCACAATTTAATAAATGCACAAAAATGACCATTTTACCCCTGTATGAAGATGAATATATGACAATTTGAAAATAATTCGAATTTTGGTTTAAACAAGTTAAAATACCTAATACGATCATTTATTCAATTTAAATAATTAAATATGGTGATAAAAATATGCACATTTACGTGCACATCAAATATCCCCACACTTATCTTTTTATTCGTCCTCGAATAAAAAAAAACTAAGATAAATCCATTTTCGTAAGGATCACGATTGCATTGAGCATATGCAACATGTTGTTAAACCTCTGGGCGTCCCCAGTAGGACGAGTGTTGTCTCATGAGGGTTTTCAACGGATACTACCCACAAAATCCAAATGTAGGATGAAATGTTTACGAAATGCAAGATTTATTTACAAAGAGATGAATGCGAGTTTTTGAAATATTTACAAGTGAAGAATTTATTTTTAAATCGACACGAATAAGTTAAATATATGTTTGGTCATTATCTTGAAAATTCAAGTCATTTACTCGTCAAAATTTCCAACAAAAATCAAGTTATCATAAAAAATAGACAATAGTTTAACTCGTTATTTAGGTTGATAACAAAGTGTAATTATGAAATGGATCCTTAGTTGATTAGCAAAGTTTATCAAAGTGGCATTTTCATTTCTTTTCAATAACAAATCAAATAAAATAAGTAAAAATAGTGCTAGGATTTCAATAGCTCGCTCTCTCATTATTTGCAAGAAAAATTACACACCTAGCTCAGGTAAACTGAGGCTAGATATACCACCATGCACTGCGTTTCGGGCTTATGTGAGGGGAGTACAGAGCATGGCGACTGCACACACTTTTGTGTATACACCTATCGACCGTAGGTGGTTTTTGTTAATTCCGTTATTTTTTCTTCTTTTTTTACATGTGTTCCATATATGCATAACCATGAGGACTTTTAAATGAGTATGAAAGCACATAATCAAAGATTCTAAGTAATTCGCCCATGCATAACCGTGATGACTTTTAATGAAAGTGAATACTTTAGATGTTGTTATTTTTTTATTTTTTATATTATTTTTTTAAAAGAGAGAGAGAGTTTTGCAAAATCATCTTAGTGCCATTTAACTTAGAAGACAAAAAAAATGTTATATCTTTACTTCAAATCAACCACTTTTTAAAACAAAGATTTTCAATTAGGATGTATTTCATAATTAACACGTATCAGTCTTCCTATATACTAGTTAAACCATTGTTATTTGTAATCAAACTTCATTTTTATTTTTGTTAAGATAAACAAACTTTTAAAATTTTAAATTTAATAGGCCAAAACCATATATTTATCCTATAGTTTTTCTTTAAAAATAAATCAAAAAATTCTTAAATAATTTTTTTTTTTTGAGATTTTTTTAAAAGAAAAGGTAAAAATTAAACATGAAAAATAAAAAATGAAGACGAGTCTCCCTCCACACTTGATTTTGACCGTGTCCCCACAGTCAACCCAAGTGATAGGAACGTTTATTATTATTTACATGAAAATGAAATGTATTTACACGATATCATAAAGTATATCGTTAAAAAGTTAATGAAACAGTCTTCAAAGACCATTAATCTGTCTCGTCAAGTATGCGAGACACAACTCAAGCCCAGAAAACCAAACCGTAAAAGATTTCGAACTTGAACGTTGATTTAGAAAAACAAACTTTGTTTTATTGAAAATTGTACGAGTTGTTTTATTTTCGATGATTTTTGGGGTCGATAAAACAATTGATTGAAATTCAAGTTTATTTTCACCAAATTGAAATTCAAGTTTGTCATTGAAAAATTCTTCGAAATTATTGATTTCAAAATCAAAGTGGTGATTTAAATCTTCCCCATCGGAATTAACAACTCGTCGTCCAAAAGTCCAAAAAATTCGTGTTCATTAAATTCGTCTTCCTTTGTTGTATTATCAACAACTTCATTGCATATCTCAAGTTCAAAATCCAAAGTTGTTGTATTCAAATTTTCGAAATCGAGAAAAGGAAGATCGAATTTTAAATTTGGATCCACACCCTCAAAAGAATTGAAATCCAACACAATTATCAAATTTTCAACAACTTCACTAAGATTTTCATTTTTAATTTCAAAAGTTGTTATTTGAAAATCGTCGATTTGGGTAAAAGGTGGATTATCGTTTGAATCGTCACAATGGGATTTGGTTTTGTTTTTCACGCTGTTTCATATAAGTTTCAAATAACGAATCCGTGTGATCATCGTAAATTTCGTTCATTTGCTCAACAAAATCCAATTTATATTTATCAACCTGAGAATTTTTAATTTGGATTTGTTGAGAACAAAAATTTTCAATCGTGATGTGGTTAAGATTATTCTCATTGCCAAATTCGTTTGAAAAGTGGATTACATTTTCGTTTTGAGTTTGAAATTCATTTTGGAGTTCGAAATTGAAGTGGCATGGGTTATAATTGAAATCGTTTGAATTTTGAATTGAATTCAAATATTGAAATCCTTGACTCGAATTATTACACAAATATGAATTACACAAATCATTTATACTTTGATTTTGTTGTGTAGAGATTTCAAGTAAAGATGAAATGCTATTTTCAAGAGTTGAGGGTTGGTCATCATATTGAAGATTTTGTCGTTTGAAATCCGAATTATTTATAAAATAGTTATTATTAAAATATCCATAAAAATTTGAAGTGAAATTATATGGATTATATTGATTTTCACAACTATTGTAGAATTCAAGTGAGTGGGGAAACTCGGACATTTTCAAGAATTTTTTTTGGTTTTTTTAATAAAGGAAAAATATTTACAAATTTATTTTTTTCAAAATGGAAATTTGATTTTTTGTTTTCATTTTTTTTTTGTTTTTTTGAAATATTTTATATTTTTTTTCGATTTTTGAAATTTCCAAGAAAAAGGATTTAAATATTTCAAAGAAAAAGGAATATTTACAACTTTTTTTAGCTTTGAATTTTAAGTTATTTTTTAGTATGCATGAACTAATGCAATTAAATGAATGTAGGGGTTAATTACAAATGATTTATTCTAAGTTAACCCAAAATTGTGTACTCACACATTGTCTTACGTAAACAAGATAGTTCTCAGCCAGGTAACAGACAGGATTTATTGGTGCATCACGAATCACCGCAGCAATGCAGCTGAAGGTCTAAGTATCTTCAGAGGAATAACCACTATAGTATTTACGGATCACCGTAATATTTATAAATGTTTATTACTCTACCGTAGCCTAGACCCTAAGATATTAAATTGTTCAAAGAAGACAAATTGTCAATATACAATTAAGTGTTAACGATTTCTGATGATTATTATTAATCAAAAATCTAAAATGAAATGCAAAGCAGAAATTAAACGTGTATTAACAATGCAGCTACAAATGGAATTTTTTTTAAATGCAAGCAACCAATCAATGCAATTCAAATAAAACTAAAAGTGAAAGTAGGAATTTTTTTAGCGAGTATGCAGTTTTCTTTTTGCAAGCTGCTCCTTTTTTTATCTGTTTTGGCAACCTGAAATAAAAAAACAAAATATATACAATATTTTTTGTTATATATATAAAAAAGTGAAAAATAAAACAATTAAAAACAGTTGAAAACTTTTATTCTTTTCTTTTAAGAAGAAGCAAAATAAAATTAAAAGAAACCAAACTTTTTTTTACGAGACACAAAATAAAACAACGGTTTTTTATTATTTTTTTTTAAAGTGCAAATCAAAACAAAAGCAAATCACTTCTTAAATCAAAACAAAAAAACAAAAGCCAAAGCAAATCAAAACAAAGGATTTTACACAAAGAAGAAGAAAAAAAAAATTCAGACTCGTCCCATTCAACAACCCCACCTGGCCCAAATAAAACAAGACACGTTACCACATTCTTTATCGAGTAAAATGAACATAAACAATCAGATCATCACGTTCTCAAATTTTCAAAACCTCGCCCCCAGATTTCGTCGAATTCTCCCAATCGAAACCTCCTTCCTTTTTCTTTTTTCTTTTTTTTGGTTGATGGAGTCGGTGGAATTGAGTTGCGATGGTTGGTGATGAGATGTTGCAGGTAATTTTGGTTCGAATGAGGAAGTCGATGGCGGGCAAAGCAAAGCAGAAGCGGTGGAGGAAGGATTTGGGGAGTGGAGAAGTGTTGTTGTAGATGGAGTGCGGTGGGTTCGTTTGGATTGTGGACTGTGTTTGTGATGATTGACGTCGATGGCCGAAGCTGGTTAGGTGTAAGGCTGGTTTTAGTGGTGAAGTTCGGGGAAGGATAGTTG
Source organism: Allium cepa (assembly GCA_030765085.1). Taxonomy (NCBI): domain Eukaryota; kingdom Viridiplantae; phylum Streptophyta; class Magnoliopsida; order Asparagales; family Amaryllidaceae; genus Allium; species Allium cepa. Next base: position 187,663,263 of record CM060930.1, on the reverse strand, counting down.
CAGGTTGCGGTGTTTGTTGGAGTTATAGTAGATGAAAACGAAGGCGTTTTGGTTGAGGTAGTTGCAGAGGCAAAGTGATGGAGTGAGATTTGGGTTTGTCTTTCAGTTTCAAGGTGATGGTTGAGGTGAAATTCGTGAATGGCACAGGTGGTTTCAGGTCTATTGTTTGGTTCAGGCTCGGTTGCGGTTGCTGGTGGTCAGGGGAATGGTAAGTCGAGGACTGGTTTAAATTGGTGATGGTTGTATTTGACAGCAGTGGCTTCGAGGGGAGTTTGGCACTCCTGGTTGATCTTTAACAGAAAGATATGTAAGTAAATTGTGCACTGTCTTTGATTGCAGCGGTATGTTGAGTGGTCAGTTTTGATCAGAGGGGTATTTGGGGATATCGCAGAGGCAGATGTCGGAGGAGGTGAACTGATGTTGTCAGTGTTGAAATGGGTGTATGGGAGAAGTAGTTTTGGTGATTTCAGAGGTGGATGATGATGGTGGTATGGTCACAGTAGTTACAGTAGTATGGTGATGGATGTAGTGCCGTTTGAACTTGTTTGATGTGGATGTTGATGGTTGGTTTCAGTGCACCAGTTCGGTGGGTGTAATTAGTGGAATGTTGGTTGATATGGTAGTGTTTGAAGGTGAGGTAGAAATGAAATGTTGAGATGCTGTAATCTGGTAACTGCAGTGATGTATGGTGGTCGGTAAGGGGTTGTAGCAGATTGATTCAGGGGGGTGACTGTGGCAGTCACTGATTTGTTTAAAGTGAATGGAAAAATGCAGTGCACAATTTAAGGGCAGGGGATAGTTTCTTTGTTGCACTGTTGAATGATGTAGGGGTGATGTTTTGTAGATAGGGGGAGGATGATGTATATGGTGGCAAGGCTGGATGATGTATATAGTGGCAGCGAGAGTTTGAAATGCAGTGGAATGATGATTAGGCGGTGGTTTGTTGACAGAATAGAGATGAAGAGGTGTGTTGCAAATGGTTGCACTGATATTGGTAAGTTGGAGAGGGTTGCAGTGGGTATGAGTGGTCTATGGTGATGAGGAAGGGTGGTTAACGGAGAGCAGTTTGTGGATGTAGCTATGAGTGGTATGCTATGTATTTTGATGTTTGGGTAAGTCAGTGAAGAAATTTGTAGATGTTAAGACAAAGATAAGCTGATGAATGTGTAGGAAGATGAAGGAGAGTGGAATGGTAGATGATGAATGTATGCACTGTATATGTGCAGCAATGCAACAGTGGATGTGTGTGTGTATTTGAAAAATTGAAAATGTATAAAGGTAAATGCAAGTGTAATACTGCAAATGCAATTTGAAATGAAACTTTTTTTTTCTTTTTGAATTGTTTATGATTCTTTTTTTTAAAACATATGCAAATGCAAATGAACAAAACACTAGAAAACAATAATGATCACGCAAACAAGATCACACAACAAACACACACAAAATATTTGTTTTTTTTTAAATGCAAATAAACACACACAAAAATAAAACAAAAATAATTCGAAAAATAGAAAATAAAATCAAAACAACTCTCCGGGAACGGCGCCAAAAACTTGTTCGGCGCCTAAATGTCTATAAACTAGAAAATAGCCGAACTAATTTTGTAATAAAAATAACCGCAAGCGCACGGCGTACACTTGTAGTACGTGACGAATACGGGTCGATCCACATGGAATTGTTGATTTTAAAATTTTATTCAATCAAATTAAACCAAAGTCGATGGACAATTATGCTAAAGAGTTAAAAATTTAGCTAATTAGCTAAAAGAAAAAATATGCAAATATAAGAGTTAAATGACAATTTAGAGAATAAATCCACTCTCTAGATCATGTAATTCAACACATATGAAATTATGATCTCTCTTTATTGTTCATAAGTGCTTTAATTGATGTGTTTATCATAAGCATGACATATTTGTGTTATTTATTAGCCAACATAAACCATCAAACTATAACACACTCCTTAAACCACTTACTACCTTTGATGAAACTTTACAAAGAAAATGAAAATGAAATCTATATTATGTATGGCCTATTAACTATTGATTAGAAATATAGACCATCAAATTTGAATTTCAAATCACTTTCTTATTCCATAATTATATTTTGATGAAGATGCATTTGTGTTAGTGATTGTTTAAGCATAGCCTATTTGGTGTCAACAATATAGGCTATCAAATTCAAAGCAAAAACAAAAATTAAACCACTTTAACATTCTTATTACGCACAAAAAGAGAGCATGAATTAACAATTAGTTGAAGCTACATAATTAGAGAGCTTCATCACCCCTAAATTGAAGGGGTTTAGCCTCTCATATTTGTCATTTGGTTAACAAATGTAACTTGCAACATGAAAGAAAAAGAAAAGAAAAAGAGAGCAAAGTGAAATGAAAAATTATTATACGTGCATAAAATAAGAGAGATCTATACTACAACATGAAAGGAAATGAACATGTAATTAAAAGGAAACATTACTTAACATTGCATAAAAAAATATACATGAAGTAGAAAAAATGGTTAAGTAGCCATGAAAGGAGAAAGAGAGCTTTCTTTTTTATTTTGCGCCTAAACTAAACTAAAGAGAGACTAGAGAGAGGGGGGTTACATGAAACATAAGGGGTATATATACATGTGTTAAACCCTAATTCATATTTTTGGAAAATGCCCAAAACACCCTTGAGAAAGTGTGGAGGCCAAGTAATCATTAGCTTCTACTAATCATCATTTAAGTGTACATGAAGCCATAAACTCCATAAGTGTGTGCATTAGCCTCTAATTGAAAATCAAGGCAAGTGGGTGAGGTCCTCCATGTTCTTCACTTTGAATTATTTCCATCTTCATTCTTTTGTGCATGCATATCTCATCATAAAACCACTTGTAAAATTCATTAAATTTCCTACAAAACAACATAGAAAATTCCAAGTAAATTTCACAATTTTATAAATGCACAAAATGACCATTTTACCCCTGTATGAAGATGAATATATGACAATTTAAAAATAATTCGAATTTTGGTTTAAACAAGTTAAAATACCCAATACGATCATTTATTCAATTTAAATAGATTAAATATGGTGGTAAAAATATACACATTTACGTGCATATCAACCGAGAGATAAGGACATTTCTCACCGATGAGAATCTTTGGGCTTACAACTTGCTAGAAGCATCCCGCAGCGTTGGTCATGTTTGACAATGAATAGTGATGAAGATGATTCCTCATTCGGCGGTGGTGGTAGGGACCCAATTGTGCCCCTAGCCTAGAGTCCGGTAGTTGACACTAGAGATGTACAGGAACACACCGAGGAAGGTGAAGGTGGCAAGATGGGCCACGGTGATGTTGATATGGGACAAAAATCTCCCAATAATGATGACGGTGGTGGTCGAAATTTTCCATTGAAGAAATGCACTAAGATTAAGGTCCTTCCCATGTGATATATGAGGCAGCCTCCATCGGTCATCAAGGTAGAAGTTACACCCGTTCAGCCTTTCAAGGATCCTTATGCAAATTTTGGGCCGATTCCTAATGAAACCAATTCTTTTGGCATTGGAAATATGAGCATTGGGATGCCAGGACCTCTATCGACTTTCAAGAAGATGTGTCTTCTAGCCGAGCGGGGGAGAATATCCTTGTCAACAAAGTTCTAACCTATAGTCCGTCGGGGAGATATTAGGACGCTTGCGCACGTGCATACACACGCACTACACTTTGCTCAGCTTGTGTCGTGTTCTTATCCTATCAAAGTTGATTCATCTTTGTCTCATTTGTAGGTTCAATGGAACGACGTGGTATGTATGAATCTCTCAAGAACCAGGTGGCTTATCACCCAAGGCGTAAGCCAAGCATGCACCACCACGACACCAGCCATGACTCTGATTCTAGTCGGCATTTGAGGTGTAACAGGGGAGGTCGAGATAAGGGTTATTAGTCACATGACTCATCATCGTAGAATCGATCTAGATCCAAGTCACACCGATCTAGGGGTTCAGACAGGCACTCCATCCATCCCGATGACGTTCCTTGCGATGACATCTCTCTTAGCCTTCTTTGGCTTCCCTTTCTGCTAAGCAGACAACACCATCTCACACTTCTCGACATTCTAATTGATCGTCAAAGCCAACCATCCTTACTCTTCTCATCATAAACCTGATAAAATGCCTATTGAGCAGTCTGTCGTCACAATAGAGCAGTCGATCATGTCCAATCCTTAGATGGATGAACTACAACGTCGCTTCTCGAAGATCTGTTTTAAAGGCATTAAGTTTGCTTCCAATTTGAAAAATATTCCCCGGAGGTCTTGACCACATGGTAGCGTATGTTAGTGATGCTTATGACTAGTATTATATTTGGAAGAATTTTGATGTGAAGGTCTCCGAATATGCCAAGAGCGTGGAGGTCGAGGCTACAGGGCTGTGACTTAAAGAAAATCAAAATGATGAGACTATCTCCCATCTCGATTTAGAGGTTTCCAAGCCGAAGAAGGAAAGGGCGGATGCGGAACAGAGATCCAAGGACTTGAGTGAGACGGTCGAGTGGGAAAGAAAGGACTATTTAAGCCAAGTTGAATCTATTTACCACAGTTTCCATAAGCTAGCAAAAAGAAGAGCTAAAGGTGTAGCTCGTCAAGGAGAAGAAAGAGAAGGAGGAAGCTCTTACAATGACCCAGGGCAATTGCGATAAAATGCATGACGATTAGAAATAGAGAGACAATCCATTGAGAAAGGCTAAGAAAGTGGATGGGTTGGTGGCAGCCATAGAGAATGGATCAAAGACATGTTCGAACCACTCATCATTAATTACAATGCTATTGTCATCAAATTCTTGGATTTGAAGTGCTAGGCAAAGACTATCCCCAACATCTAACCTTAGTATGGGAGCAGATCATGGGAGAAGAGAACCAAGCTCTGGAGGGAGATGAGGTGAATCTGGAAGAGCTAAAGCATGAGATTTTGAACTCGGATGAGATTGAAGCGCATAGAGCCGTTGAGTTCATTTTGCATTCGGAGTTGGCTTTAACGGTCCAGAAAGACCAAGCCGAAGGCACCGGGACTACACTTTAGGATCTCACTATATGGCTCACTTCTGGGTCCCTCAGCTGCATATATTACTCTGTCTATTCCTTCGTACAATCCGGATGCACCATAAATGCATAAAATAAGCATTTTATCTCTTATTCAGGAGGGAAACTCTAATGGCATGCCCACCTGTACAGAGCCTCAGTCTGGCGGAGGTATATCATTGACCTCATCCATGTTTAAGAGAGCTCACATGACACCGGTCTATGTCGCTAATCTGTCATCTTACTCAAATTTCAGGTCAACCTGAAATCACTAGTCTCCTGAAGGAAGGTTCCCAATTGGGACAATATGCAACAATAGCTGAGTCAACAGTCGTAACTATTTCTGGGGAAATCCCAAGTAAGCCAATTGGTGACACTCCAGGCTCAGGCATGCATATAATCCATGCATTGGAAGAGGAGATGACTAGTGAGTTCTCGGTAGCCCAGGCCGAGAAGGATATTGTTATAATTGGGTCTTCTGATCATTTTCAGGGCTTATCATGCAGGAGATGCAAGAAAAACATGTTCTAGCTGCTAGCGAGATCAAGCAAGAGCCAGGTGACTCCTTTCCTTATCCTTTATCCATTGTTTTGCCCAGTGTGACCATTTTTGGTTCGGTCTCTTTACCTATGCTCGTAAGTACTCAAAGCATGCTTGCCATTTTATTACATAGCACACCTCCAAAAGGCAAAGGAAGTAAGGTAAACAAAGGAAGAAACCCAACGACTCCAGTGGGATATCCTTGGGAGATGGGAATAAGCCAAAGAAGAAAAAACATAACAAGTGAATGTTTGTTTGCTTTTGTACAAAAGTAGGAACTTACGTTTTGTTTTAGGACGGCTTGGTGCGGGGTCGACCTCTGCCTTTTGTTTTTTAGTTTACTGTTAACATAACTTGTACCTTTTTCAAGCTTCATTTTGATATGAATAATAAAAAACTTTTTCTTGTTCAAGTCTTGTGTGAATTTGCTTAAGTTCTTAAAAATGCGCTTGTTATCACGCTTCTGCATTTGTAGACCATTTATCATCATAATCAAGTATTAGTCCAAGTTGTTGTTTAGTTGCCTAGTATCATCCGATTGAATATGAGAATCGAGATCTTTTTGTTTTAAGTGAAAAGAAATGACTAGGGTGCCAATCTTCAGGCACTCGCATGCGACCATATCTGACTCTGGAACCTGGTTGAACCGTAATCACCTAGGAAGGTGATTTTAGCATCCCTTTTGAGGACGTTTGAGTGCGATCGTGCCAGATACAAGCATCGATTAAAGCAATTCATCTTAAATGGCAATCTGGGCATCCTTTTTTTAGATGCATGTTTTGGCCACACCGAACTCTAGGCGCTGGCCGGAGTTAACTACTCGAAATGGTGGTTTAAACAACCCTATTCAGGACATTCACTTTCGATTGCACCTGACTCCGGGCATCGATCGAAGCTTGGATAAAAGATCCCGCCAATCTCTGGGCGCTAATCTTTCATTTTTCCTTTCTGCACGCAAGGTATGGATGCACTACCAAACTCTAGGCATGAGCTATAGGGCCGAACTATCTCATTCTGCCCTTGATGTTTATACTCCTGCCCCAAGTCGTAGGTTGAGGGAGTTGACAATATCTATCTCTAGACACTTGGTGTGAATATGATTCATGGGTTTAGTCGTGGACTTCGAAAGCTCAATTGGCACCTATCTGTGGGTACCTCCATACCCGAATTGTGCACATGCAAGTTCATTCATGTTTATCACATTTGGTGATATTATAGTTACGCAAAGATAAAGTCACGGATTCAGGATGTCATTTCGATTTATAAAACACGAAAATGATATATTCTGCCTCATTACATCTAACTTGACCAAATTTTCACAAAATCAGATTTCAAATGATGTAGCATCATAAATATTCGTTATTCCATGCTGGGGGAAGTGAGACCTCGTCCATAGTTGTTAGCTCGAATGTTCCATCTCTCATCTTGTGTTCCATTATGTACAGACATTCCCAGCTCGGTCCCATATTCACGAGGCATGGGAAGATTCCTTTGAGAACGAGGTAGCTAATCTCAAAGGTCTAGCATCTGACCTTGGTGCTGTAGTACCGGGCGACCCGTTTTCGATGTGCGGCTACTCTCAAATTAGGTTCATCATGCTTCTCAATGACCATGTCAAATAACTATAGCAAGAACTCCTCATTCATTCTAGGGTCATAATGAGTTACTCAATGAGAAGATTCATTGAGTTCAACAGGAATTTTAGACTTTGATCTGTAGGTTAGGGCAAAAGGAGAGTGGTCAGTTAAAGACTTGTGAGTCATTCTCTAAGTTCAAAGTGCTAATGGTAATTCATTGACCCATTTGCCCTTGGCCTTCTCCAATTTCTTCTTGAGAATGGACTTAATAATTTTTTTATAGCTTCTGCTCGTCCATTCGCTTAGGGATGTGCCATCGCTACGAATCTCTTCTTAATGCGACACCGGCTGCAGAAATCCTTAAACTCGGCCCTGTCGAATTAGGTTCCATTGTCAGAGATAATCATTTTTTGGACCCCAAAGCAACAGATGATATTGCTGACTAAGAAGTTTATCACCTTCTTAGTTGTGATCATAGCAAGCGCTTTTGCTTCAGCCCACTTCATAAAATAGTCAACATCGACAATCGCGTACTTTGCACCATCTTTAAACATTGGCAAGATGCCAATATATCGATATGCAAAACCACAAATGGCCAGAGGCTGACGACCAATGTAATATCCTTTAGTGGGGATCTATGAATCTTTGCGAAACCCTTGGCACTTCTCATACTTAATGGTATAATCATTCGTGTCTTGGTTGATGGTTGGCCAGAAGTACCCATAGTGAAGAATTTTATTCACTAAGGTGTTCCTCCTGGCGTAGTCACCGCAAGAACCCTCATGAACCTCCTCGAGTACTCGCTTGTCTTTGTCATTAATGACACATCAAAGTAGGGGAACTGAGAATCCCCTCATGTATAATATTCCTTCCTAAATAATGTATCTCGAAGCAAGGTGGAGGAGCCGTCATCGCTCGTTCTTTCTACCGGAAAGGGTTCCCCTCCGTAAGCAATTCTTGATCGGAGTCATCTACAACTCCCTTTCAAACTCATCCTCCAGGATCCAATTGATATCCATCTGATCAATGCTCGGAGTCGATAATATGTCCATTGGACCAAGCCTATGAGTTACGCATCTTCTGAACTAGCCAACTTGGCCAGTGAATCAACTTTTGCATTCTCCTCTCTAGAAATATTCATTATAGTGTAATACTCGATATCATTAAGCAGCTCAAGGGCTTTATTCAGATACAGAGCTAGCCTCTCTCCCTTTGGTTGAAACTCCTTTCCAACCCGGCACACCACTAGTTAGGAATCGCAGAAGATGTATAAATTTTTGACTCCCATTTCTTTCATAATTTTAAGTCCTATGATCATGGCTTCACACTATACTTTATTATTCGTCGTAGAAAAATCGAGTTTCAGGGCGTAATAATTGAATGGATCATGGGGGTGCATAGCACGACACCTGCCCCTAAACGCTCGTTGGATGCACCGCCGGTGTACATCTTTCAGCTGACATTTTGCTCACCACTACTCTCTGAAGTATCATCTCACACAGTGCATTCAGCTATGAAATCGGTCAACGCCTGGGCTTGGATTGCCTTATGAGGATGATACATTTTTTCATATTGGCTCAATTCAATATTCCATTTCAATAGCCTTCCAGAAGTTTCAGGTCGTTGCAGGACCTGTCTTAAGGACTGGTCGGCAAGAACTTTGATCGAATGGGCCTGAAAGTATGGGCAAAGTTTTCTAGAGGAAATTAATGGGAAGTAGACAGGTTTTCTAACTTTGAGCAATTTCTCTGTCCCTATCAACCGCTTGTTAATGTAATACACCTGCCTTTGGATTTGGGACTCTTTACATAAGAGTGCTATGCTTAAGGCATGCACCGATATTACTAGGTAAATAAACAAGTCCTCATCTTTCAGCGGCTTTAATAGGATGGGAGGTCTCTCTAAGTGATCTATCAGAGCCTGGAAAGCGTATATATAGTCTTATGTCCAAGCAAAGACCCTCTTCTCCTTCTTGATGACATCGAAGAAAGGAATATGCTTGTTGGTGGCTCTAGAGATAAAACGACTCAATGCAATGAATTTCCCATTCAAACTCAGGACTTCCTTGATAGACTTCAGTGCTTCGATGTTTCTCAATGTCGTGATCTTCCTCGGATTAGCTTCTATTCCTCCCGAGTTCAATATGAAACCCGAGAATTTACTTGACGTAATCTAAATGAGCATTTCAAAGGTTGAGCTTTATCCCATATTTCTGTTGTATAGTGAAGATCTCCACCAAGTCCTCCACATGTTAATCAACCGCCACGATTTTATAAGCATATCGTCGACGTACACTTCCATTGAATGTGTTTGATTTGATCCTTGAATATGAAATTGATCAGTCTTTGGTATGTTGCTCCTACATTGTTCAAACCGAAGGGCATAACAAGGTAGCAGTACCGTCCCAGGTTAGTTATAAAGCTGGTGTGTTCTTGATCTGGGACGCGCATCAGAATCTGGTTATAGCCAGAGTAGGCATCCATGAATGGTAGCAGTTCATGTCTAGCAGTTGAATTTACTAGTTGATCAATTTTCAGAGTAAGAAGCTATCTTTTAGAAAAGCATGGTTCAAATCGGCATAATCAATGCACGTTCCCCACTTCCATTGGACTTCTTCATTAGGACTGGATTGGATATCCATTCCAGGTACAGAGCATCGTGAATGAAGCCATTATTCTTCAGCTTATCCACCTCTTCTTTCAGTGCAAAAGATCTCTACGAACCTAGGCTACGGTGCTTCTTTTTCGCAGGAATGCATTTGGGATTCACATTTAATGTGTGGCATGCTATCTCCGGTGATATTCCGCACATGTCGAAATACATATAAGCAAACACATCGAGGTTTTCTTGGAGAAAACTAATAACTTATTCCTTATCATTGTGCCAAGTTGAGATATGATCTTCAGAACCCATGTAGGATCGTTATGACAAACCAGGATGTTGACTGTCAACTTCGTAGGAGCCGCCCTTGCATCATCTAGCTCTTTCCTCAGATCCATGTCCTTATGGAACCGACTATGTTGCCTAAGCCAGGGCTCAGATGGTGGTTGCTATGCATCCAATGCTTTGATGTAGAGACTCCTCTCCATACCTTTTCCTTTCTCTATTCGCTTTATCTTTTAGCTTAGCGACATAACATTCCTGGCTAACCCCTTGATTACCAAGTACAATTCCTACATCGTTCTCTATCGGGAACTTCATCATCAAGCACCATAGGGCCATGGCCACTCGAAATTCAACAAGGGTCGATCGACCCATAAAGGCATCATACATAAAGTAAATATCCAGAATAACAAAATGCACAATCCACACTCTCTTGTGATTGCCCTGTCTAAGCACTACCAGCAAATCCACATATCCCACCACTCAGTAGTAGTCCCATTGAATCCCTAGATTCGAGATTTACACTACTTTAAGTCCTTTCCCTCTAGAAGCATAAGGTCGTAGGCTTTCTTGAACAAAATTTTGATTGAGCTCCCATAGTCGTCTAACACTTTCTCACAATCGCAGGGCCATTCATGGCCGAAATCACCAACAAATCAATAGTCAGTGCACCTACCCCATCCGCATCTCTATTTCTAAATACAATGTCATCTGCCATAGTCCCGAGTTGCTTTGCTGGAGCTCTATCTTCGATGGAAAAGTAGCTCTCATTCATTGCATGTTTCAATACATTCACATACCTCTCCATCTCGTTCCAGCTCTTCTGAACCGGATGCGGTCCACCAATGATAGTATTAATCACTAGAAATTTCTAAAACCGCCTGGGCTCATCGACACCAAGCCCAGCTTGCTCCTATTTGGTGTGTGAAGTTTCTTGCCTGCCATCCTATGGGGCTTTCACAAATTACTGTGGCTTTTTCTTTCAAATCAAATCTTCGATCACATCATGCAAATGCCTGCACTAGTTCATGTTATGATTGTATGTTTCATGAAATCAATAAAACTTGCTTGACGTTTTCAATTTCTGAGTCGACTCCCTCGAAGCCGCCTTTCTGTATTGCTTGGTACCCTAATTAGCCAAGTATATGTTCTCGGTTGAGTCATTCAATGGGGTATAGTTGTCATGTTTTGGGATTTCGGGACGTCTCCTCGAATCCGGTCTCTCATCTTTAGTCCCAATATTGCTCCTACTTTATTCATCACTTTTTATTCTCTGTCTTCACATCCATATTGCCGAAATTTCCTCTGGACTGCTTCACAATGATGTTACTCTATATCACCTCTGTAGACTACCCAACATTGGTTTTCTTGGCGGTAGTGCTTGCCTCTTCCAAACGAAAGAACTGAGTCACTTTTCTATAAAACACGTCCATCGTAAGTAGTGGTTTCATCTTCAACCACCTCCCAAAATCGGTATCGCAATGGATCCCCCTAATTAAAGCCATCAAGACAATATGTTCTTGAGCTTTGCTCACTTCGGTCACCGTGGTATTGAACTTGTGCAAGAGATCTTTCAAAGACTCTTCTATCTCCTAAAAGAGGTTGGATAATGACTTAACGTCTTTCGAATGTGTGGTATGTAAATAGAATTGCTCAATGAATTTCCACGCCAATTGTTGAAAGATAATATTGATCTCGGCAATAACTGGATGAACCACATCGTTACCACTCCTTCCAAGAAAATTGAGAAAAACAATATCTCACAGCATCAGTAGCTCTAGAAGAATCCGTATGCTAGTCATATTTCATCAGATGTTTCCTTATATCCATTTTTCCACTGTACAACGGCATCGTTGGCATCACAAACCTCCTCGATATTCTTCACGCAAGATCTCCTCCATGAACGGACTATGACTTGGGGAGTAACCCCAATTATCATTGCTTCGATGCTAGTTCTCACTTATAAGTCTCCTTACTATATCAACCAAACTTGGCTTTCCTAGATCAACCGCATGGCGGTGGTTGTGATCTGCCCTGAGTGTTGGATCTGGCAAATGCTCTCGGTTAGTTTCACAGTACCAGGGTTCCCTAGACTCCAAGAGACCCGTTCGTTCGGCAAATTTGTATGCATAATCCCTTCGCGGCGGATCCACAACGGCTGCCTAGTCTCTAACATTTTAGCCATCCACAGCATAACCCGAAGCTAACCTAGCACCATCATTCAGATTCGACCATCTGAACCAATGTTTGATTGTTTGGTACTAATCCCTCTTAATGGATCGGGCACCGATCCATAAGATTTTGCTACAATTTGATTCCAACTTCTGTTTCAATGTTCTAGCCTCTTTTCTAACCATATTCTGATTTTTGTCCCTCTATCTTTACTCCGATAACGATGAAATGTCATATTCGAAACCAGAAGGTGTCAAGTGCTTCGTTCTTCCCCTACGGTTCTTAGTCAATTGATTCAACAAATCCGAACTCTACTGCATTTGCCGATTCAACTTGTTGCGACTCTCTTGCACCTTATCATTCATATGTTTCATCATGCAGTCTATGTTGACTGTACTAATCACATCTGTCAAGTTTTGACCCTCGGTAGCAGTTGGTTGTGCAACCTCCTCAAGATGTTAGGAATCGACAGCCTTAACGTCCTCAACAACTCTTGAAGTGGCGGATCGATCTCTTCGAGGGGTCATTCTGAATAGCTTCTAATAGACTTTCTAGAAATTCAAATAGATCAAAAGAGTAAAAAGCAAAGAAATGGGATTTATCTCTCGGATTTAAGCAATCCAATAGTCGATGATAGATCCAAACAGCTTGAGAATCACATTCTCAATGAAAGCGCCAAAATGTTAGTACTAAAAGTGGCAAAAACACCCAGTAGATTTTAGAAGAGAGGTAAATAAAGAAATATAAATGGAAAATGAGTAAAAGCGAGGCACAAGATGTTTATAGTGCTTCGGCCCACTGATGCCTACGTCCGCTTAGAGTTTCTACTGATTATATTATTGTTTTGCAAGAAATGGTTCTCCATGATTTCCACTATGATACCCGCATCCTAATAACCGTTGAACTCGAACGAACGTGGCCATGTCACCAATAGTGATGGATCGGTACCGATCCATAGGCATGGATCAAAAAAAATCCAGGGCCTCAATTTCCTTTTCCAAGGTCTCTTCATAGATGTGTGCCTTCCTCGGTTGCTCGTAGAGGACTAGGCTTTCAACTCTTTAAGCAGCACATAGTTCGGACGATCTCTTTTGTGAATATTGAGAAGATTTTGCTATGTCATCCTATGCTTTTGAAGCTTAGTCGATTTGATTTTATATTCTTTACAAATTTGAATATGGTCGGCTCTCTCACTGTCAAAACTTCGAATGATCAGCTGGTTTGCTCTATTGACATCTGAGATGCTTATAGCTAACCTGTTCCACTGAAACAACAACTCTACGACATCATGATGTCTATCAAGACCTTCATTTATGTGACTTCACGAGAAATCTTTGATGTCATAATTGAATTTGACTCCTTCCCGGCAGAAGTCGAGAAGGGCCGCCTGCATTTTCAATTCAGGAGCTCAAGATTAGCCTTTAAGTGGGGGCAGGAAGAGTTGTGTGTTGAGAGGTTATTTCCTTACTATCCCTATGAAATTTTTGAGAAGAGGAAGGGTTGATTGATTTGGTTTGATGGGAGGTTGTTTTAGGGGCCTTATGTCATTCTATGATAGCTATGCTGTAACAAACCGAATTTTTCAACCCTCGAAAATCGACAATAATACGTTCACTGTATTATAGGTCGAGAAATCGAATGTCGGAAAACCCGATTGTTAGGGGAAAAGAAGAAGAAAGAAGATAAGAAGAAATTAAACAGCATAGAATCTCATAGCGGAACGAATAATCTATAATATATCACATGTCTTACACAAAAGCAAAACTGTAATATGTGTGTGTGTGTGTATACATACATACACACAAACATCAATCAAAGTATAATAAACTATTTCAGCCTGGACAGTTGTAATAGTCTATCCTCACAATTGCTGATAACATACCAATGAATACAGCGAAAAATATAACCTTCTACACGAATACGTCTTTAGACCTCCAACTCATCTTTTGAAGCTCCAAGCATCCAACTAATCTGTAATATGCTCGGTCCGACCCAAGCATTATAATAAAATAATATGCGAGTCGGTCTGGAAAACCAGCATGAGAAAACACGCTCAATTTGAATTTAATTATTTAAAAAAACCCTTTTGAAAAACAAATGTATCTCATAAGACCACGCTACACATAAATACGATGGGTTTTTACCTTACAATAACCAAAACATTTTTATATGCAAATCCTATGATATTATAATAGCGTCTAAGTACAACTACTTAATAAAATAGTTGATATACTTACATCTCACATTTCAACATAGTTGGGCACAATCAAAACCGTATGGCACTTATTGGAGAATGGATTCCATATAATGACTAGGCACTAGGGTACCACCTATCATGTTACATGTCTAGAAAATGTACCGAGATCGAACCTATCGATCCCTGCGAACACAAAACCGGCCTTCCCCTTACTGGATAGTACCGAATATGTCATCACCCAGGTTGCTTTGCAACCCTTTTGAGATCTCATGCACAACCAATCCATAAATATGTAGATGTAGGGTATCTAGAAAGGTGACAACATACCCTAATAGGTAAGACCCACTTATCCTTGCTGCATCTTCCTTGATTTTCAGTCATTCCCGGTTGATGAGGCTTGAGGCTGCGATTACCTTTCAATAAATTTACACTTAGAATGCTTATTGCCCTCCAATGACAATGTGCAGATAGCATTCATCCATACAAATTGTTCAGGGTCTGAACAAACCGAATCTCTAAAATCTCCGTCTTCACTATCTTCACGATATCACAATTCACAATGTTCAAATCAGATGGAAGTGGATTTCGGATAATTAAATCATATCTCGGTCTCTTCGAAAGGATCAACGAATTTAGCTAGATTTGATAGTCAGTTATTTAACTATCAAATTACACACATAAGCAGTCACTAGGCCATGTTTTAAATCTTTCAAACATTTATCTCAAAATATCTTTACAAAGATATATATTCAATCTCTTCCAATATTTCAATATTTGAAACCAATTTCAATACTTATATCCATAACATGATATTTTCAAACCATATCAGTGCTTAGAAATATTTCAAATTTCCAATTGTAATTCATCTAATTCCAATTTGTAATTCATTTAATTTCCAATTTCAAATATCTCCAAACCCTTTAATTCCAATACTTGGGAAAATATTATAAGCTTATTTTCAAAAATCAAATCTAATATCCATACTTAGGAAATATTCCATGCTTATCTCATAAATCTCCGGAATTTTTATTAATTCCCTTTACAATTTCCAAAATTTATCGATATGCTTATTTGTAATCTAACTTACCATTTATAACTTCTATAATGAATTCAGATTCCTTTTTGAAGTTCCCGTAAATACAACAAAAATACCATATTATGACATCATTTTTACAATGGTCTTTAAATGTCTGTTGTAATAGAAACATATTACAACGGTTTTTCAGGTTGTTGTAATATATACCACTTTTCAATAACTCTTTTACTTTGCATGTTGTAATTGACTCCTATTACAACGTTTTTAATTTGACCGTTGTAATATATGTCTATTAGAACAGTTTTTTTCCCGTTTTAATATATACTGGTTTTCATCCTTATTTGTCCGTCGCTATAGATGCCTACTATAACTATTTTCTTTTACCCGTTGTAATAGATGTCAATTTTACAACGGCCATAGAATGCCTGTTGTAATAAATGCTCATTGCTAAGTTTTTGATAATTAATTAATAATTACGATGCTTTCTTCAAAAATACTAATTATTATTAATTATTAATATTTAATAATTAATATTAATATTAATATTAATCATCATTAACTTCGATTATTTATACATACTTACTTAATAATTTATACATGGTAATTTATAATTAATAATTATAAATGATAACGTACATAGGTAATTATTTATAATTTATCACAATTTATGATTACTGATAAATGATTTATATTTACTAATTATTATATAAAATCAATATTTATTTTTTATATCAATGATTTATTATAGTTAATTATTAATAATTAGTAAATTATAGCTAATATTTATGGCTTATATTTAATAAATATTATTAATACTTAGTAAAATAATAAATACTAAATAATTAATATTGAATAATTAATATATATTATTAATACCTAGTAAAATAACTGATATTTTGTAATTAATGTCTAATATTAAAAGAGTAATTTTACAACGGTCATAAAATGCCAATTTTAATAAACGTCTTTTACAACGTTATTTTTCTGAAAGTTGGAATAAACTTATTTTAACAGCTCTTTTCACTACTAGAACTACAGTCTATAGCCATGATAAGTTTCCAACGGCCGCCAACGGGATTTTTCAATGGTTACCAACGGCTCGTTATCTTGATCTTGCCGTTGATAACCGTTGGAAAAATAGCCGTTTGCGGCCGTTGGAAGCCGTTGGAAATATTCGTGTATACTGCAGCGAGGCCGAGACTGAAACATTATTATCTTCTTCCCCAATTACACCAAAACCCTCCTCTCCTCCTCCTTTCTTGCTCCCAGCTTCCCCACGCAACCGACAGCCGCTCCGACGCCATCACTCAGCGCCAGCAGCCTCTCTCCATCCCCAGACATCTCCAAAATCAGGTTTGCCTAAAACCCTAAAAAAATTAATATTTCTAATTTTGTGTTAATTTTTTGTTATAGTTGTATCTAATGGCCTATTGATTGTTTATTATACTAAAGTAAGTGCTAATTACAGTTATTACCATCCAAATGTCCAAATTGTTTGTGTATATATATTATGCACATATATACATATGTTTATAACTTAGTGTAAATGCGCATTTGAGTTAGCATTAGATTAGTCAGGATTAATTTAAATTATTCTGTGTATGTTTTATAAAATATTAGGCGAACATGAATTAGTCGACTATTTTACGAACACGAATTATATCTTTTACAAAATATATTAGCATTAGATAAATAAGTATATAATTTAGTGTATATATATACACATGAATTATATATTTTGTGAAATAGTAAAAATCATATAATTTACTATATATTTAGTAAAATATTAGAATACAAATAAAATAATGCATAATATGCTTTATATTATATATTTAATAAAACAATAACATATAAACAAAATTTAAATCCCTTAGTGAATTTTTGGCCACGTCTGATAAGTGTTGTATATGATCGTTGTATGAATATTCGTTTATTGAAAAATAGATATTCATATTCATCTGATATAATATCTGTTGGATTTGTCCCTGTATTGGACAAGTTACAAACACTATAAAGTAATTACGTTTCGTAAATCATATCGTTATAAACGGTTCACAAAATTTCGACGGTATTTCCTTTTCGTTCCTTATGTACATGCATATGTGTATGATACAAGGAACACGGGTGAAGTGCTGCCAAAATTTTGAAAATTATTTTATTGATCAGAGCTGGATGTATCAAAGAAGAGAAATGGGAGGCTCAATAAGTAAACATTTTCTTAACGGGGTAAATATTTTTGTCGAATTTTCTTTAAGTAATATTGAAAACGATGTAGAAATTCGTTGTCCATGTAGTAGGTGCAAATTGTTGAAGCATTTAGTACCGAATATGTTAGGATTCATTTGCGCCAATATGGTTTCGTAACCAATTATTTGGTGTGGGATCGTCATGGAGAAATTATAACACGAAACAAAGAACAGTCAATAAAGGTCATTGGTGATGAAGTTCGTACGACAAATATCATAGAACATATTGTTGAAGATGCAGCACGATCAATTTTCCCCACTGTTGAAATTAATAACGACGATGTCAACGTCGAAGAGGAACCAAATGTTGGAGCGAAAAATATATATGATTTATTGGATGCTGCTAAGAAACCTCTTTGGAATGGATGTACTAGCGACACTCAATTATCGGCAACTGCAAAGTACATTGCAATGAAATCAAAGTACAATCTCACAGGAGCCGGATTTACGGCTGTTGTACAAGCTGCTAACACCATATGCCATCAGATAATTTAATGTGTGAAAAGTATTATGAAGTGAAAAAACTTATGTCATCTTTTGGTTTGCCGTATCAAAAAATTAATACATGTCTAAATTGTTGCATGTTATTTTGGAAAGATGATGTCAGTCTTCGGAATTGTAAAATATGTAATCAAGAAAGATACAAACCAAGGAAGAAAAAGGAAAAAGAAGTTCCATACAAGCGTATGCATTATTTACCTATCACTCCTAGACTTCAAAGGTTATGTGCATCATCTGTAACAGCGCATCATATGAGATGGCACAGTGTGACAACACCTGAAGAAGGTACGTTAACACACCCATCTGATGGAGAAGCATGAAAGTATTTTGATAAGAAATATCCCGATTTCGCAGCAGAGAGCCGTAACGTAAGACTAGGTTTGTGTACTGATGGATTTTCACCGTTTTCTCAGTTTGGTTCTGAATATTCATCTTGGCCTATAATCATTACACCTTACAATCTACCCCCGTGGATGTGTATGAAAACTCCATATATGTTTCTCACAATTGTCGTCCTTGGCCCTGATGATCCGACACAGGGTATCGATGCTTACTTACAACCACTAATCGAAGAGTTGAAAACATTATGGTATGAAGGAGTTGAAACATACGACGTATCGAAAAAAAATTCCGGATGTTCGCTTCTTTGTTATGGACTATTAGCGATTTTCCTGCATATGCAATGCTTTCGGATTGGAGTACGGCCGGTGGTTTTGCTTGTCCTCACTGTATGGAAGAAACACTAGCATTTTCTTTATGGCATGGGAAGAAAATTTCATGGTTTGATTGTCATCGACGTTTTCTCCATATTAATCATACTTTTAGAAGGGACAAAAAAATTCATAGCTAATAGACATGAGACTCTACAACCACCAATGATTTGGTCAAGTGAAGATGTATATGAACTTGTAAAAGATTATCCAAAGATACATGAAACTAGGCAGCAAACTGAAATCCAAGGTAAATCGACGTTTCATAATTGGTGAAAACAGAGTATATTCTGGGAGTTGCCTTATTGAAAAAATCTCTTAATCCGTCATAACATTGACGTGATGCATAACGAGAAAAACGTATTCGATAATGTGTTCAATACACTTTTGAATGTTAAGGGCAAAACCAAGGACGATCTGAAATCAAGATGTGATATAGATAAAATATGTAATCGTCCTGAGCTTCATATGAAGCCAAATGACACTAAAAAACCCAAAGCATGTTATGAACTAGATAACAACCAAGTTAAAGTACTGTTAAAATGGGTGGAAGGATTACGATTTCCTGATGGAATTTCATCTAATCTTCGTAGATGTGTCGACTATAAGAACGGAAGACCGAGTGGGATGAAAAACCATGATAGTCATGTAATGATGCAAAATTTGTTACCTGTCGCTTTCAAAGAATTGTTGCCCGTAAATTTGGAAGGTTATAACAGAACTTAGTTTATTTTATAAGGAGCTTTCTTCAACTACGTTTAAAGTTGACCGTCTTCGTAAACTAGAGGCAGAAATCCCTATACTGCTATGCAAACTGGAGAAAATATTTCCTCCAGCTTTTTTCAATATAATGGAGCATTTACCTGTTCATCTTCCATTTGAAGCACGTCTTCGAGGTCCTGTGCAATATGGATGGATGTATCCATTCGAGAGGTATGTTATTAATACTGAGTATGTAAATGTTAATTTAACTATAAATAAAAATCAATATTGATATGAAATATTTTTTATTAGGTACTTAAATTATATAAAGAAAAAAAATGAGATAAAAAGCTCGAGTTGAAGGTTCGATTTGAAAATCATATATCGAAGAAGAAGCATCGTTCTTCTTCTCTCATTATTTCAATGATCATGTGAATATATTATTTCAAAGTGTTGTGCGTAATGATGATGCCGTTGAACAAGATTCTTCTTATGAAGCAATGTTATCTATTTTTAAACAACATGGTCGACATGCTGGAAAATGTGTAGAAGTATGGTTAGATGATAGAGATAACCATGTAGCACACACATATACTCTTCCTAATTGTCCAGAAGTTGCACCATTTATTATGTAATTATCATATTACAAGTTTTGATAAATTTAATTTAATACTGCATGTGTAAATTAATAATAAATCAATGTATTATGTTTTTGTTTGCAGTGTTTATGAATCACAAAATCCAAACGGCAATTTAAGCAAAAATTTCGCTACTTGGTTTTCAAACTACGTTTGTGATCCTACAAATAATGTGGTCGATGAAGGATTAAAACATTTGGCGTTGGGACCGAAAAGGAAAGTTAAAACGTATCCAATATTTTTCGTTAATGGATATAAATTCAACACCAAAGAATAAGGTGTTGAAAAATTAACAAATAATACCGGTGTATTTGTTAAAGGCAGTGATGATCCTAATAATCATATACATGATTTTTATGGCGTGTTAACCCAGATTTTGCAATTGACGTATTTTATAAGACCCGTAGAGGAATTTTTTTTTAGATGCAACAAATTCAGGAATGTTCCAGGTTCTGGTATTAACATGCATCCAAATTATAATCTTATAGAAATAAAACATACCTCCCGTTATCAGCAATACGATTCTTTTGTACTAGCCAAACAAGCCCTACAAGTTTATTACGTCCCTTATCCGTCTCTAAAAAAAGATAAAGCGGGTTGGTCTGCGGTTTTTAAAACCAAGGCGAGATTTACATTCGATGGAAAGAATATTCCAGAAGAACAAGCCTATTAAGAAGATATCGAGGAAAATGTTGAAATCATAATTACAGACGATCAAACTGATTTTGGACAATTAAACGACGAGACAAATGTATTAATCGAAGCATTTGAGAGTGTAGAGGAAAACGATATAGAACATGAGACCGAGTCTGAATCAGAAAACGACGAGGACTGAGTAATATCCGATAATTTTTACAATTATTCATGCACATGCATCACATATCATCATCATCATTACATGCGTACTACCAATTAAAAATGACTTTATTACATGCACCACATATCATCATCATTTTATCTGTCTACGATTAAAAATAGATATTTTCAATAGGTATTATGTCAGGCTCCAGATGTCGTAGCACTTCTCGCTCGGCCGGCGAGAGTAGTGGTGAGCCTCCGGCCCGACCACTTGTATATTTGCAGCCGAAGGCTGATGGAGCGTAAGTATCAAAATTAAAATGATAACAATATAAATTTGTTCATACATATATATACTTTTTTTTTTATTTTCACATAACTTCGATAAATTTTATTATTCTCTTTTTTTTTTTTACAATCAGAGTCAACTAATCAATCAACAGCCTGGACAGTTATAACAACCTGTCCCCAAAATTACTGATAAATATAAATAACCAATGCAAAGGTAAAAAATGAGTGAAAACGACTTGGAGGCATCCAGCTCATCACCTAATGCTCCAAGTATACAAACCGAAACTGAAGATGTGTTCGGTCTGACCGAATCAAAGGGAACATCTGAGATCTAGAAGAGCTCCGGCAAGGCCACCACCCTTCATACGCCCAAACTGAGCTCCGGCAAGGCCACCGCCCAGAAGGGATATAAAGACCCAGGAAAGAAAGCCAAACAATCAGAACAGAAGCCCATAAAACCGCTACCAAAAGTAGAGAGAACCGGTGCAGGATGACAGGTTGAAACAGCAATACCCTGTAAATCTACTATATCACCTGCATAACTGGAAGAATAATAAAAAATAGTCGCAACCTCCAGATGGAGGTAAGAACATATGTATGCAAAACAAAGAAAAAATAAAAAAGAAAGACACAAGCACAAAGAAAAGCCACAACCCTCAGAACTATGAAAACAAGCTAAACCTCAGCCAATACCTGACCTAGGAGCAGCACTCTCGAACGCAATGTCGAAATACCTAGCAAGAAAAGCTGATCTGGAACCAATGGACTTCCGGAAAGGACGACCTCTAAAAGCAAGATAGATGTCATTGCGCACTCTCCGGATGATAGCAGAAGAATCCATAGGCACCTCTTCGAAAATCATCTTGTTACGGGCGCACCAAGTGTGCCAACAAATAAGAGAAGGGATAAGACGAAAAATAATCGAACGAACAGTCTTCCCAACAATACCAGTCCACCAGAGTTGCAAGAGCTCAGATATGGAGTTGACAGGACCATTGCAGCCAACAAGGTTACCGAAGAAAGACCAAACGGCATTGGCACAAATGCCTTGGAAAAAAAGGTGAAAGAGAGTTTCGAAGCTACCAGCTTGGCAACATCTACACCGAGAAGTGATAGGAATACCAATTTTCCTAAGGTTCTCATCTACCGAAATTCCTCCGTGAAGGATTTTCCACATAAAAACAGAGACCTTAGGAGCAATTCTGGTATCCCAAATACAGGAAAAAAAAAGGAAGCGAAGGGGCATGACTTCTGATAGAATACCAAGCTGCAGACAAAGAGAAGGGTTGCCCGCGCCAATAAGAGCCACTACCATTGCTGTCCCACAACACTTTAACAGATTGCATCCGTTTCCATGTTTCACTAGCATAAGAAGGGGACCCCGAGAAGTTTGCAGCTTCAAGACGACGGTATTTGGCATGAAGGAATGAGGCCCACAGGGAGTTGTTAGCCCCAAACCTGGCCCAAAGCTTACACGCAAAAGCAGAACAGACGTCTTTAGGGTTACGAATGCCAAGGCCACCCTCACACTTAGGATGGCAGATGATTTTCCAAGAAATCCAGTGATGGCGAGGAGAATCTTTGTTTCCCCAGAAAAAGGAAGAGATCAAAGATCGAAAGGAGCGGAAAAAAGCAGATGTAGGAGTCATGGCCGCAAAAATGTGCGAAACTAAAGAATGCAGAACAGAGTTAATGAGAACAAGTCTGCTAGCCTGAGAAAGAAGGGAAGCATTCCAGCGATTGATCATGCTTTTTGCCCTATCTAAAATGGGATCAAAAATCGAATTAACTTTCCTCCCACGGTAGAGAAGAATGCCAAGGTAAGGTAAGGGAAGGGAAGCTCTCCTGAATCCCGAAACCGATTCAATCCAAAGCGATCGGGCAGGAGCAAGATCCTTAGCTGGAACAAAGCAACTCTTAGAGGAGTTAACCAGCTGCCCAGAGGAATTCTCATAAAGACTCACAAAATCAAGGAGGGCACGGATGGATCTCCGACAGCCGTTGGAGAAAATAATGATATCGTCTGCAAAGGACAGGGACGAAATCAGGGGGCAACCCCGGGGAATGCCAAATCTCTGAATTTGGCCCGCAATCATCAGTGAGTGAAGACCTCTGACAAGAACTTCGGCCGCAATGACAAAAAGAGAAGGTGAGAGAGGATCTCCCTGACGAAGACCCCTTCCAGCCCTAAAGAAACCACGGGAAGAGCCATTGATGAGGACCGAAAACCAAACATTGGAGATCAATCGCCAGATGATATCAATAAAAGGTTCAGGGAAACCAAAGGCTCTTAGGACCTTGATGATAAAGAATCAAGACATACGGTCGTATGCTTTCGCCATATCTAATTTAAGGACCACATTAGAACCTCTAATTTTCCTATCTAGTTGAGAAATAAGCTCCTGCGCTAACAGGACGTTGTCAGTGATAAGACGTCCTTTAACGAAGCCAGCCTGAGAAGAAGAAATGATACGCTCCAGGAAGGGAGCTAATCTAGTGGTCATAATCTTAGAAATCACCTTATTGGAAAAGTTGCACAGACTAATAGGCCGAAAATCTGCACAAGACTTGGGATTCTCACATTTCGGGATGAGAATTAGATTGGTAGATGTCCAACCCGTAGGAAGTTCACCTCCAGAGAAGAAGTACTGGATAGCAAGACAGAAGTCAGATTGGATAATCGGCCAGGCACAACGAAAGAAAGCTCCATTGAACCCATCAGGACCACTGGCGCTTTCCTTACTAAGGGCAAAGACACACGATCTAATGACTTCCACAGAGGGAGGAGCAGCTAATTCAGAAACATCTTCAGGGAGAAGAAGTTGAGGAATGAATGAAAGCAAGTTAGGATCAGAAAAGTTAACAGAAGGCGAGCCAAGGAAAGATTGGAAATAGGAAATGATGGTATCTTGGACGTCCACCGGAGAAGTGGCCAAAGAAAGATCATCGCGCTGAATACTGGTAATGGTAAGATGCGCGTTATTCTTACGGATAGAGGAGTGAAAAAACTTGGAATTCGTATCTCCTTCCACTATCCATTTAATCCTAGCCTTTTGATGCAGATAATCGTGCTCAACACGAAGTTCAGAGGAAAACGCTAGATGAGCTAGCGCCCAGGATTCCTTGTTATCAGTAGAAGGAACCTCATCGTAGGTCGCTTCCGCTAAAACAAGAGATTCTTCGGCAGCCCTAACACGGTCAAACACATTCTTGAAAACAAGAGTGTTCCAAGCCTTAAGGCAAACCTTGAGACGTTTTAATTTTCGAGAAAACACCCCACAAGGCGAACCAGGACAGGGAAGGTTCCATGAGTCCGCAACCACAGAAAGAAATGAATGATGAGAAACCCACATATTTAGAAAGCGGAACGAAGAAGGGCCAGATAAAGCTAAGGGGGTACAGGAGAGAATCAAAGGGGAATGGTCAGAAAAGGTACGGTGAAGATGAGTCACAGAGAAGGTGAAAGGAAGACTAAACCAATCAATCGAGCCAAAGACTCTGTCTAGTCTAGAGAGTATACGGTTGGGACCTTCTTGGTTATTACACCAAGTAAAGGCAGAGCCAACAAAAGAAACCTCAGACAAGCTGGAGGAAAGAATGAAGGAATTAAAATCAGCGATCGCTAACCGATTGACAGAATTGCCGCCTCTTTTCTCAGCATGAGAAGCAACCACATTGAAATCGCCACCAATAACAGAGGCGGAGATATTAAGGTTACCTAACGCAATAATATCTGACCAAAGGGTTAGTCTAGCGATCCTATCACACTTAGCATAAACAGCTGAGAAGAGAAACAAAGAGGGAAAAGAAGGTAAGGTGCAAGAGACAGATAAGAGTTGGTCAGAGTCAAAAATAGGACAAATAATAGCATCCAACTTCCACAAAATCCAAATTTTACCAGAAAGGTTAGATATGGAACCTTCAAATCCGAGAAAGAGGACCAAATCAGAAACTTCAGTGGCCTCAATCATAGGTTCTAAAAGTGCAATCAAGCAAAGGGAATGCTTCCTAACTAACCGCTTAAGGCGAGCTCTAGACTCGACGTTGCCGACACCACGAATGTTCCAGAAGAGGAAATTCGCCATAACCAAATCAGAGACGACAGAAAAAGGGAACACCGCAGAGACCCTCAGACGAGGTAAAGGGTATGCCAAGTGGATCGGATGATCTGCTCAGCCGCTGCTATAGAGCGAGTACGGATAGTCCTAGGAGTGCGAGACAGGGAGGATAGACGGGAAGGAGAGCGACGGAATCTCCTCTTAGTATAAGATCGAGAAAATACAACCTCTGAATCATCAGCGACGGTTGGAGAGGAGGAAAAAGTCGAACAAGGCCTCGAGTTCTTAGTAAGACGAGCTAAACGATCGTTAGTGATCGCTATCTATACATATATATACTTGTCTAAAGCTTTGTTTTATATTTAACACAAGGGATTTGATTTGGAGCCCTCAGGAGTTGTGCTTGGCATTTCCAAGAAATCATATATGAGCAGGATGGCAGATTGCTGGCCTAAGTGGAGTAAGATCCCTGACCATGTCAGGAAGGCCATCTGGCAGGATTTTCTGGTGAGTTTATACCACTTTACTATATGAATAAGTATAAATGAACAATTAGTAATATTTTCTCTTTGTACATGGGAAAGTGGACCTGGCGGAGTCCGATGTCGCCATGGTTCAGCGCCACTGGAATTCGAAAGGCGCAAAAAATTACAGGGAGGTAATGTCAGTTCTTAAAAAATTGAAGAAGAAACCGAACTGCATGGGCGCTTCCGTATGGGATTCTGGGATTAGATGGTGGGAGACCGACGAGTTCAAGGTAAATTTATCAAATATATAGTTAATTATTTCGCAATTAGTAAATATAATATTCAATTTAAATTGCAGGTGGAGTCGGAGAGGTACTTCGCCAATAGAAGTAGGAATCCTGTAACGCATCGTGGCGGATCCAAGTCTTTTCAGCATCACCGTGAGGACTTGGTAAATTTGTCAATTACGAATCTAAACCGTTATTACATTTTGTATATTAATCAGTTCAGTAATTAGCTATGAAAAATTATAATATGTAAATTATTTATTGCAGGAAAGATCGCTTGGACGTCCCGTGTTTATGATGGAGGTATTTACCTGCACCCACGCATCAAGACAAGCAGACAATGCTGGCAATATTACATATCAGTGGGATGATGATGATAAGGCGACGGCTGCATATGTATGCATATTTTAAATATTATTTTATTAATATCGATATGTTTAAATCCTATTCTACTACTTTTAACCTGTAATTGTTTTTTATTTTAGGCAAAGTTTCAGGAGGCATGGGCAGAGCTGCTTTCAGAATCGGAACGCGATCAGTTGACGATAGAGGAGCAAGATAATATTTACAACGTTATCATGGATCCGACGCAGTGGCATAGGCGTTATGGCTATGGAAACCAAGCGGTGATCTTATAAACCTTGCAGTATTATATTTAATAAATTAACCTATAGATACAATAAGCATATGATGATTTCTACCTGAGTTAAATCTAACATATATGTGATTTACCATCCTGCACCATTATCATTTAATAAAATATGCATTTCCTTGTGGTATATGCATTGCTTAAGATCACGTCATTTACGTTTCTATATTTTAAAATATGCATTGCTTAAAAAAATGATTATAATACAAATGTGAACATCTCACATTCTATTTGCAGGTTCGGGCAGCTTAAAAGGCGTGTGACAAAGCAGAAATAAAAGAGCTTAGAGCCATGGTTGAGCAGCTGCAAGAGCAGGATCGTCTTCGTGTTATACAAATGGAGCAGCTGAAACAACGTTTAGCGGAGTACGCGCATAAGCATGATTCCTTCCCTTCGTCGTCTGGTGCTTCCGGAGGTGAGGATGATGCTTGACAGGTATGATGATTATTGTCTTTGTGTTTGGTTATTGTATATATTGACTTTGAGGCGGTAAGGATAATGTTTAATGGTTGTTGTGTATATATTGACTTTGAGGTGGTGAAGATTAAGTGTTTGCATTGTATATTTTGACTTGAATATGGATTGGAGTTGGTGTTGGTGAGGGTTTTGTTGTTTATATACATATTGACTTGTAGTTTGGTTTGAAAATGTAACGTTTGATGTTAATTTTTGGTTGTTTATATTGTTTGTGGTATAATGCGTTGGATATGTGATATATATATATATGTGAGATGGAGTGGAAATGGATATATACTGATTAAGTGTGGCTGAAAGGCGAATGGCTTGTTGTTATAAAAAAATTCACCCTGATTAGCAACGGCTACCAACGGCTGTTTGGTCATTTTATTGCAACGCTTCCAACGGCTATTTGCCATTAGTAACCGTTGGAAATGCCGTTGGAAATGCCCCGTAGCTTCCGTTGGAAATGCCGTTGGAAATGCCCCGTAGCTTCCGTTGGAAGCCGTTGGAAAGCGTGAACGCTATTCCAATGGCTTTTCCAACGGCCGCCAACGGCTTGGAGCCGTTGGAATAGCCATTCTCTCTTGTGGTGTTTATTTCACCAGTTATAAGAGATGCCTTAGTATTCACAAAATAATTAATACTTAACAAATTAGAATTAATTTTTAATAATTAATATATAAGAAGTAATAATTAATAATTAACATTTAACAATTAATATTAAATATATAATAATTAGCCATTAATAATTCTTTTAATATTTAATAATTAATAATTAATAAAATATACATACTAAGTAACACTTAATAATTAATATTCAATTACAATTAAGAAGTAATAGGTTAGAATTAATTAATAAGTACTATTAAATAATTAATAATTAACAACTAAGACTTGTTGAAAATTTTTCATAAAATTGTTTAAATTAAATACCACTACGAACAGGGGATCCAAGGGATGGCAAACCCACTAGGTGGGGTCGAACAGTCACCACCAACATACGTCTTCCCCCTATATTAAACAATTACTATTAAATTATTATTATTATATAATAATTATAATTAATTAATTATTATTAAATAATTAATAATAAGGAGTGATTAATTCTATTAAATATTTATTATCAAGAAGTAATATTTCAAAATAATTTAAAAACTTGAAAATTTCTATAACAAGTTTAAAAAATTCCATAAATTGAATTTTTTTCGAAATTCTCATAAAATTTATAAGAGAAAAAATTTGTAGTTTCAAAAAATTTAAATTTTTATAAAAAGTATTCAGATTTAAGAAAATTCAAAAATGTTAAATATATTTCAAAATTTAACAAATATAATTATTATTGTTACTTTAATATGCATGTATAGGTTTTTCACTGTAACTATCTTTTGTAATATACTCAGCTTTTTATCTAATGTAAATAATAAAATTTATGACTTTAATATGTAATTTTTCCCTTCAATTTCAAAATTTCAGCTCCATCCGCATTATTTTTATTAACTTTCTTACACATTACCACTTCTTTACAACCCTAATATAATCAACCCTAAATTTGCTCTCCATCCTTAGAGAGCAATGTCATCCCTAAATTTCAATGGCGTCGCTTTGTAGAAAAAACCACCACTTAAATTAAAAAGCTGTCCAAAAACGCAACCACTCCTTCACGTGCTTCTCCCTTCTCTACTGACTATGGTCTCTCCAGGTAATTTCACTCTTCCATAACCATGTTTTTGATTTCACTTCATGACATTGGAAGAACATGGAGGGTCAGAATCTTTGCTCATGATGAAATGGTGGATTTACGGGAGGTGATCAATGAATTTGACATAGTGGAGGAATTGATATGAGGGAAGGAGAAGAAGAAATGATCAATTTGATATATATATATATATATATACACACACACACACACTGATAGATGAACCTGTGCACAAATTACATGCATACAGCAAGAAGTGATGGTCTGAAGGTGAATTTGCATAAGAGATGAGTTATTGTACCAAGAAATGATAAATTTGAACCTTTACTTGGACAACAATGGGACAATGCATTAACAGGGATCAAGAACTTATGTATTGAATTACAAAAAATTGAAAGATCAGCATTTATAAAAGATAAAATGTCAGTTATACAAATTTATACCAAATACGAGATTGATATATGCAAGAACAACAGGTTTTACCTTAAAGTTGATACACAGAAAATTTGTACAATGAATTTAGCCAAGAAAATGAAGTTGACAAATTACTTGCAAGATTTTATAACAGGAAATACTGATTTTCCAATTTAATGAATATCAAAACAAGGTATTATGTATCAAGGCAAATTGAGTGCAAATTCAAGAATAGGAAATATATTGCAAAAGGATGATCAAGATTTATAACCACTGCCAAACTTCAACAAGAATGATAAATCATTGCAAGTATATGTAACAAAGTTTCAGATTTACAGAAGCATAAGAATGAAACAAATTACAAGATAGAGATCCAAAATGAACAAGAACTAAGGAATAATTGAACCACGGTAATCAATTAATTATTCAAATAAAGTAATGCATCAAAATCTGAAACAACTAATATCAGAAGTATATCAACAATATTTTGCAAGTGAATATTCAAGAGTAGTTAAAATCAAAACAAATATGAACAAATATATGAAAACTGATAGCATCAATATGCAAGGAACAATGCTTAACTGAGCAGATATGATTTAACAAGAATGAAGCATATAGGTATAAGCACAGGAATGAGCAATATGCAAAGATTAAAGAAGACAAGTATCACTAATGGCAACAGCATCAATATAAAAGAAGAACAATTTTATTTCTGAATTTTTTTCACACTTTTTAGTTACAATTTTTCCACTGTATTTATACACATCATAGAATCATCATAACACTTTTCCTATACAAGCCCAAACAGCAAATACAGCCCAACATCAACTGGTACTACTGTAACAATTTTTTTTTTCTTCAGCCGTGCACGTGCACATGTGTCAACTGTTACATTCCATCATCCTAATGCTCGAGCTTCAGCCTTCTCCTCATTTACCTTTGACCCTTCTTCCTTACTTTCACCATTCCCCCGAAGAAGATGATCTCCATCCTTCTCTAAAATCAGTGCTACCATTCCCCTGCTGTTACATCTCCCCTCCACTTCAAGAAGAGACCTTGTCTCAAGGTCTAAGGTAGGGAATTTTTTTATCATAGGCCAATAATATTCCCAAGTGGCTTCTTCTACAGATTTCTCCTTCCATTTAATCAAAATTTGAACCACTGCTTCATTATTTCTGGGTATTATTCTTCTATCAATTATATACTCGGGCTGTTATACAATTTCTTCTACAAAACTAGGAATGTCATCTTGCACAATCACAGAACTTCCTACCTTTTTCTTCAGCTGAGAGACATGAAAGACAGGGTGGATTTTTGCAGTGGCTGGAAGATGAAGTTTATAAGCTACTTCTCCAATTTTTTCAATTACTTCATATGGCCCATAGTACTTAGGTGAGAGTTTGCAAGTCTTCTGATTTCTGGCTGTCAATTGCTTGTAAGGCTGAAGCGTAAGAAACACCCAATCACCTACTTCAAACTTTCTCTCCGATCTTCTCAAATCTGCATACTTCTTCATTCGTTCACGTGCCAATCTCAAACTATCCTTCAAATATTCTAACATTATGTCTCTAGTAAACAACATCTCCTCGACTTGTTCCACTTTAGCTGTGTTCTGGACATAGGATAGAAGTGTGGGTGGGTCAATACCATACACAGCTTTGAATGGAGTGGTGTTGGTTGAAACTTTCCAAGTAGTATTATACCAATACTCAGCTAGTGTTATCCACTTACTCCACTCATTAGGTTTATGGCAGATGAAGCACCTCAAATACCCCTCCAATATCTTGTTAATCACTTCTGACCGCCCATCGCTTTGAGGATGGTAGGCAATGCTTAGCTTTAAGCTACTGCCTTGCAACTTGAACAGTTCTTGCCAAAATTTGCTTGTGAATATAGAGTCTCTGTCGCTAACTATGGTTTTGGGTAAGCCATGTAGCTTAAACACACCATTAAAGAACACAGTAGCAACATCTTTAGCAGTGTAGGGGTGGCTGAGAGGAAAGAAGTGGGCATACTTACTTAGCCGATCAACAACAACTAGTATAACAGTATATTTATCACTCCTTGGCAAGCCAGTGATAAAATCCATAGCTATATCTATCCAAATCATCTCAGGAATGGGTAATGGCTGCAGCAATCCAGGTAGCAGAACATTCTCCCCTTTATTTCGTTGACATTATTCACATTCTTTCACAAAAATCTCCACATCTTTTCTCATTTTTTTCCAGTAAAATACTTGCTTTAACTTCTTCAAGGTAGGTTTAATTCCCGCATGTCCACCCAAAGGTGTTGAATGATGCTCTTGTATCAGTGATTGTTGCAAACTGTGGAGGTGGTGATCCACAAAAATCTTTCCCTTGTAAAAAATCAACCCATCAACTATTTTATACTTGCTACTACTGAGTTCTTTATCCTGAACTCTTTTGATCTGCCGTTTATACCAATCAGATGAGTGTAAAGTATGCTTAAGCTCCTGCAACCATGGGGTTTGTACTACAGAGATAGCTTGTGTTTCTGCGTCATCCCAATTGCTTGCTTCCTTCCTCGACAACGCATCTGCAATTATATTATCTTTCCAGATTTATACTCTCCTTTATAGTCAAAGCCGTGCAATTTAATTAGCCACTTGTGTTGCAACCCTGTATGCAATTTCTGAGTCAACAAAAACTTTAAACTTTGATGATCAGCTTTAATAATAAATTGCCTTCCCAAAAGATATTGAGCTCATTTTTTTGTAGCTAGAATAATGGCCAATAACTCCTTTTCATAAGTAGACAACAACAAATTTCTTCCATGTAATGCTTTGCTCATGTATGCTATGGGTCGGTTATTCTGAAGTAATACTGATCCTACGCCCTGACCACTTGCATCACACTCGAGAGTAAAAGGTAGAGAAAAATCTGGCATAGCTAATATGGGAGGTCTGGTGAGACAATGCTTCAATTTTTCGAAAGCTTCTCTTGATTGATCGGTCCATATGAAGGCATTTTTCTTAAGCATGTCAGTAAGGGGACTTGCAATTTTTCCATAATCCTTAATAAATTTTCTATAGTAGCCAGTTAACCCCAAAAATCCTCGGAGTGATTTTAAATTGTTGGGTAATGGCCATTCCATGATTGCTTGAACCTTGCTTGGATCAACAGCTAGGCCTTGATATGAGATAATGTGGCCCAAGTACTCCAGAGACTGTTTCGCAAAGCTGCATTTTTTCAATTTAGTCACCAGTCTATTCTGTTGCAATGTATGAAAGGTGGTCTTGAGATGATCAAGGTGATCTTCCCAGTCCCTGCTGTAGACTAAAATGTCATCAAAAAATACCAGAACAAACTTTCTCAAATAGGGTATAAACACATGGTTCATCAGGGATTGAAAGGTGGATGGAGCATTAACTAGACCAAAAGGCATCACAAGGAACTCATAATGTCCCTAATGTGTCTTAAAGGCTGTCTTGTGTACATTTCTTCACACATACGAACTTGATGGTACCCTGATCTCAAATCCAATTTAGAAAAATAGGCAGCTCCTTGTAACTCATCAAACAGGTCATCAATCAGAGGTATGTGAAATTTATCTTTAATAGTGCAAGCGTATAGGTTTCTATAATCAACACACAATCTCCACGTTCCATCTTTTTTTCGAACCATCACCGCAGGGGAAGAGAATGGGCTGCTGCTATGCTTGATAACTCCCACTGCTACAATTCATTTACAATTTTTTCCAACTCATTTTTAATGTGATATGAATGTCTATAGGGTTTAAGGCAAATAGGTTTAGTGTTTGGAAGAAGAGGGATTTTGTGATCATGTTGTCTTTTTGGGGGTAGGAATGGAACAGTTGAGGTAATGTCAGGGTATTGGTTAATCAGGGCTTGTGACCATGTGCATTCTCCTTCTCTATAGCCTTTTTATCAACAATCTTTGTCTCTTCTTGACTGAGCCCTTGCCAAGTATAATACTTGTTATTATATCGAAATTTAACTTGCAACTGCTCCAAATTTAAAGTCACATCACCCAAAATTTTCATCCATTGAGCACCCAATATAATTTGGCAACCCTCCAAAGGCAATAATAACAAATCAATGGACATTTTGCACCCCTGACATTTTAGCATTACATTTCTACATATACCAGAGCCAGTCAACTTTTCACCATTGGCCACAGTCACTTCATAAACCTTGGATTCATCGATAGGCAGTTCTAACTTCTTGGCAAGATGTGTATTGATAAAACTATGTGTTGATCCTGAGTCAATGAGAACTTGCACCGTTTTCCTATTGATGATTCCCTTCACCTTAATGGTAGATAAAGCTGGAATTCCACACATTGCTTGCAAAGTGATGGAGAGTGCTTCTTCTGCCACTATCTCATCTTCAGGTTCATATGAATCATCCTGAAAATTATTTTCTGCATCCTCCTCTTCCTTGAGTGACATTAACCCTCCTAAAACATACACATGAGAACTTTTACATTTATGATACTTTGACCACTTCTCCTTGCAACCATAGCACAAATTTTGTCTTCTCATTTCCACAATCTGATTAGGAGTCAACCCTCTACTTTTTTCTATACTTTCAACAGTAGTGTTGCTGTTGCCCCGAGATATGGTGTTAGGTTGATTTTGTGTTGAGTTTTTGACATGGGCAGGGGTAGGATGAGTGGTGGTAGGCTTAGGGATAGGAGTATGGGACTGGTTAGCAGTGGAAGTCTTATGGTTCTTTCGGGTCTGTGTGTACTTGCATTCAAACATTTTAGCTAGTGCTACCGCTTCTCTGAAATCAACTGGCCTTGAAGTCATAACATCATATCGAATCTCCTCCTTCAACCCTCCAATAAATCTATCAAGCAAAAATTTAGGTGGTAAGGTCTCAATTACTGCCTGTAATTGTTCAAAGCGACTAAGGTCTGCTCTCACTGTGGTATGTTGTTTGAGTTTGGATAATGTTTCATAGGGCCTCTCCATCTCCTCCAGGTTAAACCTCACTAGAATCTCTTCCTTAAAAACGGGCTATAGATTATGATTAAGTACTGTATTTGTATACCAGTGATACCACTGCAGCGCCTCCTTCTTTAAGTAAAAAGAACAAATCTCTATCCAATACTACTCCTCAGTATGTTGAAATCTAAAAAATTGTTCGACTTGTCTCAACCAATCAGCCACTCCTTCATCACCATAAAAAGTAGGGAAGTCTAGTTTGTAAGAGGTCATAGGATTTGGATAATGCATAGTGGTATAATTGGGTGGTGGATTGGGATAGTTTGGACCGGGATTTCTTGGAACGGAAAGGTCTGGATTCGATGGATTCAAAGGATAATGAGCATTTCTGGGTTGTGGTGGATGGTTTCTTGTACTGGTGGATTCCATATAAGGGAGATTCTCATTGTTTTGGTTTGGTGGATGAAACTGAGGTATGGATGGAGGGCCTGTGGGATGTGCAGGTGGTGGTGCTTGAGGTTTGAACTTCAATTGTTGCATATCATTGGCAAGAGATGTAAGGACATTGTGGAATCCTTCGAATCTGGTGGTGATGTCATGCTCCAGCTTTCGGTTGCTATGCTCTAACTGGGTTAAAGATTTAGTGATATGTTCATTAAACTCTCCCTGCCGTTGCCATAGTAGTTCTTGATCAAGAAAGGGTGGATGTGTGTAAGAGTTGTTTTTATTGAGGCTTGGATCGATCTGGGGTTCTATTTCATCCCCATTTAATGGCTCTGATACCAAATTGGAAGAACATGGAGGGTCGGAATCTTTGCTCATGATGAAATGGTGGATTTGCGGGAGGTGATCAATGAAATTGACGTAGTGGAGGAATTGATATGAGGGAAGGAGAAGAAGAAATGATCAATTTGATACACACACACACACACATACTAATAGATGAACCTGTGCACAAATTACATGCACACAGCAAGAAGTGATGGTCTGAAGGTGAATTTGTATAAGAGATGAGTTATTGAACCAAGAAATGATAAATTTGAACCTTTACTTGGACAAGGATGGGACAATGCATTAACAGGGATCAAGGACTTATGTATTGAATTACAGAAAATTGAAAGATCAGCATTTATGAAAGATAAAATGTCAGTTATACAAATTTATACCAAATACGAGATTGATATATGCAAGAACAGCAGGTTTTACCTTAAAGTTGATACACAGAAAATTTGTACAATGAATTTAGCCAAGAAAATGAAGTTGACAAATTACTTGCAAGATTTTATAACAGGAAATACTGATTTTCCAATTTAATGAATATCAAACAAGTTATTATGTATCAAGGCAAATTGAGTGCAGATTCAAGAATAGGAAATATATTGCAAAAGGATGATCAAGATTTATAACTGCTGCCAAACTTCAACAAGATGATAAATCTTTGCAAGTATATGTAACAAAGCTTCAGATTTACAGAAGCATAAGAATGAAACAAATTACAAGATAGAGATCCAAAATGAACAAGAACTAAGGAATAATTGAACCACAGTAATCAATTAATCATTCAAATAAAGTGATGCATCAAAATCTGAAACAACTAATATCAGAAGTATATCAACAATATTTTGCAAGTGAATATTCAAGAGTAGTTAAAATCAAAACAAATATGAACAAATATATGAAAACTGATAGCATCAATATGCAGAGAACAATACTTAACTGAGCAGATATGATTTAACAAGAATGAAGCATATAGGTATAAGCACAGGAATGAGCAATATGCAAAGATTAAAGAAGACAAGCATCACTAATGGCAACAACATCAATATAAAAGAAGAACAATTTTATTTCTGAATTTTTTTCACACTTTTTAGTTACAATTTTTCCACTGTATTTATACACATCATAGAATCATCATAACACTTTGCATATACAAGCCCAAACAGCAAATACAGCCCAACATCAACTGGTACTACTGTAACAATTTTTTTTTCTTCATCCGTGCATGTGCACATGTGTCAACTGTTACATTCCATCATCCCAATGCTCGAGCTTTAGCCTTCTCCTCATTTACCTTTGACCCTTCTTCCTTACTTTCACCATTCCCCTGAAGCAGATGATCTCCATCCTTCTCTAAAATCAGTGCTACCATTCCCCTGCTGTTACAGACATCAATAACTTCGAATTTCATTTTTATGATTTCGTCTACAACGCTTTTGAAATAAAGGTTCCCGCTCAAGGCGAAGCTCTCATTCCAACTGATCTAAGCATTTCAATTCTTGACAGTACCTATGCTCGCATGGTACATAGATCCGTGTTGGCGTGGAAGCACTCGATTGATGTTGGAGCAGGTGTGATCGACGCTGACAATCACGATCCTGTAGGCGTGATACTATTTATGTATTATTATTCGAATGAAGCTGATTTTACTATTTTTGTGTTTGGAATTGTAGCTGAGGATCTTTTGTTTGAATCCTCATTGAAATAATATCCAGAACCTATATTGAGAGCTAAGAACAAAAGCACCAACACTTTCGATGACACGCTCAAGAAAATCGCAGAAGAGATGTTGATATTATGCACAAGTGTGTTTTTTTACACTTAATTTTACTATATTATTTTGCATTTCAATGGATGTTATGATCATTGTTAGCTATATGATTATTGTAGCCTTTTGATCATTTGGTTGTAGTTAGACTGGATGTTGTATAAAGATGATGTCATAACAGCACTAGAGGATTTTGTGCTTGCTCAGTGAGTTTGAATCAGTGTATCAACTTGAATTTTATATGTATAACTCATTCTCTAGATGGATTCAAGAGGCTAAACAAACTGTTGAAAAATTTGATTCATGCTCTATAAAATTCGTCCGTGCTTTTCATATGGTATGCTTTGTCTCTAACCATAGTGACACTTATGCTCATAAAGTTATTCATCTGGGTTCATGTTCATAATCTAACCATAGTTTGTGGATTTTCTATAAACAGATAAATTTGCTAAGTTGGATAATACTTGAAATAGGTTTAGCTCAAACATTTTTAAGTAGAAAATTTGACGCAGCGGATTAACAAAAAATCGATATAACGATGGAAGTGTAGCAATCGGTGGATTGAGAAATACTGAAAATGCCCAAATCCGTTGATCTCAAGAGATACCGGATTCGAGCTATCCTTAACACGTTGATCGCGCACGATACCGTGATGAAGGATCTATGATTCTTCGACGTTGATCAAGCGCACTTGATTTCGTGAATCGGCTTCAACGTTCGTTGATTCGAGCGCACTCGAATGCCGAAGTGGAGATAGGAGTTAACACTCGACTACCAATTTAATGGAGGCACAAAGCTTCACAAGCAAAATTTTATTCAATTTTCAACAACCCATTACAATGACATTACATCCCTATTTATAGGGTTTATGACGCAACACAAAAGACTTAAGAAAATTACAACATTTTACACAAACGACATAAGCAACAAAGTACCAAAGTACAACGACTCTAACTCGGTTACGACTTTAACGACTCAGTAATAAGTCGCTCGCGACTTATGAAAATTATCAGCGACTTAAGAAAGATTCGGCAACGACTCAAGAGAAGCTTTCCATTCCTCAAATTCGCGACTTATCAATAAGTCGTTCGCGACTCAGTAATCTCGGCAATGACTTATGGAGGCGACTCAAATTCTTCACGCGACTTATGGAGCTTTGGTTCACGACCTAGGGTTTAAATCGCGACTCAGGGATTTCGCTTGGCAAATAAGTCAGCCGCGACTTAATTGGAAGGTTGTTCGTGACATATGGAGAAGATGCGACTCGTTCGCGACTCAGCATAATCTCGCGCGCGCATATGGATGAGGCGGGGAAGGTTAAGTCGTTCGTGACTTGGGGTTTCGGCAATTGGGGATTGGGATGTGTCGTAGGTAATGAAGCTGTGGTTTGTGAATGAGTCGTGGGTAGTGGCGATGTGTCGTGGAGAAGTGGCGATGGGTTTAGAGTGGTGAGTCGCGGCTGATGCTTCGAACGAGGTAATGATGAGGTAATGACTCCATCATCCTCTCCTTGTTGGAAAGAATTCGTCCTCGAATTCACACTCTCGTCAACTTCATCAAGTTCCTCCCCATAATACGGGACTAAGTGTTTGATATTGAAAACATCAGAAGTATGAATATTTTCCGGCAAATTTAACCGATATGCATTATCATTGATCTTCTTCAGGATTTCTAATGGACCAATCTTTCGTGCTTTCAACTTATTGTAAGCTCCAACTAGAAAACGATCTTTCGTTAATACCGCGTAAACAAAATCACCCTCCTTGAAGACAACACTTCTTCGTTTCTTATCCGCCATTTGTTTATACTTCTCATTTGTCTTTTTCAATTGTTCCTGAACGATTCTATGGCATTCCGTCAACCCATCAACAAAATTAGCAGCTCGTTTAACTGTCCTCTTTGGTTGTGGTACTACTGCCAAATCCAACGGTCCCCTGGGTAAATTTGAATATACAATCTGAAATGGACTGAATCCCGTACTACGATTCACCGCATGATTATGAGCAAACTCTGCTTGGCATAACTTCATGTCCCAATTCTTCAGATTGTCCTTTACAAGACATTGCAATAGATTTCCCAACGATATGTTAACAACTTCGGTCCGTCCGTCCGTCTGCGGATGGTACGCATTACTGAAATTCAGCTTCGTTCCGACCATCTTCCACAAACTTAGCCAAAAGTGACTCAGAAAACGAGTATCTCTATCTGACACAATAGATTCTGGTAAACCATGCAATCGATACACCTCTTTAAAGAATAATTGTTCCACTCGAACTGCATCCGCTGTCTTCTTACAGGCTATAAAATGTGCCATCTTCGAAAACCTGTCCACCACAACAAATATAGAATCATTCCCCCTTTGAGTTCTAGGCAAACCCAAAACGAAATCCATACTAATATCAACCCATGGTCTGCTAGGCACAGGTAACGGCATATATAATCCCGCATTCGTAGCCGTTCCTTTCGAAACTTGACAGATATGACATCTTTCCACAAATCTCTCGACCTCTTTCCTCATTGACGACCAAAAATAAGTTTGTGTGATTAACTGCAATGTACGATCACAGCCCACATGTCCTTCCTCGTGCAATTCCTTGATAATTTTCATTCTCAAGCTACAATCTGGTATACATAAACGATTCCCTTTGAACAAGAATCCATCAACCAACACAAATTCATCAGTATTCCCATCCTTAACTTTCTCAACAAACTTTACAAAGTAAGGATCTTCTTCAATCAGCTCTGGCAATAATTCAAAACCTGTCACTTCAACTTTCATTGTCGTTAATAAATGACTCCTCCTACTCAAAGCATCAGCCACACGATTGGTTACTCCTGACTTGTGCTTAACGACAAAAGTAAACTGCTGCAAATAAGCAATCCATGATGCATGTCTCGCGGAAATCTTGTCCTGTCCTTGCATATGCTTCAATGCCTCATGATCAGTGTAAAGAACAAACTCTTTCTGAAATAGGTCTCCAATGTTTAATAGCTTGTACAACAGCATAGAATTCAACGTCATATGTACTGTATCTCATCTTCGCTCCTGACAACTTCTCACTAAAATATGCAATAGGACGTCCCCTCTGACTCAACACTCCACCAATTCCCACCTTCGATGCATCAGTATGCAATTCAAACAACAACTGAAAATCTGGTAAAACAAGAATCGGTGCTGTCGTCAATAGTTCCTTGATCTTCTCAAAAGCAACCCCCGCTTCCTCTGACCATACAAACTGTTTCCCTTTCATGCAATCAGTAACTGGAGCCATCACGCTACTGAAGTGTGGAATGAATCTTCGGTAGAATGACGCTAGCCCATGAAAACTTCTCACTTCCGTAATTGTCTTTGGCTGTGGCCAATTCCTGACTGCTTCAACTTTATCCTGGTCCACCTGTATACCTTCTCCTGAAACGACATAACCTAGAAATAATACACTATGCGTCATAAACACGCATTTCTTTGTAGCAGCATAAAATTGTTCCTCACGAAGAATAATCAACACTTCCCTCAAATGTTGAACATGCTCCTCCGTACTCCTGCTATATATCAGAATATCATCGAAATAAACCACCACGAATTTCCCAGTGAATGGTCTAAAGATTTGATTCATCACCCGCATGAATGTACTAGGTGCATTTGATAAACCAAATGGCATAATCAACCATTCGTATAACCCCTCTCTCGTCTTGAAGGCTGTCTT
This sequence comes from Allium cepa, assembly GCA_030765085.1. NCBI lineage: Eukaryota > Viridiplantae > Streptophyta > Magnoliopsida > Asparagales > Amaryllidaceae > Allium > Allium cepa. The sequence goes on along the minus strand of CM060930.1, from coordinate 187,622,703 downwards.
CCATCCGTCTCCAGGTCTAATTCGAATTTGATGATAACCACTCTTCAAATCAATCTTCGAAAAGATAGTCGCCCCACTCAACTGATCTAGCAAGTCATCCAACCTCGGCATTGGAAATCTATATCTCACAGTAATCTTATTCAATGCTCGACTGTCAGTGCACATCCTCCACGTCCCGTCCTTCTTTGGTACCAACAAAGCTGGCACAGCACATGGACTCAAACTTTCCTGCACACGTCCCTGCTCAAGTAACTCTTCCACCTGCCTTCGCAACTCCTCATGTTCCTTTGGACTCATTCGATAATGTGGTCTATGTGGTAATACTGCTCCCGGAACAAGATCGATTTAATGTTGAATGTCTCTCAGTGGCGGTAACTCCTTGGGCAACTCCTCTGGAAATACATCCTCAAATTCTTTCAATACTGGTTTTGCTTCTTCTGGGATTTCAACCTCTTCACTACACTCCCGCCCAATCAACAGGAATACTTCAGGCTCCTCTTCAACTTCCTTAACAAACTCCTTCAAAGTTAACAAAGTTTTCAGCTCTTCAATCTCCTCAGATTTATTCTCTCCCTGCTGTCTCTTCTTTGGAACTAAAATAATCTTAACGCCTTCAAACATAAAACTGTATCTATTGGTTCGACCGTCATGCTGCACCGCTCGATCATACTGCCACGGTCTACCCAAAAGCAAATGACAAACATCCATCTCAACTACATCACACCAAATCTCGTCCTTATATTTCTTTCCAATGGAAAATAGAACTCGAACTCGCCTATCCACGTTCACCTCTCCTCATTTTCTCAGCCACGCTAGCTTGTAAGGATTAGGGTGTTTCTCCGTCTTCAACTTCAGCTTCCTCACAGCTTCAGTAGAAATAATATTGTCACAACTTCCTGCATCAATCACAAACTTACACACTTTTCCCAGAATAGTGCATGTAGATTGAAAAATGTTGCTCCTCAACCAACTAGCCTCATCCTCTTGTTTTGGTGTTAAACAAGACCTCCTCATCATTAGATTACACCCTTCGTCTCCCGATGCGATTCCTGTTCATTCTCCTCAACTGGACTGTAACGACCCGTATTTTACGTGTCGATAAATCATAGAATTTACAGGTTGATAGTGTTGCTTAAGTTATCTCCAGCCTAAGTCGTACAGGAAGTTAACTCGAGTAGAGGTTAACTCGTAGACAAGTTAAGTGTTAGGTCGTATACGGGTTGACGCGTTTGGTGTTGAGTCGTGTTCGAGTTAACAAGGCTTTAGGTCGTTAACGAGTCATGGGGGTTAGCAAGTTAGTGTGCTACGGCTTAGTGGTTTGGGACGAGATAGGGCTTAGCTCGTATAGCCGAGTCAAAATGTTAGGTATAGGTCGTAGGCGACTTATAAGACTTGAGCGAGTTAGTAAGGTCAGCGACCTACGAGTTATCAAGTTAGGGGGTTGACGACCTAAGGGGATAGTTCGTTTGGATGTTAGGTCGTTGGTGAGTGGCGAACGACCTATAGGGGATAACGACCTAAGTTAGGTTGTTGAGCGACCTAAAGGATTGTTAGGTCGCTAGGAAAGATAGGTCGGCAGGCTCGATGAGTCGTAACCCGTTAGGTCGATTGGTTGGTCTTAAGTCGTTAGGTCGTTAAACGACCTAAGATAGGTCGTGACTCATATGTAAGTTAAGTCGTATGTCGCTAGAGGCTTAGGTAGTTGAACCATATAGTATTGTTGAGCCGTGTGGGTTAGGTCGCGTGGATCTGATGGGTTGTTAACTCGCGAGCGACTTAGGCTAGGCCGCTAAGTCGCGAACGAGTTAGGGATAGGTCGCTACGTCGCGAGCGACTTAAGCTAGGTCGCGGCCGAGTTAGAGGCGGACGAGTTAAGGGGAATTCAGCCTATAAATAGAGGGGTTTGGCTCACTTTCTGGACCGGTTTTTGAAGCGACGAAGTGCTGCCATTTTGAGAACTCGACTACAGCATTTCTTCATCTCCTTTTCTCCATTCCAACCTAGTTCTAACATCCATCCAAGATCGAAGATCCAAGAGCCAAAGTTGAAGATCTTCATCCAACCAAGCTAGATTTCATCGTTTCAAGCGGGATTTCGACGAATCAAGCTTGAATCCTTGCTGTCCAGATCTGAAGTTGATAGTTTTTAAAGTGTTTGGATGATTCGGTGAGTGGTGGTTATCTCTCACGCGGACCCAAAGGAGTATATTGGATTGGTGGTTTGTTGGAGTGTTGTAGATAGTGATTTTATGCATTTTTACTTAGATCCAAGTGTAGATCCATTACTTATGAAGATGTTTACTTATGAAAGTTCATTTACCAAGTTGTAGAGATAAAAACCCATGATTTATATTTGTTGGATCTATGCTAAAAACCCATGATTCATGTATGCTATATCTATGCTCATTTATTTACGAACTTGCCATTGTAGTTATAAATGCCTACTTAGACCATATTTGATTACTTGATTGCTTAAGCTAATGATTGATTTGATTGATTGCTATGTATGTTAGTTGATTGATAGTTAGATCTAGACAAGATGGTCGAAGATGATTCAAAAGCTAAGTGGAAAGGCTCTTGAATGGTGAAAGCTGCTTGTGGCATATGAAGCAAATGTTGAAGCTCATATGTATGGATTAGATGATGTTGAGATGGGACTTTGCCATGATGCGATGAGGCAAGCCATAAAGTTGAGATGAGCCTTTGCTATGATGAAGATGAGGCGAGGCATGATGTGATGTAACCTTGGTATAATCGAGAGGGATTACTCCAAGCATGTTGATAACTTGAAGGGTAGTTCGAGTTGATTGATAATGGATGGCTCAAGAGGTAGTTTGGGCTAGGTTGAGAATAGTCGTCAAGGAGGATGACTAGAAGGCTTGGATTTCATCGTTGTTGAAGGTTCTAGCAGACTCAAAGCAAGAGTACAAGGGTTGCCCTAAAGACTACAGGTAGGTGGTCTGGACACCCTAAAGACTACAGGTAGGTGGTCGAGTACTCTGGGTAGTTGCGAAAATTCCTAGGCACGGGTCATGATGACGTGTGGAGTTATGTCTAGAACCGGGGTTACCATTAGCCCTTGATGGATGGCTCAGGAAGGAGTCGGTCATTCAATTAATGGTGATTTCGAAGCAAGGTTAACAGTGATAGCCAGACTCATGGATGTTTGGACGTTTGGTTGTATCATCATTCGGTCTCAAGAGCGGTGTTTTCTGAGTGCTTATCTGATCTTGGTTTAGGCCTTGGGGGTTTGTATTTGGAAAACATCGACCTTGACTCGAGTGGTTATTGCTTTACCTTAATTGTCTGCTATGTTATGCTTGCTTCTCCTTAATGTGTGTCTGGGGGCTATTACTGTAGAATGAGGTGGAGTGGGATGGTTGAGTTCCTATTCCTTTTACCCTTTATGCTCTTTTGGTATGTTTGATAGTTGATTTACCGCTCACTAAGACTTTGTCTGACTCAAGGTTTTATGCCTCCTCTTATTACCTTGGGCTGTTCATCCATGTTGGGATGGGCAGACTAGGTAACAGGTGACAGGTGCTGTTCTTGGAGATCTACGTTAATGATGACGAAGACGAGCAGGAGGCTTTTGCATATTATTTCATATTATGTACTGGGTGTTCCGCTGTATTTGTTTTGAGTGCTTTGTAGTGAGGCTTGATGTATTGACTTTCAGATGCTTGTATCAAACTTATATGAAGTCTATATGATGGTTTTCTGTTATGGAGCTTCACTATATAATTCTCTATTGTATTTTATCCATGCGCTGTGAGTTATGCGATAGATTCTGCGATGTTTATTCTACCCTTGACGGTCACCCATGGCTGCCTGGCACGCCTTTCAGCGCATTATTTCCTTGTTTTGGTACGGGAGTCATGGGCGGTCGTCACATTTGGTATCAGAGCATTGGTTAATCGATTTTAGCCAACGCTCGCCGACGTAACTACGTAAGAGAGACGTAATTGTATTTTGATGAATGATTACTATATATAATATAGTAGTTTAGAAGGATTTGAACTCCTTATGTAGTTGTTTCTCAAGGTGTTCTAATCATTCTTTTTTGTAGATATTAAGGATGAGTCGAAGAGGGAGACCAGCTGCTAGAGAAAACCGTGCTACTGGGGAAGCTACTGATTATGGAGCTATGTTTGAAGCTATGATGACTTCTATCATGAGAAGGATACCAGCTCCAGAACCATCAGTGGATGTTGGAGTTCAAGTTCAAGCTCCAAGACCGGTGGATTTTGCTAAGTTGTGTAAGGACTATACTGCTCTTGGAGGGAAGGTTTTCTTAGGGATAGAGTCAACCATTGAAGTCCAAAGATGGATAGATGCTTGTAGAAGGATCTTTGGTGACTTGGGAATTGATGATGCAACTAAGAGGAAGCTTGCATCGAGACAGCTTCAAGGAAGAGCTTCTGATTGGTGGAACTCTATCACCATTGATACTCCGGAGGAGGAGATTACTTGAGAGCAATTCCAAGCTAGATTTGAAGCTAAGTTCATCTCTACAGCTCAGAAATCTGTTTTGTTCAAGAAGTTTGTAGAGCTCAAGCAAGATGGGAGATCGGTCCTTGAGTATGTTTCTGAGTTTGAGGCTTTGTCCAAGTATGCCAGGTCGTATATTGATTCTCCCTATCAGAAGAATGAGAAGTTTGTGACCGGTTTGGATGCTTATCTTGGAAGACAGTTGGTGGATCATCTGGATGATCCGTTTGAGTAGCTTGTGGAGAAAGCCCTCAGGCATGAGTGTTTGTTTCCTAGGGAAAGTTCTGTTGTTGCTGTAACCAAGGAAGGATCTAGGCCACAACAGAGTGGAAAAAGAAGAGGAAGCAGCAGCAACAGAGAGGTAAGGATGGCCAGAAGAAGCCGAAGGGCGAAGTGACCTGCTACAACTGCCAGCAGAAGGGCCATCTCTTCAAAGATTGTAAGAATCCCAAGGTGCCAGGAAAGTGTTACAACTGTGATAAGCTGGGACATATCAAGAAGAATTGTCCAGAGCCGAGGAAGGACAGGCAGATTGTGCAAGCTTATGCTTTGGGAGCTGTGCCGTCGTCTTCAAAAGCTCCTACTGCTGAAGAGAAGGGGAAGAGTGTGGTGGTTCAAGGTACTCTTTCCATTTGTGGTGTTCCAGTTAGAGTGTTGTTTGATACTGGAGCGTCGCATTCTTTTGTTTGTGATGATCTTGTAGGCCGGTTAGGTTTGAAACCGGATATTGTTGATAGGCCATTGGTTGTGACTAATCCAGTTGGGGGTTCGTCATGTTTGTGTATGATATGCCGTGGTCTAGTTGTGTCGAGTCATGATTGCTCTTTTGCTTGTGATTGCTTTGTTCTGAACATTGCGGGGTTCAGAATTATTTTGGGTATGGACTGGCTTAGGAAGTATGCGACAAAGGTTGATTGTGAGAGATTGGAGGTGACAGTCGAGAATGTGGAGGGGCGAAAGGTTGTGATACGATGTAAGCATGAAGAAGGCGTCTTCATGAGCTTCATGTATTCGCTGGTTGTTCCACAGGATGGACTGTCATCGGTGCCTATTGTGAATGGATTTAAGGATGTCTTTGACGAAGTCAAAGGGTTACCGCCGCATAGAGAGATCGAGTTTCGTATCAATCTAGTTGAGGGAGCCAGACCTGTTGTGATGCCTCTTAGGCGGATGGCGCCTAGGGAGTAGCAAGAGTTGAAGGTGCAAGTTGATGACCTTTTGCAGAAAGGATTCATTCGGCGTAGTGTGTCCGAATGGGGTGCACCAGTTGTGTTCGCAACCAAAGCGGATGGATCGTTGAGGTTATGTGTGGATTATCGTGAGCTGAATAAGGTGACTAAGAAGAACAAGTATCCATTGCCGAGAATAGATGACTTGTTTGATCAGCTTCACGAGGCTAAAGTGTTTTCTCAGATGGATTTGGCAACGGGATTTCACCAGTTGAGAGTGGCTAAGGATAGTGTACCGAAGACTGCTTTTAGGACACCATCCGGTTTTTATGAGTGGCTGGTAATGCCGTTTGGATTGACTAACGCACCAGCATATTTTGTGGATCTCATGAATAGAGTATTCCGAGATCAGTTGAACAAGTTCGTACTTGTGTTCGTGGATGATATTCTGATTTATTCCAGAACTGAGGAAGAGCACAAGACGCACTTGAGAATTGTTTTGGGAATCTTGCGGAAACATCAGTTGAAGGCTAAGTTTTCGAAGTGTCACTTCTGGAAGAGTGAAGTGAGGTTCTTAGGCCATGTTATCTCTAGAAATGGAATCACGGTTGATCCCGCTAAGGTAGCAGCGATCCAGGATTGGGTTAGACCTAAGAATGCATCTGATGTGAGAAGTTTTCTTGGATTAGCAGGATATTATCGTCGGTTTATCAAAGACTTTTCCAAGATAGCTGCACCGTTAACAGAATTGACGAAGAAGAACCAAGTGTTCAGATGGGATGATAAGTGTGAGCAAGCTTTCGTAATCCTAAAAGAGCGACTAATAAGTGCTCCTGTTTTGACTGTTCCAAGTGGGAATGATGAGATGGTGGTTTACACCGATGCATGTGGTACTGGACTTGGAGCAGTGCTAATGCAGAAGAATAAAGTTGTTGCGTATGCTAGTCGACAACTGAAGCCGCATGAAAGGAATTACCCGACTCATGATTTGGAGTTAGCGGCGATTGTTTTTGCTTTGAAGATGTGGAGACATTACCTATTGGGAGTTCGATTCGAGTTGTTTACGGATCATAAGTCGTTGAAGTATCTGTTCTCCCAAAAGGATTTGAATCTTCGGCAGCAACGATGGCTAGAGTTTTTAGCATCGTATGATTTTGGTATAGCCTATACTCCGGGAAAAGGCAACGCAGTGGCAGATGCATTAAGTCGAAGACATGCAGGATTGGGAGCCATGTTTTCGGAATGGAAGAGTCTAGAGTATTTGGCTGAATTTGACTTCAGGTCTGGATGTGAATTGGAATCTGAGATGTTGGCAAACTTATCGATAAGGCCTACTCTTATGGAGAGAATTGGCGAGAGCCAAAAGCGAGACGATAAGCTTGTCAAGATTATTTGTGATTTGGAATCTGGATTGGACCCAGAGAAGGATAAAGGATTTGAAGTCGATCGAGAGGGTTGGCTTCGAAAGCAAGGACGACTAGTTGTTCCCGATGTGGATGGATTGAGAGATGAAGTTCTTAGGGAAAGTCATCACTCGAAATTGACAATTCATCCAGGTGGAAATAAGATGTATCGGGATATGAAGAGAACCTATTATTGGGAAGGCATGAAGAAGGATGTTGGAAATTTTATTTCCAAGTGTATGAACTGCCAGTTGGTGAAAGCTGAGCAGAAGAAGCCCAGTGGATTACTTCAGCCATTAGAGGTTCCTACATGGAAGTGGGAGCAAGTGTCGATGGATTTTATCGATGGTCTACCTAGAACCAGGACGGGGAATGAAGGGATTTGGGTCATAGTAGATCGTTTGACCAAGAGTGCAAGATTCATTCCTGTTCGATCGACTAGGACTGCATCGAAGTTGGCTGAATTGTATGTTAAGTGGATAGTTCGATTCCATGGTATTCCGAAGAGTATAGTGAGCGATCGAGATCCATTGTTCACTAGTAGATTTTGGAAGAGCTTTCAGGAAGTTTTGGAAACCGAGTTGTGTTTGAGTACAGCTTATCATCCCCAAACAGATGGTCAGACTGAGAGAGTCAACCGAGTTTTGGAATATCTCTTGAGAGCATGTGTCTTGGATTTCGGAGGATCATGGGAAGATCATCTTCATTTGGTGGAGTTTGCGTATAACAACAGCTACCAGTCAAGTATTGGTATGGCACCATATGAGGCATTGTATGGAAGACTGTGTAACTCTCCGACATGTTGGTTGGAAACTGGAGAAAAGCTGATACTTGGGCCAGAGATGATTCGACAGACTTCAGATTGTATAGGGATCATTCGGCAACGAATGAAGGCAGCCCAAGATCGTCAGAAAAGTTATGCCAATAAGCGTCGTAAGGATTTAGAATTCGACGTAGGAGATATGATTTTCGTGAAGATTTCTCCTCTGAAGAATGTTATTCGATTTGGAAAGAAAGGAAAATTAACTCCGAGATTTGTTGGACCATTCCCGATTATCGAGCGAATTGGAAAGCTCGCTTATAGATTGGAGTTACCGGAAAAGATGGCGGGTGTGCACAATGTTTTTCATGTATCTTATCTACGGAAGTATGTGCATGACTCGAATACGGTGGTTTCTGCTGATAGCTGTGAAGATGTAGAAGTTGATCCAGTTGTTTCGAAACTTCGTAAGCCGCTTCGTGTTGTTGAAACCGACACGAAATAGCTTAGGAGGAAGACGATTACGTTGCTCAAGGTACAATGGAGTGATGATGTTAACGACTGTACCTGGGAGGAGGAAGAGAGGATGAAGGCAGCTCATCCTGAACTCTTCGAGGTATGGCCCTAAGGTGTCGTGACATCTCATGAATTTGTAACTTGTTCTATCTTAGAATTCTGCATGCTAGGTTAGAAATTGGATGCATGGTTTGTTGATTGCTATGGATGGTAGGCATGCGGAATAGCTTTGATTGCTGTTGTTTGCTTGGAATTTCGGGGGCAAAATTCCTAAGGGGGGAGAATGTAACGACCCGTATTTTACGTGTCGATAAATCATAGAATTTACAGGTCGATAGTGTTGCTTAAGTTATCTCCAGCCTAAGTCGTACAGGAAGTTAACTCGAGTAGAGGTTAACTCGTAGACAAGTTAAGTGTTAGGTCGTATACGGGTTGACGCGTTTGGTGTTGAGTCGTGTTCGAGTTAACAAGGCTTTAGGTCGTTAACGAGTCATGGGGGTTAGCGAGTTAGTGTGCTACGGCTTAGTGGTTGGGACGAGATAGGGCTTAGCTCGTATAGCCGAGTCAAAATGTTAGGTATAGGTCGTAGGCGACTTATAAGACTTGAGCGAGTTAGTAAGGTCAGCGACCTACGAGTTATCAGGTTAGTGGGTTGACGACCTAAGGGGATAGTTCGTTTGGATGTTAGGTCGTTGGTGAGTGGTGAACGACCTATAGGGGATAACGACCTAAGTTAGGTTGTTGAGCGACCTAAAGGATTGTTAGGTCGCTAGGAAAGATAGGTCGGCAGGCTCGATGAGTCGTAACCCGTTAGGTCGATTGGTTGGTCTTAAGTCGTTAGGTCGTTAAACGACCTAAGATAGGTCGTGACTCGTATGTAAGTTAAGTCGTATGTCGCTAGAGGCTTAGGTCGTTGAACCATATAGTATTGATGAGCCGTGTGGGTTAGGTCGCGTGGGTCTGATGGGTTGTTAACTCGCGAGCGACTTAGGCTAGGCCGCTAAGTCGCGAACGAGTTAGGGATAGGTCGCTAAGTCGTGAGCGACTTAAGCTAGGTCACGGCCGAGTTAGAGGCGGACGAGTTAAGGGGAATTCAGCCTATAAATAGAGGGGCTTGGCTCACTTTCTGGACCGGTTTTTGAAGCGACGAAGTGCTGCCATTTTGAGAACTCGACTACAGCATTTCTTCATCTCCTTTTCTCCATTCCAACCTAGTTCTAACATCCATCCAAGATCGAAGATCAAGATCGAAGATCCAAGAGCCGAAGTTGAAGATCTTCATCCAACCAAGCTAGATTTCATCGTTTCAAGCGGGATTTCGACGAATCAAGCTTGAATCCTTGCTGTCCAGATCTGAAGTTGATAGTTTTTGAAGTGTTTGGGTGATTCGGTGAGTGGTGGTTATCTCTCACGCGGACCCAAAGGAGTATATTGGATTGGTGGTTTGTTGGAGTGTTGTAGATAGTGATTTTATGCATTTTTACTTAGATCCAAGTGTAGATCCATTACTTATGAAGATGTTTACTTATGCAAGTTCATTTACCAAGTTGTAGAGATAAAAACCCATGATTTATATTTGTTGGATCTATGCTAAAAACCCATGATTCATGTATGTTATATCTATGCTCATTTATTTACGAACTTGCCATTGTAGTTATAAATGCCTACTTAGACCATATTTGATTACTTGATTGCTTAAGCTAATGATTGATTTGATTGATTGCTATGTATGTTAGTTGATTGATAGTTAGATCTAGACAAGATGGTCGAAGATGATTCAAAAGCTAAGTGGAAAGGCTCTTGAATGGTGAAAGCTGCTTGTGGCATATGAAGCAAATGTTGAAGCTCATAGGATTAGATGATGTTGAGATGGGACTTTGCCATGATGCGATGAGGCAAGCCATAAAGTTGAGATGAGCCTTTGCTATGATGAAGATGAGGCGAGGCATGATGTGATGTAACCTTGGTATAATCGAGAGGGATTACTCCAAGCATGTTGATAACTTGAAGGGTAGTTCAAGTTGATTGATAATGGATGGCTCAAGAGGTAGTTTGGGCTAGGTTGAGAATAGTCGTCAAGGAGGATGACTAGAAGGCTTGGATTTCATCGTTGTTGAAGGTTCTAGCAGACTCAAAGCAAGAGTACAAGGGTTGCCCTAAAGACTACAGGTAGGTGGTCTGGACACCCTAAAGACTACAGGTAGGTGGTCGAGTACTCTGGGTAGTTGCGAAAATTCCTAGGCACGGGTCATGATGACGTGTGGAGTTATGTCTAGAACCGGGGTTACCATTAGCCCTTGATGGATGGCTCAGGAAGGAGTCGGTCATTCAATTAATGGTGATTTCGAAGCAAGGTTAACAGTGATAGCCAGACTCATGGATGTTTGGACGTTTGGTTGTATCATCATTCGGTCTCAAGAGCGGTGTTTTCTGGGTGCTCATCTGATCTTGGTTTAGGCCTTGGGGGTTTGTATTTGGAAAACATCGACCTTGACTCGAGTGGTTATTGCTTTACCTTAATTGTCTGCTATGTTATGCGTGCTTCTCCTTAATGTGTGTCTGGAGGCTCTCACTGTAGAATGAGGTGGAGTGGGATGGTTGAGTTCCTATTCCTTTTACCCTTTATGCTCTTTTGGTATGTTTGATAGTTGATTTACTGCTCACTAAGACTTTGTCTGACTCAAGGTTTTATGTCTCCTCTTATTACCTTGGGCTGTTCATCCATGTTGGGATGGGCAGACTAGGTGACAGGTGCTGTTCTTGGAGATCTACGTTGATGATGACGAAGACGAGCAGGAGGCTTTTGCATATTATTTCATATTATGTACTGGGTGTTCCGCTGTATTTGTTTTGAGTGCTTTGTAGTGAGGCTTGATGTATTGACTTTCAGATGCTTGTATCAAACTTATATGAAGTCTATATGATGGTTTTCTGTTATGGAGCTTCACTATATAATTCTCTATTGTATTTTATCCATGCGCTGTGAGTTATGCGATAGATTCTGCGATGTTTATTCTACCCTTGACGGTCACCCATGGCTGCCTGGCACGCCTTTCCGCGCATTATTTCCTTGTTTTGGTACGGGAGTCATGGGCAGTCGTCACATGGACTATCTTCACATTCAACAGCATCCTCCAATTCAACTTCAGCTATCATAGCTCGTTTCTTTGGTTTTGGACACTCATTGCTTTTATGACCCATCTCCTGGCAATTGTAGCATTTGAAACCATTGTTAACCTTCGCCTTCTCACTCTCCTTTACTACCGGTTTACTGACAGGTTTAGAAACATTAGAACTTCCGCTAACACTCTTCACTTGATTATTAGAATTTGTAAACACACCACCTCCACGCCTTCCTTACTTTTCCCAAGCCAACGCTTTTTGATGTGCCTCTGCCACAGATCTTGGATCAAACATATTAACCATATCCTGGATCTGCATCCTCAACCCTCCAACAAATCTAGCAGTCAGCTGTTCCTCTGTCTCCATAATGTCATTTCTGGCAATGAGTTGGTAAAATTCATCGGCGTAGTCGTTGACTGATTTCGTCCCCTGCCTTAGATTCTACAATCTCTGGTACATAAGTGATTGATAGTTGTATGGTAAAAATGTAGTTCTCATCAATTTCTTCATCTTCTCCCAATCTACAATCTTCGACTTTCCCATCCGTTCTCGTGTGAGTTTAGTTTGCTGCCACCACGCCAAAGCTCTCCCCCTCAACCTAGTAGCAACCAACTTCACTCGACGATTCTCCGGAATCTCTTTGAAATCAAAGATCTCCTCAACATTTGACAACCAGTCTAAGAATTCCTCAGCAACCATCCCGCCTTTAAATTCTGGAATCTCCATCTTCATTCCTGATTCCCATCGACGATCATCATCTACATCTCGATTCTGACGTCGTGTTTGTTCTCTATCTTGATAGTGAACACTTCCCCTATCGCCATCAAACTCCTCATCAAAATCTGAAGTATATCGATGTCGATCACGACCTCCAACATCTCTACTACCACTCCTTCGATCAACATTCCTATCACGATTATCAACACTTCTATGGTCTTCTCTTCTCTCCCGATCTGAATGTATCGAAGCTCTACTTCTCCCATGGCTCGATTCAGGTGAAACTCTTCTTCTACTTTGATTCATTTCAAGCATCATTCTCTCTAAGCGACCAATTCCTTCATTCAACTTCTCAGTGAAACTCTCGTTGATTCGTTGCTCCATTTCATCGGCCTCTTCTCTTCCATACAAGACATTAATATTACGATGACGTTGAGCTCGTCTCGGAGGCATGATTGAACTTCAAACAAATAATTCAACAAATCTTTAAATTTCAACAAATCAAAAATTCAACAAATTTGACTTCAAAAATCTTCAAACAAAACAACTCCAAAACTACAATTCAAATCAACTAGCACGGCTTCAAGCTTGCTTCGGACTTCACTTTGGCGTGCAAACTCTCCCACGCAAATTCAAACACCTTTCCCACACTTTGATCCAAATGATTATGGATCAAACACCCCAAACTTGTTGCAACTTCAATATGAACACGACGAACAACTTCAAACTTCAAATACTTGGCTCCAAAACCCGATTTAGCTATAATTGGCTAAAACCAAGCTCTGATACCAAAAAACTGACGCAGCGGATTAACAGAAAATCGATATAACGATGGAAGTGTAGCAATCGGTGGATTGAGAAATACTGAAAATGCCCAAATCCGTTGATCTCAAGAGATACCGGATTCTAACTATCCTTAACACGTTGATCGCGCACGATACCATGATGAAGGATCTACGATTCTTCGACGTTGATCAAGCGCACTTGATTCCGTGAATCGGCTTCAACGTTCGTTGATTCGAGCGCACTCGAATGCCGAAGTGGAGATAGGAGTTAACACTCGACTACCAATTTAATGGAGGCACAAAGCTTCACAAGCAAAATTTTATTCAATTTTCAACAACCCATTACAATGACATTACATCCCTATTTATAGGGTTTATAACGCAACACAAAAGACTTAAGAAAATTACAACATTTTACACAAACGACATAAGCAACAAAGTACCAAAGTACAACGACTCTAACTCGGTTACGACTTTAACGACTCAGTAATAAGTCGCTCGCGACTTATGAGAATTATCAGCGACTTAAGAAAGATTCGGCAACGACTCAAGAGAAGCTTTCCATTCCTCAAATTCGCGACTTATCAATAAGTCGTTCGCGACTCAGTAATCTCGGCAACGACTTATGGAGGCGACTCAAATTCTTGACGCGACTTATGGAGCTTTGGTTCACGACCTAGGGTTTAAATCGCGACTCAGGGATTTCGCTTGGCAAATAAGTCGGCCGCGACTTAATTGGAAGGTTGTTCGCGACATATGGAGAAGATGCGACTCGTTCGCGACTCAGCATAATCTCGCGCGCGCATATGGATGAGGCGGGGAAGGTTAAGTCGTTCGTGACTTGGGGTTTCGGCAATTGGGGATTGGGATGTGTCGTAGGTAATGAAGCCGTGGTTTGTGAATGAGTCGTGGGTAGTGGCGATGTGTCGTGGAGAAGTGGCGATGGGTTTAGAGTGGTGGGTCGCGGCTGATGCTTCGAACGAGGTAATGATGAGGTAATGACTCTATCAAAATTTAACAAATATTACCATGGCTGTTGAAGATAACTCGTATAAGGTGATGGGGCTTGTGCTTCAACTCTGAAGTTCGACTTTTTTTCTTCAGTATCTCTTCAGTTCAGTTCACATGCTTACTGTATCTGAGTTCCATCATAGCATTTCTTTTTCCCATAATATATTTGATTAACTCAACCCCTTGCACAAGTCGATTGTCGGCACAGCGCAGTTCCAGATCAGTTTAGTTGTAATTGAGATGCAGGTTCCTTCCACTTAGCCCACCAACTCAGTTCAGACGCAGCTTCATCTAACACAAGCGCAGCTTTCTAATCAATTCAGTTTAGATGAGTTATATTCCAAGTGCAGTTTAGTCGTCTTCTTTTAACTTTTCACCTTACTTCAGTTCAACGTAAGATGTTTAGTGCAGTAGCGGGCTTCTTGCTTGCAAAGCATTATTTCAATGAAGTCCCCATTTCACCTTATAAGCTCAATGTAGTTCTCTCTTTAGCCTCAACCGAAACTTCCGAAATGTATTTGATGCAGCATATTAGCGTAAGTGCACCATGAAAAGGTGTGACATATGTTTATTATCTTCTCAGGTATGACATATATTTTGGTCAATAGAGATATGAGAACAAACTACAAAGGCATTTCAGGCCATAAATCAATTTTACTTAATAGTAAAGCAGCATCATGAAAAGGTTAGCTGTGTTCATTCATCTGTCTGTATCCATATAATTTTACCTTATAAAATTATCAATCCAATACCATGATGAGAATACAGTAAAAATTCGGGACAACTGAATGCTTGTGGACACGTATATATGTTTTGTGCTTAAGCCATGCCACTTCTTGCATAAATGTTATTGTTGAATGGGTAATTTATATCCAAAGTAACTTTCAAACTACTCTTTTGGAAAAATCAAATCTGTTTAATCAGCATTTTATGTGTTTCATGAATGCATAAATGTAGTCAAAGTGTCTCTTTGTTATTTGCAAAAACAGTCTTATATATAGCTGCTGTAATCATCATTTGATGCTATGAAAAGAAAAACAAGTAAATTATCTATTCAAGTTTTATCATATTCACAGAATCAATTCAATCTTGTTTTTTCTTGACATCAAAAACCCAACATATTTTTGGTGTCAGAGCAATCCCTTGGATTTTTTTTTAATGGCCTCCTCCAGCAACAATGATCTAACATTTACATATTCCCAACAAAGTGTTCCTATCTTTACTGGCCAAGATTACGAGCTGTGGAGTGTTCTTATGCAAACATTATTCATATCTCATGATCTATGGGATATTGTTGAAGTGGGATTCACGCCATCAACTCCAGAAGAGGTGGCTGCATTCACAAATGCACAAAAGAAGGAGCATAAGGAGAACAAGACCAAAGATGCAAAAGTCTTGTCCTTTATGCACCAAGGGTTTAGTCGATCCATTCTCCCACAAATTACTACAGCTAAAACATCGTAAGATGCTTGGCAAGTATTGAAAAGTTAGTTTGGAGGACATGAAAAAGTTATCACAATCAAGCTACAAAATATGTGGCGTGATTTTGATAATTTAATGATGAAAGAAAATGAAGGAGTGCAAGATTTTCTTTCTATAGTCTCTTTTATTGCAAATCAAATCAGAAGCTACGGAGACACTATAGAGGAGAAGAAGATCATCGAGAAGGTACTTCGTTGTTTACCAATGAAGTTCGAACATGTCGTCGCCGCAATCGAAGAATCTAAGGATTTATCAAAATTATCCTTAGATGAACTCATGGGGTCTCTTGAAGCACATGAAAAAAGAATGAGCAGATTTTCAAATCTAAACCGGGAGCAAGCTTTTCAAGGAAAGGTTAATCTCTCGAAGAATGATCACAACAAAGATGGTAAGCAAGAGAAGAAAAAACCACCACCAAATTTTTCTCAAGGAAGGGGTCGTGGTAGACATCAAAATTTCCGAGGAAGAGGAGGCAGAGGTATTAACACCCCAAAATCTAATCATAAAAATTCTGATGAATGTTGCCACATCTGTAAGAAGAACAACCATGACACAAACAATTGTCGATACAAGTGTAAGAGATGCAGAAACGCAACCCACTCTCACAGAGATTGCTGGTTTCAAGAAGATGGTGATAGAAAAGAAGCAACCTTCACAGAAAAAGAAGAGGTAGAGCAGTTATTTTATTCCTGTTTGAATTCTCAACAACATGGAGAAAATACTTTGTATGTGGATAGTGGTTGTAGCAACCACATGACAGGAAATAAAGAAATGTTTGTCGATCTCGATGAGTCATATTCCTCTGAAGTAAGGCTCGGCGATGGCAAAGGGCATAAGATTACCGGAAAATGAGAAATTGCAGTGAAATCCAAAAAAGGAAAAATCAATGTCATCAAGGATGTCTATTTCGTACTCAGTCTTGCTCAAAATCTATTGAGTGTGGGACAGTTGCTGCAGAAAGATTACAAAGTTGAGTTTAATAATGGTCTTTGCACCATTATTAACAAGAAAAAGAATCTCACTATGGCAAAGATCAAGATGACTCCAAACAAAAATTTTCCCTTTAGTTTGTCATCGACTAAGGAATGTGCGCTTCAAAGCACCATCATCAACGATGACCAGAAAATTTGGCATCTGAGGTATGGCCATTTAAACTACAAAGGACTGATTTTGTTGAAAAAGAAAAATATGATTTTTGGTCTCCCACACATTGTCGAGCAGGAAAGTCCATGCGAAGGATGCATTTTTGGTAAAATGCATCGCCAACCATTTCCAAAAATTTCATACAGAGCCAAGGATCCTCTTGAGCTAGTGCATGCTGATATTTACGGGCCGACGCAAACTCCTTCTCTCAGTGGCAACAGATATTTTCTACTCTTTGTCGATGATTACACCAGGATGATGTGGGTATATATCTTAAAGCAAAAATCTGATGCTTTCCTAAAATTCCTTGAATTCAAAAAATTGGTGGAGAATCAAAGTGGGAGAAACATCAAGATTCTCCGCACAGATCGTGGTGGAGAATTTATTGGAAACTCATTCAATGAGTATTGCAAAGGAAAAGGGATTCATAGGCAACTTACAGTTCGGTACAGTCCACAACAAAACGGCGTTGCCGAGCGCAAGAACCGAACAATTATGGAAATGGCTTGTAGCATGATGGCAGAGAAAGGACTTCCAAAGTGTTTCTGGGCTGAAGCTGTGCTCACAGCAGTCTACATCTTAAATCGATCTCCGACGAAAGCGGTTCATGATCGAACTCCATATGAAGCTTGGTTCCAAAGAAAACCGCAAGTACAACATTTCAAAGTTTTTGGTTCGATTGCATATTCTCATATTCCATCTCAGAAAAGAGAGAAATTTGATGGCAAAAGTGAGAAGCTTATTTTCATTGGCTATAGTGACGAGTCGAAAGGCTATCGTTTGCTAAATCCAAAAAATAATAACTTAGTTGTCTCTCGAGATGTGTTTTTTGATGAAAAACAGTCATGGAGTTGGGGAAAAGATCAAAAACCAAAGTCAAAACCTCTGCACTCAACTTCTCCAACAATTCCAGACCCAACTTCTACTGAAGAAGCTTATATTTTGCCCATTGATCCAGATTCAACCTCATCAAAATCCATTGGAGATTCGTCTCAATGCCCAGCAAGAAAATATTGTAGCTTAGCAGACATTTATGCTACAGCAAATATGGCTCTTTATGCAGGGGAACCTAGAACTTTTAGAGAAGCAGTAAAAGAAGATGTTTGGCAAAAGGCTATGGACGAAGAAATAGCAAGCATCGACAAGAACACAACATGGGAGCTCGTTGATCTACCTAAAGGAAAGAACGCGATCGGAGTGAAATGGGTCTACAAAACCAAATTGAATGAAGATGGCTCAATCCAAAAGCACAAAGCCCGTTTAGTCGCAAAAGGATACTCTCAACAGCCCGACACTGATTTCAACGAGACATTTGCGCCGGCTGTTCGAATGGAGACCATTCGAATTGCTCTTGCCCTTGCAGCTGAAATGGAGCTACCCATTCATCAACTGGGCGTTAAGTCGGCATTTCTTAATGGCGATTTACGAGAGGAGGTATATATCCAACAACCCGATGGATATATTGTTGATGGAGAAGAAGAGAAAGTTTATCGTCTCAAGAAAGCCTTTTATGGGCTGAAGCAAGCACCACATGCTTGGAACACCAAGATAGATGGCTATTTTCAAAAGGTTGGTTTTCATCAAAGTCCAAGTGAAGCATCATTATACATAAAGAAAGGAGCACATGGTTTTCTTATAGTCTGCATTTATGTTGATGATTTAATCTACATGGGGAACAATCCTGTTATGGTGAAAGAATTCAAGGAAGACATGATGAAAGAATTTGAAATGACTGACGTGGGATTGATGAAGTTCTTCCTTGGAATTCAAGTTCGTCAATCAAAAGGAAAAATGTTTATTTCTCAAGAAAAATATCTTGGAGAATTGTTGAGAAATTTTCAGATGGATAATTGCAAACCTATCTCCACTCCTCTTGCTGTTAATGAAAAATTAAAGTTGGATGATGGAGCAGCCAAGGTCGATGCAAGAATGTATCGAAGCTTAGTCGGGTCACTGATTTATTTGACAAACACCAGACCTGACATTGTTTATGCAGTCAGCTTGGTATCAAGATTCATGCATAACCCAAGCAAGTTACATCTTGCGGCTGCCAAGCGAATTCTACGCTATCTTCAAGGAACGTTGAAACTTTGATTAAGTATATCAAAGAGGAAGGAAATGAGCTTATTGGTTACACCGATAGTGATTGGGCTGGATCACTTGACGATCGTAAAAGTACATCTGGTTTTGTTTTCTCTTTGGGATCAAATATAATTTCTTGGTCATCAAAGAAGCAATCAACGGTTTCACTTTCATCAGCCGAAGCAGAGTATATTGCCGCAAATGAAGCAGCCTGTGAAGCGGTATGGTTAAGAAAAATTCTTGCTGATGTTGAGAAGAAACAGGACAGTGGAACTTTGATTTTTTTGCGATAACATGTCTGCCATTACAATGACAAAGAACCCAGTTTTTCATGCAAGGTCGAAACGTATCGAAATTTGTCATCACTACACCAGGCAACTTGTGGCCAAACAAGAAATCCAGTTGAAGTTTGTGGACACCAAGAAGCAACTTGCAGACAACTTTACAAAAGCTGTGAGTTCTGAGACACTTGCACGGTTTAAACGTCACTTTCGGATTACAAATTAAGAAGAGGTGTTGAATGGGTAATTTGTATCCAAAGTAACTTTCAAACTACTCTTTTGGAAAAATCAAATATGTTTGGTCAGCATTTTATGTGTTTCATGAATGCATAAATGTAGTCAAAGTGTATCTTTGTTATTTGCAAAAACAGTCTTATATATAGCTGCTGTAATCATAATTTGATGCTATGAAAAGAAAAACAAGTAAATTATCTATTCAAGTTTTATCATATTCACATAATCAATTCAATCTTGTTTTTTCTTGACATCAAAAACCCAACTGTTATCATGTTTATTTGCGTTGCCTGCTGGATTTGTTAATTTTCCTGTTTGGAATTCTCTTTGTTCTTTTTTGTAGCTAAATTAGAGATATGTTGATAATGTGAATGGTGGTGCATAATTAATCCCAAGAAATGCTGGCTTACTTTGGTGAGTTTTCATCTTTTGTCCAAGAATCTATGAAGTACAATAACACATTGGATAGTTCTTTTTTTCCTTTCATGCAAATTGCAGGATGAACTTTAGAGGAGGAAGAGCCATTCACTCATGTAATTAAATTTGAAAGTTATCGTCTTCAGGTATACATCTACTTCATTATTTTTGAGTAGGCATCTTATCATACTTGGGTTTTTCTTTGATTTGGTCATTAGGATACACGTGGATCATTTTCTTAACTCTAAAATTATAGCTTTTATTCTTGACCCCATAGTTTTGCTTGAGTATATATGAAGGGTGGATGAACAATCAAATGATTTCTCATCCTTATATATGAATTTACTTTCAATGATTATGTGTATAGTTCACTTAAACTAATTTTTTCCACAAAATTCTACTGCTAAACTTTTAAGTATTGCATATATATATATATATATACACACACACATATATATATAAGTTTAATCTATATAGCTATAAAATCACTATGAATTTTTCCTTGTTACCATGAATTTTCCTAATTAGTTTATTTTCCACTCATTGTTATAAATATCAATGATAAAAAAGTATTTTACTTGCTAACAATTCAGTATGCATGTGTTCTTTTTTAATTTTGTGTATTCCAATGGATTGAAAATTCATGATCTGTATGAACAGGTTGTTGTTGAAAGAGCTGATGCGGGGGTTCAAACTGCTAAAATTCAAGGGCCAAGGCATACATAGTTAGACGAATCATATATTCGTTATATTTCCATTGTTTTGGTAGATACATATATATTTCTTCTATAGGATTTGTAGTATAAAAGACTAAGAATACATGAACCATTTTGATATTTAGAAATATAAATCTTTTTCTTATTTTAAAAGAAATGAATGAATATGTTTTTTATTATTACAATATTTTGGTTTTAATTACAATTAATTTTAAATTTACGACTATGATTTAATAGTATTTACATGTTTATTCTTATTTGAATTTTTTTAACCATGGGCAAAAACAATTGCAAAAGACCTTATTGCAACGGGCAAAAACAGTTGTAAATAATGCTATTGCAACGGGAAAAAATAGTTGTAAACGATGCTATTACAACTGCTACAGACCATTGTAAAAAACTTTACTACAATGGTTTTGAACCGTTGTAAAATCTTCTAGATCTATAACAACATCGCTTAATAAGACGGACGCTGGCCCGTTACGAAACCCCTATTACGACGGGCATTGCCCGTTGTAAAAGGGTATTTTTGTTGTAGTATATCTAAAAATTTGGAAATTTTCTTATCCCAAATCTCTTAAGTTCCCGAATTTCCATTATAAGATTTCTCTTATAAAAATCACATCTATTAAATAAAATCTCTTTTACAAATCCCGAGTGTTTTTATAAATAAGTTGCAATCATTTACTTCCAAACTAGTTATATTTATATAATAATAATTTCAAAAACATGGTTAAATAATTATTTAAATATCAAAGCACTTTTAAAATACACGTCAATAACTAATTCTAATTCATTTATAAAATTGATAATCGATTTACAAAACTTGTTTATAAATTAGAATTCATTTCAACAAATTTAAATATTTAAATAACTAATTGTCTGAAATATTTTTAACATTAAAACAATTTTAAATTACAAAGTTTAATAATTAAAATCCTCTTTTTAAAACAAACTTAACTTCTCTATAAAATTGCATTTTTAAAATTTCAATATTAGCAATCTCTATTTATAATCTCTCTCGATTCATAACACATCGACCACATTCTCGATTTCATAACCTTTTTCACATTCCGAAAATAGAATTTACCATTTCTTTTAAAACCGATTATCATATCTCAATATAAATTCTCACAGAAAATTTATATCCCCAATTTTATCAAATGGTAATCATTTCACTTTATTTATAAACATTGTTTATAAATTTCATAGTCTCATTTCTAGTTTACAATGGTTTATATTACAAAAATCTATTTATAAATCGATTTCTAATTAAAATTCCACTTATAAGTTTATTTCTTAAACAATCCAACTTACATTCCAAAACCATCCAAATCTCAATTCCCACTTCCATTTCATATATTAAGAATCTTATTTAAATTCCATTGTTTAAATATCCTTAATTTAAAATTCTCTATTTGAAATCATTTTATGAAATAGCTACACAAATATCCAAAACCAATCATTTATTTTATCCAATTCAATAACTTTTAAATAATCCCAAAATCCAATCATAAATAATTTCATTTCCCAAATTGCCTTTGAATTCCCTTTTTTAAATCCAAAAATATTATTTATGGTATTTATAATACCAAAATTTAGACCAGTGCTACTATAGCATCCAATAAATCAAATCATAACATAATCTATCATAGATTATTCAAAAACATCATATATCACAATATATGAAATTAAAAATCAACTTTTTTGAGAAATCCAGTTGGATCCCTCCAACCTGTTTTCCTGCATCCACGGACATTATATAATATAAAATACCAATCCCGCTTCGAGGTGGGATATCGCGGTAATATAGGGTCATCGGCTATTATGCGGGGCGCATAGTGTCTTATCTTCTCCAATAGGAGGGAATATATCAATCCAACTACTAATATATAATATAACATCCAACAAATCAAACAATAAATAATTTTAACATTTTAAATTAATCCACTAATCCAAATGAGTGAGATTTACACACATTTATTTTCAGTTATCGCTGAGGCATTTCGGTTTCGACTATAGAATTTAGATAGAAATTCTAAAAGCTCGAAATTGTTCCAAACCAATTCCTAGACATAGAATACGTTATTACGAATGCAACACAAAACGTTGCGTTCGAATCCAACTTAGAATGAGAGAGTTATTGCAATTATAAGAATCTGAATCTATTAAAAACAAATTTATATTTACTTAATCACAATTTGAAGTTCATTACCCACATACCCCAAACTGCTTTCTTCTCCCTTTCAAAAACCTAGAACAGCCTCCTCCACCATGCACGTACATGTGCACACGCACCACACTCCACCATTCGTCAACCGAAGCCACCCGCAAGTCCCACTTCTCCTCCTCTCTCCACTGCCCATTACATTCGCCACCTCGGGCCGAACGAAACGAAATTCAATCCAATCATCGACCTGCTGCAGTGCCAGATTTAGGACCCCTAAACGACGATAGTCCCACCCACGAAAATCACCATCGCACCTCTCCGATACTTCGAACTCAAATATGGCCTCGAATCCTCCCATCGATCATTACAGTGATTGATTTCTTAAGCCCTAGTTTGATTGTCCCCCACGCGAACCCCCCCACAACCCTGTCGCAAGCTACGAAAATGATATGAAATGGAAGAGCTCAATGATTCGAACACAAAGCAACCTCGTTAGGAATGTTAGTGGAGTATTGGATTTTGTATTGATTTTTGAATTTCCAAACTCGCGACCATTTATTTTTTTCCCTTTGCTTGATAATCTAGAGACGAATGAAAAGGGAAAGTGAATGAATGAATAAAATATATGTAAGTTTTGTTTTAAATTTTGATTTTATACCGAGATAAGTGTTGAATGAAATGATGACGTTTCCTCTTCCTTTTTTCTTTCTGGAAACGATTTTTATGCGAGAGGGTAGATAAGAAACACATAGATTGGATAAGGTGACTGGAATTGAAGAATAGGGTAACTGAAAAGAAAGAATGGAGGCTGAGTCAAATCAAATATATATATATATATATATATATATTATTTAAAATTCCAAAATATCTTACTATAAACTTCGAATCCCAATCAAGGTGTGCCGCCTGGCGTTCCTAATGTTATACCCTCATTTCGAACGCAACGGAACAAGTTTCGAGACCTATTTCGATCGTATGGAGAAGATAGCTTTTTGAACCCAATTACTATATTAAATTTATGATATTAATTTTAACGCGTTTCTATCCCGTATAACCAATATATGTCTGATCGTTACAAAATTTGGCGGCATAATATAACTCATTATTACGGACCTAATGACACTAGTTTCGTCAAAATCCGAGACTGTGCCCCAGAAAGCTATTTTCACTCATTAATTAAAACGAGATATTTTCAAAATTAGTTAAATCGCCTTTAAATCAAATTTAAAAGCTTTATTACCTTTATTCTTATAAAGCCCTTAAATCATTTTTATCCAAGTAATATCCAAGATTTAGTTTATTTAAACAATTTTTAATTATTTAATTCAATAATTAAATTATCTAATAAATCACTATTTTTGAAATTCAAGTTATTTAATTTATAAAGTTAACCTTTCAATATTTAAAATTGATTTAAATATTCCAATTCCAAATCACTAAAATTCTAGGTCGTTACATTCTTCACTTCTTAAAAGAATTTCATTCTCGAAAATGCCAAGATAGGAAAAATGCCCCAAACCCATTTTTTCTAAAACAAATTAGTTGGAATAACTTCCCAAATCCATTCAAGCCTTTAAATTTCCAAAACTCAATTTTTTGAAGCCTTATTATTAGTTTTTACTAAGTTCCCAATTTCATCCATATGTTCCAACTAATATCATCTCATTCAACCATTTCAGGTTATAACTCAAAAATCAATTTTTAGTTATCAAAATTTCTAGCTCTTTAAATTTTTGAATTTTTTTGCCATCTTTTTCTTTGCGCGGCTCGATCAAAATAACTACAAATGGCCACTATAGGTCGAAGGAAAACAAAAAAACAAAAGCAAGTGGCTCAATCATAAAATCACAATCAAAAATATAAACACGTACCTCTTTGTTGGGCAACCAAATTTACTAATGATATCCAATCATATAATTCATAGCCATATTATTCTGCATTTTCAATTTCCAATATTTGCTTCACTTAATCCCGTACGATGTTCATGTATCATCCATATGCAATATCAAATCTGATCGCTCACTCGATCACACAATTTTACTTCCAAACTAGTATCATTCACACGACCACTCTAGTGCGGACTCGGATCTGGTTTCTTGATAAGAAACCATGATTATCCTTGCATAGCCATATACTATGACAAAGAACTCCAGAATCAATCAAAAATCCATACCCAGTGTTCGTCGTCGAGAATCGAGTGAAAAATCCCAACTCGGATGGATAAAATTTATCTTGAAATTTTATGCTCGAATCTGGATTAAACCATTATGCGAATAAATAATATATATACAACTTATGTATTTGTTTAAATTGGTTCTTAGCTACACCAAATTTTCTTATTCATATTCATTTCATGTACATTCCATTATTTACAATCATTATTCGCCTTCATTACTTACTTAATATACCAATACCCCTTAAGAACCATCCCATCAAGTTTCACGCTTAACAACATTTTACTCTTATTAATTTCATTTATGGATTATTTCATAAAATTTCTTAAATTAATAAACATTCACACAACTTCTTATAGTTATTACCACTTCACAACTTAAGTCCTTATCCATTTAAAGCAAATCCCATTTCAATTCCATTTGACTCAAGCCATTTGTTTAAAAATCAATTATATTCCAAAACCGTATCCACTCACTAATTTATTCAACTAGTTCTTTCCTTAATTCATTTCCAAAAATTATTTTATTTAACCTAAATTAGGTAAATTTTCTTTCCATAATTCATTTTATACTTAACTTAAGTTCAATTCCATAGCTTAATTCCCAATTTACTTTCCTTTACATTCATATTCAACCATTTAAAACATTTCTTTATCTTGCTAATTTTCTAATTTTGTAAGTCAACAAACTTATTTCCTATTATTTTCGACAAAACATTTAAATGAAAATCCCAGAGTTTAAACACCTTGTTCTAAAGTATTTCAAATCATTTTTGAAATCATATATGCATATATACTAAAAATTTCAATGGTATATCAAATCATTCTTTTGAATTTTCAAAACCAAAATCGTTTTTACCAAACAAATCTCCGATGGTAGCAATTCCTCTTTTGTAAACTCAAAAATGAACGTCGATGATGGTGCAGTCATCATTGAAATTATTTTCCAATGAAGAAATGAGTTCAGTGCTTTCTGCCTCTTTAAAATCCTTTTAAAAATATTTCCATAAATATTTTCAAACTAATATCTTTTGAGAACTTTGAAAATCATTTTCAAAATTAGCGGGATTTAATTTCCCAAATTCCTAACCCTTAAATCCTTTTAACTTATAAACTGCTTTTATAAACCATATTTATAATATACTTGCGAAATTTCATTTCCTTTCAATTTATAAATCACATTTATAAATCATATTTACATAATTCCTTTGTTATATGAAATTATTTCTTAACCTTTAATCTTGCTTGCATTATAATATCACTTTAATTCAATCACCAACAACAACCAACAAATAATAATAGTATAACATTATCATCTCCTAACAACCAAGCACATCATATATATACTATAATAATTTATGAAAACCATTGCTTTATATATATAAATAATCAAGGTAAAATTATCTCATTTACCCAATTTTAAACAATACAATGTCGAATTGCTTTGTTCAAGCATTTAGAGATCCCTATCAATAATGTTAATTACTTGTAATGAACAGAATCCATAAGCAACTCAACAAATCAACCAACACAATATAAAGCATTTTTATATCACTAACAAATACGCACTCATCTACATTTACAATCAAACTCATTTTAGGGTACTACTGAGCATATCTTTAATGAGCACCCCACCAAAGCCAAGGTTCTCCCTTAACCTTTAGCTTTGATCCCATGTTGTAATGAACCAGATTTTTCAACCCTCGAAAATCGACACTAATACGTTCACTGTATTACATGCCGAGAAATCGAATGTCGAAAAACCCAATTGTTAGGGGAAAAGAAGAAGAAAGAAGATAAGAAGAAACTAAACAACATAGAATCTCACAGCGGAATGAATAATCTATAATATATCACATGTCTTTACACAAAAGCAAAACTGTAATACGTAACGACCCATAATTTTAGTGGTTTTATTTAATCAATTGAATTTTGTAAAATTTTAAATTATAAAATTTTGAAATAAAAATTTAATATTTGGAATATGTCTATTTTAACATAATAAATGATAAATTTTCATCTGAAAATATGAAAGTTTATTTTATTGTGTAATTCTATTTCAATTTATATTAGTTAATATTTAATGATAATAAAATATTTTCCAAACCTGAATATTTTTTATAGAAAAATTGTTAATCATCTTCTGAGCAAGACTTCATATTTCGTTTCTTCAAATTTTGACTGTTGTTGCTCCGTTCGTCTTATTTCTGGCAAATTAGCTGCATTTTTGGTACTGATTATCAGTTTTGATCAGATGATCGTATCACTGATATCAGTATACCATTTTGATCGTCTCATCATGCTGATCTCTATGGTATATTCAATTCTATATTTTGAAGCCCGGTTCCCTGCGGAATTCACAGAACGGTTACCACATCGATACCGTTTCTGTTCCTTTTTGTTTTCCATTATTGTAACGCATCAGTGCCCTACTTGGATCTTTGTTGATCTCGTGCATTGCTTTTAAAGAAATAAATTAATATAACCTTTAATATTCCAAAAAAAATTGTATCCACTTTTCATTAACTCACATTTTTAAATTTTGCTTGTTGTTTCATTCATTTATTCTGTCTCTCGGTCTTCACATCATATTTTAACGTTGCATTCATTTTTGCACCGTCCCTTTTGCTAACTTACCCATCCCTTCATTTCTTAAATCTAAACGCCACCTTCTAAAAGAAAATAAAATAAACGTATTGCATTTCTTCCCCAGGCATCTCAAATCTCCTCCTCTATTTTTCTTTCCTTTTTCATTTGCTCTCTCCTTCCCGTCCACATCTACCATCCACCACTCGACGCACAGCAACCTCAGCCACCGATCGCTACCGAAGCTTTCAGTGATGCAAGCTCACCTACCACCATCGCCTTGAAACCCGAAACCACCCTAAACTGCATCCTCCCTTGGCCGTAGCTCACATCGCCAACCCACCTGGCCACCCTCTGCCGAAACCCAAAGCCGAGAAGCACACAAAGACCCTCCTCACCTTCTTTTGCTCGACCAACCTTCGCCTTCCATGCGCCGACCGGCAGCCATTCCCTCCCCCCTGGCCGAAGCCTCTCGTGCCTCCAACAGCCGAGCTTCTTCTTTCTGGTTTTATATAGAGAGGTATATTTTACGTGTGGTATATTATATTAGTTATATTAGTACGTTAACTTGTTTATAAATATTTGCATTTATCTGTTTTGTATCCTTTATATTTTAATATATATATATAACACACATTTATTTATGTGAATGCTTATATTTTAACTATATGCATATATATATTTATTCTATAGTCAAAGTGTATATTTATTCTATAGTCAAAGTGTATATATACAAAAATATATGTATATGTTCGGTTGAGGCTTTAATGCGTATTTTTTATGGAAGAGTTCACAGTAGATTATATATGTGGTCTGCATACGTTATGGGTTTGTTTTATATGTTATACGCATGCATATGATGTATATGTTTAAAAATATGTATATCGTATAGTATGTTAAATAATTATATGTATAAATGAGTCATGTTATATGTATATAGTATATAGTAGTTTTCGTACCTTTATTTAAGTATGTATAATTTAAAAGAGTATTTGGTTTACAGTATATATATATATATGTATGTATATATATACAAGTATGATGGCACGTCCGTTGGACGTGCGCCAAGAAGGAAGTGTGAAAATTTTTGTGCGTGCTACCGTTATGCTGGTGATATATATAGACACAGATACACATACATACATATGTACACAGATATATATATGTAGGTGTATGTGTGTGTCTGTGTATGTGTGTTTTATATTTTCCCTTCTTTTCTGTACAGTTGCAGTAGTGTACAGCTATATATGAATTTTGGTCTAATTATATAGGCTGGCCAGCACCGAATGAGAAGTTTGAAGCGGCTAGGAAGTAGATTGATGCAGCAAGAAATGTAATAAAATGAACATTCATTTGTTGATGCAGTATTTGAAAAACAACAAATCCACACAAACAATGCATTTTTAAAAAAGAATTTATGGAGAATACTATTAACAATATTAGGTATCTATCATCGCCTATAGTGATGAGTTTCGGCCTTTTTTTTTAAAAAGGGCAACTCTGAGTAGAAGTTGCTTCTTATAACTTGAGTAAAAAACATTAAACACATAACACGTGCTTTGCATTTGGATGAAAGATTTTATTATTATTATTTTTACATATGTTCAAAGTTGTAAAGTCGGATTATTTGTTGAAAATTAGCATAATTACTGATATGTGTATTACTGTAAATGGTTTGTGCATGCATATCAAATGTAAGGAGAGCATGAATGAATTCAAATTTATAAGTTGTTTGAAACCTTTTTATTGTATTTTCCTAATTAATGATCATTAAATTCATTTAAAATCGATGACATTTTTGTTGAATATTAGTCAACTGTTGCAACATTAGTTGCATATGCTGTTTAGCTTAATTAGTCTAGCTAATTTACCCCATAACCACGCTTGAGTTTATTGGTTTAAGAAACATAACGATGCGTTATGCCTAAATTCATAAGTTTGAGTAAATACAATACTACAATAATTGTGCAACGTTAATTTGATAAACGATAACAATGCATAAGCGGCTCACTTAAAATGAGAAACGAACATGAACATTGTGATAATTGAACGTTTATTGCAACTTCAAATGTCTGTTCAAAACCCATAAGAAAAACCAACAGACATATATAATAAGTTGACAGTGCAAGCCATGCAACCACCATTACCAAATAAATACTTATTTTACCGAGTTTGTTATCTGAGAAAGTACATCTGAAGCAAAAAAAAAAATCATTATAATAGATTTAGTTTGTTATCTGAGAAAGTACATCTGAAGCAAAACAAAATTATAGATAATAGATTTCATTTCATATATGTGGGAGTAAAACACACCCAATAAACAATTAGTCTGTCTTAAAGATAAAGCTCCTAATTCACTTCAAATTTGCTCCAGAATACCTTTCACTTGTCCCTTTTTTTTTTCAAATTTTCTACCTCTTCCCTCTTGAAACATCTCCATCCAGAATTGCTTCCAAGCATCTTCTACCAATGTATGTATGTATATAGCACACCTACAACTATTACATACATTGTACTTGCATATATAAGAAGAAGAAGAACGAAGTCAGTACTATTATCACAATAACAATCTCATTTTGGGAAGAGCAACAGTTAGTTAACTGAAGAAAATGATATATGGTTAACTCCATGCAATCTTGTTTCCTTTATGCCAAATGAAGATAAGAAAATTAAGTCCTAATTTATGTAGATCCAGCAATAAAAGAGTGTAAACATATTCTACAATAACTCAAATTTTAGATTTGATATGAGGTTGAGGAAACAAATTTAAGGTCTATCAATTGAATTAGCCTAATAAGTTTTCAACCTGTTGGTCAACTAACTATGCGTCTCCTTTGAACAAATTATTCTACCTAGTATTCCTTGCATGCATAGCCATAATAGAAACAAACATCTATAAACAAATTCTAGAACTAAGGCAGTTCAATATTCCTAAAGACACGAAGACAAATGCAATGTTACCAATTCACTTAGCCGATCTTTCTGGCTTTATGAGATGTCCAACATTGTACGGCACTTACTTGAGCCCACTTTTATTTCAAACCATAGTTGTGGCGACCTCCTCGTCAACCGCGACTATCGTGAAGGCTAATGCGACCTCCACAACCTCAGTTGAATCATCGGTCGATTCTTCCCCTGTAGCTGGCACCTCTTCCTCTGATGATAGGGTTTAACAAAATTGGTTTGGCGCCAAACGACGAAGTGTTAAATGAAGAAAGTATTGTAATGGATGCGGTGTGTACAAACCTGACAACATATAGTAGTTATATCATAATCCCATTGTTGCATGCAGTACGTTAAGAATCTCTACTCAACCCATGTGTCCTAAGTATAACAAAGCCAAACACACTTATAACAGTACACTGTAAAATCCAAACACTCAAAACCTGTTGTTGACTTTTGCAATCTTTTCCACCACAAAATCCATGTTATATTTTTATAACAGTACAGAAAAAAAGATATAACTCAATAGTACGAAAAAACTTTTCAGTGCATTAGACTAAATATTATAGTGTAGTACTAATCCTTTTATTTGTGACTCATTACGTTACACAGTCATGTATTTGGTCATATATACATACAACAACAAAAAACCAAACAAACTTTTCAAGAAAAGAACCGCATGACATGCTCCATCCTTACATAATTTTTAAGCTGAACTTTCTAATTTCTAAAACAAAAAGCAGCTATTTTATTTAGGTCCCAATGCAAGCATAGAAACTTCATCAGGATATGCAGAAATTTTGTCAACCAAAAACCCAGACGCACTTTTATCAATTTTTTGTCCTGAAGGGGGCGGCAGAAATAAATTGCCCAAACCATCAGTTCCATGTACGAAGTCACAAACACGGGGCATCCCACCCTATAATTTCCAGCTAAATTAGAACAATATATTGAACATGTAGCTGTACTATGATACTTCATGCAAGCCATGTGCATTGCACTATATCTGAAATTAGAAAGGTAAAATATCTTTAGTGGCTCATGACTACCTTCTGCTACCAGTATTGCAGGACGTCCTTCTGTCTCACAGTATCCTTTTGCATGATGTAAACAGCATATAATCATGGATATGCTCGATAGTAGAACAAATAAAGAAGTAGTCAAAAATAATAATATTGAAAGACAGTTATGTACCAAAAGTAATGCATTGCGAGTGGCAACTTCAGTATGACAATTACCAAACACTGTCTTCAAACCTATGATGTCAAGTTCTTGGGCCTGGAAAGCCATCAAAATGGCCATGCTATCATCTATAAACAAAGCAAAAGTATAAAATTTAATATGTAGAATTAGAAGATTGATACCTTACATGGTTTTTGCTGAAAATGTTTAAGACCTAAAATTAAATTTTCACTTGGTTGAAGTTTCTAGTTTTCAGTTGAGATGATGCGGAGATCTTGGAAGAAGAATTTGTAGTTTGGAACTTCATAAAAACCTACAAAATACATCAGATAAACTATTTCATTCTGTCATGAGTAACCTCTATTATTAATAAATTTAATTCATTTCATATTACTCGACAATATCAATTTGAAATGAAAAAATCACCCTTCTAGCATCTATTACTCCATTTCTATCTATGCTTGCAATTAAAATTTGAAATTCCAAATTTCCGACGAACTATCTGTATTTCAGTTGTTATTATTTAATTCTTGTTTTGGTGTTTTATTTATTTGAATTTCTTTTGTACAAATATCAATAATTATTTTCAAATCACAAAGTTTTTTGGCTTTTTTTCAAGTTTATATAGTTATAGGTAGAAATCATATATGTAAATGAAAAGTAATGTTTTACATAATAGTCGAAATTGCATGAATCGTTTTATGTATTTTGCCAGCGGCCTTTTTTCGTCCACTTTTTGAAGTCTGAAATTGAGTAAATTCGGCTTAATTGACATGATAAATAGCGTCCAAACTTGTGGAACATAAATGTGATTCTAGTGAACAAATATCAGTTGAGTATTCATTATCTTTTATATATTTGTTGCAGGTGAATTCAGCAACACATAACACATAAGAAATGCATCAGGTATGAAAATCTAAACAACATCATTCAGTGTTGTCCTTTGTTTATGATAATATGTTGTTTATTAAACTGTAACAGTTAGATTATTTTTTTGTATTAAACTATGGTAGTTGTTAAAAAAGATAATTATGTCCACTTTCTTTTGTGTTTCATCAACGAAGTTTTAATAATTTGGAGATTGAATAATACAGTAAATAGAAAAGATCTGAATATACCTAGGGATTAAATTCTTGACGTTGTTTAGCGCAATGTCGACATCATGTACTGTATAATATTTTCTACAGTGTTTGGTTTTCTTTACATATACATATATAAATCAATTTATCTTGTAAATATGTATTTTATTTTAGATTTAGTTGATTGAAGATTCATTCTTCCTAATTGTCTTGTGAAACCAAATAAATAATTAAAATTATAAATAAGATTGATATAATTGAGACAGTTACAAAATATTATTGTCAACTGAACAAAGACATTAGAACAGTAGATTAAGCTTATAGAAATTTATCAGCAGTAAAGTATGCAAGTTTGAGTGTGCTGCTGAATAAGCAAGTTGATGATTCAGCCAATTACATATAGGTTTTCATTTGAACGTTCAACTCATAAATACTATAAAGCTATCTGTAATCGGTCCTCCTAATAGCCGCAGAATATTATATTTGAACTCTGGCAAAAGCAGTTAGGATTTTAGAATAATCTAAGGTAAGTTCTGTCGTAAAAGAAGAAATTAGGGGTAAACACCTTCTCAAACGCAGATAATCATTACAAACCATGTGAAAAAACAAACGATTGATACCAAAAATATTAATGATACCTGGCTTTGAACATCTCCTGTTTAGTAATTCCCCCATTTTGTATCTGTTAACCCCTCTCCTCACTGGTTAATTTCTTATAAAGTTGCCGACTCTCCATTTTATATCTGTAAGCATATCACAACTTCAACTCCGTCCTTCGTAAAACCAACACATAAACTGATCTGCAGTTGCAAAAGAAACCAAACAAATCGAATAATACACAACTGAAATCAACAACAAAGCACAACCGTTGACAATAAATAAAAAAAATTCTCCTAAGTTTATATGAATAATATTTCGATAAGCATCAGTTTACCATAATAAATTGTTAAGAAGTTTTTGAAGCAAAATCTACTAAAAATCATAAAACAGTGGAACTTTAATCAAAAATATATGAACAATACCTATTTGTCTTCCTTCAATTCTTCACGTTTTTGAACAAAGCCGTTTATCTTGCAACTCGTCGCTGTCAACCGTCGCTTCCTGTTCATCGGTTTATTATTGGAGCTTCACTGAAAACTTAACTGAAGCCCTAGAATTTCATCTAAAAATTGTAAAAGAATAAAATTACGGTTTCAGTCAGAAACAAAATAGGATTTAATCGAATTTAGTGGATAAATTAGGGTGATATAATTACCATTAGAGTTGGGGAATGATGAATAATCGACGAAGGTTATAAAATGAGAAGACATGCGCGATTGTGGTAAAGGGGGAACCGTTCTAGAACGTGGGGAAATAAATTGCCGACAGTACCCTGCTTCATTTTTTTCACGTTCGCAGCATTGTTGTTCTGCGAAGGCAGTGTACGGAAAGCAGGAGAGGAACTGTAACGACCTACCTTTTTAGACAGTTTAAACCGACTATCAAATACACATGTCGATTCCAAACCATTCAAAAGGGCAGATGGTTATTGGGGTAAATAAGAAAAGAAAAGAAAGAGAAATAAAGGAAATGAAACAACACAGAATCTCGCAGCGGAACGATAAAATATAATAGTCAAATAAACAGTTCATGAAGCTGTTTACTATACTTTGACAATTATTTATACAACATTTATCAGAGTTATACATATACAACAGAACAATTAAAATAATGCAGCAGATAGCATGATGCAAGGGTAATAATAGTAATAGTATACCAAATCTTCGTCTTCATCCTCCAGAATAGATCTTCAAAAATCTGAAAAACTCAGGACTGGCCCGAGCGTAATGAAAAGACAAACACTCGAGTCAGGACTAAATATCCTCATGAAAGTTAAATCAATCGTAAATAATATGAGTGTAACGGCGTCAGAGATGTTTACGAGATTTGACATCTCATATCCAGTGTTAACGTGCGTGCAATAACTTAAGAGATGTTACGGGATTTTCCATCTCTCAAGGATCCGTTAGACTATCTACTATGTAGTAATGTACGCTAAGTAGATAATGCCTATCAGTAATATAAAGTATCAAAATAGCGTTAAGGCGTTACCATAATCCCCCTTAACACATTTTTATAATGTCATAGTCTATACAGCACCGTAAGCCCCACCATAAACTGGTGGTTATCAGAGGGCACCCCATAGGTATAACACAAAACCAAACGTAGTGGTCGCGAATAGGATAATCAGTATGACAAGGCACATGAGGCGATACCAACTAGGATACTAGTAGTAGCGTGATCCGGACTGATGTTGGGCATAGCCAGCAGCTACCCCAACACCGCGAAACAACACTCCCAAATCAAGGGGTGCACCCAAATCGAATCACAAATGTAATAGAAATGGTATCGAAGAAGCGTGTCCGCTAGAGGTGGCGAACCTCAATGGCCCGGCGCGGCTCCTGTTTTAGTCATGTCAGGGGTCATCCAATATCGTTCTCTTTCTTCAGTCAACGCGTTCACCAAACCATCCACTTCATTCTGGATCAACACTCCGCGTATAATAGTTATCAAAGTGGTTTTCGGTATCGACAGAGAGTATGTCCATATCCGATCCCGGTCTCTTTAATAACTACGTATTATTACACCGTTGGCTCTTTTACATTTCAAATCGATTCATAATTGATATCAAAATATCATATTCGCTTCAAAAATCATATCCATTTTAAATATCGTCGTATCCTTTCAAATAGAAGATTTCGTTTCAAAAATCGTTTTTCGCATCAATATCTCATTTCGATTTCAAATCGTTTGAATTTCAGTTTAGGTTGCAACTTCATTTAAGCCAATTCGTATTTAAATTCAAGATTTAAATATAAACATTTCACCTTATTGACCAGCTTAGAATTTTAAAAAATAGTTTTAAATAGTTTAAAAGTAGTTTTAAATAATTAAAATAGTTGAAAATACTTAAAATCTTAAAACGGATTTAAAATAGATAAATTAGTTTAAAATAATTTAAATTGGGTTAAGTAGATTGAAAATAGATTAAAATAGTTTAAGTATTCAAAAATGGTTTATATAACTGAGTAATTTGGAAAACAAAATAAAACGGCTTCAAAACCTATCCATTTCAATTTATAACTTCCCAATTCAAAACAAATTTCAATTTCCATTTTACCGATTTAATTTCGAT
Organism: Allium cepa; assembly: GCA_030765085.1. Classification (NCBI taxonomy): domain Eukaryota; kingdom Viridiplantae; phylum Streptophyta; class Magnoliopsida; order Asparagales; family Amaryllidaceae; genus Allium; species Allium cepa. The sequence continues at coordinate 187,587,066 of CM060930.1, read as the reverse complement.
TTCAATTCAAATCAATGTCAACTTTGATTTCAAATTAATTCAATTTTATATTCACCTTCAATTTATTCAATTTCAATTTATATCGATTTTTAGCTTGATTTTTCAAAATATCAATTTATAACACTTAACAAAATTATCCTTCAATATTCAAATTTAAATACCAATTACAAATATGATTCAATTTCAAGCTCAATTCAAAATATCATTTTTTGTGTCACTTTTATTTAGTAATATTCAAAGCTCAAATTTAATGTTCAATCTTTAAAACAAATAAATTTCCGAAATTCAATCATATCCAAATTTTAAATCTCAAAGTCTCCACTTGAATTTATTCAACAATTTCTTTTAACCAAAATTTTATTTCAACATTCCAAACTCAATTTTTCGATAAATTCGATTTCTATAAATTGATTTCTATTTATCACTTTTAAATCAAAACATTTAAATAAATTTCAAATCAACGATTTCAAAAATTATTAATTTAGCCAATTCGGTGTCCGTATATAATTTTCTATCATATGGCCAAGTAATTACTTATTTTAATTAAATGTCAAGGATGAATATATATCACTTAAATCAATCATAGTGTCATATGTATGCATAACAGGTTATATATAAGCAATAAACATCCAAACATTTAAATATCAGCCAATAACATCCATCGAAATAAATCATCCAATAGACAATACCATTCATAGCGATTTCATAGTTATCAATGTCAGGTAATTTTATCGCAATTCAATTTCAGTTTCAATTTTAACGGTCAATTTAATTTTCAACGGTTAATTCAAATGACAATCTATATGACAATTAAATTTATCAAACAACGACAAATAAAATTCATAGCACTTCATAATGTCAAATTTAACTAACATAAAGATATTTAGTACGTTGTGAGCGTTATAAAACACTCACCTTGATTTTTATGATTTTAAATCAAATCGAACGACGTTCGATTTAACCTAAATTTTCTCTAGCTCCAAACGATTCCAATCCAGCTCCATTGTGTAGTGCTCGACAAAACGATTGCAACGCAATTCGTTTCGTCCAGAACGGACCTCACATGGAAAAGATACGCATTTCTAAACATTTGAATGAATTATAAATAAAATAAACAATAATTTCATTTAGTATAAACCTTCATCTAATATGGGCCGCACGATTCGAAATACGCAGATCAGGGCCGTGCGCGATAATCTCCTTCCCCCTCCCCTCTCTCACGTACGCGCTCCATTAACCACACGGCCGAACCCATCATCAAACTAGGGTTAAATTTTTCGAGCCTCCACGACGACTTCGACAACGATCAGAAACTTCCATCCCAAAGCTCATTCCCTCCTCTTCACACGGCTGCAGTGCCATGGAGCTCGGCCCCCCATTGAGCACGCGAAACGAGGCCGAACTGTAGGCCTTCAAGCTCCTTTTCCCGTTGATCCATAGCTCCAAACACGAACTCCACCGTTGAACTTGTAGAACTCGTTGGCTCTCCAACATTGCAGTTGATGATTTTGGCTAATTGTTCACGGATTGGAATTAATCGAGAGAAGAAGGAAACTAATTTCTGGCCATTCATTAAAGAAGAGGCGGCCGGCATTGCAACCTAAGGGTTTGAGTTTTGTTTTGAAAAATAATAATAATGAAGTGCCTTTATAGAAAAAATAACGAACACTAACACAATGGGACAGGTTTCGGAGGCTAATTAGAACATCTATGCGAGTTACGGAAATAAATGATCAAATTTAAATTAAACCGATTTAACGAATTTCTATGCGTTTTGGCTCGTCCCGGACGAACGGTAAATCCGATTGACATGAAATTTGAAATCTTACAATAATATGAAAATACGGATCTGATGAAACTAGTTTCGTCGAAATCCGAGACCGTTTGAAAAATGACTATTTTAACTCGCCAAATTAATATTAAAACAATTTCAACGCGTTTCGAGCTGCCACGGTCAAACGACAACTCCGATTGCTACGAAAATTGAAATCCGATAATAACTAACTATTACGGATCCAATGAAACTAGTTTTGTCCAATTCTGAGACTGTTTGAAAATTGGCTATTTTTCAGTCGCTAATTAAATATTAAAATATTCAATTTTCACAAATAAATTTTAAGTTCGGTTCTAAAAGTTCTATAACATCACTATAACTCCAATATGATAAAATAAAATTTTACAAATCATTTTTAATCATATTAAACCCGTATTCAATTTATCCAATAAATTCCAATTTTAAAATCTTATTAACTCTATTAAAATCCAAATATAACTTACATTCACTTTGGAAACCAATTTGAATCATATTAAATCAAATTTCAATTATTCACTCTATTTTCATATATTAAATTTCAATATCAAATTAATCATGTCAAATTCGGAATTTAATTATTCAAACATCTGTAATATTAAATTTAAACAATTTGATTATTCTTAGATCCTTATCTTTTGAGATATTCAAAACGAACTTAAAATTTTACTTTTGAAATGAATTAAAATTATAGAACGACTATTTCCATTATACGGTTATTCAATTCCCATTATTAAATTATTCAATAAATTCCAAATATTAAATTTAAACAATTTCGCTTATCCAATAATTCATTATCTTTTGAAATATTGAAATTGAACTTATAAGATTCAACAGTTAAAACCAATTCACAATTTAGAACACTATTTTCATTTTACAGTTATTCAATTATTCAATAAGTTTTAAATATTTAATTTAAACAATTTACCTGTTCAATATTCAATATTTGATTTTAAATAGATTTTACTTATCAATCAATTACTCTATTATACCCAATGAATTTCAGCATTTATTATCCTATTCAACTATTTCTTTCAAAGGCATTCACTAAGTAGCATTCATTTTTCATTACTTGGATAATTATTGTTGCAATTCATTCCAGTTATTATTATTCCAAACGAATTACAAATTTTTTTTCTAACATTAAATCACGAAATCTTTTAAATTAGCCATTTTAATTATCGAAAATTTACGGGTCGTTACACTCTCCCCCACTCAAAACTTTTCATCCCCGAAAAGGGAAAAGAAGGGAAAAGGAACTAAGTATAGAATTCAACATTAGATATATTTTATTCAAAATTACCAACTTATAAAACAATGAAATTCCATTTATAAAGTCATAACTACGCTTCCACTAAGTTTCTCCAAACGGCTTTCTAACTTAAAAGGTTAGTTATCAAAACAAGTTATAAATAATTTTTGAAACTTGATAAATTTTCTAACACCCGGATTTACGGAAAATTTCGGCAGAGTCTCCTTTGCGCGGCTCGATCGGTACGGCTACAAAACGCCTCTACGGGCCCCAAACCAACAAAAGAAAATCAAAATCCAAGTGGCTCATCAAAAAACACCAAATCCAATGACAAAATAAACATGTACCTTATATTTTATTAGCGAGCATGTACGACTAATATAGCGTGAAAGCGAGCTCAAAATGCGAAGCAAGCGCGATCCGCACCTACTAAACACTCAACAAACCATGAGAAACATGCATATATGAAAATAATATCAATATACATCATATAGCAACATAACAACTACATATGCCAACATAGCAAATGCAACAAAAGCAACAAATGCAACCATCAATCAACTATCATCCAACTATCATCCAACAAATCCATAACCAATCAATATAAATTCGCTTCTCATTAATATTTGTTGACTTGGGTTTCAATTTTTAATCACAGTTGATTCATTAACGTTGGATTTTACTAACATTCATTCTCAATTTAATTAGTTAACATTCACTAATTTATATTTACATTGGTTCACTTCCAATTTGAATCAAACTAAATTCTATTAAAATTCATTTAACTTCCAATTTGATTTCAAGGATTTATATCTTTCAATTTCATTAACACTTAATGAGTTATATAAAATCAACTAACAATCATATCACAACCAAATCATACCCAACATAACCAACTTATAAATTTTACATTCAATTTGGTTTATCTCTTTTATATATATATCCTGTTATATAATTTCAAAAGAATCATTTTCTATTCGGCATCTTAAATTTCCAATATTAACTTTAATTAAGTTCGTAAGCCGTACATATATCATCTATGAGCAATATAAATCTAATCGCTTATTCGATCACACAATTTCACTTCCAAACTAGTATCGTTCACACGACTCTCTAGTGCGGACTCAGATTTGATTCCTTGATTGGAAACTGTTACTCTCCTTGCATAGTCATATACTATGATAGAGAATTCCAGAATCAAATTAAAAATCCATATCTAGGGTTCGCCGTCGAAAATCGAGTGAAAAATCCTAACTTGGATCGATATAAATCATCTCGAAATTTTGTGCTCGAATTTGGATCAAATCGTTATACGAATAAAATAATATACGTACAATCTCACGTATTACCTTCCAATGGATTTTCTATCCAATTTATCTATACTAAATCATTTTATTGACTTCTATTTTTTTTTTCACTTAATTACTCACAATCCATTATTCAGTTAGTATATTCATTTCTTTACATAGCATATTCTTTACATTATCTTTTCTCAAACATCGTATCAAAGGATTTGCTTACTCAAGTTCATTTAAACATTCTATATAATATAATTAAATTCAATTTCATTTTCCAATTGATTCTTAGCTATACCAAATTCTTTTGTTTACATTTACTTCAATTTCATAATTTTAGTTAATAACCAATTTATTTATGGAACATTTTATTAACCAGCACTTTCATTTATTAATCATCCTATAAAAGTCTAACCTCTCATAAATGACTTTTCTTAGTTTACAGTTATCTTAAAGGTTACAAATTCAATTTTTTTCAATCCCTTTGCAATTTATATTTATTTTCTATAACCAATTTACAAAGATATAATACGATTCATTTATCTTCTTTCTTAAGTTCACTTACTTGTTCCATTTATCCATTTATCATTTCATGCTATATTTAGTATATATAATTTCTTCACAACCAAAATTTCCATTTATATACATTTTAATTCCTTTTGAATTTTCCTTACTTATATATTTCAATTACTTTCAGGTTCTGTTTATTTGTACAATATCTCATTACATATCCAAAACATTATTTCAACTTCTTAATATTTGGTAAGTCATATTATTGTTATTAGAATGCAAATTCGGTATTATACAAATTTATAGAATTTCATTTTTCTTAATCAGAATGTACACAAATTTGATTTATTCAAATCCTCTTTACCTTTCAACTTTAAAGTTTTCCCAAACAATAGCTTAGATATCTTAATCCTCTTATTTTATAATTTCTGGTTACTCATATTTCATTCAAATAATTTGAAAATTATTAATTAACAGAACTTAGAAATTTAAATTTCCAGTTCTTTTCAAATTGTTTGAAATAAGCATATACACTTATATCTTTAATATATATAAAATCATACCTTTGGAGTTTAAACCAAAACCCATTTACCCAAAATAATTTCGAAGAAAAGCAAAGCTTCTTAGAAGTCTTCCCACTTTGAGACTCGAAAATGAACGTCGATGATGCTGCGCAGTCATCACCGAAATTATTTTCCAGCGACATAAGAGAGGAGTACTGAGTTCATTCCTTCTTTTAAAAACCCTTTCAAAATATTTTCATAAACAATTTCCAACTAATATTACTATATATTTCTTCAAAGCTTTGAAAACCAATTTTCAAAATCTCTGGGTCTTAAATTCAATATTTTCCAATTTATATCTAATTTAATTCATAAGACACCTTTATAAAATATTCTTATAGGAAATTTTCTTAAAACAATCCACAAGTGTTTTATCATTGTTCAATTTGTAGTTCACCTTATTTATTAAATTTCTATATCCAATTAATGATAATAACCAATATTTTCATTCCTAACAACCAGGTAAGCTAGATAAGTCACAATAGTTTCTGAAAAATAAATCCTTTATATACAAAATATAATTAGGGCAAAATTATTTCATTTACCCAATTCCAAAACAATACTATGTCGAATTGTTCTGTTCGAGTGTTTAGAGATCCCTATCAATGACGTTAATTACTCGTATTGACCAGAATCCATAAGCCACTCAACAAATCAACTGACACAATATAAAACATTTTATATCACTAACAAATACGCTCTCATATATATATATATATATATTCACTCAGCGACTCATCATAGGATATTACTACCCTACTTATAAGAGTCATACCCCACAAAGCTAAGGTTAACGCTAAACCAAAGCTCTGATACCAACTGTAACGACCCACCTTTTTGGACAGTTTAAACTGACTATCAAATACACATGTCGATTCCAAATCATTCAAAAGGGCAGATGGTCATTGGGATAAATAAGAAAAGAAAAGAAAGAGAAATAAAGGAAATGAAACAACACAGAATCTCGCAGCGGAACGATAAAATATAATAGTCAAATAAACAGTTCATGAAGCTGTTTACTATACTTTGACAATTATTTATACAACATTTATCAGAGTTATACATATACAACAGAACAATTAAAATAATGCAGCAGATAGCATGATGCAAGGGTAATAATAGTAATAGTATACCAAATCTTCGTCTTCATCCTCCAGAATAGATCTTCAAAAATCTGAAAAACTCAGGACTGACCCGAGCGTAATGAAAAGACAAAACACTCGAGTCAGGACTAAATATCCTCATGAAAGTTAAATTAATCGTAAATAATATGAGTGTAACGGCGTCAGAGATGTTTACGGGATTTGACATCTCATATCCAGTGTCAACGTGCGTGCAATAACTTAAGAGATGTTACGGGATTTTCTATCTCTCAAGGATCCGTTAAACTATCTACTATGTAGTAATGTACGCTAAGTAGATAATACCTATCACTAAAATAAAGTATCCAAATAGCGTTAAGGCGTTACCATAATCCCCCTTAACACATTTTTATAATGTTATAGTCTATACAGCACCGCAAGCCCCACCGTAAACTGGTGGTTATCAGAGGGTACCCCATAGGTATAACACAAAACCAAACGTAGTGGTCGCAAATAGGATAATCAGTATGACAAGGTACATGAGGCGATACCAAGTAGGATACTAGTAGTTGCGTGATCTGGACTGATGTTGGGCATAGCCAGCAGCTACCCCAACACCGCGAAACAATACTCCCAAATCAAGGGGTGCACCCAAATCGAATCACAAATGTAATAAAAATGGTATCGAAGAAGCGTGTCCGCTAGAGGTGGCGAACCTCAATGGCCCGGCGCGGCTCCTGTTTTAGTCATGTCAGGGGTCATCCAATATCGTTCTCTTTCTTCAGTCAACGCGTTCACCAAACCATCCACTTCATTCTGGATCAACACTCCGCGTATAATAGTTATTAAAGTGGTTTTCGGTATCGACAGAGAGCATGTCCATATCCGATCCCGGTCTCTTTAATAACTACGTATTATTACACCGTTGGCTCTTTTACATTTCAAATCGATTCATAATTGATATCAAAATATCATATTCGCTTCAAAAATCATATCCATTTTAAATATCATCGTATCCTTTCAAATAGAAGATTTCGTTTCAAAAATCGTTTTTCGCATCAATATCTCATTTCGATTTCAAATCGTTCGAATTTCAGTTTAGGTTGCAACTTCATTTAACCCAATTTGTATTTAAGTTCAAGATTTAAATATAAACATTTCACCTTATTGACCAGCTTAGAATTTTAGAAAATAGTTTTAAGTAGTTTAAAAGTAGTTTTAAATAATTAAAATACTTAAAAATACTTAAAATCTTAAAATAGATTTAAAATAGATAAATTAGTTTAAAATAATTTAAATTGGGTTAAGTAGATTGAAAATAGATTAAAATAGTTTAAGTATTCAAAAATGGTTTATATAACTGAGTAATTTGGAAAACAAAATAAAACGGCTTCAAAACCTATCCATTTCAATTTATAACTTCCCAATTCAAAACAAATTTCAATTTCCATTTTACCGATTTAATTTCGATTTCAATTCAAATCAATGTCAACTTTGACTTCAAATTAATTCAATTTTATATTCACCTTCAATTTATTCAATTTCAATTTATATTGATTTTTAGCTTGATTTTTCAAAATATCAATTTATAACACTTAACAAAATTATCCTTCAATATTCAAATTTAAATCCTAAATACAAATATGATTCAATTTCAAGCTCAATTCAAAATATCATTTTTTGTGTCACTTTTATTTAGTAATATTCAAAGCTCAAATTTAATGTTCAATCTTTAAAACAAATAAATTTCCGAAATTCAATCATATCCAAATTTTAAATCTCAAAGTCTCCACTTGAATTTATTCAACAATTTCTTTTAACCAAAATTTTATTTCAACATTCCAAACTCAATTTTTCGATAAATTCGATTTCTATAAATTGATTTCTATTTATCACTTTTAAATCAAAACATTTAAATAGATTTCAAATCGACGATTTCAAAAATTATTAATTTAGCCAATTCGGTGTCCGTATATAATTTTCTATCATATGGCGAAGTAATTATTTATTTTAATTAAATGTCAAGGATGAATATATATCACTTACATCAATCATGGTGTCATATGTATGCATAACAGGTTATATATAAGCAATAAATATCCAAACATTTAAATATCAGCCAATAGCATCCATCGAAATAAATCATCCAATAGACAATACCATTCATAGCAATTTAATGTTATCAATGTCAGGTAATTTTATCGCAATTCAATTTCAGTTTCAATTTTAACGGTCAATTTAATTTTCAACGGTTAATTCAAATGACAATCTATATGAAAATTAAATTTATCAAACAACGAAAAATAAAATTCATAGCACTTCATAATGTCAAATTTAACTAACATAAAGATATTTAGTACGTTGTGAGCGTTATAAAACACTCACCTTGATTTTTACGATTTTAAATCAAATCGAACGACGTTCGATTTAACCCAAATTTTCTCTAGCTCCAAACGATTCCAATCTAGCTCCATTGTGTAGTGCTCGACAAAACGATTGCAACGCAATTCGTTTCGTCCAGAACGGACCTCGCATGGAAAAGATATGCATTTCTAAACATTTGAACGAATTATAAATAAAATAAACAATAATTTCATTTAGTATAAACCTTCATCTAATATGGGCCGCACGATTCAAAATACGCAGATCAGGGCCGTGCGCGATAATCTCCTCCCCCCCCCTCTTTCACGTACGCGCTCCATTAACCACATGGCCGAACCCATCGTCAAACTAGGGTTAAAATTTTCGAGCCTCCACGACGACTTCGACAACGATCAGAAACTTCCATCCCAAAGCTCATTCCCTCCTCTTCACTCGGCTGCAGTGCCATGGAGCTCGGCCCCCCATTGAGCATGTGAAACGAGGCCGAACTGTAGGCCTTCAAGCTCCTTTTCCCGTTGATCCATAGCTCCAAACACGATCTCCACCGTTGAACTTGTAGAACTCGTTGGCCTCTCCAACATTGCAGTTGATGATTTTGGCTAATTGTTCACGGATTGGAATTAATCGAGAGAAGAAGGAAACTAATTTCTGGCCATTCATTAAAGAAGAGGCGGCCGGCATTGCAACCTAAGGGTTTGAGTTTTGTTTTGAAAAAAAAGAATAATGCAGTGCCTTTATAGAAAAAATAACGAACACTATTCAACCCGACTTTTTTGAACTCCGATTTACGCGTGGTGACTGGAGTCTCTAGGGTTTATCCCGCGCTCCGGACATAATGGGACAGGTTTCGGAGGCTAATTCGAACATCTGTGCGAGTTACGGAAATAAACGATGAAATTTAAATTAAACCGATTTAACGAATTTCTATGCGTTTTGGCTCGCCCCGGACGAACGGTAAATCCGATTGACATGAAATTTGAAAACTTACAATAATATGACATTACGGATCCGATGAAACTAGTTTCGTCGAAATCCGAGACCGTTTGAAAAATGACTATTTTAACTCGCCAAATTAATATTAAAACAATTTCAACGCGTTTCGAGTTGCCACGGTCAAACGACAACTCCGATTGCTACGAAAATTGAAATCCGATAATAACTAACTATTACGGATCCAATGGAACTAGTTTCGTCCAATTCTGAGACTGTTTGAAAATTGGCTATTTTTCAGCCGCTAATTAAATATTAAAATATTCAATTTTCACAAATAAATTTTAAATTCGGTTCTAAAAGTTCTATAACATCACTATAACTCCAATATGATAAAATAAAATTTTACAAATCATTTTTAATCATATTAAACTCGTTATTCAATTTATCCAATAAATTCCAATTTTAAAATCTTATTGACTCTATTAAAATCCAAATATAACTTACATTCACTTTGGAAACCAATTTGAATCATATTAAATCAAATTTCAATTATTCACTCTATTTTCATATATTAAATTTCAATATCAAATTAATCATGTCAAATTCGGAATTTAATTATTCAAACATCTGTAATATTAAATTTAAACAATTTGATTATTCTTAAATCACTATCTTTTGAGATATTCAAAACGAACATAAAATTTAACTTTTGAAACGAATTAAAATTATAGAACGACTATTTCCATTATACGGTTATTCAATTCCCATTATTAAATTATTCAATAAATTCCAAATATTAAATTTAAACAATTTCGTTTATCCAATAATTCATTATCTTTTGAAATATTGAAATTGAACTTATAAGATTCAACTTTTAAAACCAATTCACAATTTAGAACACTATTTTCATTTTATAGTTATTCAATTATTCAATAAGTTTTAAATATTTAATTTAAACAATTTACCTGTTCAATATTCAATATTTGATTTTAAATAGATTTTACTTATCAATCAATTACTCTATTATACCCAATGAATTTCAGCATTTATTATCCTATTCAACTATTTCTTTCAAAGGCATTCACTAAGTAGCATTCATTTTTCATTACTTGGATAATTATTGTTGCAATTCATTCCAGTTATTATTATTCCAAACGAATTACGAAATTTTTTTCTAACATTAAATCACGAAATCTTTTAAATTAGCCATTTTAATTATCGAAAATTTACGGGTCGTTACAGGAACAGAAGTATATAAAGTTAGGGCTGTCGTGGGGGAAAAAGGAGAAAATGGGAAGGCGGACGATTTCAACGGAGAGGAGAAGGGAAGTAGAGGAGGAAGTTAAATGGAGAGGAAAAGGAAGAAAATGGAAGAACAGACGAGTGAAACGGGGAACGTGGGTGGAGTCGGTTGAGTAAATGTCGAAAGTGACACAGCAGTTTGGACGATTTCAACGTAGAGGAGAAGGGAAGTAGAGAAGGAAGGAAAATGGGTAGGAAAAAGGGAAGAAAAAGGAAGAACAGGCGAGTGAAACGGGGAACGTGGGTGGGGTCGGTTGAGTAAATGTCGAAATTGACCCAACAGTTTGTTTGAAGCTGGCGTTTGCAACAGGGGTAAGATGGGGATGGCCAAAAAGGCTTCACTTTGGCCGGTTTGACCGGGGTTTTGCTTTATAGTATAGATATATATATTGGTTTTGCACGACTTTGGTTAATAATCTAAACTATATATACGGTCTATAAATGAAATCTTCGTTCAGGTTTATAGGTCTGCGTATATTTTTGTATGTAGCTGTTGTTATATACTTAAGTTGCATGAGTAAGTGATCTATTGAGTCCATATATGAGTTATACATGTGGTGTATAAGGTATGAGTAAAATCTGATACTGTTGTGTGTGTCTTTCTCTCTATATATATATATATATGTGTGTGTGTGTGTGTGTGTCTATATATATATATATATATATATATATATATATTGATTTAAATTATAATATGTATATATGTTTGATTTCAATGTGTATATATTTAAATTTATGATTTATTTAAAAAGGAATGTGTATTTTAAATTAAATATTGGGTTTAAGCAAATTATTAATATAAAATACATCTCGCCTAAATTTTATATCAAGCTAATTTTATTTGCTATCAGCTCTATCCATCGAATTCGTGCCAATCTACTTTGCTTAGCAATTCATGCTTGGATTCGTAGCTCTTTCCATTTGTCGAATAATCTCTAGCCTCGAAAGGTGAGAAATCAGTCACGATTAATATTCTTATATTATTAAATTTGATTTCAATTGAAACGACATTTGAAATACACCGCTGTTAGTTATTTACACTGTTATATATATATTATTACCTGTATCTATTCACTTGTGACATCTGACACCATTATCTGTTATTTATATTGATGATATATGCCTATTATATTATTATCATATCCGTTATCACTCTACAAGTTCCATGTTAGTATATAATTCACTATGGGTTGAAATGATACATACCCGAACGAACTTTAGAATAGGAGAAAATCATTATAGATTGAAATGATAGACCTAAGCGATTTTCATTGAAATTGAATTTTGGATTGCGGATTGAAATGATATATACCTGTATTTATATTTTGATTTGCGGATTGAAATGATAAATATATGTATCACTTGACCATAGGATAGAAAATTATATACAGACACCGTTGGTCTATATATAAATATTTTAAAAATGATTTCTGTGGTTTTGGAAAGATATATATATGGTTTTACTTGATATTGAAATTATTTTATCTTATAAATAAGTTTTAAATTTAAGTGGATTTAAAATTTATTGAAATTATATTTGATTAAGAATTGTCTTTAAATATATCTATTTGAAACTTAGTGAAAATGGAAATTGAAAGATATGACTATATAACGTGGTTTTGGTTTAAGATGATTTAAAGTATATTTCAAGTTTAAATAAATTGAAAGAAATATTCAGCGGTTTGAAATCTTGGGTTTTATTTAAATGATATTGTATATTAAGTGAATATTTCGAAGCTAAATAATAATAAATGTGATTTGATATATATATATATATATATATGTGAGATTTTCAAATTTAGTTTTGAAATGTTGAATATTTAGAGCTTTGAAATATATTAAAAGTGGAATAGTTTATTTTGTGGTTCAAATAGGTATTTGAATTGATATAATTTGAAATGGTTTATTTAGAAACTGATTTGAATTGAAATTGAGGAATTGAGATTAGATTAAATGTGAATTTTGAAATTCGAGTTGCTTCGGAATTGATTTGTGAGATTTGAGGCAATTGTTTTATTATATAAAGTATTTTAGATTTTTAAATATATGGAATTCTAACTTAAATTAAAGTACTATAAATTCCAAACATTTCCAAGGTATTAGGATTTCGAAGTATTATGATTCCCAAATGATAACATTTTCAAAGTATGGTGATTTCTAAAGTATTATGTCTTGAAAGCGTTATAATTCCAAGTGTTGGTTTCAAAGGAGTTATAACTTTGAAAATGCTATGATTTTGAAAATGAATATATTTGTAATAGAAATGATACCGTATTTATTTAGTTTCGAAATGGAAATGATATCGTATTGATATGGTTTTGAAATGGCAATGATATTTGGTTTTAAAATATATACTATTTTGAAATGGCCACGGTGTTATAATAACGATTGGTTGGCAAAGAGACCGGGATCGGATATGGGCATACTCTCTGTCGATATCGAAAACCACTTTGACAACCGTGTACGCGGTGGAGATTCCAGAATGAAGTAGGATAGTGGCGACATTCTTGAGGTATATTACGTGGACCCGACTCCCGTGAGTTGGCTTAAGGTGGGTAAAACAGGAGCGATCTCGGGCCAAAAGGGGTAGTTTCTCTGGTCGGACACATTTCTTCGATACTATACTCTTACTTGTGGTTGATTTGATGGCCATCCTCCAATTTTTATTTGGAAGTGTGTTCCGAGGTGGGTGTAGTGGCTGCTACGTTACCGCCAGCCCGTGTGTGTAATTGGAATATCTACCTTGGCATTGCCTTGTGTGTCATGTCACCTACCATAGCGAGCCTTACTACGAGTTTGTTTTTTCTCTCGTAGCCCATGGATTATTTAGGATAGTCTTCCGATCTGGAGATATGCTGATACTGGATGGACTATTGGGACTATTATGTGTTGGGGGCTATATGGGTAACCATTCGGCGCTATTTTAAAGTAAGTTAATTTTATTGTAGACATTATTATAACAGTGAAATATTACTACATAGTAAATAGTTTAACGGATCCTTAGAGGATGGTTATCCCAACATCCTTTGAGTTACTTGTATTTCTATTGTTATTTCGCTTGAGTTGGGTTTATTGATATAAGAATGTTAATCCTGACTCGAGTGTTTTGTGTTTTGTTTTACGCTCGGGTCAGACTGAGTGATTCAACATTCAAGTTTCACCTTGGGAGTTGGAGCTTTTCTTCAAGATCAAGCCATCTATGTTTGCTTTCTGTATCCAGTGATTCCAGTGATGTATTCTGATTTGTACCTAATGTATCTTATTACTCTTCTGTTGTATCCTATTAACTATGATGTATCTTATTTTATATGGTAGCTTCATGAACTACTATCTCTTTTAATTCCGCTGCACCATTATATACTCTGTGTCTGTGATCTGTGATTATTTATTTACTATATATTCTGAGATTCGCAAAATTTTAATTACAACGCAGTATTTTGAGCAATTCAAGTCCGACATGTGCGGATGCGAATGGTTGAAAATATCGGATCGTTACATAATATGTATATATATACACACAAACATCAATAAGATTATACTAACCTATTTCAGCCTGGACAGTTGATGTGCACATAAATGTGCATATTTTTACCACCATATTTATTCTACTTAATTTAAATAAATGATCATATTGGGTATTTTAACTTGTTTTAACCAAAATCTATATTAATTCCAAATTATCACATATTCATCTTCATCCAAGGGCAAAATAGTCATGTTTGTGCATAAATTAACTTGAGAAAATTTAATTAGAAATTTCCATAATATTTTGTAGGAATTTGAGTTCAATTATAAGTTGTTTCGTGAAGAAGATATGCATGCAAAAAAAGAACACAAAGGAATGAAGATAGAAATAATTCAAAGTGAAGATCATGGAGGACCCCACCTACCCACCGACCTTAATATACAAATTATAGGCTGATGCACATGCTTATGGAGTTTATGGCTTCATGCACACTTAAATGATGATTAATAGAAGCTAATGATTACTTGGCCTCCACACTTTCTCAAGGGTAGTTTTGTCATTCCTTAAATTATGGATTAGGGTTTCATGACTGTATAAATAACCCATTATGTTCATGTCACCTCTTCTACCCTCTTAACCCTCTTATAGAGGCCATCTCTTCTCTTAATTTAGCTTAACTCTCTTTATTCTTTTTTCGTGGCTACTTAGCCATATATTTTATTTTTATGTAATTTTCTTTTTATTGCAATTTAATACATGCTCTTTCCTTTCAAAAATATAATAAAATCAAAAATAAAAAATATATGAAAAATATAAATTAAAAATAACAATAAAAAATAACAAAAAATTGATTAAAAAATTATAAAAAATATAAAAATTAGGAAAAAAATGTAAAATTAAAAATAAAATAAAGAATAGCAATAAATATTTTTTTGAAAGGAAAGAGCATGTATTAAATTGCAATAAAAAGAAAATTACATAAAAATAAAATAAATGGCGAAACAGCCATGAAAAGAGAACAAAGAGTGCTAAGCTAACCTAAGGAAAGAGATGGCCTCCATAAGAGGGCTTAAGAGGGTAGAAGAGGTTACATGAACATAATGAGTTATTTATACAAGCATGAAACCATAATCCATAATTCAGGGAATGACCAAACTACCCTTGAGAAAGCGTGGAGGCCAAGTAATCATTAGCTTCTACTAATCATCTTTTAAGTGTACATAAAGCCACAAACTTCATGAGCATGTGCATTAGTCTCTAATTTGTACATTAAGGTATGTGGGTAGGTGGGGTCCTCCATGATCTCCACTTTGAATTATTTCCATCTTCATTCCTTTGTGTTCTTTTTGTACATGCATATCTTCTTCATGAAACAACTTGTAATTGAAATCAAATTCCTACAAAATAGTATGGAAATTTCTAATTAAATTTTCTCAAGTTAATGCATAAAAATGACTATTTTGCCCTTGGATGAAGATGAATATGTGACAATTTTGAATTAATATGGATTTTGGTTAAAACAAGTTAAAATACCCAATATGATCATTTATTTAAATTAATTAGAATAAATATGGTGGTAAAAATATGCACATTTATGTGCATATCAACATTTATAAAAGTCTATCCTCACACTTGCGCATAGCACACCAATGAATACAGCGGAAAATATAATCATCTAAGTTAATATGCCTCTGGGCCTCCAACTCATCTTTCGAAGCTCCAAGCAACTAACTAATCTGTAATATGCTCGGTCTGACCCAAGCATTATAATAAAACAACATCGAGTCAGTTTGGAAAACCAGCGTGAGAAAACACACTCAATATGAATTTATTTATTTTCAAAAAAAATCCTATTGAAAAACAAAGGTATCTCGTAAGACCACGCCACACATAAATACGATGGGTTTTTAGCTTACGATAACCGAAACATTTTTATATAAAAATCCTATGATATTATAATAGTTTCTAACTACAAATACTTATTAAAATAGCTGAAATGCTTGCATCTCACATTTCAACATAGTTGGACACAATCAAAGCCGTACGATGCTTATTGGAGAATGGATTTCAAACAATGACTAGGCATTGGGGTACCCATATCACGGTACACGTCTAGAAAATGTACTAAGATCGAAACTATCGATCCCTGCAGCACAAGACTAACCTACCCCATATTGGATAGTACCGAATATGTCATTACCCCGGTTGCTTTGAAACTTTTTTGAGATCTCATGCACAACCAATCCATAAATATGTAGTTGTAAGGTATCTAGTAAGGTGACAACATACCTTAATGTGTGCGACCCACTTAGCCTTGCTGCATCTCCTTTGATTTTCAGTCACTTCCGATTGTTGAGGTTTGAGCCTACGATTACCTTTCAAGAAATTTACACTTAGGATGTTCATTGCCCTCTAATGACAATGTGCCGATAGCATTCATCCATACAAGTTGTTCTGGGTCTGAATAAATTAAATCTCTAAAATCATCATCTTCACTATCTTCACGATATCACAATTCGTAACACTCAAATCGGATCGAAGTGGTTTCGGATAAATAAATCCGCTCCAATAGGTTGGAATATATCAATCCAACTACTAATATATATACTAATATACATAATATAACATCCAACTGATAATAATTTATCAATCCAACCAATCAACCAATAAATAATTATTTTACATTTTAAATTAAATCCAGTAATCCAACTGAGTGAGATTTACTCGCATTTATTTCCAGTTGTCACAGAGACGTTTCGATTCCGACTAATTTAGCTAAAGGCTCCAAATTTCTCCATTCTAATTTCTATACGTAGAATAGGTTATTACGAACGCAACGCAAGAAGTTGGGTCCGAATTCGACCGAGAATGAGCGAGTTATTGCAATTTTAAGAATTTGACTTTATTAAAAACAAATTTTTATTTGCTTAATCTCAATTTAAAGTTCATTCCCCACATGTATATAAGTTGTATTCATATTTCTTGTGCCCTGTTTTTGAAGTCTGCATTTATATCTGTTTATATATTACAGTAATATGTATATGTGTGTGTGTGTAAGTCTTATTATATATGTTTATATATATATATATATATATGTATGTATGTATGTATGTATGTATGTATCTGGCATGTATATTTGATTTAGAAGCTTATATACACTGTTAAATATATATATGGGATATGTATATGTTAGATATATAAAGTTGTATAAATTGTTTGTTTATATTATATACAGGTCTGTTTTGCATGTAAGTTGGATATGCATGTAAGTTGGATATGCATGTGTGTATATATATATGTATGTATGTATGTATGTATGTATGTATGTATGAATGTATATGTAACGATCCCAATTTTTCAGCGTTGAATCTGGGATATTTAAATGGTTTTAAATATAGAAACTGAATTATAAATTGGCTTTGAATATGGAAAACTTAGATTATTTAATCGGAATGTAGGTACAGCAATTTGTTGAATAATATAATTATTCAATTCAATAATTGAAGATTGAGTAAAATGTTTAATCTTGAGTTTCAAGCTTTTTAAAAATATTTTAAAGGCTTGCAAAATTTATATTGATAGTACTGAAGATAGTAAAAGTGTTAAAATTGAATTTGGAAGTGTTTTGTTCAGTTTTGGAAATATATCGTTTAAATTGATATTTAAAAATAGCATTCCGAGGCATAGTCTTGGATTACAACGAAACCAGTTCCATTGGATCCGTAATATTGTATAATTATTAGATTTCAATTTTCGTAATGTTTGGAGTTGTTGTGCTAGCGTACGATATATAAATGCGATAAAATTTGTATCGAAAATTTAATATAATAACTAGGTCCAAAAAGCTATCTTCTTCATACGATCGAATTAAGACTCGGAATCTTTTTCACTACGTTCAAAATAGAGGTATAACATTATGAACGCCTAGCAGCACGCCTCGTTAGGGGTTCGAGATTTTAAGCTGCGAATTCGTGACATTTTTTAAATTTAATAATATATTTTCTTTATTCCATTCACATCAGTTGTATTTTATTTCAAATCAATTAAGCTTTTCTCCTCTAACATGCAACCCACCTTTCCTTTCTCCTTTCCCATCTCCCTCCATCGATTTAACATCAGGCGCAAGAAGGATTTGAAAAATAAATTAAAATAATAGGATTTGATACTACCCTTATAAATCTCGAGTACCCATCTATTTCCTTGTCATGCAAACCAGAGTGAAGTCATCAATTAAAAAAAAGATGCAAAACGAAGAGATCCCTGAACAAAATCAAATCGACTTGAATTCGATTCGATCGAAGAGTAAGGGGAAATTTCACGATTTCAAACAGAGATCGCGTTCGAGGCGAAGCTTCGGTGATGTACGGTTCGGTGAGGAAGCGCGAACGAGCTCGCGTGCGGCAACTTGTACTCGTACGTGCGAGTTTCGTTTGGAGGAAGGGCATACGATTTCGATTCGAACTCGAGGGGGAAAGGAGCGTAGTAGCTCAAAGGAAGGGAGGCTCATCAATATTGGGTTGAGAGGATCCCTCGATTCCAGTGAGGCGTCGGCAGTGTTGCAGTAAGGTGATGGTGCTGCATAGCTAAGGTTAGAGGTGTTTTCTCGATGACTTTGGCTGCGGCGATGGACTGAGGGTCGCGTAGGATGACTCGAAGATCCGATGGCAGATATGCTCTCGCGTGTGGTCAAGGCCGGCATGTTCGTTTAGAGCTCGATGCTTTTGGGTACGTGATCTTTACCTTTTAAAAAAATATGACCGTGGATTTAACTGTGAATTTGTGAATTTATTAAAGCATTTTAGTCTGAAATCAATAATGGAAACATAAAAGGAAAATTTATTGCAGTAAGGTATTTAGTTAATTTTATTTATTATATAGATATACAAGTTACAGGAGAATAAATACACGTATATATTTATGGATAAGTGTTTAAGTTTCCAGTTAGATATATATAAGACAATTATGTTTTAACTTAATATATAGATTTGAAAAGAATTTTAATTCATTAGGATTTAATATATATATATATATATATATATATATATAAAAGATTTTGAAATTATATAGGGATTTCTAAATGTTTGAGGAATTTATAGAAGTAGATTTTTGAAATCTATAATTTATTTTTATTACTAATTTCGAAAAGGAAATCAATAGTTTAATTAAATCATAAGTCAAATAAACTTATTACATGGAATTTGATTATTAAATTAATTCAAATATTAATAAATTTGTATAAATATTTATACAAGGTCAATAATCAAGGAATCAGATCGAAAATGAAGTGGATTTGCAAATTTAAGGGGCAAAGGTGAGTAAATCTCACTCATCTGGATTGCTATTTAAATTTAAATGGTTAAAGTTAAATAATTGGTTGAATGATTGAATTGATTTGATGTGCTATATTATATACATTAGTATATAGTATATATTGGGTGATTGATTTTCCGCATTATATAGCGGATGAGACCCTATGTGCCGCATAATAGCGGGTGATGTTATATTAATCTCATATACCGCGATATTCCACCTCGAAGTGGAATTGATATTTTATTGTGCTAACGTCTGTGGATGCAGGAAAACAGGTTGGAGGGATCCAACTGGATTCCTTAAAATATTTAGATTTGTTAAAATATTTTGTGATATAATTATTTGCTATCCTGTGACGAATTATATTGATAATTGGCAATGTTGGATGCTACAGGTTGATCGAATATATTTGGGTATACTGAGTTACCAAAAATGTAAAAATGGATTTTTGAAAAGAAAATAAAGGAGTGGATTTTTAAGTAAAATAATTTTAGAGTATCTGAATAAATCTAAGAATGAATTGGAATAGAATAAAAGTGATTTTAAATCTTAATTAATAAATTCTGAGTATGGAAAAGGGATTTTAAATAAACAGAGAGAGAATGAATTTAAAACTTAAAGAGATATTATTGGAAGTAATAAAAGAATTTATTTTTAAATTCAAGGTTTGAATTTATTTGAAAGGATAAAAAGAAATTTAGGAAATATGAAATTGGTATTTCCAGTTAAAAAGATTTTAAATCATAATAAAGAAATAAAATCTGAAGTTAATGGATTTTGAAATAAATAGAGTAAGTAAGGGAATTTATTTAAAGGTGAAGTAGATTGGAAATCAATTTGGGAATTAATTTAAGTGTGTAAAACCAGGATTTTTAAAGGAGAATGTGACTATGAAATTTATAAACTGGGTTTATAAAAGTAAAGCAATATATCAATGATATTTGGAAGAAAAAATCCATGGTGGGAATTTATTAAAGGAATGGGTAAATTTGTTTAAAAATAAATAGTGATTTATTTTTAAAAGATGTGAAAGAGAAGCGTATTTTCCTAGATAGCCAAGTACGTTTTCAAAGCAAATTTTAAATATAAGTTAAAGTTTTTATGTTGTTTTGAAAAGCATGTTTTAGAAAAGTTATTATTTCTAAATATTTAAATTCTAAAGTAAGTATTTTCTTTAAATCTATTTATAGCAGTAATTATTTAAAGGTGGTTTGGTATTATGTTTTAAAAGTTAGAAATTCAGTTTTATATTGTACAAAGTAGTTTTTTTAAATATCCTAAAAGTATATAGAGTATTAAAATAATTTTTTATTTAAATGTTTTAAAGGGTATTTTATAATAAGGTGTTTTAAATTACTTCAAAAAAATTCTAAAGCTTTGTACTTGGTGTTTTCAGTGGAAATAAGTATTTGGAAATTTATTTCATGAGAAAAGTGTGGTTTGAAAACTGTTTTCAAAGGGATGGAAAGTGGAAATATATCTTGCGAAGATATTTTGAGGTTAATAAATAATTTGATGAAATTATTTATGTTGGATGGTTGTTTGTGAATGTTATTTGATAGTTAAATAACCGACTATCAATATTGGCCAATGCGCTGATCGTTTCGAAGAGAAAGAGATCGGGATTAATTTCTCGAAAACCACTTCGAACCGGTTTGAACGTTTTCGTGTGGAAAACAAGAGTTTGGATTCGAAGATGGAGCAGTGAAGTGCAAGGGCTAATCGCTACTAATCCTGAGGTGATTCCAAATGGATGTAGTAGGAGTAGTGCCTTCGGTTCCGTTCGAACCCAGGACGGACTTGTATGGATGAATGCTTTCAGAACATCGTGAGGTGGGCGATGAGCATTCTAAATGATATGTTCTAAAAAGGTAACGCTTAGCCTCGAGCCTCATCAATCAGGTATGACTGAAAATCAGGGGTTATGCAGCAAGGCTAGGTGGATAACGCCCATTAGGTTGAGGTCATCCCTGTCTAGATGTCCATTTTTATTCGGCTTAGTGGTGCGGTTGCTGATCCCAACCATGGGGTGATCTTACTTGGGATTATCCAGTAAGGGGTAGTCCTGGTCTTGTGTTGCAGGGGATTGGGAGTAATCCTCTGTACGGTGATCTAGGCCACGTACAATGACAGGTGGTACCCCAGTGCCTAGTCATTAGTTGGAAATCCATTCTCCCTACGTGCCTTTACGGTTTTGTTTGTATACCTGTTAGATGGAATTTAATAAATGTAACAATTTCGGCTATATGAATAAGTATTTGTATATAGACACTATTATAATATCAGAGGGTTTTAATAAAAAGTGTTTTGGCTATCGTAAGGTAAAAATCCATCATGTTTATTTGTGGCGTGGTCTTACGAGATGCTTTTAATTTCAAAGGATTTTGAAACTTTAATAATCAAGTTGAGTGTGGTTTTCACACGTTGGTATTCCAGACTGATGCGGGTGTTATTTAACTATAATGCTCGGATCAGACCGAGTATTATAGACTACAAGAAAGGATGCTGTAGAGCTCAGAAGAGGAGCTGGAGTCTGAGGCGTATCACCGTATTTGTTTATATCCGCTGCTATGATTGTTTGAAATTGTCAGGCTGGTAATTGTAGTTTGTTTGTGATACTCTGATGATGTAATATATAAAACAGATATAGTTTTCATTTTGTGTAAAGATCTGTTATTGACTATTATATTTTATTCCGTCACGATGATTAGATTCTGTTGTTGTTTTCTATTTTCTTCTTCTAAGTCTTCTTCTTTAACCCTCAAGGTTCAGTTTTTCGGGCGTCGAAAAATCGGGTCGTGACATTTTGGTATCAAAGCTGAAAGGTTAGGCGAGAACCTTGGCTCTGTTGGGAACTACTCATTAGACATAGAGTCCGTAGTACTCCAGAATGAGTTTAAGTGTATTAATAGATATGAGCGCGTATTTGTTAGTGGATATAAAAATGGTTTTATATTGTGTTGATTGATTTATTGAGTGGCATATGAACCTTCGTCGGCACAGTCTGGACAACTATATCGAAGGGGTTTCTAAACAGCTGAATAGAACAATTCGACACAATATTGTTTTCGAAAGCGGGAAAATGAGTTAATTTTGCCTAAAAATATATTTTGGTATAAAAGAAATATTTTCTTAAATTGTTATATAACTTGGATGTTTGGATGATAATATTTTAAACGAACAAGATTATAAAAATTGGAATGACTTGTATAATCAAATGGAAATTTGTATGAGCATAAATCATATAGATGGATTATAGTTAAAAATTTATTTAAGTCTAAATTTGAAAATTTAAAACCCTGGAGATTTTGGATGTGTTTTTCGAAGTGTTGGGAAGATAAATAATAGCATTATTATTTTAAATGTATTTCTGAAAGGAAATTGTTTCAAATAAATTTTGGAAAGAGATATAGCATTGAACTCACTTCAGTCACTGGAAAATAACTTCGGTAATGACTGCAGCATCATCGATGTTCATTTTCGAGTTTTTGACTGACGGATTGCTGCCAAATTGATTTGTTCAGAAGAACTGGTTTGGTTTTGAAATTTCAAAGGAAATTTATTGGGAATAAAAAGCAGGATTAGTTTAAAAATTTGAGAAGTATGATTTTGAGATAATTTTAAATTGATTTGAACCTAAAGCCGGGTGTTTGAAATCCTGAATCCTTATTTGAATTGAAAATCCTGATGAGGTAAGTTATAAACTTGTAAAGTTGAGATGATTTTTAAATAAGGAAGAAAAATATGAGCTTTGAATGTTGGAATTAAAATTTAAAGTGGAAAAGTTAATTAAATTTAATTTGGAAAAAATTAAATTGTGAAATTTTAATGGATGATTGGAAGAAATAATTAGTAAATCTTGAATGTGATTGGAATAGGAAAATAAAAATTAAATTTGGATTGAGAAATAAAATTAATTAGGATTAATTTAACCTAAGCAAAGTTAATAATAATGAATTGGATTTGAATTAAGTTGAAATTGAATTGATATGAAATAAATTGAGATGTAGATGATATTAAGTGAAAAAAGTTCTTACTTAATTTAAATTTAAGTGGATTAAGTGGATTAAAGAGAATGGTATGATACTAGATTTAACCGAAGTTAAGTTAAATAAAATTGAATTGAAATAAATTCATATGAGTGATGGATAATATTGAATGGAATAAAATTCTTACTTAAATAAATAAGTGTAAAGTAAGTATTGAATTGGAATAAATAAGCTTTGGAAGCTTATAAAAGAATTGAAAAGCATTGAAATAAAAATATAATCCCTAGTTAAAAGTAAAGTGAAAATGTGATTGACTGTAAATGGATGGAGAAGTATGAATATTAATAAGTGAGTAGCTTATAAACATGTAAAAAGGGAATAAACAAGACGAAATAAAATTGTTGGAATTTTGGAAAATGGAAGAAAATCCAAACTGGAAATATGAAGAAGAAAAAGTGAACTCAGGAAAAATTTAATGAAGTGATTTTTGTAATAAAATCGAATATTGATTTAAAAGTTGGAAGTAAGCTAATTAGCTAAATAAATTATTTGATAGAGTACATTAATAAAATTTTACTCGGTTAAATAAAATGGATTGTAAGTTAATAATGAAGTTTGGAAATAAACTCGAATTATAAATAGAATTCGACTTGGATTGATAATGAATTAAAATAAGTGGAGATGTTGTAAAAATAAAATGGAATTGGGTTATAATAGGAATGATTTGAGTTCCAAATAAAATCCAATTCGAATATAAATGAGTTAAATATGTGCTCGGATATTATTTTTATAAATTGAGAAGGTGAATTAAAATAAAATGGATGGGCTAACTGAATTAAATGGAATTTGATTAGATGAGAATCAAATTAAATAGAAGTGAACTTAAGTTTGAAGTTGGAATAACTGAAGTAGATTAACTTAAGTTAATAATAATTAGAAGCTCGACCTCGAGTACGAATGGAAGTCCATTAAATAAAAGCTTAAGTTGCATTTATTGGGAATGGTTAGTAGCATGCAAGTATGGAATGCGTCGAGCTAAATAAAATGGTTGTGAATGAATTAAAATGAAAGGAATTAAATATAAATTGAGTTGGAATCAATTTAAAATGGTTATAACTTAAGTAATTATTTATTCATATGAACATAATTGAATTGCGTAGAAATAAATTGTCGTTTGACGAAAACAAGATTAAATAAATTTCTAAGAATTGATAGAAGTGAATTAAAATTGATTTTGAAATCAATTTTATTTGATATGAGCTTGTTTGGATTAAAAATAAATTGAATGTAAGAAAATGAATTGTAAACCATTTAAATTGAATGAAGTTGTATACGAATTGGTCGTAAACAACTAAAATTAATGTCGGAACCCTATAAATTGCTTATAAATATTGTTTAACCTTCATTGCTTATAGAAACTCGTATGTTTACTAGTTAAATATGTAAAATGTTGTTAAGTTACATGATTTTGGCACTTACATATTTAAATTGAGTAAGTACAGGTACCGGGGAGCCGTTTGGCTTGATTTGGACACGCTAATTGCTAAAATAATAAGCCGCTTGCTAAAAATGCTAAATAGAGGTACGCCTATGCAATAAAAGATAGGAAATATGAACTGTTTTTGTTTTTCCGACCGTATGGGTCGATGTATATATATTTATATCTCTTGTCAAATTGCAAAAGCTCCTCCGTACAAAAGGGACTCTGCCAAAAAATTTCGAAAATTTTGGGAGTTAGAAAATTTTTGTTAGCCACAAAACGATTTCAAATTTGAAATTGAAATAAGGGATTTTGGAAATGGAAATTGGAACTAATTGTTTAGTTGAAAATTTTGAAAGGAAATGCACAAAATGATTTTAAATGTTGTAATTGGACAATATTGCTAAATAGGATATACAGGTGTGTTAAGGCAAAGGATAAATGGATTTTTGGTTTCAATAGATAAATTGAAATTTGCTCGGCAAAGGTATGCATTTAAATTTCTGTATGAAACTCGATGATTTTCTAGTCTAGCCATTTGGCTTTTGTTTTCTTTTGAAATCTGGGGGCCCGTAGAGGCATTTGTAGTTGTACCGAGCTAGCCGCGCAAAGGAGACGCTGGCGAAATTTTTCGGAAATTTAGAGAGTTAGAAAATTTTTGAGAAATTTTTGATAATTTAAATGGATTTAAATTTAAATATTAATAAGTGGAGTAAATAATGTTATTGGAAACTATGGAAGGTTTTGGAAAGTTGGTGGAAGTAATAGTGGGTCTTTAATAAAAGATATGTTATGGCAAGTTGATAAAACTGTTTGGTTTTGGAAAATAGTAATGGGTATTGGATCATTCTTCTTAACTAGCAATTTCGGGGACGAAATTCTTTAAAGGGGGAGGAATGTAACGACCCAGATTTTTCAGCTTTGAATGTGGGATATTTAAATGGTTTTAAATATAGAAACTAAATTATAAATTGGTTTTGAATATGGAAAACTTGGATTATTTATTCAGAATGCAGATACAACAATTTGTTGAATAATATAATTATTCAGTTCAATAATTGAAGATTGAGTAAAATATTTAATCTTGAGTTTCAAGCTTGTTAAAAATATTTTAAAGGCTTGTTAAATTTATATTGACGGTAGTGAAGAGAGTAAAAGTGTTAAAATTGAATTTGTAAGTGTTTTGTTAAGTTTTGGAAATCGTTTAAATTGATATTTAAAAATAGCCTTCTGAGGCATAGTCTCGGATTACGACGAAACCAGTTCCATTGGATCCGTAATATTGTATTATTATCGGATTTCAATTTTCGTAATGTTTGGAGTTGTTGTGTGAGCGTACGATATATAAACGCGCTGAAATTTATATCGAAAATTTAATATAATAACTAGGTCCAAAATCCTATCTTCTCCATACGATCGAATTAGCACTCGGAACCTTTTCCATTGCGTTCGAAATAGGGGTATAATATCATGAACGCCTAGCAGCACGCCTCGTTAGGGGTTCGAGATTTTAAGCTGCGAATTCGTGACATTTTCAAAATTTAATAATATATTTTCTTTATTCCGTTGACATCAGCTGTATTTTTTTTCAAATCAATTTTGCTTTTCTCCTCTAACACGCAACCCACCTTTCCTTTCTCCTTTCCCATCTCCCTCCATCGATTTAACATCAGCCGAAAGAAGGATTTGAAAAATAAATTAAAATAATAGGATTCGATACTACCCTTATAAATCTCGAGTGCCCATCTATTTCCTTCTCATGCAAACCAGAGTGAAGTCATCAATTAAATAAAAGATGTGAAACGAAGAGATCCCAGATCAAAATCAAATCGACTTGAACTCGATTCGATCGAAGAGTAATGGGAAATTTCGCGATTTCAAACCGAGATCGCGCTCGAGGCGAAGTTTCGGTGATGTAGGGTTCAGTGAGGAAGCGCAAATGAGCTCGAGCGCGGCAACTTGTACTCGTATGTGCGAGTTTCGTCTGGAGGAAGGGATACGAGTTCGATTCGAACTCGAGGGGCAAAGGAGCGCGGTCGCTCAAAGGGAGGGAGGCTCATCAATTTTGGGTTGAGAGGATCCCTCGATTCTAGTGAGGCGTCGGCAGTGTTGCAGTAAGGTGTTGGCGCTACACAGCTAGTGTTAGAGGTGTGTTTTTCGATGACTTTGGCTGCTGTGATGGACTGAGGGTCGCGTGGGATGACTCGGAGATCTGATGGCAGATGTGCTCTCGCATGTGGTCAAGGCCGACATCTTCGTTTGGAGCTCGATGCTTTTGGGTACGTGATCTGTACCTTTTAAAAAAAATGATGAAATGATAATAATGGAATCTGTGGATTTAATTGTGAATTTGGGAATTTATTAAACCATTTTAGTCTGAAATCAATAATGGAAACATAAAAGGAAAATTTATTGCAATAAGTTAATTAGTTAATTTTATTTATTATATAGATATACACGTTATAGGAGAATAAATACACATATATATATTTATGGATAAGTGTTTAAGTTTCCAGTTAGATATATAAAATAATTTTGTTTTAACTTAATATATAGATCTGAAAAGAATTTTAATTCATTTGGATTTAATATATATATATATATATATATATATATATATATATATATATATATATAATTTTGAAATCATATAGGGATTTCTAAATGTTTGAGGAATTCATAGAAGTGGATTTTTGAAATATATAATTTATTTTTATTAGTAGTTTCGAAAAGGAAATTAATAGTTTAATTAAATCATTAGTCAACTAAACTTATTACATGGAAATTGATTATTAAATTAATTCAAATATTAATAAATTTGTATAAATGTTTATGCAAGGTCAATAATCGTGGAATCAGATCGTGAATGAAGTGGATTTGCAAATTTAAGGGGCAAAGGTGAGTTAATCTCACCCATCTAGATTGCTATTTAAATTTAAATGGTTAAATTTAAATAATTGGTTGAATGATTGAATTGATTTTATGTGCTATATTATATATAGTAGTATATAATATATATTGGGTGATTGATTTCCCGCATTATATAGCGGATGAGACCCTATGCGCCGCATAATAGCGGGTGATATTATATTAATCCCATATACCGCGACATTCCACCTCGAAGTGGAATTGGTATTTTATTATGCTAACGTCTGTGGATGCAGGAAAACAGGTTGGAGGGATCCAACTGGATTCCTCAAAATATTTAGATTTGTTAAAATATTCTGTGATATAATTATTTGCTATCCTGTGACGAATTATATTGATAATTGGAAATGTGGATGCTACATGTTGATTGAATATATTTGGGTATACTGAGTTACCAAAAATATAAAAATGGATTTTTGAGAAGAAAATAAAGGAGTGGATTTTTAAGTAAAATAATTTTAGAGTATCTGAATAAATCTAAGAATGAATTGGAATAGAATAAAAGTGATTTTAAATCTAAATTAATAAATTTCGAGTATGGAAAAGGGATTTTGAATAAACAGAGAGAGAATGAATTTTAAACTTAAAGAGATATTATTGGAAGTAATAAAAGAATTTATTTTTAAATTCAAGGTTTGAATTTATTTGAAAGGATAAAAATAAATTTTGGAAATATGAAATTGGTATTTCCAGTTAAAAAGATTTTAAATCATAATAAAGAAATAAAATCTGAAGTTAATGGATTTTGAAATAAATGGAGTAAGTAAGGGAATTCATTTAAAGGTGAAGTAAATTGGAAATCAATTTGGAAATTGATTTATGTGTGTAAAACCAGGATTTTTAAAGGAGAATATGACTATGAAATTTAAAAACTGGTTTTATAAAAGTAAAGCAGTATATCATTGGATATTTGGAAGAATAAATTCACGATGAGAATTTATCAAAGGAATGGGTAAAATTTGTTAAAAAATAAATAGAGATTTATTTTTTAAAGATGTGAAAGAGAAGCGTATTTCCCTAGATAGTCAAGTAAATTTTCAAAGCAAATTTTAAATATAAGTTAAAGTTTTATTGTTGTTTTAAAAAGCATGTTTTAGAAAACTTATTATTTCTAAATATTTAAATTCTAAAGTAAGTATTTTCTTTAAACCTATTTATAGTAGTAATTATTCAAAGGTGGTTTGGTATTTTGTTTTGAAAGTTAGAAATTCAGTTTTATATTGTACAAAGTAGTTTTATTTTAGATATTCTAAAAGTATATATTTTGAATAAGTATTAAAGTAATTTTTAATTTAAATGTTTTAAAGGGTATTTTATAATAAGGTGTTTTAAATTATTTTAAAAAAATCTAAAGCTTTGTACTTGGTGTTTTCAGTGGAAATAAATATTTGGAAATTTATTTCATGAGAAAAGTGTGGTTTAAAAACTGTTTTCAAAGGGATGGAAAGTGGAAATATATCTTGCGAAGATATTTTGAGGTTAATAAATAATTTGGTGAAATTATTTATGTTGGATAGTTGTTTGTGAATGTTACTTGATATTTAAATAACCGACTATCAATATTGGCCAATGCGCTGATCGTTTCGAAGAGACCGGGATCGGGATTAATTTCTCGAAAACCACTTCGATCCGGTTTAAACATTTTCGTGTGGTAGACAAGAGTTTGGATTCGAAGATGGAGCAGTGAAGTGCAAGGGCTAGCTGCTACTAATCCTGAGGTGATTCCAAATGGATGTAGTAGGAGTAGTGCCTTCGGTTCCATTCGAACTCGGGACGGACTTGGATGGATGAATGCTTCAGAACATCGTCAGGTGGTACTCCAGTGCCTAGTCATTAGTTGGAAATCCATTAAACTGTTTACGTGGTGGAACTTATGTTTTCATAGTTATGAATTTCAAAGTATTACGTTTTGAAAGTGTTATAATTTCTAGTGTTTGGTTTCGAAAATGTTATAACTTTGAAAGTGCTATGATTTTGGAAATAATATCGTATTTGGTTTTGAAATGGAAATTACATCGTATTAATATGTTTTTTTGAATTGGTAATGATATTTTGGTTTTGAAGTATAAACTATTTGGAAATGACCGCGGTGTTATAATAACGTCTGGTTGTTAAAGAGACCGGGATCGGAAATTGTTATACTCTCTGCCAACTCCAAAAACCACTTTAACAACCGTGTACGCGGTGGAGATTCCAGAATGAAGTAGGATGGTGGTGACGTCCTATTAAGGTATACATGTGGACCCGACTCCCGTGAGTTGGCATAAGGTGGCTAAAATAGGAGCAATTGATGGGCTAATGAGGTAGCTCCTCTGATCGAACACACTCTTTCAATACCATTATATTACTTTGTAATTGATTGGGTGCATTTTTGATTTTTTTGGGAGTGTGGCTCGAGGTGGGCGATAGTGGCTGCTATGCGTTACCACCGGTCCGGAAGTGTAATTGGTATATCTATCGTGGCATTGCCTAGTTGTGCCATGTCACCTACCATAGGTCGCTTTACTATGAGTTTGATTTGTGTCGTACCTATGGAGTATCCTTTGGAAGCCTCCCGATCTGGAGGTACTATGGTATTGTATAGACAATGGGCACTATATATGTGTCAAGGTGGAAAATGTAAAGCCTTAACGCTATTTTTAAGTAAGCTTATTTTACTTTAGACATTATTATAACAGCGTATATTATTACATAATAGATAGTTTAACGGATCCTTAGAGGATGGTTATCCCAAACATCCTTTGAGTTACATGTATTTCAGTTGTTATTTCTCTTGAGTTGGATTTATTGACAAAAGAATGTTAATCATGACTTGAGTGTTTTGTGTTTTGCTTTACGCTCGGGTCAGACTGAGTGGTTCATCTTTTTAGACTCACCTTTGGAGCTGGAGCTTCGCTTAGAGATCCAGCTATCTATCTAGCTTTCAGATATTCAGTTGATTCTAGTGATGTATTCTAATCTTGTATTTTGACTATTGTATTCGATACTTTTGTTGTATCTTATTTAACTTTGTTATATATAGTAGCTTCATGGCCTGCTATTCTCTTATTTCCGCTGCATTATTGTTATATGACTCTATGTCTGTGATTTTGTGATTTATTTGTTTATTGTAAATGCCGAGTTTTGCCAAATATAAATTAATAATCTGGTATTTTGAGCAATTCAAATCCGGCATGTGTGGATGCGAATGGTTGAAAATATCGGGATGTTATAATAACAATAAAATACACTGGTTATCTTATTTTGCAAAATTTCAAAAATACCAATGTTTGCAAATAATACGTCAAACGATAATTTAAATATTTTCTAAATTAAAAATTATGGAAAAATCCTATAAATTCATTTAAAAATACGTCATCAAAAATCAAGTTGTTTTATTAAAATTAATTTTATTATTATTTATTAAATTTGAATCAAACTTGAATATTTAAATAAATTAAACATTCTCATTCAAAACATTAAAAAATTTGGGTTGTTACAGTATACATAACTCATACTCGTATCTATATGTTGATATGACTCGTATTGTACTTGGTTGGATTTTTAATAGTTGTATGTGTATATATATATATATATGTTTTATGAATGAATAATTAAGTGTACTTCACATGTTGAAATGAGAGAGTGCGTGTTATATTACCCGTCCTTTGGAATTATAAGGGAAACATTTTTAAAGGGGGAGAATGTAACACCACATAAAATTTGGACAATTATATAAATATTTATTGAAGGGAAAAATGGTAATTTTACAAAAAGGTAAAGCTGGAATTTTTTTTAAATGAACGAATTTAGCAATGAAACTTATAACATTGCGTAGAAGATATTTTTCTGATCAACATTCACTATAAGAACATTTAAACCGAATAAATGTATTAGAAGATATGATAAAAATAGTAATTGGACTGGGAAATGGACTGAGTATGGTCTAAATCCTATTTGTACCAAAAGGGGTACTAATAAGCTTCCTAATTCAGCAAGAAAAAAGAACCTATAGTTATCCATTTCCTTTTCTACTTCTCAAATGAAAACAAACCTAAAATCAAACCGTAGACTCATAAATCTAAGAGCAAATGTCCATCAGTTTCAATACGTCTTGATACTAAAAGGATCGGAATGAGGAGTATGAGTTACTATACCAAAGCGATATGCAAGGATGGGAGGCTAGGGAAATGTCTAAACAACGAAGGATGAATAGTTTCTAATAATGTTGGGTTATCTTAGAGAACTAGTTGAGTGGGGGTTTATTTACTTTATTATATGATCTCACATTTTCTTTTTACCATTTTCTATAGCCTATAATAAATTAATGAGCAAAATCGATATATATGCTTAATTTAAAATATTGATACTAAGACTAATATTAGAAATGATAGTTAGCCACTAATGATGAATTGTAGTAATGAGTTATGGAATTAGGAAGAAGATTTATTGGAAAATATCAATGAATGAAGTATAAGTTAAAAAACCCCATATCTGTAGTTAGTGATGGCATGTGAATTTGAGGGTAAGCTATAAAATTGATAGTGAAACTCCAAGGATGTAAGTTAAACACGGTGATAGAATAGGTATAGATTCAGAGGAGAAGATGAGAATATAACATTATTAAGGTAATTAATAAGAATAAAGATTAGTTTGGTTAAAGGTGATATAATAAACTTGGTGAAATGGTCATATAAATATTGTATTGCATCAAAATAATATATAAAAGAGTGTATGCATAGTTAAAACTAAGATTAACAAGACACTGAACAAAAACTTAAGAAAGTGCTGAAAACTCGAATTTAACAATGGGTTAAACGTTTGAATCAAAGATTCAGACATTTGACATTTAATAGAGAAAACCCATATAATACACTTCGATTTTCGTCCAATTCAAACGTCTGAAAATAAGGTTCAAACGTTTGATATGCTGATTCAAATGACCGAGCAAAAGGGTCAGACATTTGAAATGATGATGAAAATTCCCATCAGGTAATCAGACATTTGGGCATCTAAGTCAGATGTCTGAGTTGTGTTCAAAATTTTGAAGATGCTAGCTAGATATTGAAAAGTCTATACTAGATGCAGGTTGAACCTAAATGTGTGAGGCCTTTATAAATGGTTTAAGGCACTTTAAATGGAACATATGACAATGCTTATATGTTCTATGATGTATGTAAGTGTACTATGATACTCATAGACGATGAGTTTGATGAAAACGTGTATTGATACAAGTTAGTTGATGATAAAGGTTTGTTTGACACCAATAGAGTTGATTACTATATATGGCTAGGTCTTCTCGTATACAACATTGAGAACGAAGAATATAGATACGTCCATCTAGTTAGTACAGTGACTGCACCTGGAACTTAGATTCAATGGTTCGAATTTAGTAGAGCCAAGTTACGACTTATGGCTGATCCTTCTTATAGAGTACATAGTAGGCTAAATAAAGATATTAGAGTTCGTTAAATATTTGTAAGCATATAAGTCTAGAGGTGTTGTCAGCCTTTATCGTCTTCTTATTGAGCGATAGTGGGATGTTATTGGCCTTTGTCATCATCCCAATGTTATATGATGATTTTATTTATCTTGTACGGTGGTGGAAAGGATACCATTGAAATTCTATGAATGCTAAATTGGAAAAGATAAGTAACTCTAAAATTAGTATATATAGCATTTGTCCATAATGATGTTTTATTAGCATGTTGTTATCGTATACTTAGAGATATTTTCTCACTCATCAAGCATATCTCTTACCTACTCTATATTTCATTTTTTACCTATCAATGATAGATTGACCTGGTTTTAGGGAGTGCTTAAGGCGAATAGATGATAATAGAGCATTAATGGAGCCATTTTGTTTATATTGCTTTATCTAGCTGTCTTTAATTTACTTCATGTATTTATGTTGAACTTCATGTTATGAAAGACATAGATAAAGATAAAGAGGTGATGAAGAAGAAGATAAAGATGAGGGAGATAAAGATAGCGACACTGGCGAGGATCAATCTTTCAAGGAAACATCCCTTGAAGGCGCTCTGGTGGTCTCACCTCCGAATCTGAGACACTTGGTCATCAAATCCTCCCGGCACGCACCCAAGCCTAGCCTAGTAACCATTGAAGTACCCACTTCTCTAGAAGGTGCAAATGACAACATTTTCACCTCTCTAAGTGAAATTGGTAACCTCTTGGACTACCGCTTTAGAGGGCTAAGCTTCGACAATATCCTGAACTCCAACCCATATGATTTCAGCTTCTCGAAGACATCCCCCGACTGATAGAGGGTGAAGAAACTTCTTCACCCGAACCCCTCAGGCACAGTCCATAGGCTTCTTAAGGCATGCCAACACTATATACCCTTTAAAGATTATAAGCAAATATTCTCCATACTTGTTCTTATTCCAAAGGTTCAATTTTGATATAGTTTATCTTCCTTTGTAGGTACAATGGGGAAACATAACCATATGGAGAGCCTATAGGAGTAGTTCCATTTAGAGACTTCAGGAATCTCTTATCCTTCTTTTGGATCCTATCACGAGTCTAACAATAAAAGGAAATGAAAAAAGAAAGGGAAGTGCGTGAAGCTTATGAGAAGCTATGCCCATTAAGTGCAAAGGGAGTCATACGACGATCTCGAATGCGAGTATGACACCCACAGCCAACAACAACCAAATTCCCTCAGTTCTCAACATCATCAATCATCCCATTTGGATTTTCCTTCTTCTACCCATCCTCTCAAAAAATGTAATGACCTGAAATTTTAGTGATTTGGAATTGGAATATTTAAATCAATTTTAAATATTGAAAGGTTAACTTTATAAATTAAATAACACGAAATTCAAAAACAGCTATTTATTTGACAAATTTAATTGTTGAATTTAATAATTAAAAATCATTTAAATAAATTAAATCTTGGATTTTATTTGGATAAAAATGATTTAAGGGATTATTAAATTTCTATTAATAATATAAAGGTAATAAATGGTGGAGTGTAGCGCGTGTGCACATGTACGTGCACGGTGGAGGAGGCGGTATCTTGAACTTTGTTTTATACCATATGCAGACCAACATATTATTAATGTAAACTAATATACTAATATATATGTGAACAGCTTATGCTACTTTACAAATTTCATACGTAGATAAACATATGTATGAATTATATATAAATGTAAGGTATACGTAAATAACCATAATACATAACTATATATATAAACTTATACCAATCAAAACAAGCTGTACATATAATATATAAGTCCTACATACAATTTTTATACTTAAAACATAAGTAAAATAACAGTATGCATATCAATATACATATACTTACATATATAGAGCAGATCATTTTAAAAACTTGTATACTTTTTATATATATAAAATAATAATCAAACAGAATATATAATTAAAAATATTAACAAAACTTGCATATATAGAGTATTAAAATATATTTTACAACTCATTTCGCAAACATATTATAATTGTTGTCAGAATATAACATACATATAAAATATATGTACCTTGTATAAAAAAAAAAATTGAAGAAGGAGGAAAATGATTCTCGGCTAAGGCTAGAAGATGGTGATGCGATGACTGAGCTACGCCAGGTGGTGGGATGGAATCCGAGTGCAGGGGAGAAGGCGGAGCATGCGGAGGCCGATGGTTGCTTGTAGAAACATGTAGGATGAAAGAGAAGAGGTGGAAGAGAAGAGCAGATGCGGCAAAGGATTGGAAGTTGCGCTAGGTGATGGTCGATCAAAACGAGAAGGGAAAAAACGGGCGAAGAAGATGAAAGCTCCATTTAGTTTATATTTTTATAAATTTCTCAAATGAAAGTAACCGAACCAATAATAAATGAATTACCATAGGATAAAAAAAGTCAGTGCACAAAAGTTCAGAAACAATAAAAGAAAACGCTGTTTGTTTTGAAACGGCAGATAACCAATGGACAAAGAAAAGGCTAAACGACACAACGCGGCACCGATACGGCTGATTGGTTTACAAATTTTTGTCGCGTCTCGTACTCCAAAACATATGAATGAATATACAATGGAGATCAGCATGATGCGATGATCAAACGGTATAAAGATATCTGCGGTACGATCATCCTATCAAAAGTCAATAATCGGTACCGAAAATGCTGTTAAATTGCCTGAAATAAGATAAACGGAGCAATAGAAGTCCAAATTTGGAGAAACGAAATATGACGTCTCACTCAGAAGAAGATTTGCAAATTTTCTATAGAAAAATATTCAAGTTTGGAAAACAATTTATTATCATCATCTTTAACTAATTTAAATTGAAATAGAGTTACACAAGAAAAATAAACTTCAATATTATCATATGAAAATTTACCATTTGCTATGTTTAAACATATGTAATTCAAATATCAAATTTTTTGTTCAATATTTTGTTATTTAAAATTTCACAAATATTCAATAAATTAATAAATACACGACTAAAAATTTACCGGTCGTTACATTCTCTCTCACTCAAAATTTTCGTCCACGAAAAGAAACGAGGTAGGAGAGTAGAACAACCAAAAGAAAAATAGATTGAAAACCAAAATAAACAATTAATTTAAACTATATAAACTTCAATTTAAATAAATTAATAATTAACAATTTGGTTTAATCCATTTGATCTCACTTAAGTTAAATCAATCTTAACTACTTCTAAGTTCATTATCTTATTACCCAACTAAAATCAAAATTTGAATAATCATTGATTTTAATCACATTTATTCAACAAATTTAATTCTTCTTTATTCCAAATTATTTTTAAATTTATTCCACTTAATATATTTAACCACGTATATTAAGTACATTTACACTTATTATAACTACTCCAATTTATTTATAAATTCCTTTAACATCATTTTATACTGTACATTATTTAGTTACATAGTTAACTTTTGAATAGTTAAGGTAAGTTATATTGGAATGCAATAGAGTATTATACAAGTAAAAAAAATTCCAATTCAATTATTCAAGCTCAAATATATATTCAAATTTTTTTTCATTTTATAATTGAAATTATCCTCAACACAAAATTTAAGAATTAAATTTCTGATTCACTTCAAACAATTTATATGTATATATATCAAATCAAATTTAAAATCTTATATCAATATATATTATAAATCAAGTCATACTTGAGGAATTCAAGGCAATTTCATTTTTCAAAATAAAGTTTAGCAAATCCACAGAATGATCTCTCCACTTCGAAACTCGAAAATGAATATCGATGATACGGCCGCCATAAGCGAAATTATTTTCCAGCGACAAATAAGAGAGCACCGACTTAAACATTTTAAAATTCTTTGGAAACGAATTTCTATTCGAAAATAATTAAAATAATATACCTTTCAAAACTTTAAAACCAAAGTTTGAAATCACCGAAAATTAAATTCTCAAATTCTCTATTAAATTAATTTCAAATTCTAAATCAATTTGTAAGCTATGTTCTATAATTTGCATTTATTTACTTATTGGAAAAATCAAAATTTTGCAAAACAATGAATGAAAATCAAATATTATCATTTCAAATAATCAGTTTATTAACAATTTAATTTCAGAAAATTCATACTTATATATAATATAATCATACGAAATTTATTAAATTTACTAATTAGAATACAATATTGTGTCAGTTTGCTCTATTCAACTGTTTTGGAAATCCTATTGATAGTGTTGATCAGACGAATCGATCGAAAATCCAAATCAACATCAACAACTCAAACAACACAATATATATATAAAAAAATAATTTACAAATACACTTCCTTGCTCGACGATACAGAAATGGATTTTCAAAGCAAGCATAGAGATTCAAATTTGATGGGCTCAAATCAAGGAGAATTCTAGTTCTAAGATAAGTTCGAAACAAAAGATAAGATGATTAAGTAACAGGATGGGGAGATGGATAAGCTTATATAAATCACGGACAACTTTTGCTGGGTCAACCGTGACTTCAAGAACTAGTTCGATGCAGAATTTTGAAGCAAATCGACATTCGATCTCAAGAATAGAAGTCGGCATAACAAAAAATATTAGCATCTAAACCGAGGATATATAAATCTCTGGTGAATCGATGCTATTCTAAAGGAGTTTCACCCCCTTACAAATCATATCGTAGAGCTATGAGATGCTCCAGAATTCAGAAGAATACGAATAGTGAGGGACAAGAATGGATTTTGAAACCGAGGGAAGGTTCCAAAATTCAAAGGAAATTAAAATCTAACAGGAAAGAATTCAACCTCGAACGAAAGTGATTCCGTAATTAAATTTATCATACATGCTAAGTTTGCTTAGAGCCAAAGCTCTGATACCACATTTAACGTCCCGATATTTTCAACCATTCGCATCCACACATGCCAGATTTGAATTGCTCAAAATACCATATTGTTAATATATATTTGGAAAAAATTACCATATACAGTAAATAAATAAATCACGGACATAGAGTAATATAAAAATAACGCAGTGGAAACAAGAGAATAGCAGTTCATGAAGCTACTACATATAACAGAGTTAAATAAGATACAACAGAAGTCTCGAATACAATAGTCAAAATACAAGATCATAAAACATCACTAGAATCAACTGAATATCTAAAAGCTAGATAGATAGCTGTATCTCCAAGCGAAGCTCCAACTCCAAAGGTGAGTCTCAAAAGCTGAAGCACTCAGTTTGACCCGAGCATAAAGCAAAACACAAAAGAATCGAGTCAGGGTTAACATTCTTAAATCAATAAATCCAACTCAAGGGAAATAACAACTAAATACAAGTAACTCAAAGGATGTTTAGGATAACCATCCTCTAAGGATCTGTTAAACTATCTACTATGTAATAATATACGCTATTATAATAATGTCTAAAGTAAAATAAACTTACTTAAAAATACGGTTAAGGCTTTACATTTTCCACCTTAACACATATATAGTGCCCATAATCTATACAATACCGTAGTACCTCCAGATCGGGAGGCTACCAGAGGATACTCCATAAGTATGACACAAATCAAACTCGTAGTAAAGCATGCTATGGTAGGTGACATGGCATAACTAGGCAATGCCAGATTAGATATACCAATTACACTTTCGGACCAGTGGTAACACGTAGCAGCCACTATCGCCTACCTCGAGACATGCTCCTAAAAAAATCGAAGGTACAGCCAATCAATCACAAAGTAATAGAATGGTATCGAAGGAGTGTGTCCGATCGGAGGAGCTACCTCATTAGCCCATCAATTGCTCCTGTTTTAGTCACATTGTGCCAACTCACGGGAGTCGGGTCCACGTATTTACCTCAATAGGACGTCGCCACCATCCTACTTCATTCTGGAATCTCCACCGCGTACACGGTTGTTAAAGTGGTTTTTGGAGTTGGTAGAGAGTATGACAACTTCCGATCCCAGTCTCTTTAATAACCAAACGTTATTATAACACCACGGTCATTTCAAAATAGTTTATACTTCAAAACAAAAATATCATTAAACCATATCAATACGATATTATTTCCAAAATCATAGCATTTTCAAAGTTATAACATTTTCGAAACCAAACACTAGAAATTATAACACTTTTAAAACGTAATACTTTGAAATTCATAACTTTGAAAACATAACTTCCACTATGTAAACAGTTTAAATATTAAAATAGTATATATAATAAAATAGTTTATAAAGTAAAATAATTTATATAAAAGAATTATAAGTTAAAATAGTTTATATAAAAATGGTTTGTATCAAAATGATTTATATTAAAAT
Source organism: Allium cepa (assembly GCA_030765085.1). NCBI lineage: Eukaryota > Viridiplantae > Streptophyta > Magnoliopsida > Asparagales > Amaryllidaceae > Allium > Allium cepa. The sequence continues at coordinate 187,547,016 of CM060930.1, read as the reverse complement.
AATTTATAAAATAAAATACATGAATAGTTTTTAAATATAATTTAAAAATACTCATATAATAAAATATCTTCCTTAAATTTCACAAATCAATTCCAGATCAACTCGAATTCCAAAATTCAAATTTAAATCAAATATTAAATCATCAATTTCAATATCAATTCAATTAACCTATTTCAAATTATATCGATTTCAAATACTGATTTGAACCACAATAAAACATTTCAATTTCAATATATTTCAAAGCTTTAAATATTCAAACATTTCAAAAGTAAATTTGAAAATTTCGTATATATCTAAATTTAACTTCATTATTACTTTTAAAATATCCACTTAATAAATCCAATATCGCTTAAATAAATCTCGAATAATCTAAACTAAATATTCCCTTCAATTTAATCAAACTTGGAATATTCATTTTAAATCACCTTAACCAAAGTCAAGTTATAAAAACCATATCCTTTGAAATCTCAAATTCAATAAGTTCCAAATCAATTTTAATTGAATATAATTCTTAATTAAATACAAATTCAAACCAATTTCAAATCTATCTTCCGTGCCTTAATTTATTAAAATCGTTATAAACTCTATATTAATATATAATTTAAATACTTAACCATAATTATATTTAATAAAATCAAACTATATTATTAGCTTATTTTATATTAAAACAAATTTATATAATATCAGAAATAAATATTTATATAAAACTATTTTTTCCCAAAACCATAGAATCATTTCAATATATATATATATATATATATATATATATATAAACCACGGTGTCTATATATAATTTTCTATCCTATGGTCAAGTGATACGGATATTTATCATTTCAATAAGCAATTTAAATATATACGGGTACATATCATTTCAATCCGCAATCTCAAATTCAATTCAATGAAAATTGCTTGGGTTTATCATTTCAACCCATAACGATTTTCTCTTATTCTATAGATCATTCGGGTATGTATCATTTTAACCCATAGTGAATCCTATACTAACAGGGAAATTCTAGAGTGATTACATATATAATAAAAATGTAACAGGCATATATCATCAATATAAATAAGAGATAATGGTGTCAGATGTCACAGGTGAACAGATACATGTAATAACATATATATAATAGTGTAAATAACTAATAGCAGCATATGTCAATTATCGTTTCAATTGAAATCAAATTTAATAAATATAAAATGTTAATCGTGAGTGATTGCTCACCTTTCAAGGCTAGAGAAACTCAATACAGAAATGAGCTAATCCAGAGCAAAGTGAGTTGGGCACGAATTCGATGAAGAAACAGGCACGACGGACCAAAAGTTGATAAAAATGGGAATCGATGAGAACCAATCAGAATCATTTTTGATACAAACTGAAAATATATATATTATTATATTATTTATTTATTCTATATTTCAATTCAAGAGAAATATCAAAATAATATAACTTTCAAATCATTAAAATCAAACTTATATATATATATATATTTTAGTTTAAATTCTATATACATTTCAACATTGAAATAAATATATGTGTACTTATATACTTATCATAAAAAACAGTATATATATATATATCGAAACAAGCAAAGAACAAATGGATTATTTAAAAACTTATGTATACTATATATATATATATATATATATATATATGTAAACCACTACATGCATATCCAACTTACATGTAAAACAGACCTGTATATAATATAAACAAATAATTTATACAACTTTATATATCTAACATATACATATCCCAGATATATATTTAACATTGTATATAAGCTACTAAATCAAATATACATTCAAGACACGTACATATATATACAAACATATAAACATATATAATAAGACCTACATATATATACACACACACACATATATATACACACATACTACTGTAATATATAAACAAATATAAAAGCAGACTTTAAAAACAGAGCATAAGAAATATGAATACAACTTATATACTGTATGTGTACAAAAGAAATTTATACCATATGAAGACCAACATATTATTAATGTAAACTAATATACTAATATATATGTGAACAGCTTATACAACTTTACAAATTCCATACCTAGATAAACTTATGTATAAATTATATGTAAATGTAAGGTATACCTAAATAACCATAATACATAACAATATATAAACTTATACCAATCGAAACAAGCAATATACATGTAATAAATAACTCCTACATACAATTTTTATACTTAAAACATACGTTAAATAACAGTTTGCATATCAATAAATATATACTGACATATATAGGGAAGATCGTTTTAAAAACTTGTATACTTTGTATATATATAAAATAATAATCAAACAGAATATATAATTAAAAATATTAAAAAAACTTGCATATATAGAGTACTAAAATATAGTTTACAACTCACTTTGCAAATGTATGATAATTGTTGTCAAAATATAGCATACATATAAAATATATGTACCTTGTATATAAAACAAATTGAAGAAGCTATTGAAAGAAGGAGGAAAATGATGCTCGGCTAAGGCTAGAAGATGGTGACGTGATTACTGAGCTGCGCCAGGTGGTGGGATGGAATTCGAGTGCAGGTGAGAAGGCGGAGCATGCGAAGGTCGATGGTTGCTTGCAAAGACGGGTAGGATGAAAGAGAAGAGGTGGAAGGAGAAGAGTAGATGCGGCAAAAGAGTGGAAGTTGCGCTAGGTGATGGCCGATCAAAACGAGAAGGGGAAAAAATAGGCGAGGAAGATGAAAGCTCTATTTAGTCTATATTTTTATAAATTTCTCAAATGAAAGTAACCGAACCAATAATAAATGAATTACCATAGGATAGAGAAAGTCAGTGCACATAAGTTCAGAAACAATAAAAGAAAAAGTTGTTTGTTTTGAAATGGCAGATAACCAAAGGACAAAGAAAAGGCTAAACGACACAACACGGCACCGATACGGCTGGTTGATTTACAAATTGTAGTCGTGTCTCAAACTCCAAAACATAGGAATGAATATACGATGGAGATCAGCACGACAAGATGATCAAACGATATAAAGATATTTGCGATAAGATCATCCTATCAAAAGTCGATAATCGGTACCGAAAATGCTGTTAAATTGCCTGAAATAAGACAAACGGAGAAATAGAAGTCCAAATTTGGAGAAATGAAATATGACGTCTCACTCAAAAGAAGATTTGCAAATTTTCTATAGAAAAATATTCAGGTTTGGAAAAAATTTATTATCATAAACTTTAACTGATTTAAGCTGGAATAGAATTACACAAGAAAAATAAACTTCAATATTATCAGATGAAAATTTACCACCTGCTATATTTAAACATACGTAATTCAAATATCAAATTTTCAGTTAAAAATTTTATTATTTAAAATTTTAGAAATATTCAATAAATTAAATAAATATTCCACTAAAAATTTACGCGTCGTTACAGTTATTTTGAGATCGTATTGTATTTTATGTGTGATCTAATTTTTACTTCTATCCTTCGTGGTTCGTACGTGAATGAGATTTTGTGTAGCGAGGTGCTGGAAATCATAAAATAAACCAAACTCCAAACTAAGACTTTTCTTTATTTCTTTTCATTTTCCCTCTTCTCTCTCTTCTATTTTTCCTTTTCCAATAAACATGAAAATGATCCACTCCCTTCAAAAAATAAAATCAGGAGTTATAGAACACTAAAATAATGAAATTTGGTCCATTGGGTTCATATGCACGGTAGCTTTAAATCCATAGTCGTTTTGGTTCATGCAATAGTGATTGGTGGAGGGTGATGTGGTGGAGGCTTGGAATTAGGGTTTAGGGTAGGCAGAGCTAGGGTCGACGATTGGCGACACGGAGTATTGATTTGAGTTTCTCGTGTGACTTGGAGTGGTTTGTGGTGAAACAAGGTGATGTGGCGGCCTAGGTCAAATCGAGACATAGGACTGTCGCAAATGGAGGCATAAGGTCGAGAATCAGAGAAGGGGACTGAGCTTGAAGAGTTGGTGGTCGCTGTAGAGAGAACGCGATGCGTGACATGTAGGAATTGATGACACTGAATTTCATCTGGCAGAGGAGGAGAATCGGAGGAGAAGAAGAGGTGCGCATGCGTGCATGTACAGGTCATGTATAGGAGACTAGCAATATTGGGGAAGAAAGGTTAAAGTAGGTAATTGTAAATTAACGAAGTAATTAGTGTAACTAATTATTTTAATTAGTTCAAAATCTTATAAATTGAATAACATCTTCATACGAGGTCGAATCGAGACGTAGTCTTTTGCATTACATTGGTAGGACTGTTACCTGTGCACTGGAATTGGTTTCATCAAGTTTGGAGCAAGTCGAATTTTGAGCTATTTTAGATCGAACCGGAACGCGAAAGCATTAACTGGAATTTTGGTGAGTTATCTCACCTTTGGATGAATACTATATGATATATAATAAATATTTTTTATATGTTTGAATGATTTATTGGTTGGTTTGGAAAAACTTTCGCTTTGAAAAGCGAATGGCATATAAATGAAATATAGAAAATTTTGTCGAGGAACCTGGATTCTCACCAATGTTGATGTTCATTTAAGTTAACAACTTAATGTATAAATTGTTGAATATCAAAACTTGGTTGTCGGGCTATATTGGATATGACATTTATGCCTGTTAAAATTTAAACCTTTTTAGGGATAGAGGTAGTAATGACATTAGTGAAGTGTTGTGGCTATTATTGGCCTCATTATAATATTTTGAAAATACTATTATTTTCTATTTTGATTTGAAATTGATTTTGATTCGGAGAATGATTTTAAACCCAACTTTTGGAATTTTCGATGGTATTTTAATTAGAATTGTTGTTTTTGAACTTCTCTATTTTACTTCAACCTTTCTGATAGCGTCTTCTAAATTATGTGAAAATGTTTTGAAAGTATTTCGTATTTATTTTACAGAAAATTTAATATAATAATGAATGTTTATCTTAAAGGAAAAACAAAGGGGAATTTATCTTTTAAAATGAAGTGATTCTGTTTTAAAAGAAGATAGAAATAATTTGAAATAAGTTAGATTTCATAAATAAAAAAATAAGATTTATAAAAGGAGTTTTGTAAATAGAAAAGAGACTTATAGAAGAAGTTTTATAATTATATTTGAAGATTTATAAAAGGAGTTTTTGTAAATATAAAAGAGATTTACAAGAAGGAGTTTTATAAAAAAAAAGTAAGATCTGATTTATATTAATGGTCGTTTTTAATTATGGTAGCATGGAAAATATTCTTTCCACACTTAACAACAAATTCCGAGATAAAGAAACTTTTCCCTATCTTGAGAATTAAGAATGTATGTCGAGGCAAGGATAGTACACTAATTTGTCCGACACATTGTCAATCGAGGGATAATACAGGTTTAAAATCGAGAGGTGGCGGTAAATATGATTTGTCTAATTTCTATAAGATCCATTTACTTACACCAAAAGCATTTTGGGTTTATTGTTACCAATGTTTTAAATGATATTTGTTTTAACCCAATTAAGTGTGGTTTTGGAAATGAAACCTTTCTTAAGATTTAGGAATATACTTATATAGTTGAGATAAGTATATGGATATGTTTTCTAAGTATTGGAAATGTAGTGTTTTGTGAATATACTTATACTATTGATATATAAGTATATGAAAAAATTTCTTGGTATTAAAAGTGAAATGTTTTATGAGTATAATATACAGTTGAGATAAGTATATCAATATTTTTCAAATATTGAAAAGAGTAGACAGGGTTCGTGAATATATCTTTTGTAAAAGGTATCATAATACAAGTATTTAAAAGGAGATTTTAATTAACGAAAGGATTAATTAAAGACGCTTAATGGTTGCTTACGTGCTTAACCAGGGTTGGTTTCCATATGGAAATAAATCTCTGATTGGATTATTTGTATATTTGATAGTTAAGTAACCGACAATCAAATCTTGGACAGTTTTGAAAACTATCGACTATCAGTTCGAAGAGACTGGGATCAGATATATTATCTAAAAACCAGTTCGAATCGGCATAAATGTTCGAATTGAAGACATCTTAAAGATGATGAAATCGAAGACGGAGTTCTTTAAAGTGCAATGACTGCTTGTTACTAATCTTGAGGAAAATTCCAAAATAGATGCAGTAGAAGTAGTGCCTTTGGTTTGTTCAGTCCAGAACAACTTATATGGAAGAATTCGAGCATTACATTGTTTCCTAGAAGGCATGTTGAAATTCCAAGTCGGATTTCCTAAAAAGTCAAAACGTAGCCTCTGGCCTCACAACAGTAATGACTAAAATATGGGAGATGCAGTAGGGCTATGTGTTTCGCTACCATTAGGGTATGGTCATCATCCGATCGCGATCGACATTGACTCATTTATGTATGCTAGTAACTCGGTACTATTATTGGCCGGCAATCGAGGTGATAACATATTTGGTAGTACCAAGGAAGGGGGAGGATGGCTCTGTGTTGGCGGGGGTCAAAAGGTTTTTGACCTCGGTACATTTTTCTAGTGTATACTGTGGCAGGAGGCACCCCAGTAGGTTGGCATTATATGGAATACATTCTTTTATAAGTGCCTTACAGACTTAGTTGTTCCCAAATGTTTTGGAACGTGAGATGGAGGCATTCCAACAATGTTATATATTTATTTTAAACATTATACATTATTATAATATCATTTGATTTCTTATGGAAATGATTTTGGTTATCGTAATGTAAAAACTCATCCGTGTTTGTGTGCGGTGTGGTCTTATGAAATATCTTTATTTCAAAAGGTTTTGTAACATTAAAAATCCATATGATTTGTGTTTCTCATGCTGGTTTAACAAAGTGATCCGATCCTATTTTCTTAAAATGCTTAAGGTCAACCGGATTATATTTCTCGATATAGTTATGGATGCTTTGGAGCTTTAGGAGACAAGGTGGATGCCATTAAGACTTATTCACATATATTTATGTCTGTTGCATTTATGTTTTGTATTCATTCGAATTTGTGAGGATGGGTTTTTATATTTGTCTAGGCTGATGATAGGTTAGTTTACTCGTACTGATGTATGTATATAAAACTTCTCTTTTGTATCGATCTGTTGTATATTATACACTACTCATCACAATTTGAGATTATGTTCTGTCTTTTCTTTCTTTCATCTCAACAATCTGTCTTTCTGGCACATGAATGCTTAGCATATAAATACTGTGGATGTATTAGTGTCGACTTTGAGGGTCGAAAAGGCTGATCGTTACACATGGTATCAAAGCTTAGGTTGAGCGAACACTTAGACCTTGGTGGGGTAGACTCATTAGAGATAGTATTAGTACCACCCTAGAATGAGTTTGAGTGTATTATATATATAAGAGCATGTATTCGTTAATGCTATAAAAATGTTTTATATTATGTTGATTTATCTGTTGAGTAGTTTATAGATTTTGGTCGATACAGTAGAAACAACTGTATTCGTAGAGGTTTTTGAAATCTTGAATAAGACAAACCGACACATTAATTTTTGAAATTGGTAAATGAAATAATTTTACCTAGATTTTATAGTTTATGTACAAAATAATAATTTTCAAAAATTTATATAGTAATTTATGATGTGTTTATTTGTTAGGAAATGACTTTATATAAGAAAGTGAAATTACACATAATATGATTTATAAATAAAAAGTATTTAAGCTAAGAATTTGAGAACATAAGACCAAGTATTTTGAAAATTGGTTTTCAAGTTTTGGGGAAAATAATAATTGTATTATTTGAAAGTATTTATGATTAGAAATATTTTAAAAGAATTTTAAAGGAGATGGAAAGCAGAAAACTCACTTCTGTCACTGGAAAATAATTCTAGTGAAGATTACAACATCATCGATGTTCATTTCCATATTTCTAAGTGGAGGAATGCTACCATGGTGATTTACTATAGAGTTTTTGTGGTAAAACTGGTTTTGATTTTATTCCAAAATGATGGTTTGATATACCAAAGTTATAAGTATATATTATTACTTCAAAAAGAGTTGAAATAAAACCCAGGTGTTTAATTCTGAAGTTTTTAGCTAAGTTATTTTATGGACCCATGTATCTTATGCATTAGATTAGTTTGGTTTATGCATCTCGTTATGTTACGTTGTTTGGTAATTTTCATCTATTGAAATGAAATGAAATTTTTGGTGATTTTGGACAGTTGGAAACTTCTGAATTGATATAGAAACTTAAGTTGAGTGTTAGCGAAAATATAAAAAGTAGAGTTTTGTAAATTTGGAAGGTAAATGTGGTAAGTTAGAACAAGTTTTAAATTCTTTGAACATTCATGTTATGTAAAACAAAATTGAAATTATGTATATACTCTTAGGATGTAGAAGAGTGTTATACGAATATGAACTTCAGTAATGTTTTAGTGAAATATTTTCGTAAATGGGTTTAGTATTAAACGAAATATTATTGGTGTAAAAAAATGTAAAGTAAACAGAAATTGGCATTGTTAAGAATCAATGGAGTAAATACGCAAGTTGTACGTAGGCCGTTTTATTTGCATGCCGTTCTTGATCCAGATTCGAGTTCATGATTTTGAGGTGAATACACCGATCTGAACAAGATTTTTCACTTAATTCTTGACGGCGAACACTTGGTATGGATTTTTTGATTTGATTCTGCAGTTTTCTATCATAGTATATGGCTATGTAAGAAGAACAAAGTTTTTAATCAAGAATCTAATTGAAGTTTATATTAGGGAAGTCGGGTGAGCAATACTAGTTCGAAAAGGAAGTTTTTGTGATCAAGCGAGTAATTGGATTTGTTATTGCGTATGGAAAATATATGTACAACATACGGGTTCTAATATATTATATGCTTCTTTCATTAGAAATGCAAATTATACGGTTTGAGGGCATTTGTATGTAAGATTCAAGTCCATGAAAGAAAAGGCTTGTTACTTGTTTTGGTTTCATGAGTAGAGTTTGATTGCTCGACAAATTGGTATGTGTTTGTTATATGTCGTACACATTTTATAAGTTATATCATAAGTATATATTATTGTTGATAATTTATGCCCTAGTTATGGGAGGCCATTTTAGGATTTTGTTTTCTTTGTGGATTTGGGCCAGTTGTGGCGAGTTATAGTTTTTCCGGATTGTGCCATGCAAAGGAGGTGCTGCCGAAACTTTAATTTATTTTAAAAACTCAAGGTTGTGGAGACATTTTTTCCACTGGGAATTGGTGAGGAAATTCTTTTAAGGGGTAAAGTATATAACGACCTGAAATTTTTAACATTTTGAATGTGAATATTTAATTTATTTAAATATTCAAGTTTGATTCAAATTTAACAAATAATAAGAAATTCAATTTTTAATAAAGTGGCTTGATTTTTGATGATTTAACTTTAAATGAATTTATAGGATTTTTTTATAATTTTTAATTAGGAAAATATTTAAATTATCGTTTGACGTATTTTTTGACAAACGTTTGTATTTTGAAATTTTGCAGAATAAAATACAGGTTGTAAGATCGTGTTGTGTGATCGTATTTTTATTTGTGTCGTTGCGGTTCATGCGCAAACGAAATTCTATGCAGCGAAGTGCTAAAAATCATAAAACAAACTCAAAACTAAGACCTTTCTTAATTTCTTTTCATTTTCCCTCTTCTCCCTTTTCTATTTTTCTATTTCAAGTAAACATGATAATGAGCCACTCCCTTCAAAAAATAAAATCAAAAGTTATAGACCCCTAAAAATCATGAAATTTGATTCATTGGGCTCATATGTGCGATAGCTTCAAATCCGTACCCATTTTAGTTCATGCGATGCTAATTGGTGGAGGGAAACGTAGGGAGGCATGGAACTAGGGTTTAGGATAGGCGAAGTTTGGGTCGACGATTGTTGAAATGGAGTATAGATTTGAGTTTGTCGTGTGAATTGGAGTAGTTGGTGGTGAAATAGGGTGGTGCGGTGGCTTACGTCAAACCGCAACTTAGCACTTTCTCAGATGGATGTGTTAGGTCGGGAATCAAAGGAGGGGACCGAGCTTAAGGAGTTGGTGGTTGTTGCGGGGAGGACATGATGCATGATGCTTAGGAATTAGTGGCACCTGATTTCATCGAGTAGAGGAGCAAAATTGGAGGAGAGAAGAGGTGTGCTCACATGTGTGTACTAGTCATTTATAGGGATTAGAGATATTGCTGAAGAAAGGTTAGAGTGGTAATTACAAAATTAATTAAGTAATTTGTGAAATTAATCATTTTAATTATTTCAAAATCTTATAAATTGAATAACTTTTTCATATGAGGTCGAATCAGGATATAGTCTTTTGCTTGCGCTCGTAGGATTATTTTCTATGCATTGGAGTTGGTTTCATCAAGTTTGGAGCAAGTCGAATAGCGAGCTAAATTCGAATGATGTTTGACTTTGGATCAAACTGGAACATGGAAGCTTTAACTGGATATTTAGTAAGTTACCTCACCTTTGGATGAATACTGTATGATATATAGTAGATATAAGTTATTGTTTTTGTGTTTGAAGGATTTATTTTTGTGATTAGGTTAAATATCCACTTGGAAAAGTGAATGAAATATAAAATGAAATACAGAGAATTTTGTTAGGGAATCGAAATTCCTCACCATAATGTTCATTTAAGTTATATGCTTATTGTATAACTTGTTGAGTGTCAAAACTTGGTAGTTTTGCTGTATTGGACAAGACATTAATATATGTTAAAAGTTGAACCTTTTTAATTATAAAGGTGGTAGTAGCATTGGGTAAGTGCTATGGTAGCTATTTACCTCATTATAGTATTTTGGAAATACTATTATTTGCTGTTTTGGTTTGAAATTGGTTTTGATCTGGAGAATGATTTTAAACCCGACTTTTGGAATTTTCGATGGTATTTTATTTGGAATTGGTTTTTGGAACTTCTCCATTTTACTTCAACCTTTCTTATAGTCCCTTCTATATTATGTGAAAATGTTTTAAAAGTATTTTGAAAAGTATTTATTTTAAAGAAAATTTAATATAAAAATGAATGATTATTTTAAAGGAAAAATAAATGGGAATTTATCTTTTAGAACAAAGTGATTCTGTTTTAAAAGAAGATTACGATAATTGGAATAATATTGGGGAAACGTTTTATATAACATATTGTATAGAAAGTTAGATTTATAAATTGTATTTCATATATAAAAAATGAGATTTATAATAGAAGTTTTATAAATAAATTTGGAGATTTATAAAAGGTGTTTTTGAAATAATTTGAAGATTTATAAAAAGAGTTTTATAGTTATATTTTGGTATTTGTAAAAGGAGTTTCATAAGTAGAAAAGAGATTTATAAAAGAAGCTTTATAATTATATTTGGAGATTTGTAAAAGGAGTTTTGTAGATATAAAAGAGATTTATAAGAAGGAATTATAAAAAGAATGAGATCTGATTTCTATAAATGATCATTTCTAATTATGGTGTTATGGAAAATATTCTTTCCATACTTAAGTGATGGTAAGAGTTAATGTAACATGTATAATTTTAGCTAATTATTTTTGCTGATGAAAAAGGGGGAGAAATACATAAAATCTAGACATAGATTAAAGGGGAGTTATGTAATTCATATGGGGAGTTACAATATAATTTATATACAGAGTTGTCATCATCAAAAAGAGGGAGATTGTTAAATCTTAGGTATTGGTATTGATGATAACAACAATAGGAAATTATACAAAATATAGGTACTAATGTTTTATCAAGATATATATAGTGTGGTGTAGGATATTTGACATGTAGTGATTATGAAGACTGTACAGTATTGAGATGCTGATATCAAGAGTAGATTCAAGATGCTGATATAAAGTTTCAAGAGTTCAAGAATGAAGACTCATGAGTATTGATGAGTTCAATATTTCAAGATATTCCACATAAGTTATAAAGTCATAGAATTTATGTTAAAACCTTGATAGCACTTTTTTGATCTCTCTTACCTTCTCTAATTTTGTTTGATTTTTTTTCAAATATTCTATTTTTAAAATAATTTTTCAAAATAATTTGAAAATGATTTTCAAATCTCTTATACTTATAAAGATATTATTTTAGTGTTTTTAAATTTATATAAATATTGAATTGTTGTTTATACTTTAATAATTTATTACTATATTGATTATATATATTATTTACATTATATTAAATATTCTTATTAAATCACTCAAAATTATTTTATAAAGATTTATTAAGTTTTATTATGATTAAAATATGTATAAACTACATTTAAATGTTTGTACAAAGTTTATAAAACATTTTACAAAGCTTAGCATTTTCAAAATAACTTTTATTAAGTAATTTTTCAAAATACAAAGAGTATTGACATATCCTCTAGAAGTATGTTGATATACTAGCCTTATTTTTCAAAATTCAAATTTGAATGAAAGTTTCTTCTCATCCTATCTCTTCGTGAATGGATATGATCTTTACTTCCCTATATATACCAGTCTTCCAAATGAATTATTATTAATTACTTTCTTAATTTTCTCTCATCTTTTCACTCTCTTAATCTCTAAAGCAATTTCATTTGAAACTCTACCAAAATTCGACCTGAATCAAATTCAATCATTATAGTTTGATTCTCTTTCATATACTCTCTGATTATCTCATCTCTCTCAAGATCAAATGCTATTTAAGAGTTATAGGATCAATTGTAATCAAGATCGAAGATCTGAGTTTGTAACTCTATCAAATCATACTCTTATATTTTGTGGTGTGCGTGCTATCCCTGAAATCCAAGTAGGTGTGATTGAAGCCTGGTTAAATCAATTGGGTGTGCTTAGTAGCCCGTAAATCTAGTGGGTGTGCTTGTGGCTCCAAAATCAAGCGGCTCTACCCAGAGGAGGGGATTCTAGAAGGCGTGTCTCGTAGTCTTGAAATTGAGATAGTGTTTGCATTTACTAGTTGATGAAATCCGTACAAGGAATTTAATAGGACTGGATGTAGGGTAACTTCAAAACAGCATAAAGTCCTGGTGTGTTCTTTTCCTTTTACTTTTACTGCACTTAACTTTTTATGTACTTTGATTCGATGATTGTTTCTATGATTGTTAATACCACCATTCCAAGAAAAATCTTAAATAACTTGAATAATATACATATAACCCATTAAACACTACTCACCCCTTCCTTTAGTGTTAATTTAGCATTAAGATCCCTATTCTGGTGGCTGACATTCGGTATCAGAGCATTAGTTTTCAAAACATTCATCATCTTATTTTTGAAAAAAATTAATAGCTACCAACACTGATAATAGTACAATCAGTTACACTGTTAATACACTTATTAGCAACTCATTTTCGAAGGAGAATCCATTGTTGTACCTCTACTTTTTAATTGCAGTAATTACACATATTGATCATAGAATGATTTATTACAGTCAATTGGTTTAGACACTTGGAATATCACACAAACTGAGTACCTGAACCCGAGACTAATTTTGCACAGTGGATTGTTGATCAAAAGACAATTGCACAAAGTAATTCTAAGGCTATGAATATACTATTTTGTTCAATAGATAGAAATGAATTTAATAGAATATCTACATGTAGGTCTACATTTGAAATTTGGAGAACTTTGCAAGTTACACATGAAGGGACAAGTAAGGTCAAACGGACCAAAGTTTCCATGTTAACAAACCAGTTTCAATTTTTCAAAACGAGTCCAAATGAGTCCGTATTTTTTTTATGTATAAGTAGATTCTAAGATATAGAACATTCACTTATTGCACTGGATAAAGGTTTTTCTAAAAAGGATCAAGTTAGAAAAATCATCAATTCACTAACTCTTGAATGGGATTAAAAGACTCTAGCAATAGAAGAGCCTAATGGCATTAGCACTCTAATAATTGAAGGGTTAATTGGCAATTAATGTCTTTGAAGTAAAAATGTAGGGCAGGAGAGAAAGAAAAGCAAAAGAGAAGAATTCTATTCTATTTGATGCAATGATAGATAATCTGAATTCGAACAGCGATGTAGATGAAAAAATTGCTTTCATAACAAGAAAGTTTCGAAAATTTCTAAAACACAGGAAGACGAACAATTTCAATAGAAATGACAACAAAAATCCAGGAAGAGGAAGTGGAAACGGAAATGGCATTAAATATTATCGCTGTGATGAAACTGGTCATTTAAAATGAGACTGTTCACATCCCGATAAACTGAAAACTACACCAAACACTTATCATCCAGAAAATGGAGAAGGGCATATACTGCAACATTAGACGACTCAAATACATCCTCAAGTAATAATGAATCAAATACAGAAATTGCTAACATGTCCTTCACAGCAATACATAATTCAGAATAAAATGGAGAAATGGATCAGAAAAAGGTATGCTTTTAATATATCAAAAGTTTTAATTTCTTGAGTGAATTTTTTTGTTGCCTTATTGGTTGTTAGGAATATCCTATAGATTAAAAATAATATTGGTTAAATATTGTGTGATTATATTTTATACATTTTAATAATATAATATTAATATAAAATATTTAAAATAATTATTTTAAAAATATTTTTCTAAAAATAGAATTACTACAAATAGATCTATATAATGAAATAGGATATAGTTAAACAAAAATCATTTCTGAAAAGTTCGACCTATTGTCGACATACACCACGAGCATATGTCGATATACGTGTATAGAATTTTAATTCCAAATTCAAAATTTGAATTTCCCTCAACATTTTTCACCAACTCCTATGCGAAAAGTTGTCTTTCGACCAGAGAACATGTCCTTCAATTCTCTATTTGCTTACTCTATCTCCATCCATTCATTTTCAAATTAAAAAATTCATAAACTCTTTTATCTCTTCAAACTATTCTTCAATGGCATCCTCAAGCGATACTGAGGCAACCATAAGGCTTTCTAAGAATATAAAAGAATATCTTTTCAATGATAAAGAATCCATTTGAGTCTATGTAGAATATTTATCTTTCGAAAAAGTATTTCCCAGAAGATTTTCTATTTTTAAAGATTTTCCTACTTATGTTCTTTTCAATCTTTGTTTGCAAAATGAAATTCTTTATTTAATCGATGCTTCTCAAAATGATTTTGTTTGTTACCTAAAGTTCGTAAAGATGTTTTATGCAAATTTAACAAGAAAGTTTGAAGATGGTAGAGAAGGAGAAGTTTGGAGTAGTGTCAAAGTGACACTAATTGTTTAAATTATGAACTTTTGGTCACATTCTTGGATGCAAATCTAGTGGAATGGACATTTCATCTTTTCAAAATCATGAAGTAATTCTCGATATTTTCGAAAGTGAGATGATTTCCAATTCAAAAACAAAAAATTTTGTCCAAAAGTAAGAATTTATGCCATCTTTTGCAACAAAGCATCACTCCTAGCATGGGTAATTATAATAACCCAACTCAAAAAGTTTTCAAAGCCCTTTTCGCAATTTATGGTCAATACAACATAAATTGGTCTTAATTCATTTTGGATGAATTTTCTCAAAAGAATTTTTCTAAACATGAAAACACACTATTTCATGGTGTGTTTCTCACTCGTATTTCCAATTATTCTGTTGTCGACCTTAAAGGAGAGGAAACAAGTCCTCAAAAATATCTGACAAGGCCAACATTTCACTTATGCATATTTCACCCTTTTTCAAGCCTTATGAAATGATTGTGGAAAAGGAACAAAGGTTAGCTTTGTAAGAAGAGCATGAAATAAGAGAAGAGGAAGAGGAAGGAGATGAAATGAAAGTCAAGGAGGAAGAACAAGAAGAGGAGGAGGATACTTCTTTCGAAAGTGTCAATCACTAAATCCATCCAACAAAGATCTTCTCAAAAATCAAGAGAAGATCATTTATAACCAAAGAAAGCTTAAGAAACCATTTTCCAAGAAATTTACTTCAATTTTCAACAAAATGGAAAAATTCTTTGGAAAGATCATCTGCAAACTTGGTGCTTCTTCATCATCTTCGTTTGTATCTTTCTAGTTGTTTAAACTATCTTGTATTTGGATATTCTAGTTTTAGTTTATGTTGAATCTTATTTATCTTTTCATTTCTTTGTATTATAAATAATCTCTATCTAAGTATCAATGAAAAATTATTTCTTTGCCGTTATACACTGTTTATCATCTCTGAAAAACATAAAAGTATAATAGTATGAGCTAAATACATTAAAATATCAAAAAAAAATTGAAAATTTCTGAATATACGTTGGTACACCCTAGATATGTATGTCGACGTACAATAATAACTTTTCAAAATTTTTAATTTTGAAAATTGAATAGACAGCTAATGTCTATTCATTTCCAACGTATTTCCACCCCTTGAAATATTTATTGACACCAAAGAATCATTATTTTCTACTATCTTTCTTCTTCCTTTGCATCCCTAAACTCTAAAATCAAAATAATGACTTCTCCTATCCAAAAAATAACCGAAAACCTTGAAAAAACTCTTAAATCATTCCAAAACATTCTTACTTTCATCCTAAGAAACTAGCGACACTTAAAATTCAGTCGAATGCAGATGATTAAGCAGCAAGAAGGCATTTCAACGTAATTCGATGGATTATTTCTACCTTGAACAAAGAAGAACCAACCACTAATCCAAAGTGTACCATCAAAAAAGATGATGAAGATTGGGATGCTATCAGAGCGGATCTAATCTTTGGCATTGATGGGTGGGTTGAAGTTCCTCGAAATGTCTAGTTTAAATAGGTTTGATTGTACTAAATAATAATACTTAGTCTGGTTTGGATTTGATTGGTTTTGATTTGTGTGGATTTGTTTGAATGTTGTGTGACATAAACTTTGTTTGCTTGGATGAATATTTTGATTGATTTTTTTTTACATATCATTTATTATTTGTATATAATCTTTCTCATAATCATTGTATATAATTCTTATACAAATTGATTAGTACTTTATTTAGGAAAGTTAGAGTTAGGATTATAGTAAAAGTTAGCGTTAGCGTTATAATTTAGTTAACTATTTTTGTTGATGACAAAGGGGGAGAAATATATAGAATCTAGGCACGGATTAAAGGGGAGTTTTTTTAACTCGAGTGAAGATATAATATATTTTATATATAGAATTGTCACTGTGACGACCTACCTTTTTGAATAATTTAAGTCGACAATAAACACACATGTCTAACTCAAACCATTCAAAAGGGCAGATTATCAATGGGGTTTAATAAGAAAATAATAGAAAAGAAGGAAATAAAAATATAAAATCTCGTAGTGGAATGACAAAATATAATAATCAAATAAACAGTTCATGGAGCTGTTTTACAACAAACATTTGATTTCAATTTTTACATCATAATCAGAGTACAATCAACAAACATACCAAATAATGCAGCGGGATAATAAAAGTAAATACAGTTTAGGAGACTCCATCTATATCTCCAAGGAATAATGTCTTTAAACACTAAAATGCTCAGGCTGACCCGAGCATAATGAAAAGACAAAACACTTGAGTCAAAACTAAAAGTTCTTATGTAAGTTAAATCAATAACAAGTAAATATGAGCGTGATAGCTTTAAAGATGTTACGGGATTTTCCATCTCCTATCAAGTGTACAATGTGAGTGCAATAACTTAAGAGATATTAGGGATTTTCCTTCTCTTAAGGATCCATTAAACTATCTACATGTAGTAACATACGCTATATATGTAATTCTATCAGTAAAATAAAGTCTTAAAATAGCGTTAAGGCTTTACATTGATCCTCTCTAACACATTTTTAAGCAGGTAGTCTATGCAGGTCCTGTAACACAACCAGTAACGTTGGTAGCTAGTGAGTCCCCCATAGGTACCATACTAAAACAAGATCATAGTGGGCGCATACAAGGATAAAGGTATGACAAGGTACGTGAGGCAATGCCCAAGATATGATTCTACCAGTTTACCCTTTCTGGCCTGTCGTAACACATCGTAGCCACGACTACCGACCAAGTCCACCACCCCCAAAATCAAATCAATGTGCACTAATCAAGTCAAAAGTCAATATAACACGAAGGGGTAGGGAACCTAAAGGTAGTTAACCCCTTGGCCAGATATAGGCTCATGTTTTAGTCATTTCAAATTGACACAAGTGTCGGGGTCATCCATCATCGTTCTCTTTCTTCATTCTATTAAACGTTACCAATTCAATCTCTACATTCTAGACAATATTAACCACGTACACTGTTATTAAAGTGGTTCCGGTAGAATAACAGAGAGTGTGCCATTCATCCGCCCTCCGTCCCTTTAACAACCAAACGTCATTTACACACTGGTCGATTCTTTCAAATTTTAAGAACAAGTCATATTTCATATCAAAATATTAGATTTAGTTAAAAATCATTCCGAAATCGAAATAGGTTATACCTTCATATCAAGCATTCGTATTTAAATCAATGATGTAAACCTAAGTAATTCCCTTTTTTAAAACAGTTTGAATATTGAAAATGTTTTTGAATAGTTAAAAGAGTTTGAATATTGAAAACAGTTTGGACAATTAAAACAGTTTTTATATTGCAATATAGTTTAGATAATTAAAATAGTTTTAATATTGAAATATAGTATGGATAATTAAAATAGTTTAATTATTGAAATATAGTTTTGAATATAAAATAGTTTTAATATTGAAAATAGTTTAGATAATTAAAATAGTTTATATATTAAAATAGTTTATTAAAACTGTTTTTTCTTTCACAATATGGTTCAAATTCCAAATCATAACGAATTCCATTTTTTGACATCCAATTCAAGGAAAATTACATATTCAAAATTCCATTCAAATCAACCTCCGTTTTATAATTTTAAACTTTATTTCAAACTCGAAATCAGTTCTATTCGAAGGCAAAGAGTCCCAACTCACATTCTCATCTTGAAACAATTTAGTTTAAATCCATTTCACGTCCAAACTTGGAAATCCTAATTTAAAACCATTAAATTAAAATTAAAATTAAAATTAAAATTAAAATTTAAGCATCTAAAATAATTAACTTCCAATAAATTCAAATAGTCTCTCATTTTCAACTTTAAGATTTCAAATTAAATCTTAAAACGGTTTCATTTAACAGTTTCAATTTCAACATTTCGAAGCTCAATATCAAAAATAATTAAATTCATTTAAATTCATTTAAATTCATATTTAAAGATCCTAAAACCATTTAATTTAACCAAATCCGAGGTCCATATATAATTTTCTATCCTATGGGCCAAGTGATTTTTTATTTCAATTTTAATTACATGGAGGGATATATATCATTTCAATCTATAATCAAATGTCACAAGTATATATCATTTCAACCTATTTCTTAATTCATTTCAAATAATACAAATGACAATACAAATGATGTCAATTAATAAATAAGTAATAACCAGGATTTATCAATAATAAAAAAACAACCATACATCCCACATCAATCAGTAGGCATACAATAACAATCAACATCCAAATCAACCAACATATCACAACAGTTACTAATTATCAATTGACTGTATTTAACTAGCAATTAAATTCAGTATTAGTTTAAATGTCAATTTTATTCAATGTAATATATAAATTCAAATAAACTGCAAACATAAATTACCAAACAGCAACCAATAAATTTTTATCACTTCATAAATTAATTCAACCAACATAAGAAAATTTAGTATTGAATGAGTGGGCTAAAACACTCACTTCATAAAGTAACTTTTTAGATTTTAAATAAAGACTTAATGATTTTATACTAGAATGCATAGTTAATGACGCCTCCCCCTAGCGATTTTGACTTCCACTGTTGATATCGCATCTTCTTTCCGCCTCTGTCTTGCCTCCCCTCCCTCACCTCAACCACTTTTCCCTTATGTCAGCGTCGTCCTCTATTTCCCCAACCCTAGCCTCCTCATCCTGTACCAAATCAGGGTGAGTCTTTAACTGTAACAACATAAAATTAAAGCTATTATAATTAATTAACGAATTAATTTAAAAAATATAATAAGTTTGTGAAATTATCAGAATTGAGCCATGGGAGTTGCACTATTATGTCCATGGTAATTTTCTGGTCAATTTTCATATATAGTTTGTTAAAATCCGAGTTAATATGAAAAGGATACAAATTAAACAAGAAATAAGAAATTAACATGGGTCAGGTTGACCCAGACCAAGTCAAGGTCGACCCAAGGGTCAACCCCCAAGGTAGTTAGGTCGACCCTCACTGGTTATAGGTCGAGCCACTTTTGTGTTTTTACGTTGTTTTGTCCAGATTATTTCGAACACATGTTTTTCCAATTTTCTTCAATCATGTGCATCCGTGCTTTCATCTGACGGTTCCTAGCTAGCCTATGACTTTGTTGCACCATTAGTCTTCGAATCCAATGGCTTGAGATCCCTAAGTGGCACTATAAATAAGACCCTAGACCTAGCAATTTTTCTCATTTAGATTTTCTCCCAATTGGGTTCATTGCCTGAGGCTGGACCTTGAAAAGGAAAATTTTCTTGGGAGGAGATATTTTTAATTAGAATATTTTACACCCTAGAAGTGGTCTGGGAAGGTCAAGGAATAGCTAAGGACCACAAGTGAGTGTTTAGCAATTATTTTAGATTTTAAAGTAATTTAAAATAATATGGTTTTCAATAGTTGTAGATTTTCTGCAATTTTGAGACAATTTCTATATAAGTTATTCATGGCTAGTTTTTAAAGTTCTTTTCAGTCTATTTTATTCAATTATTTTATTCAGCTATTAACTATTATTTGCATCTGTTTTACGTTAGAATTCAGCCTGTAAATTTTAGTTTCTTTTTATTCCTTTTTACGCGGATAAAATATAAGAATATTGAAAAGAGAATAATTCACAAATATGGATTAAAATAGAAAACACAAAATTTACAAAAATTAGATGTAAAATAAGAAGAGCTGTAATAAAAAAAAGATAGACTGAAACAGGCAAATTTGAGACATTTGCAAACATGTTTATAACTGGTGGTTATAACTAAAAAGATAAAACAGAAGAATAAGAAAATTATAACATAGATTATAATTAGAAATAACAAAAAGGCTTATTTAAGACTCATAATTAAGTTAGTAAGCAAATAAAGAAGATATAATAGAAAAGGCTTATTTAAAAGATTTATAATTAAGTTAATAAGAAAATATAGCAAATACAACAGAAAGGCTTATTTTAAAGACTTAGATTAAGTTAATAAGCAAATAGAGCAGAAATAACAGAAGATGCTTGTTTTTTGAACTTACATGAAGTTAATGAGCAAGAACAGATATAGGTCTCATACCACCAACATTCCCTTTCACACTAGGATTGATGGTCTCACGACAGATTAGGTAAGGCTGGGCAGGACCCTTTCGGACTATTACTAATGGTCTCATAACAGATAAGGTGAGGTTGGGCAGGACCATAGTTAGGTGAGGCTTGGACACAGTAAATAAGTGGCCAATAGACAGAAGCTCAAATCGGGGGATTTGGCCAAGGGGCGCAACTAGGTTTTGTTTGTTAAGACCCGTACCAACAGCATTCCCTTTTGGACAAGGACTGATGGTCTCACAAAACACTTAGGTGAGGCTGGGCATGACCCTTTCACACTAGGACTGATGGTCTCACAACAGATTAGGCGAGGTTGGGCATGCTTATGTTGATAGGGTAAGTAAGAGGTCACAAGAGGGAGCGATAGTTAGTGTGTACCGACGATGATCGAGCGTGCAGTATCAATATGTCGCTACTGCGTTCCTAGTGCTAAACGGGTATCTTTCCTAGTGCTAAACAGGTATCTTTTGCTTTAGGACCCACAGGATGAGACTAGCTCACAATGGAATAATAGAGATAGAAGGCCGATCAATAGGTAGAATTAGGGTTTCAGCCTAATTAAAATAGGATTAGGATTTCAGCCAAATCACGGTAATCTAAGAAAAGTGCGAAAAATTCAAACAGTCAAGCACTCAAAGCAAACAGTCCAACAGAATTAGAAACGATATTTTATCCCAGTTCTACCTTTTCTGTATATTCCTTTTTATACTAGAACTGTTGCTAAGTCTATTATATTTATCTTGCTTAAAAATAACAGTAGTCACTTTCACTCACCGGACTTATAACCTGACCCACTCCTTTATTTCCCCTTTCCCCCTATAGGCTAATAGAGGCAAGGATAGTTGACTCAGATTTCTTAGAAACCCATTTGTAGAGCTTTCACATTCTTAATTTATTCTTCTTCTTTTCAGTTTCATTTTCATTTGGGTTTTGATGTCCTGGTCTTTTCGAAAGGGATGATTTTTTTATTATGTTATTGTACTTATGAGACTGAGATGTACTTTTCATAAGACATGTGTATTTGGTATTTTAAATGCTTAAAAATACCATGTGATATTTTTTAGACTTATTTATGAGGTTTTATTTTGAAGTAATAATAAGTATTTTAAATGCTTCCGCTGTTTTTATTATTTTTTCTTATGAATCTTAGTCTCTGTGATGTTTTAGCTATACCTATAGCACACCACATTCTTTAGTGTGCCCTTTTTGGGTATACTAAGGTGTGTGGGGCTGTTTCACTTGGTATCAAAGCCTAAGGCTACAAGATTCCTAAAAACTTGTTTTAAAAAAACAAGTATTTTTCAAAGGTAACATATTTTCAAAGTATTTTTCAGAAAGAAACTCTTAGAAATAGTTTTCAAGTATAAAAGAGTTTTTATAAAAATATCCTCAAAGTCCAGTTCAACCTTCTTTCGATTCTTTCGAGCTTAAATTTTCTTATCTTTGCATAGTATGGCTGACTGGTTCCATAGAGCTACGGTATCATAGGTGCAAGGGCAATTTCCCAATACAGCACCAGCAGGTGGAGATCCTATTAATCCACCTATAACAGCCAGTTTTTCTAAGTTATGCAAGGACTTCACTAATCTAGGAGGCAGAACATTTTCTAACACGGAGGATTTCGTGGAGGCACGAGCTTGGTTGAGGGATAAGGAGTGGATACTTAGGCTGTTAGGATTGGAGGACTGACAGAGAGCTCAGCTTGAATATGGGTAGCTGAAGGGAGAGGTTAAGGAGGTCCCTAAATCAAAAAACTCTAAGAAGCAGTGGTGGAAGAATAAGAAGGATAAAGACAAGAGGAAAGAGGGAGGACCTCAAAAGCGGATTAGGAAAGGAGGGAAATGTCATAGTTGTGGATTGGTTGGGAATTTCGCAAAGGACTATAAGAAGGGCTCGATATAGGGGAGGTGTTACAATTATGAGCAGCCAGGACACCTTAGTAGAGCTTGTTCTCAAATGACGGGGCAGAGAACAGGCATACGTACAGCACATGTACAGGTTTTGGATGCATCACCTTCTAGTAGTGGATCAGATAGAGGTAGGAAAGTTTCTATAGAAGGTTTGATCTCTATTTTTGATTTTTCTATTCGAACTCTTTTTGAATCTGGAGCATCTCATTCATTCATTTCTAGTTCCTTGGTTGATTGTTTGCACTTGACTTTTTCTCTAGTACTAGACCTATATTAGTTTCAAACCCATAGAGGGATCGACACATTTATCCATGATATGTAGGGGTTTGAAAATATTAATACTAGGCGTAGAGTTTGATTGTGATGCCTATGTACTGGGATTTTCAGGATATGGGATGATTTTGGGGATGGATTGGCTATCCACTTGTGGAGCGATATTGGACTGTGAGAGGAGAGTCATCAGGCTAAAGACATGGAGCGGTAGGACTCTTAAGGTTTCTTGCTACCCATAGAGGTTAGTAATGTTGATCTTTCTTTATTCACTTGATTCATCGCTAGGAGAGTGAGATTCCGTTCCAGTCATTAGAGAATTCCTAGACGTTTTTGAGGAGGTTAAGGGACTAAGAGAGAGATCGACTTTAGGATCTATCTAAATGACAATGCTAAGCCTGTGGCATTGTCCGTGAGACATATGGCTCCTAGGGAGAGGAAGGAGTTAAGTAAGGAGATTGGTGAGCTATTAGAGAAGGCTTCATCGGACGGAGCATATCTAGGTGGTGAGAACCAGTCGTCTTCGCTACAAATGCGGATGGTTCCCTTCAACTTTCTGTAGAGTATAGAGAGTTGAATAAACTCACAAAGAAGAACCGTTACCCACTTCCTAGGATAGATGATCCTTTCGATCAGTTAGTTAGCTCTTCAGTATTTTCCCAACTTGATTTAGCAACTGGATTTCATTAGCTTAGAGTCGCTAACGATATCATCAATAAGACAACATTTAGGACACCCAATGGGTTCTTTGAGTGTTTGGTTATGTCATTTGGGCTGACCAATTCCCCAGCCTATTTCATAGATTTGATGAGCCGTTTTTTAGATGTCCTAAATAAGTTCGTTAAAGTATTTTTGGATGATATTCTGGTGTTTTCCAAGAGTATGAAAGAGCATGTTGTTCATCTAGAGGAGATTCTTCACACACTTCGTGTTCATCACCTGAAGGCAAAGTTCTCGAAGTGTCACTTTTGACATAAGGAGGTGCGTTTCTTGGGGCATGTAGTCTCAAGAGAGGGTTTAGCGATTGATCCCGCTAAGGTAGTAGCAGTACAAGATTGGAAGGCCCCTAAAAATGCTACCAAAGTTAGAAGCTTCCTAGATTTGGCTGGCTATTATAGGAAGTTTGTCAGATATTTCGCTAAGATTTCAGCATCGCTTACTCACTTCACTAAGAAGAATGCGGCATTCGTGCGGGACGTAGATTGTGAGGATTCCTTCATAGTACAAAAGAGGGCCCTTGCTAGTGCACCAGTGTTAGTTTTGCCCGATGGAGCTAAGCCTTTTATAGTATACACTGATGCTTGTGGGATGGGTCTTGAGGTAGTATTGATGCTAGAACGGAGGGTAGTATGCTATGGAAGTTGATAGTTGAGAACTCATGAGAAGAACCACCTTACCCATGAGTTGGTGTTAGCTGCTATTGTTTTCGTGCTCAAGTCTTGGAGACGTTACATGCTAGGAAAGAGGTTTGAACTTTTCACTGGCCATAAGTCATTGAAGTACCGATTCTCACAAAAGGATTTAAAATTAAGGCAGTAGCGTTGGATGGAGTTTTTAACATCATATGACTTTGAGATAGCCTATACCCCTGGTAAAGGGAACGTGGTTGCAGATGCGTTAAGTAGGAAGAGAGCAACCCTTAGCCCAATGTTTTTGGAGCAGAATAGCCTAGAGTTTATTTCCACCTTTGATTTTAAGCCCTCTATGGAAATTACCCCTAGATTGCTGACAGCGTTTGTGGTTAAGCCTACCCTCATAGATTAGATTGGCTCAGGGTAGCGAGAGGATTCAGAGCTTATGGATATTCTCGAGAGAATTAGCAAAGGAGAAGTCTCTAGACATCTCCAACGCTATTCCATTGATAGTGGAGGGTGGCCAAGGAGAGATGGAAGACTTTGTGTCTCCCGCACTAGTGATTTGAAGAGAGCCGTTCTAGAAGAAGCACACCATTCTCGAATGACTATTCATCCGGGTGGTAATAAGATGTATAGAGATATGGAGAGAGTGTTTTATTAGAGTAGAATGAAGAAGAATGAGGCAGAGTTTGTAGCCAAGTATCTTGTTTGCCAAAGAGTTAAGGCAGAGCAGCAGAAGCCCGGTAGATTATTTCAACCATTGGATATACCCGAATGGAAGTGGAATAGTGTTTCGATGGACTTCGTAGATGGTTTACCCCGATCTAGGAAGGGGAATACCAATATTTGGGAGATTGTAGATCGTTTGGCTAAGAGCGCCCACTTCATTCCGGTCAAGAGTAAGAGGGCAGCACCTTATTTGGCATCCTTATGTTCGTAAGATCGTCTGACTTCATGAAGTTCCCTCTAACATATTGAGCGACAGAGACCCTATCTTTACTAGCGAGTTTTGGAGGAGCTTGCAAGAGGCTTTAGGAATATAGTTTATATTGAGTATGGCCTATCACCGTAAAATGGTGGCCAAACGGAGAGAGTTAATAAAGTTCTTGAGGATTTGTTTAGGATGTGCATTCTTGATTTAGAAGGAACTTGGGAGGAACATCTTCCTTTAATGGATTTTGCATATAACAATAGTTTCAAGCTAGCATTGGGATGGCACCTATCAAAGCTCTTTATGGAAGACTTTGCAAGTCGCCTTCGTGTTGGTTGGAGTTTATAGAGAGATTGTTACTGGGTCCCGACATGATTAGGGAGACTTCAAAAAAGATTGATTTTATTCGAAGAAGAATGAAGATGGCCGAAGACAGAAAGAAATCCTATGCAGATAAGTGGAGAAGGGATATTGTGTTTGAGGTAGGAGATTTGGTTTTCATTAACCGCTAAGAAAGATAGTAAGATTAGGATCAAGTGGGAACTTGCTCCCAGATTCATAGGACCAGTCCTCATTGTGGAAAGAGTAGGGAAGATGGCGTGTCGAATAAAGCTACCGAAGAGGTTCGCAAGAGTTCATGATGTTTTCCATGTTTCGCACTTAAGAAAGTGCTTACATTATTCAGCAGAGGTAGTGGAACCAAGTGAACTCGAGGAACTTGAAGTGGAGAGAGAAGCAGCGGTTCGTTGCATTGCTACAAAGATCTTTGAGGTGGAGAGAGAAGCAACGGTTCGTTGCATTGCTACAAAGATCTTTGAGGGTGATATCAAGAAGCTTAGGAATAAGGAAGTACCTTTGGTTAAGGTGCAGTGGGAAGATAGCATTGAGGACGCTATGTGGGAGACTGAGGAAAAAATACGTACCTCTTATCTGTATCTTTTTGATGGTACGTTTTGAATTTCTTATTTCCATCTTTAGTTTTGAATAGGTTCTTTCCTTTAGTATCCTTTGGGAGGGTAGATCTTAGGACTTAACCTATGGATGGTAGGACTGAATGTAAACATATTACTAGAACATGTTATGTATGATGAACGCGAGTGATTGTAAGTGTTTGATAGTGGATGTTAATGGACACATATATATACACTAGGCATTATTATCTCTTATGGATCAGCATAACTAGGTCACTAAAGCATATGCATTAGGATGTGTGCTCATTTGCATTTTTATTCTATTTCCATGGTTGCTATAAATGGATAATTAGCATATGGCTGTTGCATTTGGATGATGATTGTAGCATGCATGTAGAACTATCAGTTATCATTAGGGAATTTGCATTCATTTGGATACATGTCACAGATATGATTGCATAAAAATGAGGTCGATTGAATCAGACTACCTAATCTTTTGCATTAGTTAGGGACATTAACACTACCCAATTTGCATATATATATATATATATATATATATATATATATATATATATATATATATATCATAAATTGCATTAGAAAACTCAAGGACAATGAATGTAATGGATGGTGGTTGAGTATGTGGTTGTAGAATTTGGATGAAAATATTTTTTTCATTCTTCTGTCCTTGGAGATTTCGAGGACAAAACATTTGAGGAAGGGAGAATGTAACAATCCGAAATTTAAGCTGTAATAATTAATTAATGAATTAATTAAATAATGTAATAAGTTTGCGAAATTACCAGAATTGAGCCATGAGAGTTGCACCATTATGTCATTGGTAATTTTCTAGTCAATTTCCATATATAGTTTGTCAGAATCCGAGTTAATATGAAGAAGATAAGAATTAAACAAGAAATAAGAAACTAAAAGCAAAAAATATATTAAATGGGTCAGGTTGACCCAGACCAAGGCAAGGTCGACCTTAGGGTCGACCCCTAAGGTATTTAGGTGGACCTCCACTGGTTATAGGTTGAACCACTTTTGCATTTTTACGTTGTTTTGTCCAGATTAGTTCGAACACGTGTTTTTCAAATTTTCTTCAATCCTATGTGTTCGTGCTTCCATCTAACGGTTCCTAACGAGCCTATGACGTGGTTGCACCATATTTAATCTTTTAATCCAATGGCCTTAGATCTCTAAGTGATACTATAAATAAAACCATAGGCCTAGCTATTTTTCTCATTCAGATTTTCTCCCAATTGGGTTCATTGTCTAAGGTTGGAACCTAAATTTTTTTTTCTAGGAGGAGATCTTTTTAATTAAAATATTTTACACCCTAGAAGGCCAAGAAATAGAGCTAAGGACCACAAGTGAGTGCTTAGTAATTACTTTAGATTTTTAAGTAATTTAAAATAATAGGTTTCACAATAGTTGTAATTTTTCTGCAATTTTGAGACAATTTCTATATTAGTTATTGACAACTAGTTTTTAAAGTTCTTTTCAGTCTATTTTATTCAGCTATTTACAGTTATTTAATGTTATTTGCATCTGTTTTACGTTAGAACTCAGCCTATAAATTTAGTTTCTTTTTATTCCATTTTACATGAATAAAATACAAGAATATTAAAAAGAGAATAGTTCGTAAATACGGATTAAAATAGAAAATAATAAATTTATAGAAATTAGATGTAAAGTACTGTAATAAACGAAGATAAATCGAAATAGAAAATTTTGAGACATTTGTAATCATGTTTATAACTAGTGGTTATACCTAAAAAGATAAAGCAGAAGAATAAGCATATTATAACATAGGTTATAATTAGAAATAACAGAAAGGCTTATTTTAAGACTTACAATTAAGTTAATAAGAAAATATAGCAGAGATAATAGAAAAGGCTTATTTTAAAGAATTATAATTAAGTTAATAAGCAAATACAGCGGAGATAATAGAAAAGGCTTATGTTACAGACTTAGATTAAGTTAATAAGAAAATAGAGCAGAAATAACAGAAGAGACTTATTTTAAGAACTTACACTAAGTTATTAAGCAAGAACAAAAATAGGGCTCGTACCAACAACATTCCCTTTTAGACTAGGACTGATGTCTCACAACAGATTAGGTGAGGCTTTGCAGGACCTTTTCAGACAGGACTGATGGTGTCACAATAGTTAGGTGTGGCTGGGACACAGGGTATATACATGCCCAAGAGATAGAAGCTCAAATTGAAGGATTTGGACAAGGGTCGCAACTAGATTTTGTTTGTTAGGACCAGTACCAACAGCATTTCCTTTCAGAATAGGATTGATGGTCTCACAAAACACTTAGGTGGGGCTGGATAGGACCCTTTTGGACTAGGACTAATGGTCTTACAATAGATTAAGTGAGGCTAGACACGCTTATGTTGATAGGGTAAGTAAGAGGTCACAAGAGGAAGCGACAGTTAGTGTGTATCAGCGATGATCGAGCGTGCGACATCAATAAGTCGCTACTGCGTTCCAAGCGCTAAACAGGTGTCTTTTGCTGTGGAACCCACATGATGGGACTAGCTCACAGTGGGACAACAGAGGTAGAAGGCCGATCAATGGTAGAATTAGGATTTCAACCTAATTAAAACAGGACTAGGATTTCAGCCTAATCACAGCAATCTAAGACAAGTGCAAAAAATCCAAACAGTCAAGCAATCAAAGAAAACAATCTAACAGAATCAGAAACAGTATTTTATCTCAGTTCTACCTTTTTAGTATTTTCCTTTTTATACTAGAACTGCTGCTAAGTCTATTATCTTTATCTTGCTTAAAAATACTAGTAGTTACTTTCACTCACCAGACTCATAGTCTAACCCACTCCTCTATTTCCCTTTTCGTCCCATAGGCCAGCCGAGGCAAGGATAGTCGATTCAGATTCCTTGGAGACCCATTTGTAGAGCTTTCTAGATAAGTCTGACTCAACTACCAAACCTTCCTGAACTGTTGGTTCCCAAAACCGAAGATAGATCATACACGTACTCCCTCAGAGATACGTGAAACACAATGAATCCCAGTTATCCAAACAGGTAATTCAATCCTGAAGACCAAACACTTATTCTCACAAGAACACAGAAGATTTTCAAAACCCCTCGGTGCTGACCTCCCAATCTTACCAAAACTTATAGCTTCTTTAACCAGAGAAAATTTATCCAAAATTCAAATCTCCAACTCTTATCCACAAAACTCTGCTGACGATCCTGGGCTGACTACATCCTTCCTGATCAGTTCAACCTACGTTGATGCCTCTAGAAACAAACCGGACAAAAAAACAACCCAACACAATGATCTCCTTAAGATCAACCAAGATCAAGAACACCAACTCTACTCTACAAACATCAGAAGAAAACTAACTTCTCCTATCTGGAAAAGAAAATCAGATGCACTACCAAACTGCTTCCGCTGCACAACTCTAATCTGGAGTAGATAAGAATGCTGATGAAGAACATGAGCACAGACTAGACAACACATCCCAGAGATATGGTTCAACGGATCCATAAAAAGAAAACTTAAACGTTCCACCAAAATCTGAGCTGCTTCACCAAAAATCTCTCTAGAAACCATCCTTCTACTAAACTGAACCACCGGTATCACTCTCTAGAGATGTCTCGATCCAAAGCAAAAGATAATCCAAGAGAACACTCAGCTATCGCAAGTCACTTTTGCGATTAATCCAGACTAATTCCAAAGAGAACTGTTCTCTCTTTGCCAATCAGAACAGCTTACGCTGGTCTAGCCAACCCATCAGAGAAACGGATCCACTCTGCTGCTTCTGAACTCCACCTCTAGAAAAACTACTAAATAAGAAGATCTCCTTGATAGCACACAGAACACTCCAAGCTGCAGTGCTGACACAGATGCTAAAGACTTCTTAAGCAAAGCCCTTCGAGAAACTCGGACTTCAAACCAAACAGAAACACCCTGTTGAACTCAGCCACAACACCGAAGCAGACCTACTTCCTTAAACTTATTCCAAAGAAATATCTTTGGAAAGATCCATAGTCGTTGCATCTCATCACGCAGCTACTACTTCCTGAGGTATCAAGATACCATCACTCACTTCTGCCTAACCGACAGATCCAAACTCTACTCATCCAAACTTCAAAGATAGACTCCGAACCTTAACATATTTCATTCAGAGATCGATGAAATCCATACGCCACTGCAAAACTCACTCGAGACGGTATTATGTCTACAGTCTTGACAGTTACACTTCCAGCCTCAAACATTCAAACTCCAACCAATGATAGTCATGTTACACACACCACTACCCCATCTACCTTTATAACTTATATTGGAAAACCCGAACCAGTAACCCAACAATATGTAGAAATATATATATATATATATATATATATATATATCAAAATTGCAAATACGCTCTCTTAAGAAAGAAATCACTCTAAAGCCTAGATATATTCACTCAACCTAGCGCTCTGATACCAACTGTGACGACCCGGCTTTTTCTCCACAAAAAGTCGTATCATCTTTAAGAAAGAAAGGGATAGAAAAGAGAAAAGAAGAGAAGAAAGAAACAACATCAGAATCTCAACAGCGGAACGAATAGATTATATTAATCACATAAGTATTACATAATATACAACAATTACCAGAGTTACACAGATAATACATTACATACTAGACAGTTATAAATACCTGTCTAATTATACAACTAAAATACAACTCAACAAACATTTGACTCAGAGAACACACAACGGAAACTATATATCAATCGCCGAAGCCTCCTGCTCCATTTGCTCCTCCATAATTCGTCAAACCTAACCTGAATCCCTTGGCTACTCGTAAAAATTGAGTACCCAAGAGTTTAAGAAAACAGAAGATAAACTCCGGTTCAGACATGGGTCTGGTGTGAGTAACAGGTTAAAGTTGCTTAACTTTTCAAAAACCTTTGAAAACAAAAGGTATCACATAAGACTTCCCATACATAAACATGGAAAAGTTTTTACCTTACCCTAACCAAAACATTTGACAGGAAATCCGATGATATTATAATAGTGTATAGGGTTTTCAAGTAAATAAGAAATATCTGAAATTGTTACATGATTAAATTTCAGCTACTAGCCACAAAAGTGGGTGATACAATGAAAACCATAAAGGCACGTAGGAAGAACGGGTTTCCATCAATGGCAGGGCTACTGGGGTACCTCCCGTCACTGTACGTGGCCTAGATCACCGTACCGAGGATCCACCCTAAATCTCCTGCAACACAAGACCGGAACCATCCCTTACTGGACAGTCCCAAACAAGACAACCCCGGCAGTTATTGCAATTAACTGCCCCACATGGCCGAATATAAAGAGACTTATAGACAGGGGTAAATCTCGTCCTACTTGGGCATGACCCACTTAGCCTTGCTGCACCTCCCCTGTTTTTGTCATTCCCGGTTGATGAGGCTTGAGGCTACGATTACCTTTAGAGAACAAATCTCTTAGAATGCTCATCGTCCACCTGACGATGTTCTGGAATCATTCAATCCATACAGGTTCGTTCCGGGTCCGAACGAAACCATAGGCATTATCTCGTTACACTCATTTTGGACTCACCCTCAGAGTTAACGACAATAACCCTTGCACTCTGAATCTTCATCTTCACTTGAGGTTCACGACCTATCGTTAATTTGGATCGATGTGGTTTTCAGATATCCAAACCTGGAAACCCGATCGCGGTCTCGTCGAAATCCAAAACGCCATCTTTTAGGTCCAAGTTGTTTTAAAGTTTAAAACAATTCAATTCTATTATCTATATACACACAGATAGATAATTCACATATCACAATAGATAATCAACATTATCATCATAAACAAATAATCCATATTATCATCACTATAGATAATTCATATTATCATCACAACGCAACCAAAGCATCCATATCACACAGCATCACTTATCTCAGCATCACTTATCTCATATCTGAGATCTCAAACCATTCAAGCAAATCAATATCAATCAGCATGCATAAGCAATGATTTATTAATCACCATTCTATAATTAATTTAAAATGAATTAAATTAACTACTTCATCTCTAATTAATTTAAAGTAAATTAAATTAATTACTTCATCAATATAAATCTTGCTTACATAACCATTAATTAATTACAAATCAATTAATTAATTACCCTCTAATAAATCACCTTAATTAATCACCCTTGATTAATTATCCTTTAATTACATTCAAGTAATTAGCCTTTAATTAATTTCACAAATTAGTTATTCTAAACCAAATTCAGTAATTAACCTTTAATTACTTCATTAATTAATTAACTATAATTAATTACATTAATCCTTAATTAATTACATTAATTAATTCCTTCATTGATTAATTGTTCTTAATCAATCAATCCTTAATTACATCATTATATTAATTAATGATCCCTAATTATTTTTATTTATAATTACCCTATTTAAATTAATTACATTAAGTAATTAATCATCAATTAAACCATATTACATTAAGTAATTAATCATCAATTAAACCATATTGATTAATCACTCTTGATTAATCACATTCAGTAGTTAACTACCCTTAATTACTTCATTAGATAAATTAATTATTCCTTAATTAATTATATTTAATAATTAATCTTTAATTAATTATATTTATTAATCACCCTAGATTAATCTCATTAAGTAATTAATTACCTTTAATTAATTACATCTCTTAATTATCTTCAAATAACTTTATTAATCAATTCTTAATTAATTGCACTAAGTAATTAATTATAATTACTTCCACTAAGTAATTATTCTTCATATTAATTAAACAAAGTAATTAATTTACAAGTCTCTACCATTACCTAATTATCCTTCAATTTAATTACATCCAGTAATTATCATCTTAATTACTTCACTAAGTCAGTATTCTTTATTAATTACATTGAGTAATTACTTTTTAAATTATCCAGTGATTATCTTAAATTAATTAAACTTAATTAATTAACTTAAACTAATCAAAATAAACTTAATTAATTCCAATTAGTGATTGTTTTCTTAGTTACTTCCATTAAGTAATTACACTTAAACAATTCACAAATGATTATCTTTAAACGTAAATTAATTGTTAAATAATCCTAAGTTAATGACCTTCATTAACTATTACCAAATCTTTAATTACTTCCCTAAAGTAATTCACTGAGATTAATCATTATTAATTACAAATTAATTTATCTATAATAACCCATTAATTAATCTCTAATTATTTAATTAATTAAGTGTTAATCTATAACTTAATTAATTTTTAATTAGTTGATTAATAAATTTCAAATCATAAATTTCAAATCAAATCTTATTTAATTAATGATTTCTTAATTACAAATTAATTAATCTTAATTAAATTACTTAATCCTTTAATTAATTAAATTAAACCCTTAATTACTTAATTAATTAACCCAAATCATTAATTAATTAAATTAATTAATTATCCATCTTAATTACCTTAATAATTTAATGAATTAAAATCATTAAGTCCTAATTAACTTTAAGATAAACCTTAATCTTATTAATGATTTAATTATCATTAACAAAGTATTTTAAAAACAATTTGCTTTTAAATTTACTTTTAAATTCCATTTTAAATTTAAGATTTAAAATGAATACAATTTTAACTTTAACAAAGTTTAACAATTCAAAAAAAAACTTTTTTATTACATGTTAAAGAAATACTTGTCTTATAAAAGAATTTTAAAAGAATTTTAAACCAAATTCATTTTAAACTTAAACAATATTTAAAACATTCAAAGTTGTTTTAAAACATTTTAAATTCAAAAACTTTATTTTATTTCAAAACTAGGACTCAAATATAGCTTTGAGTCCAGATTTAAACTTAAATTTAAAACCCTGTTTAAATCTTTATTTTCAAATTTTAAAACCATTTTATAAAATACTTTAACAATTTTTAGTTATTATAAACATTCCATTTTTATAAAACTTATTTATTTTAAAAACTAGAATTCATACTGATTTTGAATTCAGATTTAAACTTGTTTCAAAACCTTTGTTTTAAAACTTGCTTTACACTTTTTTTAAATTTAGTTTAAATTTTAAAAACTGAAACACTGTCAGATTTTAAAACAAAACCTGTAACTAAAAACTTGCTCGAGCCAGACTGTAATACGAAAATTGTTAAATTGATTTGCAAGTTTGTAGACATGTTAGAATATGTTAAAATGGTTATAAACATTGTTTTGGATGTTTATTAGTTGTACATTGAATATATATGTTGAAACAAGTCACGGATTTACATGACATATTATCACATAGAAATGACTTTCCAAAAGAAATGAAATGTGATATGGAATCATTTGTATCTTTGAAAAATGTTCGAATATGATTGCTAAGTGTTTAAACTTATCTTGACAAAATTTGGATATAAATTTCAAAACATGCCTAAAATTTGGCGCGTCACATAACGGTAATTCGTGTTTTTACGTCATAAAGGTTCAAATGAATATACGAAGTGAAATATAGTTCGGAATTTTTCGAAGTTAGAATTTTCCTAATCCAGATTCATATCTTTCAAATGAAATTAGAAAATCAAGATTTCATCTTGTATATTTTGAAATATGGCAAAATCAATTTTCAAGAAAAATCCAGTTTTGCACTAAATAACCAAAGTTGGAAATTGATAAAATAAATGTTTTGAAAATATGAAATAAATTCTAAAAATCTATTAAAATGTTTAAAAAGTAATTTAATTTGAAAATATGTTTTTCTAAATGATAAAAGTCATTTTGAAGAATATAGCTTTTAAATCACTTTTTGTAACACTATTTGCAACGCTTTTTGCAACGCTTTTCAATAACTTTTGAAATAAAGGTTGGAACTAAATAATTCTTCCCTAGTATTATGTAAACGTTTTTATGTAAATGATAATGTATTTTTAAAATAAATTTGAACAATTCATAATTATTTAAAATGTGGTTAAACAAATAGTTAAGTGATTTAAAAAGGAAAAATGAGTATACAGAAACGAGTAGTACATTTGTCTCACCTGTGAGACCTAAAAGTGAAAACAGTGTGTGTAACTAAGGATAGGGATGCAGAAACCGATGCCCTAAACTTACCTGGCCTCGGTTTTCTCTTTTAGGCAAGGGGTGGAACATATCGATGGGAAAGCCCGGGTGCTCAATTTGGATTTTATAAAAATAATCTTCTCATGCTCATTATTAAAATCCGAAGAGGGAACTTGTCATATTTATGGAATTCAAAAGGTGATCTCATTGTTATTCCACCCATAGCACTCGTTAAATATGGAAGTTGATTTTGGATAAAAGTAGAATAATTTTTATAATCCTATTTTCTCAAAAGATACTCTTTAAAAATGATTTGAGAAGCATTCAAAAAGATTTTTAAATAATTCTGTATTCACTAAAACAATATTTTGAAAATATATATCTTTCAAAAATATTTTGGTAAAGGAAATGAATGATTTAGGAATATTGTCCCTAAGTTAAAAGTTATAACTTGAATGAAAGAAATCTTTGATTAAGATTTAATGAATGATTTGGAAAAGTTTTACTAAGTAAAAGAGAAAATGATTCGGAATTGCTCCAGGATTAAAGAAAGGTTTAAGTAAATCAAATGATTTAATAAATGAGGCTTAATGATTCCATATACTCTTGAAAAGAAAATGGAATAAATTGAAAAGAGTATATCTAAGAAAGATATTTAATTTAAATAAAAGATAAAGTAATTGATTGATGATTGATATCCATATATGAACATAATATCTTTTAAAGCGATGATTGGCTTCGAAGGAGTCGGTGAGTGATTCCTATCCGAAGACCATTTTGAACCAATTTACTTGTTAGAAGATTGAAGATGTTTAAAGACGGAGATATTGAGACGAATAATAACGAGGGACTACTTGTTGATTAATTGAGGATAAACTTCCGATTCACTATATTGTAGCAGTGGTCTCTTTATTATGAAAAATCTCAAAACCACAATGGCTTCTAGCCTAGTAATGGCCGAGGAAAGTACCTTCGGTTTCGCTCAGTCCCAGAACGAACTTGTATGGATGAATGTCTGACCTTGCATTCCAAATCACAATGAGTGATCTCTATAAAAGTATATCAGTCGGTGGCGGAGAAGACACCTTCTCTTAGCTTAACGCCCTTTCCCGAGACATACGGAGTTTAGGAAGTTATACGTTTGTAGAAATCAGTCATGTGAATGTGGAATGACGATGTGGCATTTAAAGTGAAAGAACATATGCTATGTGAAAAGGTAATAGTATCCTCAAGCCTCATCAACAGGAAATGACCGAAACAGGGTTAGATGCGACAAGGCTAAGTGGTTCATTCCCAATTAGGGTAAAGGTCGGTAACAACAGGAGGATGATATATTCGGTACTATCTAGTTATAAAGATAGGCTGGTCTTGTGTTGGTAGAGGATCCTTTATGATCTGGGCATCCATCTAGAAGTGTACCCATCGGAAGGTAGTACCCTTCACCTAGTCATTTGTATGGAAATCCATTCTCCAATAAGAACCTGTAGTTTTTTTTTTATTGGCGTAGTGAATAGCCCCAAAATGCTATATGGGTAACCATTTCAGCTAAGATTAATAAGTATATTTGCAAATGTTTTCAACAATGTCACTAAAAATAATATCCCTAAATTTTACATAATAAAGAGTTTTGGCTGTCATAAGGTAAAAAACTCATTCTGTGTTTATGTGCGGTGTGGTCTTATGAGATACCTTTTTCTTTTCAAAACGTCATACTTTGAGCTCTCGCACCAGTCCCATGACTGACTCGGAATTTGTTTTTCCTTTTAAACTCTGGGTGCCCTATTTTTCGAGCAGCCGTGTAGTCAGGATACGTTAGGAGCATTTTGGAGCATGTTGGGAAGCATTTTGGAAAAGTCTTTTAGAGCTATGAAGTTGAAGTACCTTATTAGATATCTACCCATTTTCCGTTGTGTTATGTAGTATGTATTTCCCAGCATACGTACGGGTAGATAGTTATAACTATCCCACTGGATTTGTATTTGACTCTGATCATTTATGTATAATTAAAATGTTGAATGCGATGTGAGATTCTATTATTCTGTTATCTTCTATCTTTATTTTCTTTTACACCTCTGATAATCTACCTCTCCGGTAATTGGATTTACGGCACATGAATACCATGGATGTATTAGTGTCGATTTCTGAGGGTCAAGGAGACCGGTCATCATAATATCACTTATTGTTTGTATATAATCTTTCTCACAATCATTATATATAATTCTTATACAGATTGATTAGTACTTTATTTGAGAAAGTTAGAGTTAACATTATAGTAAGACTAGGTATTAGAGTTATAATTTTAGTTAATTATTTTTGTTGATGACAAAAGGAGAGAAATATATAAAATCTAGGCATGGATTAAAGGGGAGTTGTAATATATTTTATATGCAGAGTTTTCGTCATAAAACAGAGGGAGATTGTTGGTACCTTAGGTATTGGTTTTGATGATAACAACTATAGGACATTATGTAGAGTATAGATGCTAATGTTTTATCAAGATATATGTAGTGTATAGTGCAGGATATTAGACATGAATTGATTAAAAAGATTGTACAATATCAAGATGTTGATATCAAGAGTAGATTCAAGATGCTGATATAAAGTTTCAAGAGTTCGAGGACATAGACTCATGAGTATTGAAGAGTTCAAGATTTAAAGATATTCTAGATAAGTTTTAGAGTCATAGAATTTATGTTAAAACCTTGATAGCAATTTCCTGATCTCTCTTACCTTCTCTAATTTTGTTTTAAATTATTTTCAAATATCCTATTTTTAAAATAATCTTTTCAAATTATTTCCAAAATGATTTTCAAATCTTTTATAAGATATTATTTTAGTGTTGTTAAGTTGATATATATATACATATATATATATATATATGTATATATATATGTATATATATATATTGAATTATGTTTATACTTTAATAATTTGTAACTATATTTATTTTATATATATTATTTACATTATATTAAATATTCTTACTAAATCTTTCAAAATTATTTTATAAAGTTTTATTAAATTTTAATATAATTCAAGAATATATAAACTATGTTTAAATGTTATTACAAAGTTTCAAAATATTTTACGAAACTTAATATTTTTGAAACAATTTTTATTTAGTAATTTTTCAAAATACAAAGGGAAATGTCGACATATCCTCTGCAAGTATGTCGACATACTAGACGTATTTTTCAAAATTCAAATTTGAACGGAAGTGTTTTTTTCGTCGTATCTCTTCGCGAATGGATATGACCATTGTTTCCCTATACAGTCTTCCAAATGAATTTCCATTAACTACTTTCTTAGTTTTCTCTTCTCTTTTCACTCTATTTATTTCTAAAGCTATTTCAATTGAAATGCTGCTGAAATTCAACCTGAATTAAAATCAATCATTACTAGTTTGATTTTCTTTCATATACTCTCTGATTATCTCATCTCTCCTAATATCAAATGTTATTCAAGAATTATAGGATCAATTGTAACCATGATGAAGATCTGAGTCTGTAAACTTTATCAAATCATACTCTTATACTTTGTGGTGTGCTTAGTATCCCTGAAATCCAAGTAGGTGCAATTGTAGCCTAATTAAATAATTGGATGTGCTTAGTAGCCCATAAATGTAGTGGATGTGCTTGTGGCCTGGAAATCAAGTGGCACCCAAAGGCCGGGATTCTGGAGGGTGTTTATCATAGCCTTGAAATCGAGATTGTGTTTGCATTTACTAGTTAAAAAGAAATTCGTATAAGAAATTGTGCAGGACTAGATGTAGGGTAACTCCGAGCCATTATGAAATCCTGATATGTTCTTTCCTT
Organism: Allium cepa; assembly: GCA_030765085.1. Lineage (NCBI taxonomy): Eukaryota > Viridiplantae > Streptophyta > Magnoliopsida > Asparagales > Amaryllidaceae > Allium > Allium cepa. The sequence goes on along the minus strand of CM060930.1, from coordinate 187,507,526 downwards.
TTTTACTATTACTGCATTTACTTTTCTCTATACTTTAATTCTGTGATTGTTAATTCCATAATTCCAAGTAAAATATTAAAGGATTTAAATAACATTCGTATAACCCATTAAATACTATTCACCTCCCCCTTCTAGTGTTAATCTAGCCTTAAAATCCATATTTCGCTGACTCGTTGTTATAACTGTCCAGGCTGATGATAGGTTAGTTTACAATGATTGATGTTTGTATATAAAACTTTTCTTTTGTAAAGATCTTTTGTATATTATATATTACTTTTCACGTTGTTATTCTGTTCCGTCTTTTCATTTTTTCACCCCAATAATCTGTCTTTCCGGCACATGGATGCTTGGCATGTGTATACCGTAGATATATTAATGTTGACTTTTGCGGGTCGAAAAGGCAGGTCGTTACATATATGTAACGATATCAATATGCAAAAATGCAAATATCAGCCTTTTACATGTATGCAAGCATCATGATAAATAGGCATGTATGCAATCATCCTAATATATATATACAACATATAATTTATATATTAATGTAGGAATACATCACTTTAGTGCGTCAATATGGCATACAATATTCTAAATAGCTGGCCATTGTCTAGGACACTACAAAGCCCTAACAACCATCATTCAAACATTCAATCCATAACATTTAAATCAATCATTCGAAAGTAGTAAACCTAACCTAAGTAGTCTGAATTATGTAAATGGAAAACATACCGATAAAGAGTTCGGGATGAGAAGCATGAATCTTCTCCTTTGGCTCCCATATCTAACAAAACGGGGTGCTAACTTTCTCGAACTACTAATTCTCATAACATGTTTCAACGACGAGACCTACACGATACTATATCACTACCATGAATTCCGGCTCCGTATTCCTTTTATCAGCGTATGACTTATGCATTTCATATGCACTCTTCACCCTCTTTCATATCAGCTCCGCTTTCTCAAAAGTGTATCTAATCTTTTCCGATGCAAGTATAACCCAATTTGTTGCTTCCGAAAAACAGTACGAGGATTTTCATGGTTGTTTATACAAAACTTCCATGTTTATGCTTGCCTAATAGCTATTAAATAAGTAAACTCTACTAATGGTAAATGATCTTGCCAAGCTCCTCCCAAATCGAGAATGCATTCCCTCAACCTCTAACACTTTATTTACATGTTTGGAATGTCTACGGGTGATAAGCAGTGCTGAGATTCAACATTGTATCTAAAGCATTCTAAAGGTTCCTCTAAAATTCATGAGTGAATAGAGGATCTCTATCACTGACTATACTCACTAGATATCCATGCAATCTAATCACCTTTCGCTCACATAGAAGTTTTCAATGTTGTTGTTGTCTTATTGCTCTGTATTGAAATGGAATAAGTGCATTTGGTCAAACAATCAGTTATGACCTAAATGATCTCGTTTCCTCTTCTACTTCTAGGTGGTCCATCTACAAAGTTCTCTTTTTCACTACCGAATGTCTAAGGGAAGTAACAGCCCGCTTGGCATCTTCTACTTAGCCTTAACATAATGACAAGTCAAGCATCTAGAGCCATAATCTACCACCCATCTCTTTATTTTTGGCCAATAGAAATGTTATTTACATCCTTGTACATCATGTAACCATAGGGATAAATAGTCATCCCCAGAACGGTGAGGCTATGATAAAACAACATCAATTAGCTATAAAAACCCACCATTTTTAACCCTCTGAACTAACAACCTCGATAGTCAAAAAGGACAAGTCGCTTGTGAATGATAAATAAATTAAAAAATATATTGTATCTATCTCTTTCAGAACTCATAGGGGAAGGTAACAAACATTTAATATAATCAAACATCACTATTTTTCAAACCAATAGATCCAACTATATACATAAGTCATATGCATATCCAATCCAATCAAGGAATGCATACATACTGAAGGAACTACGCTGGGTCACTATGGGATAATTGGTGATTCCAAAAAGAAAAATCTATTTTTGGATCATTGTTGGGTCTATATAGTCTAATTGATTTTAGGTCCAATCTGAAATTGTATTAAATAAAATCTTATTTTTAAAAAAAATTAGTTTAATTTAAATTAATCATATTGTTATGAGCCTATCAAATAACTCACAATGCCACGTGTGAATGGTGTACACGGTTAATGTGTACATTTATAGGTTCTAGATTTACATCGCAACATACACATTCATCATTTATATATGCCTTTTGATGTCCACAATTTTAGTTAATATATATATATATATATATATATATAGTTATAAATATTTTGATAATATAGTAGTAATAATAATATATTTAGTTAAAATTAATTTTAAATAATTCCATATATTTTGAAATTTAAATTAATATCTTAAAATCTATTTTTGGTTTATTAAATACAAAATCTAATCTATAATTTTGAAAAAAAATATTTATTTATAAATTTCGAATAAAATAAGTAAAGAATATACAAATATACATAAGAAATTCATTTAGAACTCAATACATATATATATACCCACATATGTGTGTGTGTGTATATACATACAATTTTATAAAATAAGATTTACTTTTAAGTATGACAACATTAATACTATGATTTATATATATATATATATATATATATATATATATATATATATATGAAATATTTATTTTTCGATCATAAAGTTAAAAAAATCCATATAGTTTTTTAATTTCTAAAACAATATGTATTTATATATCCTTAAAATGATAGGGTAGGAAGGATCATACATTTACACAATGCTTTTGGAGAAGTTTATCTTTAGTCAGAAGGCAAGTTCAAAACTGTAAAGCAAAAGCTTCAAGGTGGTGATTGACGATGGCAAAGGAATGTAGATAAGGATGGTATCATCCACAAACTAGAAGGAGTTCAGGCTATGGATGAAGATATCATTAACAGAACAGTTAATTAATCCTACTTCACAGGCCAGGTCAATAAGTTTGGCAAAAGTGTCAACGGCAAGATTGAAGAACAATGGGGAAATGTGATCACCTTGGCGAAGTCCTCGTACAGGTGAAAAAATGTTTCCTCTTCTACCATTCACAGATATAAAGGAGGAGGAGGTGGTTAGGATACGATAAATCCAAATGTTAGAGCCAAAATTGGTCACTAACACCCAAACGCCGTTGAAAGCACCAATTCTCAGTCACATATAATAGATTGAGTGTATGTAGAGAGTTTAAATATGAAGAACAATCAAGATTAAAAAGAAAGCAGTAATAACATAGGATTTATAGTGGTTCGGCTGACTCTGGCCTATGTCCACTCTAGAAATTTCCTTTTTATTGATATCAGAATCAATTACATTTACAACCAAGAGTTTTTAAAACAATGGCGGAGTAGCCTTAGTGGAGAAGATGAAGGGAAACATAATTAAGATCCCCTTTCTGAAACCCCTCTTGATGTATTTATAGGAAAAATCTGGGTTACTATACTTCCCGAGTGATCCGGGCCTATAAAGACCATAGCCAAACCCAAATCCACCATCGTTGCCGGCCCCAAGTTTAGATTATGCCTATCCAATGTTGCCATGGGAATGACTCGTTGGACCCAGAGAAAACTCGCTTGTAGCTCGAAGTAAAACATGTTTGGACTCGGAGTAACTCGATGCGACCCCATTCCTTCTAGTCATCGATTCGATCCTCTTCAGCCGAACCCAAAGCCTTCACAACACCGACCTGAAGCATGCCAACCTGATGCCCAAGCTCCTACGCCGACCCCTTAACCTATTGCAGACCCCCAACTTGCGACTTAGGCACCGACGCAAAAGTAGGTGAGCTACAACCTGAAGCTACGGACCTCATTAAATATGCCGATCCCATACTCACCGATCCAAAACCAAACTATCGATCCCCTTCTTCACTGATCCCTAAACCAAACTGCCAATCCCTTTCCTCATCAATCCCATCCATTCTTCAACACCGACCCCATCTCCCAAGCTCTTACTGACCTACTATTTCATACCAACCCGGGGAAACACGCGTACCGACCCAAAGTCAGGGCCTTGCCGACCCGAAGCAATGATCTAACCGATCCCTTTAAAATATACACCGACCCCGAGTGACTCGAAGTAGGGCTCTGCCTGACCTGAAACAACCTACTTGAAATCCCAAAGCTGACCTATAAGCAACTCGGAGCAAACTCTAAGTAATCTGAAAAGACTCAAATTTTGTCGAAACTCGTATTTCAAGTATCCCACGTCTTCTGTCGATAGACTATGCCGAATCTCGGCTTCATAATCATGTTTATCGTTCGTGACTGATCGTCTATCCATCCAGTCGAGTCAAACCTATAATATTCCAACGACGATAACCAAGCAAAGGATTTAGTTAAATCTGCATGTTTACGGTCTTGCCAAAAGGTGGGTGAACCATGAAAATGAATTTATCAAGGAATCCCATATGCTTAAGAACGTTCAAAATAAAATCCCAAGAGAATGTGTAAAATGCCATATAGAAATCAAGCTTAATGAAGGCACAGTTGATGAGATTGGTATGGTTGTAGCTAATAGCTTCCTGCACAATAGCTGTGTTATCTGTTAGGGACCTCTCCAAGGTGAAACCTGATTGCCTAGGGTTGATGAGGGAATCCATGAAAGGTTGAAGGCTGTTGGCGAGGACTTTGGTTATAAGCTTGAAAACTGTATTCTAAAGGCTGATTGGACAAAAATCTGAAGTTCTTAAGGCTCCTTCAAACTTTGGGATGAGCATGATGTTGGCGTGGTTGAGCCTTAGGTCAGATAAGGAGTTAAACTCTTCAAAAACTATGAAAATGCTGAATTTCAAGAAACCCTAGTATCACTTAAAGAAAGAAGCTAGAAAGACGTATAGTCATGGTGCCTTATCTACTGCCATATCAGATATGGCCTCCCAGATTTCATCAATGTCAAAGTCACGGTCCAAAAAGGCATGGATGTCGGATGTTGGTGGGAATATAGAACTCTAATTTAGAATATTAGGAGTAAAGGAAGTTTGGCCAAGTGCCTCCTTGAAATAGTTAGTGAAGACATCCAAGATCACCGATTTGTTATCAATGATACTGTCACCCACTATTATGAAGGAGATCTTATTGGAGCTACATCTGCCGTTGGCAATTCTATGGAAATAAGCTGTATACAAGTCTCCTTCGTGCAACTGTAAATCTCTAGATTGTTATTTCCAGGCGATCTCCTCTTGTCATATGATATGTTTAAATTCGTTCTCCCGGTTCGCAAGATAGGATCTCTTATGAGGAGTCAGTGGAGAGGGTTCCTCTATGATATTAAGCCCAAGATCTGATTTTGAAAAGCTCTTTTCTAGATCTGATGGATCCTCATAGCCCTTTTGACCATTTTGAAGGGCAGAACGGAGTAGACGAAGCTTAGTTACAAGGATCAGAACAACAGATCCATATACTCGAAAAAAGGACTAGACTCTCTGAACCAAGTCATCAAACCTAGGTTCAAGTGTCCAGACATTTTTGAATTTGAAAGGTGGAGGACGAGGACTGCCATCTTTAGAGTGGAAGAGAATAGGGAAGTGGTCAAAGATTAGAGAAGGGAGGCCAAGTTGGAAAGAAAGAGGATGCATGGTTTCACAAGTAATATTAATGAAGAATCTATCTAATTTGATAAGAGAAGGGTGAGAATGCTTGTTCGACCAAGTGAAGGCACGATTATTTATAGGCAAATCGATGAGGTTTCACCAGGCTATGGAATCGTTAAAATTGTCCATATCTATAGAAAAAGCAGAATGGGAGTTCTGCTCCAAGGGGAATCTAGTAACGTTAAATCACCCCAAATGACCTAAGGACCGTTAAAAAGAGAAATAAAATCTCGAACAAGATTACCATAAGGAATTCCCATCTATAGAATTGTGGGGGCCATAAATGTTGGAGAAAGCAAAAACGTTCGATGTAGAGATATTCTTAAGAATAACAAGCAGGGAGTTAGGATCTCTAACGACCTGCATTAAGGTCCATCTCGATTCGTCCCAAATGGTAATAACCCCTATGGTCCAATCGAGTTCAAAACAGCCCAAACCATTAAGGAAAATCCCCTACACTATGAATTTTAGAAGGGCTGGGATTAAATAACTTAGATTCTTGTATAAGATGTATATCCAGATGCATGTCCCTAATTAAAATTTTAACCAAGGCATGCTTATCATTGCATCCTAGTCTCTTATGTTCCAAGTCGATACTTTATAGAGAATAAAAGGCTCTCTCTTTTTCCAAATTCTTAATAATTGAAACATGCTTAGGGGATAAATTATTCACAATACAAGAGGCAACACATATAATGGCATTCTGATCTAGGGTATAAAGAATATTCGAGATAAAGATGCAACCTTACAGAATTTGACCCACACTGTTCGACAGAAGATGACCATGCCTAACAACTGAAGGTATTCCCTGAATAAGAGTCTGTTATGGTAGAGCGGCGGTGGAGTGCTGAAGAGATAAATGCTTGTCTCCACGCTCCTCCAATGATATGAGTCCTGAAGTGCGCCACCAACATTCAAACGATGGTCAAGATTCATATCCTGCTCCTAGTAGAAGTCTCGGTCATCAGAGTTCATGAGGCAGTCTCTATGTTAAGCGAAGGCCACCAAACTGAGGGTCCTAAGATGTCCTGAGCCGGTTACAAAGCACCATCTTCAAATGAAATGTTCACTACTTTCTTTCCCTTTGTAATCTCTGCATGCCTGCGTTGTAGCATAGCCTTATCCGACATTACAACATCTGCAAAGCTAATTGGAGGAGAAGGCATGCTCTCCTAAGTCTGGGGAACATTATCCTTAAAAATATTGACATGCATCTTCGACTAGGAGCATAGGTTATTAATGTCACTAAGTATAATGTCCTTCGGAGGAATAGGGGGATGATTGTGCACATAATGTTCAAAAGATAGCTTGAAATCATGGTCGAAGGCGTTGTAATAAGCAAACCTGGCACATCTATCGATTTATCAAGCTTGATTTTAACAAATATTCCACCATGCCCTGCTGCAATAGTCGGAAGCTATGAACTCTCCAATTGGTAAAAGGATAGCATGATGCTCGGTGTCCCTACGAAGGAACGGCGGCAGACTAGTTATTTGGATCTAAGAAGTGTTAAAATACTCTCGCCTGAAGCTATCCCTGGAAAGCGACCATGGCCTTGCATAAATAGTTCCATTTTCCTTATGGCAAAAACCTTTCATAATTGTGATGCTTAGGAACTGACGATCTAGAACTCGTACTAGGAAGGATTTGTTGCGGTGAAGACTCACATGCCATTTTGCACGATGAAAGTGATAATCGAGGCAATGTTGGAGGTCATTGATTGACCTAAGTTTGAAAAGGCAACTTTCATTTTGGAATTTAGCAGTTGAGATTTAGTGGCATGCATTTTTGGAAAAGGTGAAAATTCTATGGGGTTAGATTTGCAATCTGGGGATACAAAATGTTTATAAGATGAGACGCAGTGAACTATAGGAACTTCAGAAGAGAGGGGACTGACATCTACAGTTTTTCCATCAAGTTGGACTAAATGGACTGTGCACATGACTTTATAGTGTCTTGTCACCTTCCTATTAATGGAAATTTTGCAAAATGTTGGATAATGTCCATACTTATTGCAGTAGAAGCATAGAATGGCATTTTTACAAAATTTCTCCATGTGCCTAGTTAGCCCATATCTAAAGCAATTTCTATTGGCTTGGATAGATTTCACCATATCAAACATGCGTCACTTCTTCTATAGAGTGACCGTTGGGGAAGAATTTGAATTTAAAGTAGTAGAATCCAATGGTGGCGAAGGGTAGTAGACAACGTTAGCCTAACTCCGATGCTTATGTAGTCAGCTATCCCATAGATACGATTTGGATCCAAAGTAGCCTCCATACCCATCAAGTCGAAATGCCAGTCATCCAAGAGTGGTCTGGAAGTGATTGATCGCCAGAAAATAGTGGAGTCGGTGTTAGATAATACATGGGGGACGAGCGATTAGGTTTGTTGAATGGAAATATAAGCCAAGGATTACGATAGGTGTGATGGGCGGGCGGGTGAGGTGGATTGAAGTAGGTGGTCGTTATAATCCCAATTCGAAAGATTTTCAAAATAATTTTGAAAAATATTTTATAACATTTATAACAAGAACTTTTCTTTTTAAAACTTTTAAATTTAGAATCTAAACTAAATTATCAAAACAGATTTAAAAAACTTAGCCAAAGACCTAAAATCTGTTCGAGCCTTTATATTTGGGATAACCTTTGGACATACATCATCCTTTGGGCCAGGGCAAAAGCCAAGTAGGGGAAAGTGCTTGATTACTCGACCCTAGCCTTATACATTACATTTTAGACACTTTGCGAATGGGTAGGCTTTATTTAGTTAGCCCTATATTACTAATTTAGACCATATATGCTATTGGGTTATGATATTATTGAAGGAACCGGGCCGATTCATAGTGGGTTAAATGAGTGAATTTAAAAAAGTTTTATTTTTGGATCTTTGTTGGGCCTACGAAGTCTAATTTATTTTTTGAGCCAATATAAAACTGTTTTAAATAAAATCATGTTTGTTTCAAATGAATATTATTTAATAAACTAATTATATTATTATGAGCATATCGAATACACTTATGTGTACAGTGCACATGCAACATGTAAATTTTATATATAGTTAATGTGTACGTTTACAGATGTTGGGATTTACACCATAACTATATATGCCTTTTATTATCCATAGTTTTATTTAAATTATATAACTTTATTTATAAATTAATTATTAAATATATAATAATGATTACTATCACATAAAATGTCATTTAAGGATTTTCTATTAACCATACTTCAATTAAATAATTTATTAACATATCACAATATAATAGGTATATAGTAGAAAGGAAAACACCTTTTATCTTATATTAGATTTTATTGTAGAGTTAATAATTTTTAATATATTATAAAAGTGCCCCTAGGGAATACCCCTAACTTATCACAAACAAATCAATGTCAATTTCAAATGATTATTTATGTACAAGTTTATATACCTCAATAATGTCATCGTCATATGCACCATCAAATGTTACTTGATACAACATACCAAATTCCATCAACCTAGTGATAAATAAAAGAAGAAACATAGAGAGTGTTAGACTATAGTCTGGTGAGTGATGTACGTCTACTATACAACATGCTCTAATCATTCCCAAGTAATACTAAGATAATTGTGGTAAACATCATGCCTTAGACCCGTTTCACCTGCAACCAACAAGTTAGTCAAACAATACAAAAATATGGTTGGCTCGTGTAACAAGGTCTTAGTCAAGTAACAATTACAATGGTCAATGACATGGTCTAACCTACGTACATCACCAAGCCTACCCTATTACTTTAACACATGGCTGAATCACTGAATGGACACATTTCTATATATGGCTTGTGAATCCATTTTCTCTAACTACGCGCACTTCATAAAATCATCGGATCATCGAGCAATCATGTTACTATGATAACTAATAGAGGATACAGCAATATATAGTCAAACAATCATTAGAAATAGCAACCAACTATCCATATATATACATGCATAGATATTACCACATATACATCAAATCATTCCATTCAATCGAAATGGAAAATCATATCAAAAGACTGCCTAGACATCACCCAAAGGACTCTAGAAAAAAACCCAAAAAAATTTAATTGAATTTTGCACAACCTAGCGCTATTGGGTCAAGGAAAACCTGACCAAATAGATTTCCATTGGTAGGCCGGTGGTTGCACCGCCAATTGACCCGTAGCGGCCATGGTACATGAGCCTGAAGTCTCTTGCTTATTTATTACACTTGTCTATATATTTTTTTGTTTTTTGTTTTGCTCCTTTCTTACTCGTTTTTGATCTGATTATTCATTTTCTTTCAAATTTTGGTATGTTCTTCTACTATCTTTCTACCATGAGTTCGTAAAAATGTTTGCATCGAAATTGTTTTGAAAACACTATAGCAATCAATGTTTACCAAACTTGTTTCTTTAAGAACGAATAAACAACTTTTCACATATATATTTCAAAATACATCCAAAAATTATAATAAATTCATGCTAAAATTATATTAATACCTGAAATATCATATATGACTTATAAATATTTTCAAATAGTTTTTATTCACATTTATATTGTATATTTTCATCAAAATCATTATTTCATACAATAAATACGATATTCCAAATTCCCTTTAATTAACCTTTATAAATAATTAAAAATGCGATTTGAATCGTATAGGTTTAAAAAATACATTCTTTAATTCTAGAAATAAATTCACATTATTTTTCACTAATTTTCAATCGTATTTGGAATATACTATATACATATATATGCTTCTAACTTATTTTCAATACTTCTCTATGCTCAAATTCATTTATATAATATATATATATATATATATATATATATATTCATTTAATATTGAATTTTTATTCTTTGACTAAATTATCTTTGTAAACTCCAATTTATAATAATTCAAGAATTCATTATCTTACAGTTTGGCCAAATATCATCAATTTATCATTTCGGTTGATTTTAAAATCATTTCATCAATTTATTTTCAGACTATACCAGTTTACTATCCAAATATAATAACTAGTTATGTTGAAAATTAGATGTAAACCAAACCATTCACAATAATCCAATATGCTCTTGAATGCTCATTATCTGAAAAATAGAACCTTCTACAAATCCATGCATTCGCGACTCTAGTTTATATTAGATTGTAGTTCTTAACTCGCTTTTCAATTTGGAACTTTAATTGTTAATATTTATGGAAATTTGAGTGAGAATTTTGTAATAAGAAAGGAATTTGAGTTTCTGGTTTTTGAGACAAGAGGAAGATGAAGAACATGCATAGAAAGAAAGGGTTTGAATTTTAGAATCCATGAACTACCTGTTATTTATAACCAGAGAAAGTGTCCGTTCAATTCTTGTGCTCGTCCCATTAAAAATTCAAATTTCCAAATTACGAAAACAATGATACCTCCACCATCTAGACTCTAATCTGAACAAACAAATTTATGTACGGCACGAATTAGATAAACGAGATGATCGTAAAGCTGCAAGTTTCATAACTAAACTTAAATGTTTGAAAATGATGATTTCGCGCTAAGGTCAAAATTATCGAATTCATTTAATTCAAATTATCAGAAAATATGGATCATTACTTTAGCTCCTTGACTTTTGATACACAAAATCTACCATCATGTCGCTAATAGCCTTTGAAATCAATAGAATATATGTCCTAGTGAAAAGACTTCTCCCCTTCTCCAACTATGCCAATATATTTTCCAATACCACGTCACTCCGAATCAAAACAATACGATCCATAGTTGTTGGTATAACCTCTAAAACTCCCAACAGTCCAAGTACTAACCCCGATAATTGCCGAAATCAAAATCGAAAATGAACTCTAATCGTCTTCTCTCCACTTACATAGAACTAAGTATCACATGCTTCCTACTCAAAACGTCTTCCACTACATTTCCTTTTTCTGGAGTGCATGAAATACCAAAATAATATGAAGCTAAGAATTCAATCAACCTCTGCTACCTCAAATTAAAGTCTTATTGAGAAAAAGTGTATTTGAGAGATTTTTGATCATTATACAACTAAAATCTCTCTTCTAATAAATAATGTCTCTAAGACTTAAGCGCGATTAAAATAGGTGCCAACTCAAGATCATGGGTTTGATAATTCTTCTCGTGAGTCTTTAAGTTTCTACTAGCATGTGCTACTACTCTTCCATCATTCATCAATACAGCTCCGAGTCCATTACCTCAAGCATCAATATAATGGTAAAAGGCTTAGTGCAATACAAAATCATTAATATAGGTACACTAGTAAGCTATTTGATCAACAAAAAAAAGGTATGCTTGCATTTTGCATTCCATGAGAAAGAAAAATTATTTTTGGTAAGTCAAGCTAGTAGTACTAAAACCTTAGCAAAGCGCTTGATGAAATTTTTATAACAGCCAGCCAAACCGTAAAAACTTCAAACCTCTATAGAATTATTCGGTACATGCCAATCCTGCATCATTGCCACTTTACTCGGATCAACAAACAATCCTTGCTCACAAACTAGACCATGAAAGCAAACATCACTTCTCCAGAAATGACACTTGGAGAATTTCTCCTTCAACCGCTGTCTTCTCAGCACATCAAGCACTATCCCAAAGTGTTTTAATGCTCTTCCTCGCTCTTCGAATAAACAAGGATATCATCAACAAAACAACTAAGAACTTATTCAGCTATTCCCTTAATACTCTATTCATTAAGTCAATGAAATATGATGAAGCATCGGTCAGCCCAAAGGCATAACCAACCACTCGAATAATTAGTTTGGTATACAAAAAGCAGCATTAGTGATACTATTACTTGCCACTCCTGCCTAGTAAAAACTAATAGCAAAGTCAAGTTGATCAAATATTTTCTCTCCCACTAACTAATTAAATAAATCATCTATGTGAGGCTATGGGTAGAGGTTCTTTGTCGTCGGCTCATTCAACTCTTGATAACTGCAATGAACCATTCGCTTTGATGGTGAAGACTACTGGTGATCCCCACTATGAAATACACCTATAATAAAACCCTTTTATAATAACCCAGAGACATGCTTGTTTAGTTCTCTCCTTTCTTTTTTAAGTGTCATAATAACAGGCCTACTGTCTTTCTCGAGTTCAATATAAAATCTAGTCTCTTTTTGGGATAACAACTAGAAACCTCTACAAATACATCTAGGAAATATATAACAATAGAGAAAGAGGCTAAATCATCATGTGATAGGTTCAATGAACATAGGTAACCCAACATTATAGGTTATCGGGCTCACAATTTACATCTAAATCACGGCCTCCATTGCTCCTTATTTAAGTTGCTCTACTATCATAATCCAACACTACACCATAACACAATATCTAGTCTTTTCCTAGTATCAATCCATAGCGCTGAAATCTTATTACATACAAGCCACATAGAAATTCCACACCATGTATAAATAATTTAAAACCCCAACAAATCATGTATATCTACACTTATTTTGCGAATTGTAGGATCATAAAATATTATTTTAAAACCCAACTTGAGTCTTATAAGGCTTTAACTTTGGATAATGACATTCTACACCATTAGAAATTTTAGTGGATAATCTTGACCTAGAAGACCTATAAGAGCAATTACTTTCGATTACAATCGAAGTAGGGTCAGAAATAACTTCCAAAAGAAAGATATGATGGTTTCCCTTTCCACAGAGTGGTCATAATAGATTTTTAACATCGTGGTTTAGGAGATATGGCCATTTGAATTTAGATAGTTTTTAGATACATTAGTGGGTGATTAACTTAAGTCCAATGTAGGTCCATTAACCTATTTTTGGGATCTGTGCCTATTTGACCTGATAGGACAGTCCTAAATCGTTTCATACTTTTCAAAAAATATTCTACACCTCGATTGGTTTGCGAACGGCACAAGGGATTAGAGGTTTGCGAAGGGCACAAGGGATTTTGAAAATTTGCGTCTTGAGATTTATGCTTGGCTAGTTGGATTATTTCACCTCATTTTAGTGCATTTTGACTCTTTAGTGGGTGGTTCGTATCTCTTGTTATGCTCTAGATGTTAGTATAGGTAAAACAATGTTGTTAAAGATGAAAAAGTGATTTTTACTCTTCTAAAGTTAACCATGTTTTGAAAACTAATTTTATATGTTTTAAATTAATTTAGCTAGATATTATGAACATGTTCTTATAGATACTTCATTTTGGAAAAATAGGCTAGATTTAGTGCCATTGGTTGTTAAATCCAAAACTGATTATACGTATATGTTGTATATGATGTATGTATTGCATTACTTAAATGTATGTATGTATATATGATTATATTGGATGAAATGTCGAGCGATAAGCGATTTAGAGTTAGGGAGATTGTTTCATGAAATGGAGTGTAGTTCATATGGATTGGCCAAGCAAATGGGTCGTCCAAGGTGATTACAAAAATAATGGACACTTGATTGATGGATCAATGTATATAGAGTAATGCTAGAGTCGCAAGAGGTGTATCAATGCAATCTAGAGACTCCGTCCAAACCAATGTAGCAAAACAGAGTGGATCAAAGCTAGAATTTGGAAGAATAACTAAGCCAAAATTTAAGTTATATTGTTCGGCACCAACCCATATGGGTTGGTGCCGAACGATGGAGGAGATGAAAAATGTGCATGTGCATATTAGAGAGATACTTTAGGTCATGTAAAGATTTGCATGTTTCTTGCTTCAGACGAAGGAGAAGGAAAATTGGAGGCGTCAACTCACCATAAAACGATTGGGTTTGGCCATGGGCTTCGGATTTGGTCGCATAAAGGAGACTTTGAGCAAGGCTATGGAGTAGCTTGGAGTTGAAACACTTATCCATTTTGGCTAAGTGTGAATTGAAATGGGTCGGTGCCGAACCATGCAATTTACAAGGAAATGACAATGGGCCTAGGGTAGTACACCCTATTGATCACAGGTTATTCGGAGAAGGGATTCATGAGTTATGGCTTTACAATCAAGCGATATTCAAAGCAAGTGGTATGTACAATAGACTTGAGGTTAGTGATTTGGCTTGGTTACTTGTTCGCTTGATAATTTTCAGAGGAGAATTTAGGACTTTGATGTGGAGACTCTATGACTTGTGATGGTGGCTATAGATTGTACGAGACTTCGATGACTCGATAAAGGGAGTTGTGTGAATGACCCATGATGCAAGCTCTTTGATGTGAACTTATGGTGTGTAATTATGATGTGTTTTACTATAAGGATATGTGCTAAGGGATTAGTAATAGTCAAAGGTTTTGATATGTGCTCGTAAAGAGGGGGAATGTGAAGATGCTTACCCAGATTTCATCATATCTCGAATCTTTGACTGTAGATATATAAACCCTAGACTTCTGACCATAAGTCTAGTTTCCTCGCCTTCAAAGTGGCATAGAGTCAAGAACCAAGGAACCAAAATGTTGAGTAATATATGATCGTTGATGTCCTCATACCAGTTTCATATATCCAATGCACTTGAGTAATGATATAAGATTTCTTGATGGTGGTTATGTTTGCTTTACTATATTAGGGATATCACATAACATAGGCATTATTGATTTAGGTATCTAGACACCCCATATAGTGCTTTGAGTGTTAGCACAACCATATAATGATGATAGTAGATTAGCAGGTATTGAAGTATGTACTAACTCTTTGGATGCAGGAATAGGTCAGGTATGATTCTCGTACGTTTTTATTATTATTAAAGATAAAGAGTTTACTATAAGTTCATGACTCTACCTATACTAATTCAACCAAACAAAAAGATACTAGATTTCTAATAAAAAATGGAAGTTCTCGGTAGGCAAGGCATAGAAATGTCCAATATTGAAATCATTTCAGATATTTTCACTTATGTTATACTTACTGGTTGAGATATGGAAGAATGGAGCTCTAGGCTAGGAATTCAATGCATGATCCGAGGAAATGATAAAATAATTAGGTCCATTTAATCACATTCGTGTATTTTCATGAGAGAGTTAACTTTGCTTTCATTGCCACTGCCATTGCTTTTATTCACTTTAGGAGTCGCCCCATGCCTCTAACGGTTTTCTAGTTCGCACTAACAATAAACCAAATTATCCAAAAATGAAGGCTCCTAGACCTCCCTTTACTTACATAATTCAAGGTGGTACTTTTCAACATCAGGCAAAAGACCAAAAATTCACCCTAATTGAATAGACCTCGGGTTGTTTTCATCAAATTCTAGTTCCTAGATATTGCCACGACCCTGGTTGAGCATTTTCTCAACCCAAATTCAAAAATCTTTTGTCTAACAAAGGATTATTTTACCTTTTGAAAACGGTCAATTTCTATCTTGATTTTATTTATATGTTTCGCCTACATTAGAGAACAGGTAACCAAGACATGATTTATGGCTCATCTAGCAGAAGAATGAAAAGCGTTTAGTCCATCTAGTTCTTAGCTAAAAAAATACTAGAAGGAGCGAACAAAAATAATTTGATCGTAGTAATATATATATATATATATATATATTTATTTATTTATTTCAACCCTTATTATTTATGGGTGTTGGGTAGTCATACTGCTTTACCCTGAGGTTTGGGATTTCTTCAAAAATCAAGAACCTGGTATCGAATCTCAATAAGTTTATCTGCCCTAATAAGCTGGTTATCTTAATCCTTACAATTTTTTAATCATACATATTTATTTAGGAAGAAAACTGTGTTCTCTCGCTCTTCTCATCCATATGAAAAATCAATCACATCATGGCATTTCTGTGGTCAAATTCATTTTGAATTTAGGCCTAGATAACGATAATTAGAACCCTATCCAAGCCTCCAGTTAAGTTCTCTAAGCCAAAGGTCTTCTCCAGCTAAGTGAGAGAGGAATATGCTTCTTGTAAATAATAATAATAAAATAAGAAATGTTAATGAATGTCTTCTATTTTTGTTCTACTCAAGAAAAAAAGAATTCTTTTCTTCTCTTCATAAGAAATATTATTTTTCTATATCGGCTTCTCAAGGGAACAGAAAGATAATTTGTTTAGGACAGGATGCACTAATATATTAATTGGCAGTGATCGAGTCAAAAATGGTACGAGGAACTTTCTATTTTGTAACTTTTCTTCTTCTAATTTTTCTATCTTCCAATTTGTTTCCAGCGGATTCTTTGTCTCCTAATTCCTTCCATTCTACCGATGAATTTTCTATAATAATTCACAAATCTAAATCGGCTAATTGTTCTTTGATAGCACCTGCTCCTATAGAGATTTCTCAGTTTCGAAATGTCTCAAAACCTTGGGTAGTAAAAATTGGAATGCTTTATTTTCATTATACTTACTATATTGGTTTTTACAGTATTTTGAGATTATAGATCACTCAAACCATACTATTGTCTAACTCAAGGTGTTATGCTTTGCTTTATATTGTCTTGGTTACTCTTAAATGAGTAGACAAGATAACAAGTATGAGATAGCGCATGGATCTGTTCAAGGGATGAAAAGGAGGCTACACTTTTCATATATCCACTTTTGGGGCTTATCCGCTATACTTCTATTGAGTTTATTTTTTAATGTACAAACTCTAGTCTATTTTGTATAACCGCGATGAATCTACAATGCTCTGCTTTTGTTGTTAATTTTAATTATACTATCATCTTGCCTATTTTATATTTGTATAATTATTATATATTATCCTTGACCCCGTGAGATATATGACAGGTTCTGCTTGCTTGTTTCAATTAGTTTACCCCTGACCATCGCACTACATCAGCCAAGTACCATTGCATCACACTATATAAGTATATTGGGTAAAAGACGTGTAATGTGGTCATCACACATACATAGGTAGTTGGATCTCCAAATAGGAGTCAACATTACTATATAATCATGCACAATGCATGTCTCTAAATGTGAACTACTGACTAAGCTACTAGATATGGAAGTATGAAATGATCCAATATCAAATAAAAGTATGAACGGGAAAATCAGAAAGAAATAACTTTCCATAATGATCTTTTCTCCATCGTCTGCCTCAGATGGTGGTCAATAAGCACCAAGAACCACCTCAAGTGCATAAGCTTGTACGACTAGTCTATTCTTGCCTAAATATGAGTATTAGCGCTTTATAGATCCGAATTTGTTTCAGTTATAGAGTTTTATCTTTCCCATACCCTCTCTACTATTCTTTCTATATAGCCATCTTGTGGCATTTCCTATATGTCACCTTCCACTTTTTGAACTTGTCATGTTTCTCTTTATCTCCATCCTTTTGTATTCCTTGCTGCCTTTCGTTGTTGCCTTCTTCCTTCGGCTTTTCCTTAGCAACTTCTTTAGAAACTATATTCGGCAATGCAATCTCCTCTAGACTCTCATAGATAGCACCAATAGGAGTGTGGTAGAGAGCCAAATCCTAAAGTGGTTGCCTTGGCTCCCTAGCTAATTTCAAATCCTTCATCATCGGAGCATTTACTAAATCGAATACAAACTTAGCAAGAAAATTGAATTGATTTGCATAATCCTTTACTAACATATCTCTGTATTACATATGAACAAACTTCTCATCCTGGGATCCTTCATTTGTCGCTAACAAGAACTTAGACTCAAAACTTCTTTTAAAGTTACCCTATGTAATCTCCTCTTTAATTTTTTAAACCATCACTATATCACACTAGTTTAAAGCATCTCCCTACGAGTGTTGAGAATCAAGTTGTCTCCTACTAGCATCATTCGATCCCATCATTCCAAAAATTCTCTCACACATGCATAGCCAAACCTTTGCATCAACAAAAGATTGGGTCCCTACATATAGCTTTCCACCCTGAAAATCTATACGAAGCTTAGGAAAGTCTATGGTTGGGGAGTTAATAGGAATGAATCCTTATGCCTATTGCATGGGCACATCCGAGTTGGTACTAAATTGTGCTCTATCATAAAAATACTTGTGGAACCAAAGTTGTACGTACACACTAGGAACCTGTGAGGTTGTAACTCTTGCGTCACCTCCGATATTATTTTCCATCTCAATTATTTGTAAATGGGATTCCTAAGCAATTTTCCAACGTAGAAAATATAACTAGAAATAAAACAAGTGTTGTATGCATATTATTTGCACGTAATATGAGCAAGCACCCATAAATGAACAAAATCGAAATTAAAATGAAAGAAATATAAAAAACTTGACGACCCGAAATTTTTTAGCAATTGGAATTGGAATATTCAATTAATTTTGAATATTTAAATGTTAATTTTTAACTTGAATTCAAATATCACCAATGATTTGATAATTAAATTATTGAATTACATAAGTTAAAGTTGGGTAAAATGTTGAATCTGGGATTCTAAGCGCGTTAAAAATAATTTGAAGGCTTGTGGAATTTATATTAATAACACTGAAGATAGTAGAAGTTATAAAATTGAATTTAACAGTGGTTTGTTCCGTTTTAAAATTCTATAGTTTAAATTGATATTTGAAAATAGCCTTCCGAGACACAGTCTCGGAATTCGACGAAACCAGTTCCCTTGGGTCCGTAATATTGAATTATTATTGAATTTCAATTTTCGTAGTGATTGGAGTTGTTATGTGAGCATACGATAAGTAAACGCATTGAAAATTAAATCGTAAAATTTAATAATATTGTTTCTTTATTCCTTTACATCAGCTGCTCCTTATCACTTCAGCCTACTTTCTATCACCGTCATAACTTTTCCTTTCACTTCATATCTGCTGTAGCCAACCATCGTCTGAAGCAAGCCGTTCCTTTTCGTTTTAAAATCATTATGTCTCCTCCCATTCTCTCAGAACAAATTAACTTCAACAAAACAAGAAAAAAAATGGTCGTTTCCTCTGTTAAAACAAATCGAATTCGTTCCGTCCTCTCAAATTAGAATCGCGAGTCTGTTCTTGCTTCCTTAATCAACGTCGCTGCTTTCCACTTCTATCAGTTCATGATTTAAAGAATCTCGAATCAATCCAAGCCCGAAATCATAGCCGAGCTCCTTCTACTTCCAGATCGACTCAGAGCTCGCTCGCGAACTTCGTGGGTGCTTGACTCGAATTGTTTGCACGCGATGGCAGTCGCGACTTGAAGGGGGTCGTCTGAGCTTGTGGCGGCGTCGCGTTGTGTATTTAGGGCACGCGTGGTGGAAAGGCAGGGGTATGGGGAGACGATAGTTGGGTTGGGTGGTTCTCGAGGGCGAGGCAGAGAAGTGAGGCTGATGCTGAGGGAACGGGGTGGATTCTGTTCGTGCCGAGGTCGTGACTTTGTGGTCTTCGAGCTGGAGTTTTGGGAAGGTATAAGTTTCAATTTATTTTGATAACCAGGTTTAATAAAAAGGGAAATTTACTTCACAGTAAAATAAAAAATAAAAATACTGTTTAGTTAGTATAAAACTTTGGAAAGATAGTGATTTTAAAATGTGGAGAAGTTAAAATAGAATCAGATTTCTATTTTTATTAAATATATATAGGTTAAAGAGAGAAATTTGCAGTAAAGAGAAATTAAGGAAATTGATAAAATTTAATTATTGGTTTAAATGAAATTCATAACAATAATTTAATTACGATCAGTACGAATATTAACATGACTGTGAAATATTTATACAAGGTTTAAAGTATGAAGAAACAAGTCGAGATTTTGGATTGGAATTGCAAAGATAAAGGTGAGTAAATCTCACTCAGTTTAAATTTAAATTTAAATAATTAAATTTCAATAAATTGTTGGATGGTTGAATTGATTGATGTGATATAGTATGATACTGAGAATTGGTGTATTATGTTGTGCTAACATCTGTGGATGCAAGGAAAACAGGTTGGAGGGATCCAACTGGACCCCTCAATATTTATTTAAATTATTTAATTCCCTCTGTTGTGATTTATTTGATATCTTATGATGATCTTTATTGGAATATTGAATGCTATGGTTCGATTGGGTATAATTGGGTATGATGAATTACCAAAAATATATAAATTGGATTTTTATTAAGATAACAAAAGAAGTGAAATTGTAAGTAAAATAATTATAGAAATTTGAATAAATTTTCGAATGAATTAGAAAGAAATAAAGTGACTTAAAAATTCTAGTAAATAAATCTTGAGTATAGAAAGGAAATTTGAATAAACTAAGAGCTAATGAATTTTAATCTTCAGTGATATTAATTAAAAGAATAAAATATTTATTTAAAATTTAAGATTTAAATTATTGAAAGAAATAAAGAAGAAGTTGGAAAAAGCTGAAATTCGTATATTTCACTTAAAAAGGTTTAAAAACAAACGGGAAGTAATAACATTAATAATAAGTCATAATTAATGAATTTTAAAATGAATTAAGAAAGTAAAGAAATTTATTTCAAATAAAATAAAATTGGAAATCAAGTTTGGAAATTTGATTTGAGTGATTGAAGTTGGAATTTCTCTGGATAGCCAAGTACATTTTTTTTAAAAAAAAAAGTAAATTTTTAAATATAAATTAAATGTTTTAAAATTGTTTTAAAGAAAAAAAGTTTTGTAAAATTTATTATTTCTAATATTTAAAGTCTCCAGTAAGATTTCCTTTTAATCTATTTTAGTAGTAATTATTAAGAAGTAACTTAGTATTTTGTTTTTAAAAGTATAAATCTAGTTTTATATTTATTAAGTAACTTTATTTTCAAATATTCATATAGTATGTATTTTTAACAAATTATTAAAGTAGCTTTAATTTAAATGTTTTATAAGTATATATTTTAAAGTAAAGTGTTTTAAATTATTTTTAAAATCTAGTTTGTGCTTGGTGATTTCAGAGGAGATAGAAAATAATTGGGAAAGTTTATTCTGAAAGGAAAGATGGTTTTGAAACTGTTTTCAAAGGATCGAAAATAGAAATATATCTTGTAAAGATATTTTGAGGTTAATAAATAATTTGGAAAATTATTTATTGTATGATGGATGTTTGTGAATGTTAATTGATAGTTAAATAACCGACTATCAATATTGGCCAACTGCGTTGATCGTTTCGAAGAGACCGGGATCGAGATTTATTTCTCGAAAATCACTTCGATCTGGTTTATACGTTTCGTGCGAAAAACGTGTTTGGAATCGAAGATGGAGTAGTGAAGTGCAAGGGCTAGTCGCTACTAATTCTGAGGATATTTCCAAAATGGATGTAGTAGGAATAGTGCCTTCGGTTCCGTTCGAACTCGGGACGGACTTGTATGGATGAATGCTTGCGAAACATCGTCAGGTGGACGATGGGCATTCTAAGAAATATGATTTATAAAGGTAACGCTTAGCCTCAAGCCTCATCAAATGGGAATGACTGAAAATCAGGGGTTATGCAGCAAAGCTAGGTGGGTAGCACCCAAGCAGGGTGTGGTCATTCCAGTCTAGATGTCCCTTTTTATTTTTCGGCTTAGTGGTGCGGTTGCTGATCCCAACCGCGGGGTGATCTCACTCGGGACTGTCCAGTAAGGGATGGTTCCGGCCTTGTGTTGCAGGGGATGAAGGGAGTAATCCTCGGTACGGTGATCTAGGCCCCGTACTGTGACAGGTGGTACCCCAGTGCCTATTCATTGATGGAAATCCATTTTCCCTACGAGCCTTGTACGAGTTTTGTTTGTATTACCCACTTTATGGCTAGTAGCTGGAATTTAATAATGTAACAATTTCGGCTATTTTATAAGTACTTGTATATAGACCCTATTATAATATCAGAGGATTTATATAAAAATCGTTTTAGCTATCGTAAGGTAAAAACCCGACATGTTTATTTGTGGCGTGGTCTTACGAGATGCTTTTGTTTTCAAAGGATTTTTGAAACTGTAATAATAAATTGGGTGTGATTTTCTCACGCTGGTATTCCAGACTGACTCGGGTGTTATTTAACTGTAATGCTCGGGTCAGACCGAGTATTATAGGATACAGGAAATGCTGTGGAGCTCAGGAGATGAGCTGGATGACGACACGTACTCTCGTACTTGTTTATATATATATTCGGCTGTATTAAGTTGCTGTGTATTCATTTGTATGATGCCGTTGTTGATCTGTGATTGATGTACTCTGATGATGTAAAATATAACAGCTATATTTGATTTTGAGTAAAGATCATTTATTATCTATTATATTTTATTCCGCTGCGATGGATAGATTTTGTTGTTGTTTTCTATTTTCTCCTTCTACCTCTTCTTCTTTAACCCAAATGGTTCGTATTTCTATACAACTTGAGTTGATTTAGGTAGAATAGTATTGACTCAAGAGGTACGGATTTGCGGGTCGTTACATTTGGTATCAGAGCTTAGGTTGGTGATAACCTTGGCTCTGGTGGAAATTACTCATTTACATTAGAGTCTCTAGTACTCTATAATGAGTTTGAGCGTATTAATAAATATGAGCGCATATTTGTTAGTGAATATTTATTGTTTTAAATATTGTGTTGATTGGTTTATTGAGTGGCATATGAACCTTCGTCGGCACAGTCTGGACAACTGTATCGAAAGGGTTTCTAAACACTTGAATAGAACAATCGACACAGTATTGTTTTAAATATGGGTAAATGAAATAATTTTACCCAAAAATATATTTTTGATATAAAGAAAGTTTTTGGTAAACTATATAGCTATTATATGGTTGCTTGGATGTTAGAAATGATAATATTAAAGTATTTTCATTGTGAAGTGAATTTAACTAGAAATTGAAAGTATAACCAAAGTTTAAGGGAATAAATTCATTATAAAATGAAATTCATAAGTATGAGTTATAAATGAAATTTATAAATTGAAATATAATCAAATAAGAATTTGCATGAGCATAAGCTATGCAAATGAATTATAGTAAAATCGATTTAAGCAGGATTTGGAAATTTAAAACCCGGAGATTTTGGAAATGTTTTGAAGATAAATAATAGCACAATTGTTTTAGTGATGTTTCTGAAAAGAAATCTGTTTTAAATGGATTTTGAAAGTGATATAGCATTGAAATCACTTGGATTATTGGAAAATAATTTTGATGATGACGGCCGCATCATCAATATTCATTTTCGAATTCCTAAGTGACGGATTGCTACCAAATTGACTTGTTCAGAAAGCTAGTTGTTTTTGAAAATTTCTAAGGAAATTTGCTGGGAATAAAACCAGGATTAGTTTAAATTTTGATAAGTGTGATTTGAGATGTTGGAGATTTCAAAATGTTTTGAAACCAAAAGCCGGTATTTTAAAAATCCTGATAAGATGGGTTATAAGCTTATGAGTTAGGATGTTCTTTTAAAATGAGGAAGGATAAATAAGCTTTTAATGTTGGAATTTAAATTTAAAAGAAAAGTTAAAAATAAAATTAACTTGGATTTGGAAATAAAAATTTGACTGGATTGAGATTGATTGAATAAGTTGAAAATAATATCCAGTTGTATTCGAATTAAGTTGAAATCGAATTGAGTTAAATAAATCCGAGTTAAAGTAAAATTGAATTGGAATAAGAATTCAATTTAATTAATGAATGGAATTAAATTCTTACCTGGATAACTGGAAAATAAGGTGGATAAGAAATAAACTGGGTAAGAGTTAGATTGAGTTAAATAAATCAGGATGACTTGTAAAAGAATTAAAAATCCATGAAATAAAAATATGCTTGGATTATAAATAAGCATAAGGCTTGAGTTAAAAAAATAAATAAAAGATGAATATATTCAAGCTTATGATGAATGGAATTGTATAAAACAATAAGTTGTGACTTGTTAAATTTGAAGGTGAGATAGAAAACCTAAAAATAAATATTTTGATGAATTGAAAAATGTAAAGGAAATCCAAACTTGAATTATAAAACACATTGAACTTAAGAAGATCAAATGAAGTGATATTTGGAAATAAAATCAAGTATTGTACTATAAAAAGGAGAGACTTAATTTGTTAATAAATTAGTTAATGAAATTGAATTGTGAGTTTATGATGAGGTTTGAAAATAAAAATCAAGTTATAATTAACTTTGACTTACATTGTCGATGAAGAAAATATAATTAAAAGTGGCCTTGAAATTAATTAATTGATTTGTGAATGAAATTGCAATGTAAGTTAATAAATTGGATGGTAATTTAAAAGTAAATGGTAATTGAAAATGGATAGTGGATTCGGAATTTGGGCTATGAATTAAAATCTTAACCTGAGATGTTAACAAATTAAATATAATTGGGAATATATCGAAAAAAAATGTAAATGGATTAAAATAGTAATGGGATGGTTTGTATTGTGAATAAAATCCAAATATGTGGAAATAAATTGGATATGGTCTTGTAATCAATTGAGTTAAGCTGAGTATAAAAGAGAAAATTTACTTGTAAAATGAAAATGAGCTTAAGTATAAATTTGAAAAATAAATTGAAGTAAATTGACTTAAGCTGAATAAATCGAAGAGAGTTGAATTTAATTCAACTTAAACCAAGTTTAATGATGTTGGATTAAATTTTGAATCAAGTAAAAATAAATATGGATTGAAATAGAATTAGGTAGGTTGTAATAATATTTAAGAAAATGGAAAATTCGAAATGGATTGAGTGGATAAGTTAATGATATTGAATAAGTGAATGGATGGGATAAATAAGAACCAAAGGAGGTGTTGGTTTAAATAAGTTGAGAAATGGTTATTAAATGAAATAGCTTGCATTGTTTGTGAGCTAAATAAAA
Organism: Allium cepa; assembly: GCA_030765085.1. Taxonomy (NCBI): domain Eukaryota; kingdom Viridiplantae; phylum Streptophyta; class Magnoliopsida; order Asparagales; family Amaryllidaceae; genus Allium; species Allium cepa. The sequence continues at coordinate 187,482,327 of CM060930.1, read as the reverse complement.
TAGTTTGGAATAAACAAATATGGAATGAAATATAAATAAATGAATTGTAAATAAAATTTAAATGGAATGTGTCGAGCTAAATAAATGTTTGTGAATGGATTAAAATAAAAGGGAAGTTTAATTGGTAATGGAGATGAACCTAAATTGTTATTGGTTCTGAATAAACTAGTTGGGTTAATAAATGAAATACAAGTGCATGTATTCAAATCTGAAATGGAAGCGAGGATAATTAGATTGTGAATAAATTTGGCAATGGAATAGAATTAAGAATAAAATTGAGTGAAATCAATTTAAATTGGTTATAAAACATAAATACTTATTTATTCACATAACTCTCGTCAAATTGCATGGAATAAATTGTTGTTTGTTGTAAATGGGGTAATTAAACATTCTATGAGTGAGAGTAGTAAAATAAATTGATTTTGAAAGCAATTGAATTAAATATGAGCTCAGTTTGCTTAAAAATAAATTAAATGTAAGTGATTGAGATTAAAACCATTTAAATTGATGAGGTTGTCTACTAATGGATTGAAAACCATTCAAATTGTATAAAAATGGTTTATAAATAAATTGGAACAATTGAATTAACATGGAAACTATATAAATTGCTTACAGAAAAATGTTTGGTATGAGTTTCTTTTAGAATTCATATGTTTTAGCTATTATAAATAAGTGAAATATAGTTAAACTGCATATATTTGGCACTTACATGTTTAAATTGAGTAAGTACAGGTACCTAGAAGCCGTGTGGCTGGATTTGGTTGTGCTTTTTGCTAAAAAATAATAATAAGCTGCTTGCTTAAAGTGCTATATAAGGTACGCCTACGCAATTAAAATAGGAAATATGAACTGTTTTTGGTTTTTCCGACCGGGTGGGTCAATGTATATATATTTATCTCTTTTGTCAAATTGAAAAAACTCCTCCGTACAAAGGGGACTCTGCCAAAAAATTTCGAAAATTTTGGGAGTTAGAAAATTTTTGGAAATTTTGGGAAAAATTTGTTAATAACAAAAGAATTTTAAACTAGAAATTGAAATAAGTTAGTGAATGAAACTAATTTAAATAAGGACATGAATTAGTAATAAATGACCAATTAAATCTATATATTCTGAGTTAAAGATGAATTGAATTCGTATGAAAATGAAAGAATCAATTTGAATAGAAATAGATATAAACTAAAGTGAAAGATGAAAATAAATATAAGAAGCATATAAAATGCTTAAACTAAATTTAAGAGGGAATGGTGAAGTCTTAAATGGAAATTGATACTACCAATGTAATTTAAGTCAATATTGGAATGAATAGATGTTGACATTTTGTGAGAAAGTCGATAAAATGTTTTGGGAATAGTGTGATTGGATATTGGCGCTAAACAGGATATGCAGGTAATATAAAAGGAAAAGAAATTGGATTAGATTTCAAGAGATAAATTTGAATTGCCCGACAAAAAGGTATGTATTTAATTTGGTATGAAATTTGATTGGGATTTGGATTTGGATTGAGCCACTTGGCTTTTGTTTCCTTTTTGGATTTGGGAGGCCGTAGAGCCATTTTGTAGTTGTACCGAGCTAGCCGCGCAAAGGAGACGCTGGCGAAATTTTTCGAAAATTTAGGGAGTTAGAAAATTTTGATAACTTAAAATCTGAATTTAAATTTAAATTTGAATTGATAAGTAAGGAATATAGTTTGAGGCTTATGGATAAGTTTGAAGGGTCGGAAAAAGGGTTAGTGGGTCTTTGATAAAAAGATTTGTTTGATAAGTGGTTAAAAACTATTTGGGTTGAGGGAATAGTTAACGGGATATAGATCATTCTTCCTAATTAGTAATTTCGGGGACGAAATTCTTTTAAGGGGGGAGGAATGTGACGATCCGAAATTTTTTAGCAATTGGAATTGGAATATTCAATTAATTTTGAATATTTAAATGTTAATTTTTAACTTGAATTCAAACATCGCCAATGATTTGATAATTAAATTATTTAATTACATAAGTTAAAGTTGGGTAAAATGTTGAATCTGGGATTCTAAGCGTGTTAAAAATAATTTGAAGGCTTGTGGAATTTATATTAATAACACTGAAGATAGTAGAAGTTATAAAATTGAATTTAACAGTGGTTTGTTCCGTTTTAAAATTCTATAGTTTAAATTGATATTTGAAAATAGCCTTCCGAGGCACAGTCTCGGAATTCGATGAAACTAGTTCCATTGGGTCCGTAATATTGAATTATTATTGGATTTCAATTTTCGTAGTGATTGGAGTTGTTATGTGAGCATACGATAAGTAAACGCATTGAAAATTTAATCGTAAAATTTAATAATATTGTTTCTTTATTCCTTTACATCAGCTGCTCCTTATCACTTCAGCCTACTTTCTATCACCGTCATAACTTTTCCTTTCACTTCATATCTGCTGTAGCCGACCATCGTCTGAAGCAAGCCGTTCCTTTTCGTTTTAAAATCATTATGTCTCCTCCCATTCTCTCAGAACAAATTAACTTCAACAAAACAAGAAAAAAAATGGTCGCTTCCTCTGTTAAAACAAATCGAATTCGTTCCGTCCTCTCAAATTAGAATCGCGAGTCTGTTCTTGCTTCCTTAATCAACGTCGCTGCTTTCCACTTCTATCAGTTCATGATTTAGAGAATCTTGAATCAATCCAAGGCCGAAATCGTAGCCGAGCTCCTTCTACTTCCAGATCGACTCAGAGCTCGCTCGCGAACTTCGTGGGTGCTTGACTCGAATTGTTTGCGCGTGATGGCAGTCGCGACTTGAAGAGGGTCGTCTGAGCTTGTGGCGGCGTCGCGTTGTGTATTTGGGGCACGCGTGGAGGAAAGGCAGGGGTATGGGGAGACGATAGTTGGGTTGGGTGGTTCTCAAGGGCAAGGCAGAGAAGTGAGGCTGTTGCTGAGGGAACGGGGTGGATTCTGTTCGTGCCGAGGTCGTGACTTTGTGGTCTTCGAGCTGGAGTTTTGGGAAGGTATAAGTTTCAATTTATTTTGATAACCAGGTTTAATAAAAAGGGAAATTTACTTCACAATAAAATAAAAAAATACTGTTTAGTTAGTATAAAACTTTGGAAAGATAGTGATTTTAAAATGTAGAGAAGTTCAAATAGAATCAGATTTCTATTTTTATTAAATATATATAGGTTAAAGAGAGAAATTTGCAGTAAAGAGAAATTAAGAAAATTGATAAAATTTAATTATTGGTTTAAATGAAATTTATAACAATAATTTAATTACGATTAGTACGAATATTAACAAAACTGTGAAATATTTATACAAGGTTTAAACTATGAAGAAACAAGTCAAGATTTTGGATTGGAATTGCAAAGATAAAGGTGAGTAAATCTCACTCAGTTTAAATTTAAATTTAAATAATTAAATTTAAATAAATTGTTGGATGGTTGAATTGATTGATGTGATATAGTATGATATTGAGAATTGGTGTATTATGTTGTGCTAATATCTGTGGATGCAGGGAAAACAGGTTGGAGGGATCCAACTGGACCCCTCAATATTTATTTAAATTATTTAATTCCCTCTGTTGTGATTTATTTGATATCTTATGATGATCTTTATTGGAATATTGAATGCTATGGTTCGATTGGGTATAATTGGGTATGATGAATTACCAAAAATATATAAATTGGATTTTTATTAAGATAACAAAAGAAGTGAAATTGTAAGTAAAATAATTATAGAAATTTGAATAAATTTTCGAATGAATTAGAAAGAAATAAAGTGACTTAAAAATTCTAGTAAATAAATCTAGAGTATAGAAAGGAAATTTGAATAAACAAAGAGCTAATGAATTTTAATCTTCAGTGATATTAATTAAAAGAATAAAACATTTATTTAAAATTTAAGATTTAAATTATTGAAAGAAATAAAGAAGAAGTTGGGAAAAGTTGAAATTCGTATATTTCACTTAAAAAGGTTTAAAAACAAACAGGAAGTAATAACATTAATAATAAGTCATAATTAATGAATTTTAAAATGAATTAAGAAAGTAAAGAAATTTATTTCAAATAAAATAAAATTGGAAATCAAGTTTGGAAATTTGATTTGAGTGATTGAAGTTGGAATTTCTTTGGATAGCCAAGTACATTTTTTTTTTAAAAAAAGTAAATTTTTAAATATAAATTAAATGTTTTAAAATTGTTTTAAAGAAAACAAGTTTTGTAAAATTTATTATTTCTAATATTTAAAGTCTCCAGTAAGGTTTCCTTTTAATCTATTTTAGTAGTAATTATTAAGAAGTAACTTAGTATTTTGTTTTTAAAAGTATAAATCTAGTTTTATATTTATTAAGTAACTTTATTTTCAAATACACATATAGTATGTATTTTTAACAAATTATTAAAGTAGCTTTAATTTAAATGTTTTATAAGTATATATTTTAAAGTAAAGTGTTTTAAATTATTTTTAAAATCTAGTTTGTGCTTGGTGATTTCAGAGGAGATATAAAATAATTGGGAAAGTTTATTCTGAAAGGAAAGATGGTTTTGAAACTGTTTTCAAAGGATCGAAAATAGAAATATATCTTGTAAAGATATTTTGAGGTTAATAAATAATTTGGAAATTTATTTATTGTATGATGGATGTTTGTGAATGTTAATTGATAGTTAAATAACCGACTATAAATATTGGCCAACTGCGTTGATCGTTTCGAAGAGACCGGGATCGAGATTTATTTCTCGAAAACCACTTCGATCCGGTTTATACGTTTCGTGCGAAAAACGTGTTTGGAATCGAAGATGGAGCAGTGAAGTGCAAGGGCTAGTCGCTACTAATCCTGAGGATATTTCCAAAATGGATGTAGTAGGAATAGTGCCTTCGGTTCCGTTCGAACCCGGGACGGACTTGTATGGATGAATGCTTGCGAAACATCGTCAGGTGGACGATGGGCATTCTAAGAAATATGATCTATAAAGGTAACGCTTAGCCTCAAGCCTCATCAAATGGGAATGACTGAAAATCAGGGGTTATGCAGCAAGGCTAGGTGGGTAGCACCCAAGCAGGGTGTGGTCATTCCATTCTAGATGTCCCTTTTTATTTTTCGGCTTAGTGGTGCGGTTGCTGATCCCAACCGCGGGGTGATCTCACTCGGGACTGTCCAGTAAGGGATGGTTCCGGCCTTGTGTTGCAGGGGATGAAGGGAGTAATCCTCGGTACGGTGATCTAGGCCCCGTACTATGACAGGTGGTACCCCAGTGCCTAGTCATTGATGGAAATCCATTTTCCCTACGAACCTTGTACGAGTTTTGTTTGTATTACCCACTTTGTGGCTAGTAGCTGGAATTTAATAATGTAACAATTTCGGCTATTTTATAAGTACTTGTATATAGACCCTATTATAATATTAGAGGATTTATATAAAAATCGTTTTAGCTATCGTAAGGTAAAAACCCGACATGTTTATTTGTGGCGTGGTCTTACGAGATGCTTTTGTTTTCAAATGATTTTTGAAACTGTAATAATAAATTGGGTGTGATTTTCTCACGCTGGTATTCCAGACTGACTCGGGTGTTATTTAACTGTAATGCTCGGGTCAGACCGAGTATTATAGGATACAGGAAATGCTGTGGAGCTCAGGAGACGAGCTGGATGACGACACGTACTCTCGTACTTGTTTATATATATATTCCGCTGTATTAAGTTGCTGTGTATCCATTTGTATGATGCCGTTGTTGATCTGTGATTGATGTACTCTGATGATGTAAAATATAACAGCTATATTTGATTTTGAGTAAAGATCATTTATTATCTATTATATTTTATTCCGCTGCGATGGATAGATTCTGTTGTTGTTTTCTATTTTCTCCTTCTACCTCTTCTTCTTTAACCCAAATGGTTCGTATTTCTGTACAACTTGAGTTGATTTAGGTAGAATAGTGTTGACTCAAGAGGTACGGATTTGCGGGTCGTTACAAAAAACAAAGAAAGAACACAATATTTTTATATTATGTTGGAAAATTCTACGACCTATATCCACTTGGATGTTTTTATTAATCGTTTTTCGCTATAATGGAATTACAAGACAACACCAGATTTCGAATTTCTTGATGTCGAACTCAACCGTGTCTCCACGTAAAAATTTATCAAAGGTCCTTTTTCATATACTAAAGATAGTTATTTATTGAAGATTTCATATTTCAAAATTGCCATATCTCCTTTTTAATAACTCAAACATGCAACTCCAGTAAGATAGGATGAAAAATGAGTAAAAATTATGCAAAAGCTTAGACCTAATAGATCAGCACCGATCGATATCATTGACCAAATCTTCACTCTTTCCTTCAAAATTGCTTAAATCTCAAAGTCTTGGAACTTTAGGGGCAAAATGGAAACTCAATTAATCGATACTAATCGATCTCTTTTCTTCAACCCTTGTCTTTTTCTTCAAAGTGGCATGAAGAATCATAGTAGAGGCAAAGTGGGCCTATACACATTATTATCAATCAGTGTCGATTTATAGATTGATCAGTTCGATAGAATATGAGTGCTCTATGTAATCTATTGCTTCATCATTTCATAATCTAAATCTGTCCAAATGTCACTTGATTTAAATACCGGATAAAACATATGCTTATGTGAACACAAATCATGCTTTGGATCGATACATGCAACCAAATATGTATTTTCAAAGAAGCTTTCATCACTTGAAACGTTTCCATGAATGTTGCATTTTCAGTGAGAATATTGACACTTCATTCCAAACTGTAATAAAGTCACTTATTCGACGGATATAAATGTTACAACTTCAGATCCTGAAATTTCAGCATTCCATTCATCATTGAGCAATTTCTTATGGTCGTTCCATTTCTTTGTCATGTGGATTTTCCATTTTTTCTTTGTATATTTCCTAACATTCCATTTTTCTCTTCTTTTTTTTGAGAAATTTCTTATGGCCGTTCCAGTTCATGCTTAGGTGGACTTTCCATTTTTCTCTTCTCTTTTAGGAAATTACATAATGGATCGGGTTGGTTCAGTTTCGGGTGAAATTCCATAAAATTATTTCTTTTTTCAATAGACTCAAGTACTGACTCATCCTGGGACTCAAGTCCCACTAACACTCGACTTCATCAATCAAGAATGTGTTCTTTATAAAGATTGCATCATCTCAATTGATTCCTCTATCAGGAGCATGAGTTCCATTTGTCTTATATTCCATCCGGTTCCACGAATGCTATTTTTACATTAACGGGTGATATCTAACACATGGTTCCATCAAAAACTAGGAATCGTTTCCTAGTAGAAGAATGCTTTCTACATAGAGTGCTTCTATACACCGTGCTAAAGACATGATACATATGCTGCATATGACACCAATACTGGCCTAATTCAATATTAAGGCTCCAGTTATCAATGAATGTCGATGTTCATTGGATGTTATACATCGATCATACATGGAGAAAATGCTTATTTAGTCAAGTACTATAATCGAAATAAAAATTACCTAACCATGCTTGTCATCCAAGCTTTTAATTTATTATGGAATCCAATAGATGCTCTGTAACGACCCGTAAACTTTGATAATTAAATTTATTAATTAAATAAGTTTTGAAATTTAACGTTGTGAAAAATTAATAATTCATGATTTATTAATAATAAAAATAAATAGAATGAAATGTAATAACGTTAATGTAAGGAAATTGATAACTACTTTAATGTAGTTCCAATTAAGTGAAATAATTGTAAAGTTATAATTGGTTATAAATTGGAGGTAAGGAAATAAATCAAATGTTATATTAATTGGTGAAATAATATATAATTAATTGTAATTGAATAAGATCAGTATTGTGTAAGTAGTTATGACATTTGTTTGAAGATAATAGACTTATAATTGTGATTTAATTAAGTAAAAAGTAATAATTGTTTATCACATCATTTTTATATGTGGAGATAATTTGGTAACCAATAAAAAATTAATGTTGATCAAATAGTGCAGTTAATAAGAATTAAGATGATAATTGTAGAATATTAACGTAATTAACTATAGCAGTTAATATGAATTAAAATGATAACTGTAGAATATTGATGTAATAAAAAAGGGTAAACTAATGCTAAGTTTATCCATGAAGTGACGATTGATTGAATAATAAGATTGAAATCAAAATAAATTAATATATTTGAATTTAAATCATCATTAACGAAGTTGTTGCAATTAAAATTGAACATTGCAAATTGTGCAATATTAATAATTGAATATGGCACGGAAAATTTGTTTTAAAAGATTATAAATTACTAAGTAATCAAAAATGAAAAAATTGTTAGTTATTAAATTTGAAAAGTGATTTAATTAATTCAATAATAATTCATTTAATTAACGTGAAATGACCATTTTGGCCACTGTCTCGGATTTCGACAAAACCAGTTTCATCGGATGCACAGCTTTGAATTATTGTAGGATTTTAAGTTTTATAGCGATCGGACTTGTCGTTTGATCGTACGGGTTTGAAATGCGTAGAAATCAATTTAATTGAATTCAATTAAAATAAGCTGATTTTAAAAGCTAACTTCTTCAAATGATGGAATTAGGACTTGAAACTTGTTCTATTGAATTTCAAAATATTGAAAACGTCTATTTTGATATATTGAATGACCTACTCTCTTTCCGTAAGCAAAACGGGCTTTTTGGGTCGTTATTATCGTTCGTACCGATCCGATGTGTGTTTATTCTTTTTTGTCGAGCCTTGTCTATGTAAATAGATTTTTCTAAACCTAGCAGTCTTGCTATTTCTTATTCCTATATGTACATCAACTTCTGTCTATTTATTTCTTCAATGGCATAAACAAATTCCTACTCAAAACCCTAAACCCCAATTCAATTTCCAAGTCAATTTCAAAATTAAACTCCTCAATACCATTTCATATTATATATCGTTGGAAAGCTCTCGACGATTGTAATCGACGACAACAATCCATTTTTCAATTTGATGCACCATTTGCCCAGAATTCGTCGATGAACCTCAGCCGTTGAAATTAGGTTTTCGCGATCCAACGGTGGATCTTCATTCGATTGACGCGCGGGAGGTGGCATTGGGAAGGTGGTGTCGAGTAAGTCATGATGGCATGTTCATTCGCCTTAGATGTGATTGTATTCCCTAGAAATTGAAAATAACAGTGCAGTGGCGGTGGTCTTAGGGTGGGAAAAGGTGGTCGTACGCTAGGCGATGGTGTGGCGTAGACTGCCTGAGGTGAAGGTGAAGTCTGATTGGGGTGCCATGGCCTCTGGTGGTTGGCATTCATGGATGTTGCTGGAGGCTACTTTGTGGTCTAACGAAGAATGATTAGGGTTTGAGCGTGAGATTGTACGGTGACGAGGGTGACGTGGCCAAGGGGAAAACATGCACGTTCTTTTTTTTATTTTATTCGAATTTTTATTTCAATCTTCTGAATATCATAACTTTTACGTACGATGTCGATTTTACGTGCGGTTTGTTCCACTGGGCACATATTGAAATTTTAGACATTACTGAATTGGTTTGCACAAATTTTGAGATTGTTTGATTTTGGGCCTTTATTTGGATTTCAAATCGATTTGAATTCAAATGTGTGTGTTTCAACCCACTCACAACTACTAAATTAAATTATTTTATGCTAGTTAAATTGAAATTATATTATGATTATAAGTTGATTAGTTGATGTTTGATATAGTAAAATTGTCATTCTAGTTAAATTTGAGTGTTATTGAATTTAGTCGCCCTTAATTTAATATTAGATTTTAAATTTCAGTTAATACCTGTTATTGATAATCAGTCACTTGTTATTGTTTATTGATTGGTTGAATGGTAATTGCGATGGATGTTTGATTGTTGATATTCGATGACTGAGTGTTATATTTTATATTGTTATAACACTGCAAGTTCCATATGGATTGAAATGATACATACCTGAACGATCTGATAGATTAGGGAGAAATGGTTATGGATTGAAATGATAGACTCGACCAATTTCATGGAATTGAAATTAAATTTGATATTGCGGGTTGAAACGATATATATCTATAAATTTTAAAACTAATGCAGATTGAAATAATACATATACGTAAATATAAAATATTGCGGATTGAAATGATAAATATCTATATCACTTGACCATAGTTTAGAAAATTATACGGACACTGGATTGGTTAAATTAAATGATTTGAAATCCGTAAATTTTGAATTTAGTCAAATGATATTTTGAAGAAAATTTGATTTATATAAACTGAATTATTTTTGAAAATCCAAGTTTTAACTATTGAAATGGGAATTGGTTTAAACTGAAAGTTTAAAGTTAGATTTGAAGTATAAATGAAATTTATCGAAATTGAGTTACTGAAATATTTGAATATTTAAACTTCGAAGTCTGCTTAATTAGGAATAGTTTAAATTTACAGTTCGAACATGGATTTGAAATCGATGTTAATTAAATGGTTTCAAATGAGAATCTGAATTGAACGACAAAATTTTATTTGTTGATTTGAAAGCTGTACATGGTCCAGATGTGTTGAAATGAAAGAAATAGTATAATTTGATATTAATTTAAAAATTATTATTTTAATATAAGTTGTTTAAAAATATATTATTTTAAAATCCGGATTATTTAGATTTTCAAAATTAAAACTATATTAATCAAATTACATCTATTTTAATTTATTTTAAATCCATTTAAACTATTTTAGATTTATTTACTTTATTTTAATTCTATTTAATTTATTTTAAATCTATTTAAACTATTTTAAATCTATTTAAACTATTTTAATCTTTTTAAACTATTTTAAATCCATTTAAACTATCTTAAATCTATTGAAAACTATTTTTAATCCATTTTTTACTATTTTAAAGTATTTTAAGCTATTTAAAAATCTATTTTAAATTATGCTAAACTATTTAACTATTTGTAACCATCTAAACTATTTTCTAAATTTCAGATTGTGTAAAGTGGAAGTGTTTATATTTAAATCCTTGATTCAAAAGCGAATAAGGTTAAATGATGTTGGAAAATAATTTCAGTGATGAGTGCGCGCATCATTGACGTTCATTTTCAAGTTTCAAAGTGGGAAGTCCGTTGTAGTAGTTTTACTACACACTTTTTTTGATATTGAATCTTAAATTTTAATTCCTAAATATGATTGGATATATAAGTTATGAGTGTGTACGTGCATATATATATATATATACATATACATATATACATATACATATATACATATACATATACATATACATATATATATATATATAATTTTAAATGATTTGAAATGTAACTCGGAGTTAGTTCTTAACAGCTTTCTGATAATTAGTAGCTTTCAATTATTACAATGAAGTGAAATCTTGACTATATTAATAATTGGGAACTTCTATAAACAGGAACAAGAAATTTGATGCTAAGTGATTTGTGAAATATATAAGAAATTGGAAAGTTGTAAATTTAAGAATAAGAAATCTAGAAGATGTAATTATTAAACATTTTATTAACTAAAGTGAATGAGATAACTTGTGTAACGTTCAATTGCATTCTTAAAACGTGCACGCATGTGTGTGTATATAACATACCAAAATATTAAAAATGAAATGTTAATAGAAATATGTAATGGAATATTATACAAGTAAAACTTAAGTAATGAAAGTGTTCAATAGAATTATTTCTGTAAATAAGAATTCTGGTGTTATAAATGTTATAAACTTAAGTTAATAAGTTGAAATGCTACTAATTAAATTTTGATAGAAAAGTGAATACTGTAAGTAAAAGATTATAAACTTTAAGTTAATGTTGAAGCCATATATAATTAAAGGGAATATAATATTAATTAAATGATTATAACTTCAGAAAATGTGAAATGATTTAGAAATAGATTAAATGTTCAATAATATTATATATGAAAGAAATGAATGTGAAAAAGAAATAAATGATAATAATGAGTTAAATTACAAAGATACTTACATAATATTTTAAGAACTGGACGGATGATCTAAATAATTGAATGGAAATAACTTATGTAAGTAAATGAATGAATTTTTTTTTGGCATTGTGTGAATAAATGGGAATGAATTTTTTAAGTAAAGAATGTAAATTAAAGAAAATAATCATTGTATGGCTGAAAAAAGAAAAAATGAAATGAATAGTAAATGATGTGAAACAAGATTAATAAGAATAAATTTAAATAATATTTGGTATTCTTCGTCGTTTGGCTTATGGGATGGTTTGGAAGTGATACTTTGAATTGTTTAAGATGTATGAATAATCTATTAAGTTTTATCTAAGACTGTTAAGTGGATGATATACTTAGTAGTTATTTATCATTTCATACGATTAAAAGTTTCTGAACCCAAACAAACCTTTTGTTTTGGTTGTTATGGACGGATGGTTAATTACATTGATTTCATGTGATGATTGTATAGTTTTGTTTGCAAGTGAATATTATTATGTTGTGTTATGTATTTGTTATTAATTGATATAACTTAAATATTACTCTTTTACATAATTATTAACTTCTTTGGATTATATAAGCTAAATACAGGTTATGGAAGCAATAACTACTGCTTTTGGTTTCATAAATAAACGTTGTTTGGTCGACAAATAGGTACATTTTCGGGTTATGGTTTTCTAGCGATATTATATTGTTTTCCTGTGGTTTGGGATATATTATTTTGAAATATGATATATATGGTTATTATTGATATTATTTTTTCTTCCGGACCTCTCCGTACAAAGGAGAATCTACCGAAATTTTTCGTGAATTCTGGACATTGAAAGATCTTGTGAAAGTGAAATGTTTTTCAAAATTTTATTGAACTTGAATATAAAAGAATTAATTATTTATAAATTGATATGCTTCGTCTAAATTATTTAATTATGTAAATTAGTTTATAAATTGAATACTTTGAATTAATTATATTAATTTCTTAATCCCTTCTTTTCCTTTTCGGAGAAGAAAAGTTTTGAGTGGAGGAGAGTGTAACGACCCGTAAGTTTCGATAATTAGATTTATTAATTAAATAAGATTTGGAATTTAATGTTGTGAAAAATTAAAAATTTGTGATTTATTAATAAGAAAAATAACTAGAATAAAATGTAATAATGTGAATGTAAGGAAATTGATAACTACTTTAATGTTATTCCAATTAACTGAAATAATTGTAAAGCTATAATTGGTTATAAATTGGAGATAAGGAATTAAATTAAATGTTATATTAATCGGTGAAATAACATGTAACTAATTGAAATTGAATAAGATCAGTGTCGTGTAAGTAGTGATGACATTTGTTTGAGGATAAAAAACTTATAATTGAGATTTAATTAAGTAAAAGGTAACAGTTTTTTATCACCTTATTTTTATATGTGGAGATAATTTGGTAATCAATTAAATTTTTATGTGAATCAATTAGTGCAGTTAAAACTGAACGTTGTAAATTGTGCGATATTAATAATTGAATTTGACATGGAATTTTTTTTAAAAGATTATAAATTAATAAGTAATAAAAAATGATAAAAATTGTTAGTTATTAAATTTGAATTTAAAAAGTGATTTAATTAATTTAGTAATAATTTATTTAATTAACGTGAAAATAGCCATTTTGGCCACTGTCTCGGATTTCAACGAAATCAGTTTCATCGAATCTGTTATGGCAAATTATTGTAGGATTTCAAGTTTCGTGGTGATCGGACTTGTCATTTGATCGTACGGGCTCGAAATGCATGAAAATCAATTTAATTGAATTCAATTAAAATAAGCTGATTTTAAACGCTAACTTCTTCATACGATGGAATTAGGACTTGAAAAGTTTTCCGTTGAATTTAAAAATATTGAAAACATCTATTTTGATATATTGGATGACCTGCTTTCATTCCACAAGCAGAACGGGCTTTTCGGGTCGTTATTATCGTTCGTACCAATTCGATATGTGTTCATTCTTTTTTATTGGGTGTTGTCTATATAAATAGATTTTTCTAACCCTAGTAATCTTTCTATTTCTTATTGTTGTACATACATCAACTTCTGTCTACTCCTTTCTTCAATGGCAGAAACAAATTCCAACTCAAAACCCTAAATCCCAATTCAATTTCCAAAACAATTTCAAAATCTAACTCCTCAAAACCATATCATATTATATATCATTAGAAAGCTCTCAACGAGTGTAATCCACTGCAGCAATCCATTTTTCAATTTGGTGCACTGCGTGCTTAGAATTCGTCGATGAACCTCGGCTGTTGAAATTAGGTTTTCGCGATCCAACGGTGGATGTCATCCGATCGACGATCGGGAGGTGACAATGGAAAGGTGGTGTCGAGAAGGTCACTATGGTGATGTTCGTTCATCTCAGATGTGATCGTATTCGCTAGAAATTGCAAATAATAGTGCATCAGCATTGGCGATCTTAAGGTGGCTAGAGGTGGTCGTACGCTGGGCGATGGTGCGACCTGGGCTGCCTGAGACGAAGGCAAAGTCTGATTGGGGTGCCATGGCCTTTGGTGGTCGGCGTTCATGGATGTTGTTGGTTGCTACTTTGTGGTCGAATGTGGAACGATTAATTCAAGCGTGAGATTGCACGGAGATGAGGGTGACACATGCAAGAGAAAACGTATATGTAGTTTTTTTTATTTTGATTTCAATTTTCTGATTATCATAACTTTTACATACGAGGTCGGTTTTACGCGGGGTTTGTTCCATTGGGATCGTATTGATATTTTGAACATTGTAGAACTAGTTTACATGAATTTTGAGACTGTTCAATATTAGGCTTTTATTTGGATTTCAAATCGATTTGAAATCAAAGACGAGTGTTTTAACCCACTCACAACTAATAAATTATCATGCGTTAGTTAAATTGAACTTATGATGTGCTTGAAATTGATTAGTTGAGGTTTAGTATAGTTAAATTGTCATTCCAGTTAAATTTGATGGTTATTGAATTTAGTCGCCATTAATGTAATATTAAATTCTAAATTGCCTGTTAATACCTATTATTGACAATCAATCACTTCTTATTGTTTATCGATTGGTTGAATGGTGATTTTAATGGACGTTTGATTGTTGATATTGGATGACTGGATGTTATATTTTATATTGTTATAATACTGCGAGTTCCATTGAAATGACACATACCCGAATGAACTGATAGATGAGGGAGAAATCGTTATGTGTTGAAATAATAGACTCGAGCGATTTCATGGTGTTAAATTTGGGATTGCGGGTTGAAATGATATATACCCTTAAATTTTAAAATTATTGTGGATTGAAACGATATATATCCATAAATACAAAATAGCGGATTGAAATGATAAATATCAGTATCATTTGACCATAGTTAGAAAATTATATATGGACACCGGATTGGTTAAATTAAATGATTCTAAATCCTTAGATTTTGAATTTAGTTAAATGATATTTCAAAGAAAATTTGATATGTATAAACTGAATTATTTTTGAAAATCAAAATTTTAATTTTTGAAATTGGAATTGGTTTAAACTGAAATTTTTAAAGTTATATTTGAAGCATAAATGAAATTTATCGAAATTGAGTTATTGAAATATTTGAATATTTAAACTTTAAAGTCTGCTAAATTTGGAATAGTTTAAATTTATAGTTCGAACATGGATTTGAAATCGATATTGATTAAATGGTTTTAAATGAGAATGTGAATTGAAAGATAAAATTTAGTTTGTTGATTTGAAAGCTGGACATGGTCCAGATGTGTTGAAATGAAAGAAATAGTTTAATTTGATATTAATTTCGAATTTATTATTTTAATACAAACTATTTACAAATATATTATTTTAAAATCCTAATTATCAAGATTTTCAACATTTAAACCATTTTTACCAAATCAAATCTATTTTAATTTATTTTAAATCCATTTAAACTATTTTAAATCTACTTAATTTATTTTAAATCTATTTAATTTATTTTAAATCTATTTAAACTATTTTAAATACTTAATTTTTTTTAAATCTACTTAATTTATCTTAAATCTATTTAAACTATTTTAAATCTACTAAAACTATTTTAATCTATTTAAACTACTTTTAATCTATTTAAACTATCTTAAATCTATTTAAACTATTTTTATCCATTTTTTTTACTATTTAAAGTATTTTAAACTATTTAAAAATCTATTCTAAACTATGCTAAGCTATTTAACTATTTATAACTATCTGAACTATTTTCTAAATTTCAGACTGTGTAAAGTGGAAGTATTTATATATAAATCCTTGATTTAAAAGTGAATAAGGTTAAATGATGTTATAACCTAAAGTTGGAATTTGAAATGAAATTTTCTAGTGAATGACATATTTGAGTAAATATGATGATTTTGAAATGAGAGTTTAACCTATTTTGTGAATATGGTTTCGAAAGTGATATGATTTCAAATGTGATATGATTTCGAAAGTGAATGTGATTTCAAAAGTGATATGATTTGAATTGAATATGATATTTTTATATAAATTATAAATATGTTTGGAAATGTAAAAGAACCATCCGGTGTGAAATAAGCGTTTGGTTGTTAAAGAGACCAGGATCAGATATTGTCATACTCTCTATCAATAACGAAACCACTTTAACAACTGTGTACGTGGTGGAGATTCCAGAATGAAGCAGGATAGTTTGGTGAACAATCCTGTATGAGGTATTTACGTTGCCCTCACTCCCTTGAGTCAGCTTGATGTGGCTAAAACAGGAGGTACACCGGGCTAATTGAGGTCACTCCTCCTATTAGGCACATTTCTTCGATACCATATTATGACTTTGTGATTGATTTGGTGGCCACCCCTCGATTTGATTATGGGAGTGTGTTTCGAGTTGGGCGGTAGTAACTGCTATGCATTATCACCTTCTCGGGAGTGCAAATGGTAGAATCCTACCATGGCATTGCCTCGCGTGCCATGTCACATGTCTTATCGTGTCTTCTACGAGTTTGTTTTGTACCATACCTATAGAGTGCTCCCTGAGTATCCCATTAGTTTTGTGGGGCTTACAATATCTGTATAGACAACGGAAATATATGAAATGTGTTAAGGGGGATATGGGTAATGCCTTAACGCTATTTTAATACTTCACTTTACTATTGACATTATTATAATAATGTGTATGTAAATAGTTTAACGGGTCCTTAGGAGATGAAAATCCCGAACATCTCTTAAGTAATTGCACTCACGTTAGACACTGGATAGGGGATGTCAAACCCCGTAAACATTTTCGAGGCCGTTACACTCATTTTTATTCATTGTTGATTTAATTTACATAAGATCTTTTAGTTCAGAATCAAGTGTTTGTCTTTTCAATTTGCTCAGGTCAGTCTGAGCTTTCAATGTATTGAAGACTGCGTTTCTGGAGGACAAAGACGAAAATTTAGTACTGTTATTATTTATTATATTATTTCCACTGTAACATGTCATTTCGCTGTATTATTTATTTATTTCTGCTGTATGTACTCTGATCTGTATTGTAAAAGTGCAATCAGATGTTATTTATTAAACAGCTTCATGAACTGCTTATTTGATTATTATATTTTGTCATTTCGCTGTGAGATTCTGTGTTTTGCTTTTTTCTCTGTTTTTCTTATTTACCACGTAAAAATCCTCACTTTTGATAGTTTGAGTCTGGCATGTGTGGTTTATCATCGATTTAAACAGTCCAAAAAGGTGGGTCGTTACATGCTCATTGTACATTTCCGCCGCTGCGGCGGCCGCTTTCACATTTATACCGCAAGCGATGGCTTTCATCATAACGCTGGCACTTACTGTAATGAAACCTGGGTCCTTTATGATTTTCCATCCTCACTAGTAAATATGGCTCAATTAACAATCATAAAAGCACCACGTAATGAGATTCCTTTAGATGCCAACCTTGATAGGCTCATATTCCTACAAAACCCTCCTTATTCTCCTGCTCCATGTCTTTCTCCTTACCATTATCTAATTCCTCTATTATTTTGGTGTGTCAATAATCTAAGAAAAAGCAAGTCATTCCATTTGATCAACCATTTTCCACTGAGGAAGTGGTCGGTCTCCATGAAAGCAGGAATCCAACGAATAAGCAAAGAAGAAGCCAGCAATCAAACATAATCGACCTGAGAAGAAAAATTTCAAACTATTCACTCAATTTCTTTTGGATTTTCTTTGCTTTTAGACATCCAATGTTCATAGGTTGTGGTTATGCGGGTCTAGCCATCAATGTCGTAAATAGAAGATGAAGCAATAAAGAGGATTTTGTCCAAATTTGTGTCTTTTACTTTTATTGCACCTTTTATACTTCGCACCTATATATTGTTCATATATGCAATAATATATAATTGTCTATAACAAATTACTTATATTGCATACCTACCCATGTCCATAATCTGTATAATGCATTTTTTTACCTGACCTCTGTACATATAAATAAATATATAATTGTCTGTAACAAATTACTTATATAGCATACCTACCCATGTCCATAATCTGTGTAATGCATTTGTTTACCAGACCTCTGTACGTATAAATAAATCCGCAATTGCAGGTGCTTTTTCCATTAGTTAGTTTTTTTTTTATTATTGGTCAAACATTTCATATTCAACTATAAATAACCTATGTTGTGAAGCCCTAACTGAAATTATATGGCTTTCCACTCATATCTACATAAGCATCGGTATAACCCGGTATTTGTGTTTATGAGAATTAATTATACATAATGCCAACCTCTGTGCATCGGTGTCCATGATGCCTATCTCCGGCTATCTATCACTGAATCTGCCTATCTCCAGGCGTTAATTGAGGATAAGACGTGTATGGCAAAGTATCTAAACTAGCCCCAGTCTGAATATACACCAAAGAACCAATCATGGTTCTAGTACCTATATTTGGGTATGTAGACATTCGATTTTCATAGCACTGAATGTATTTTTGTACAACTGATCCTGTAGTGCCAAGTCAAACTTAATGAACATTGTTACATGATTCAAAAGGCTAAATTTATTCAAATAAATCCAATAGAGAATTCTGCTTTATTACATCCAATCCGTATGAAAATGTCTAATATAACAAAATCCAGTCTAGTTGTTCCATCTTTGTGTTGGTCATTCCACGCCAAAGGAAAGCAGTACTTCAGTCATGCTTTATTCAAGTCTAAATAATCTGACCATGTCCGACACTCTCCATAGACCTTCTAAATCAACGTAGGATTATTTTATCCGTTAGATGGCAATTTATATTCCTTCCAAGATTCAATGTTTAGATCCTTCTCTGTAATTCTTCCTCTTTTCTTGTGTCGTGTTTCGCGTAGCTCTACAATGTAGCATTGTAAGTCGTACTTTGTTCACCTTGAATTTCCCCCACTCTACTATCCATGGGAAATATCATCAAACATCATGAGGAAGCGCAACCCTAAATTCAGCCAGGTCCCGTCGATCTAAGAATTCTTTGTAAGTGGAATATCCATCTACTACTACAAAGTTCTGAATCCTGATAACCCTTCGAGTTTCATCTCCTAGCTTTACTAGGAGTTTGATGCAACTAATGGATATGTTGTCTCTCTACTAAATCCTTGAATTTAGTATTCATAAGGAAATAAATTCATTTCATTGAGCTGCATCCCATTGAATGTTTCTTTGAAAAGGATATTCATTAAGCTTATGTTGCCTGCCAACACTCGGTGAATAATAACCAACCCAATCATGGATTCTATTGCTATTAGATCAAATGTCAATGCCTCTACCCCATACGCATGCCTATTTCAAAAGATAACATCATTAGCAATCCCTGATTGTTGCTTTGCAGGAGTGTCGTCCTCGATGACACGAGAAATTTCATGTTTCTCGTGCTTTAAGGAACTGCCATTACATTCCATCTAGTTCTAGCTCTTATTCACAGGATGCGAGCCTCCATAAATTATGTTTATCACTAAGCTCTAGCTTGGATGTATCGGGCCTCTCCACTTATCCCTTCTTCATTACCTCGAGATGGCTGTCTCGGAAGTTGAGCATTTCCTTAACCCCCATCCAATGGGTTTATAATGTACTATTGGAGTACAGTTCCTCGATCATTTCCCTTAAATAATGACACTCACTGGTATTGTGTCCACGGGTGTCATGGAGCCCACAATACTTACTAGAGCACTTCTTCTCATCTGGCTTCTATTTTGGAGTAGACTTCCTATGCTTAATTTACCGTGAGTTGCAAGGCATATATTTTCTATAGAGTCGTTCTACTTCATATACCTTCCCTTTAGGAAGAACCATAATCACTTCTTGGGGTCTTGCTTCCTGCCCTTGACATTATTGTCCTCTCGGTTATTTCCACTTTCATTATCACCATCCTGCTTAACTGCCACATTGCTCATCATGACATTATTCAATCCAACATGACTGGAAGTGCCCATATCCGCTTTTAGATCTACCTCTTCTAAGCACAAAAACTAGTTTTTTTTTCTGTAAATCTTTCAAGGTAGCATGCTTCTTCATCTTTAGCTATCTACCAAAGTCCATTGCTTTATTCAAACCACTTATCAAAGCCATTAAAACAATACCATCACTTGGGTTATTTACCTCTATCACAGCTGCATTAAACCTCATCAAAAAGTTCATCGATGTCTTACCAAACCTCTGATGTAGATTTGCTAAGGATATTATGCTCTTAGGATGTACTTAGTGAACTCAAAACTATTCAAGAATCTATTTTCCAATTCTTTATAAGATGATATGGTTCTGGGTTCCAACCTGTAGAACCACATCATCACCAAATTTACCCTCTAGAAAGAGGAGAAAACATCACATTTAACATTATCCTCTGCCTTATCGTAATTCATATATACTTCATCAGATGCTACATTGGTCCATTGACCCATTATAACTTAGCATTGTTGACATGGCAAACTTCTTTGGGTATTAAGCTACCAATATCTCCTTGGTAAAGGGATTCAAACTAGCAGCAATTTCTCAATTGTTATTTTCTATTGGTCCTACTACAACAACGTTCTGATCGTTTGCATGACCGTCTCTTCATTACCTCTATTTCGCTGAAATGATAGCCATCGTGTGCGTCACTATATGTTCAGTTTAGCAAATGACCTTGGCTTGCATGATGATGCCTATGTCCCTTTATCTATGGGAGTCCACTCGCTCAGTCCATCAACGATTTCGATATGGATGGCATCCTCTTTGAGTGATTCCAGCCGCGTCTCCTCTTGCAATTTTATCTTGAGGACCAGCACCATGTCCATTATTATTAGCATCATCTCAAGAGTCCTCCCCAAGCTCTACTTTAGCTCTAGATAGATCGGTACCTAGCGAGTTTCGAGTTAGAACTTCTGCTCCATTTCATCTCCTTGACTCCTTTATTGCTCCAACACCCCCATCTCGATCTTTCTATGTTGGTATGTAGAAATTTCCTCATTTGAATTAGATGATGAATCCTCTTTATCATCGTAATTTTTTCGACAAGATCGTTTTCCTTGGAGGGGTTGCTGTAATATTGAAGCAAATTGCTTCTTTACCTCTTCCATGATTATAAGTTGAGACACTACATCTTCCTATCCATATCTAACAGCATCCCATCTAACTCTTGCTTCATCACAGCTTTTGGTTATTCTGAAGTTCCTGCCTAATTTTTTTGAGTGCTTCATGCTATAAACCCTCCCGTTCTTCTATAATCATTCCCTGCTTACTTGATCCCTCCTTGGAGCCATTTCTTTTGGATTTGATTGGAGGTTTTATGCATATCCTAGTAGTAATCACATATTTGATCTTGATCTTTCCTTCTCGGTGAAAGAACCATAAAATGTTTGCACATAAAATGAGCAAACGCCCACAAAATAAAATAAAGTAATTACAATGAAAGAATATGAGAAAAATAAGAAAAACATATTTTTATAGTAGTTCAAAAATTCTATGGTCTATATCTACTTTGATGTTTTATTGATCATTTATCACTGTTACAAGTAAATTACAAGACAATATCAGATCTAAAAGTGCTTGGTTTAAAATTAACAGTCCCCACGTTAAAATTGATCAAATGACCTTTTTAAAATGTTGAAGATAGCTATTTATAAATGAATCCATGCTTCAGAATCACCATATCTCGTTTTGAATTGATTAAACGTCCAAATCTGAGAAGATAGGATGAAGAATGAGTCAAAATTGTGCAAAAGCTCATATCTACTCGACCTATACTGGTCGATCCATTGATCGACACCGATTGATATCGTTGACCAGATCTTCATTCTTTCCTTTTGGCGTTGCTTAAATCTTCAAGTCTTGGATCTTCAAGGGGCCCATTTAAAACACTTGTCTTTTTCTTAAAGGGGCATGAAGAATCTTAGTAAAGGTAAAGTGGGCCTCATATCCTCTTTATGACCGATCGATCTTTACGACCAATTATGATCACTCTATACTTGAAGTATTTCCTTGAAACTCCATCTTTGATCTCTTTCAAGCTTTTTGATCCATTTCTTCATCATTTTGTAATCCAAATCTATTAAAATGTTGCTTGGTTCAAATATCGGATAACCATATGTACTTCACTTGTCTATATGTATATATACAAGTACGCTTTACCAATACGTCTAGACCTATGGGAATAGATGCTTTGATACCAAATGTAACAACCAGTTGTTCATAACCTTGTGATTGTACATCCCAGTCGACGTTCATATCCAAAAGATCGTAAAATTGAAATATTATATAAACAATATACAAAGCTATCTACATTAACTAAAACTTACAGAAGTCACAACAAAAAAATAAAATACAATATCACATATACTCTAAGTTAAACTAGACAATAGCTGTGAGTGTTATTACATCAGTCTAACATAACACTTTCATAATATGTAGTTCAACATAGATACACATAAATAAATGAAATTGAAATATCGGGTAGCTAGATAAAGCAATATGTTGACGAGATTTTCATAGCACCAACATAATAAGGAAGTAATTATGATGCTTCATTTTTCCATGATTAAGAATTAGCTAAGTTAATAAAATTAAAATTGCCTATATTTCTTATGCTTACACTATTATGTAGATGCATTTTAACTGTTTGTTAAAATGTCAGTTTCTATTTAACTATCAATTTTATAGAATCCAAACAAGGTCCAGCATAGAAAATAAGATAATAAATACAATAAAGTAAAGAGACAAAAAGATTTATGTCGTTCGGATATTGAGGAATCCTACATCCGTGGGTCAATCTTTTCTTCTTATCATTCCTTCATAATATAATTTAATGGTAGAGAATAGTATTTTATAGTATATTTCTTAGAAAATAAAATTTATGATTCCCCTCTGATGCTACAGTACCTTTCCTTTTATAGTAGAGGAGATATGACTTAGATTATTGACATCATATCTCTGCATTCTTTTTCGGTCGTCAGACGTTGCCATGTGTTACTAATCTATTTGATTGTCTAAATGTGCACAGATTGTTGACATGTCATAACCCATCCATCTTCATGATATTATGGAGTTGGTGCAGTTTACCCTTATTTTTGTAGTTTGTTTGTCTCTTGGATGAGTGCGCAGTTTGTGTATACCGCTAATAATTGCGATGCAATTAGCATTGTTTGAATTAGATTTGCACAGTTTTCTCTATTAATCCATATTGCCATGCATAATGCATTTGATTTGAAGTTGGTACCGTGTGTTCGGTTTTGTTGAATATGGTTTGTTGGGCTCCGTATGTTGTATCTCGAGATGTGCGCAGTTTCTTATTTATGGAGATGTGATTCGTTTTTATCTTCCTATCATTTCACGCAATCCAGTGGCTTTATACATCTTAAACTACACTATAAAAAAATGGTTGTAATCCTTACCCTCAAGCTGATGCAGGGAAAATACGAAAATTAGATGGAACGGAGAAAGTAGCAATCGGTGGATTGAAAGACTGAAATGCCCAAATTCGTTGATCCAAAGATACCGAATTCTAGCTATCTCTGACACGTTGATCTCGTACGATACCGTGAAGAGAGATCTACAATTCTTCGAGCGTTGATCAAGCGCACTTGATTCCGCGAATTGGCTTCAACGAATGTTGATTCGAGCGCACTTGAATACCATAAGTGGAGATAGGAGATTACACTCAACTACCAATTTAGATGAAAGCACAGAGCTAACAAACAAGAATTTTATTCAAAACATAACCATCCCAAAGTTACAACGCACCCCCTATTTATAGCATTTACAACACCAGACCCTTAGGTCGTCAGGCGACCTACGACTTAACCAAGGTCGTTAGCGACCTAACTACTTACAACACAACACTGGTACGCGACTTACAGTAGTCCGCGACCTAACAACACGCGACTCAACGACATAACACTTGGCCGACCTACGACCTTCAATACAACACACACGAGTTAACAAACACAATGACTCACATGCGACCTACGACCTAACTTAGGTCGTTTGCGACTTATCACATAAAAGACACACGACTTACGAATTATACATCCACGCGACTTAACAGTTACAACACAGAATTACAACGACTTAGAATTGAAACGACTTAACCAAGCGACTAAAGAGAATAACCTCTGCACCACTTCACGCGACCTAACTAGGTCGTGGGTCGTTGCAACGACTTATCTGAACGTCCTTCATTGGAACGACCTAACTCCGAGCGACTTAATTCCGAGCGACCTATTCCCAAACGACCTAAGTCTTCACACAAGTTAACTTTAGTAAGACGTTGGTCATAAGTCGTTAGGTCATGTGGACGAGTTACCAATGTACTAGGTCACGAACTCTCTGCACCTTCCTTCTTCTGCTCTCGGTTAGGTCGTGAGCGACCTAAGCCTTCTCCACTGGGTCGCAACCGACCTAAATCATGTTGCCCCAGTTCTTGTAGCTCGCTAGGTTGGTCCCTTTGCCTTATTAGGTCGCTTGGGCGACTCACCATTTCGTTAGGTCGTGAGCGACCTTCATTAAGTCGTGTGCGACCTAAGGAACGCGTCCTTTCACCTTGTATTGCAGCATTAAGCACGTTCAAATGTAAGTCGTTATGCACTTCACAACTTAAAGCGATCGAACCTCCCTCCTGGGCTGCATCATCCTCCCCTGGTTGGGAGAAATTTGTCCTCGAATTTAAAAGTCCTTCCCCATTGGATTATTCATCTCCATAATAAGGTATAAGATGTTTAACATTAAACACATCAGAAGTGTACACATCCTCCGGCAGCTCCAATTTATACGCGTTTTCATTGATCTGTTTAACAATCTTTACAGGACCAATCTTTCGAGCTTTAAGTTTATTATATGTTCCCAATGGAAAACAATCCATCGTTAAGACAACATATACTGAATCTCCTTCATTAAACTCAACACTTCGTCGCTTCAAATCCGCAGATCGTTTATACTTCTCATATGTCTTCTCCAATCGTTCCTGAACGATTCTATGGCATTCTGCCAACCCATCAACAAAATCAGCAACCCGCTTAGCTGTCCCCTTCGGTTGTGGAATTATCGTCAAATCCAATGGCCCCCTCGGCAAGCTAGAATATACAATCTGAAACGGACTGAATCCCATACTACGACTCACCGCATGATTATGAGCAAACTCTGCTTGACATAACTTCACATCCCAACTCTTCAGATTATCTTTTACAAGACACCGCAATAAATTTCCCAACGATCTATTCACAATTTCCGTTTGTCCATCTGTCTGCGGATGATAAGCGCTACTGAATTTCAGCTGGGTTCCCACCATCTTCCACAAACTTAGCCAAAAATGACTCAGAAATCTGGTATCCCTGTCTGAAACTATTGATTCTGGTATCCCATGTAAACGATAGATCTCTTTAAAGAACAACTGTGCGACATGAACAACATCCGCCGTCTTCTTACAAGCAATAAAATGTGCCATCTTCGAAAAACGGTCCACCACCACATATATAGAGTCATTCCCCCTTTGAGTCCTCGGCAAACCCAACACGAAATCCATGCTAATGTCCACCCAAGGTTTTGTAGGAACAGGCAATGGCATATACAAACCCGCATTTGTTGCAGTCCCTTTTGAAATTTGACACACATGACATCTCTCCACAAATCTTCCAACTTCCCTTTTCATCGACGGCCAAAAATAAGATTAAGAAATCAACTGTAATGTGCAATCACATCCAACATGTCCTTCTTCATGCAACTCCTTGATAATCTTCATTCTCAAACTGCAATTTGGTATACATAATCGATTTCCCTTAAACAAAAATCCGTCTACCAACACAAATTCATCAGCACTTCCCTCCTTGACCTTTTCAACAAACTTCATAAAGTAAGGATCTTCTTCGATTAGCTCTGGCAATAGTTCAAAACCTGTCACCTCAACTTTCATTGTCGTCAATAAATGCTTCCTCCTGCTCAAAGCATCAGCTACACGATTCGTCACCCCTGATTTGTGCTTAACAACAAAAGTAAACTGTTGTAGATACGCGACCCATGAAGCGTGCCTAGCTGAAATTTTATCCTGCCCTTGCAAATGCTTCAAAGCTTCATGATCCGTATAAAGAACAAACTCCTTCTGAAACAGATAATGTCTCCAGTGCTTCACAGCTTGAACAATTGCGTAAAATTCCACGTCATAAGTGCTATATCTCAACTTAGCTCCAGACAACTTCTTATTGAAATAAGCAACTGGTCTTCCTTTCTGACTCAAAACTCCACCAACCCCAACCTTCGATGCATCAGTATGTAATTCAAACAACAACTGAAAATCCGGTAAAACTAGAATTGGTGCTGTCGTCAATAGTGTCTTGATCTTCTCAAAAGCAACCCCTGCTTCCTCTGACCACTCAAACTTCTTTCCCTTCATGCAATCGGTTACAGGTGCCATCACACTGCTAAAATGTGGAATGAATCTTCGATAAAAAGATACCAACCCATGAGAGCTCCTCACTTCAGTAATTATCTTAGGCTGTGGCCAACTCCTGACGGATTCCACTTTACTCCCATCCACTTGAATGCCTTCCTTCGACAGAACATATCCCAAAAACAAAACACTGTCCGTCATAAATACGCACTTCTTTACTGCTGCATAGAACTGCTCCTGTCGTAGAATCAACAGTACTTCTCGCAAATGTTGGATGTGCTCTTCCGTACTCCTACTATAAATCAAAATATCATCAAAGTAAACAACTACAAACTTCCCAATGAATGGTCTGAAAATATGGTTCATCACTCTCATAAAAGTACTCGGAGCATTTGGTAAGCCAAACGGCATAACCAGCCATTCGTATAAACCTTTCCTCGTTTTAAAAGCAGTCTTCCACTCATCACCCGGTCTAATACGAATCTGATGGTATCCACTCTTCAAGTCAATCTTTGAAAACACAACAGCCCCACTCAACTGATCAATCAAATCATCGAACCTCGGCATAGAAAATCTGTATCTCACAGTGATCTTGTTTAAAGCCCGACTGTCTGTACACATCCTCCACGAACCATCCTTCTTCGGAACCAATAAGGCTGGCACTGCACAAGGACTCAAGCTCTCCTGAACACGCCCCGGTTCTAACAACTCCTCCACCTGCCTTCTCAGTTCTTCATGCTCCTTAGGACTCATCTTGTAATGTGGTCTGTGTGGTAATACTGCCCCTGGCACAAGATCAATCTGATGTTGAATATCCCTCAACGGTGGTAACTCCGTTGGCAACTCTTTAGGAAACACATCTTTGAATTCTTCCAATATCGGTTTTACTTCCTCTGGAACTTCAACGGATTCAGTAGCTTCGTGTCCAACCAACAAAAACACCTCTGGACACTCCTCTACTTCTTCGATGAATTCCTTCAAAGTCAACAGAGTCTTCAGCTCCTCAATTTCCTCTGACTTGCTCTCTCCTTGCTGTCTCTTCTTTGGAACCAAAATGATCTTAACACCTTCAAACATAAAACTGTAGCTATTGGTCCGGCCGTCATGTTGCACTGCTCGATCATACTGCCATGGTCTTCCCAAAAGTAAGTGACAAACATCCATCTCCACAACATCACACCAGATCCCGTCTTTATACTTCTTTCCAATGGAAAATGGAACTCGAACTCGCCTGTCCAACTTCACCTCTCTTCCTTTTCTCAACCACGCTAACTTGTAAGGATTTGGATGCTTCTCCGTTTTCAGCTTCAACTTTCTCACAGCTTCAGTAGAAAGAATATTGTCACAACTCCCTGCGTCAATCATAAATTTACACACCTTCCCCAGAATAGTGCATGTCGACTGAAAGATGTTACTCCTCAACCAACTAGCTTCTTCTTCCTGTTTCGGTGTTAAACAAGTCATCCTCATCATCAGATTACATCCTTCATCTCCTGACGCAATATCCTGTTCATCCTCCTCAACTAGACTAGAATAACCTTCACCAACATCCTCAGCTTCAACTTCAGCAATCATAGTTCGTTTCTTCGGCTTCGGACATTCATTACTCTTGTGACCCACTTCCTGGCAATTGTAACATTTGAAACTGTTGTTGATTTTTGCCTTCGCAACTTCATTCACAACTGGTTTATTGACAGCTTTAGAAACATTGGAACTCCCACTAACACCTTTGTTCAGAATATTGGAACTTGTAAACACACCACCACCTCGTCTTCCCTGCTTCTCCCAAGCCAACGCTTTCTGATGTGCTTCTGCTACAGATCTAGGATCAAACATATTCACCATATCTTGAATCTGCATCCTCAACCCTCTAACAAATCTAGCTGTCAATTGTTCCTCTGTCTCCATAATGTCATTCCTTGCAATCAGTTGATAGAATTCATCAGCATAATCATTAACAGTCTTTGCTCCCTGCCTCAGATTCTGCAACCTCTGATACATAAGTGATTGATAATTGTAAGTCAAGAATGTAGCCTTCATTAACTTCTTCATCTTCTCCCATGTAACAATCTTTGACTTCTCCATTCTCTCTCGCGTAAGTTTAGTTTGCTGCCACCATGCTAAAGCTCTACCTCTCAAACGAGTAGCAACCAACTTAACTCTTCGATTCTCAGGAACCTCCTTGAAATCAAAGATCTCTTCAACATTAGACAACCAATCAAGAAATTCTTCAGCTACCATTCCACCCTTGAACTCTGGAATTTCCATTTTCATTCCCGATTCCCATCGACGATCATCTTCTACATCCCGATATAAATTTCGAACTTGGTCTCGATCTCGATAATGAATGCTAGCCCTATCCCCCTCTTCATCAAAATCAAATGTACGTTTATATCGATCTCGACCATTATCATCCCTTCGATCAAGCATGTCCCTTCCACTATGCCTCTCTTCATCTCTATATGGCTCATCTTCAAACTCACGTGGAGTCCTTCTCTCTTCATGTCCATAGTCATGGTGATCTCTCCTCGATGAAATTGATGTTTCTCTTCTCTCTCTAAAAGATTGCGGTGATACTCTTCTCGCTTCCGTAACCAATGGCGAAACTTTGTTTCCTCCATGGTTCGAGATTGGCGATCTCCTCCTTTGAGTTTGATTCATATCAATCATCAACTTCTCTAGCTTTCCAATACCTTCATCAAATTTCTCATTAATGCGTTGCTCCATCTGCTCGGCTTCTTCCCTTCTATACAACGCTTCAACATTTTGATGACGATTAGCTCTCCTTGGCGGCATGATTGAATCAACACCAACACTTCAAAACTTCACAATTCTTCAACTCAAACTTGAACAACAAGTCACGGCTACAACTAGCTCGAACAATATGCAATGACCTAAGGCTTAGGTCGGCTCGACTCAAACAAAGCACGGCTCAAACACTTCAATTTCAAACTTCAAACTCGGCTCCAAGTCTCGGCTTAGCTATGATTGGCTAAGTCCAGCTCTGATACCAAATGATGCAGCGGAAAATACGAAAATTAGATGGAACGGAGAAAGTAGCAATCGGTGAATTGAAAGATACTGAAATGCCCAAATTCGTTGATCCAAAGATACCGAATTCTAGCTATCTCTGACACGTTGATTGCGCACGATACCATGAAGAGAGATCTACAATTCTTCGAGCGTTGATCAAGCACACTTGATTCCGCGAATTGGCTTCAACGAACGTTGATTCGAGCGCACTCGAATACCGTAAGTGGAGATAGGAGATTACACTCAACTACCAATTTAGATGAAAGCACATAGCTAACAAACAAGAATTTTATTCAAAACATAACCATCCCAAAGTTACAACGCACCCCCCTATTTATCGCATTTACAACACCAGACCCTTAGGTCGTCAGGCGACCTACGACTTAACCAAGGTCGTTAGCGACCTAACTACTTACAACACAACACTGGTACGTGACTTACAGTAGTCCGCGACCTAACAACACGCGACTCAACGACATAACACTTGGCTGACCTACGACCTTCAATACAACACACACGAGTTAACAAACACAATGACTCACACACGACCTACGACCTAACTTACGTCGTTTGCGACTTATCACATAAAAGACACACGACTTACGAATTATACATCCACGCGACTTAACAGTTACAACACAGAATTACAACGACTTAGAATTGACACGACTTAACCAAGCGACTCAAGAGAATAACCTCTGCACCACTTCACGTGACCTAACTAGGTCGTGGGTCGTTGCAACGACTTATCTGAACATCCTTCATTGGAACGACCTAACTCCGAGCGACTTAATTCCGAACGACCTATTCCCAAACGACCTAAGTCTTCACACAAG
Source organism: Allium cepa (assembly GCA_030765085.1). Classification (NCBI taxonomy): domain Eukaryota; kingdom Viridiplantae; phylum Streptophyta; class Magnoliopsida; order Asparagales; family Amaryllidaceae; genus Allium; species Allium cepa. The sequence goes on along the minus strand of CM060930.1, from coordinate 187,451,691 downwards.
TTAACTTTAGTAAGACGTTGGTCATAAGTCGTTAGGTCGTGTGGACGAGTTACCAATGTACTAGGTCGCGAACTCTCTGCACCTTCCTTCTTCTGCTCTCGGTTAGGTCGTGAGCGACCTAAGCCTTCTCCACTGGGTCGCAACCGACCTAAATCATGTTGCCCCAGTTCTTGTAGCTCGCTAGGTTGGTCCCTTTGCCTTATTAGGTCGCTTGGGCAACTCACCATTTCGTTAGGTCGTGAGCGACCTTCATTAAGTCGTGTGCGACCTAAGGAACGCATCCTTTCACCTTGTATTGCAGCATTAAGCACGTTCAAATGTAAGTCGTTATGCACTTCACAACTTAAAGCGATCGAACCTCCCTCTTGGGCTGCATCACAAGCCTAGTCTAATATATATAACAGCAAACTTATTATTTTTGTATCCAGTTTTTTGAGTTATTTAGTCAATCGTTCCACATTTAATGCTTCTCAGACGTATTTTTATATGGGTGGTTGTTTTGCTGACTATTGTTGGTTGAGTTGGTTCGTATTCCAAGAAATCCTCTTAGGTCTTTGTGAATATTAATTGTCATCATCAGCCTTTAACAGTTGTCATTTTTTACGCCGTTTGAATTCTATGGTTTAGGTTTTGTTAACAAATCTATTAATATGTCTATCCTCTTCTCTGTTTTTATCTTACTTGTTTAGAAAATTCATATGAGTCATTGTTGATTTCTTCGTATTATCTTCCGAATTTAAGGCTTCAGTCATCGTTAACTGTAAGTTAAATTCATCTCTTCTATCTTCATCCTTTCAGCTTACTCAACTCGATTTTGCTAACTTACTTTTCACCGTGTTATAAGTTTATGTGCCTTAAGTTGCTCGATAAAATGTCTATGTAAATTTATTTCACTGGTCTATTAATGCAACAGTTGGCATTTTAATTCTTTTCAAAATTAAAATGATTTGTGAAATCTGATGTTGAGTAGTCCCTTCTTTTAGCTATTTATGGCTTCTGACGATCTTCCTAGTACATCAATTGTAGTTCTTCTTTTGTTGAGCTAACTTCAGCCATTGTGAAGAAAATTAGGCCAAGAACATCTTAACTCACATTGAAATTAGCGGTGATGGATACAGGGTCCCCTCCCTATTTGGGCGCATTCATCTTCCCTAGAGGGGTATATTTATTTGATATTGGAGCACATTCAATGTAGTCTTTACCTTCCCCTTCACCCATTTATCAAAGAGTGGTTAACTACTGTTGGCTTGTCCACAATCTAGTTGGCACCTATATCCTATGATCTTTTGACATGCACTTATATTTTATATGTTGAATACTTAAATATATCCTCCTGCTTGCCGATAATTTCCTTTTTATATACCTTAAGAAAGTGTTTTTCCTTAGGTTGGGACAGATTCCATTTTGTTCAAGCCATAAAGACTTATTTTTCTACTTCTCCCTATAAGACTATAGGTGGGCAGATTAGTTTTTCTTGGTTTCGAACCAGGATGGTTACCTTCCTTCATTCCAAAAACTTGGCATCGTCTAATTGCTTTCTTATTCCATTCCTATAATTTTCTCTCCTGAAGACTTGTATCTCCTTCTTCTTTTAGTTGGCCGTCTTAAGTTCACTAGCACTAATCGGGATTTATTTGTAGCATGCAGAGAGATTTTCTTAGGCTTGCTAATGATATCCACAAGGGTTCAAATATGTTTGTGGAATCTCTACTGTGCAAATAAAACTATCTGCGTCCACATCGTCTTATTCATGTTTCATTTTCATATGTGTTTTTGATTCTACTACATCATTTAATATACTTTTTGCCATGTATTTATATGCATTGTTTACCTAGATTTTATTATATATGAATTTATATGTATTAATCACATTGTTATTTGAATTATGTAGGTACTAGATCTAAATTAGTAGTAGCTTTTAAGTCAAAGCAGAAAATTGAGAAGAAAGGGCATAGAGAAGATCTTACTGCACTAGAAAATAAAAGTTAACAACCAAAAATGGATCTTCATCATCCTCCTACAAATTCTTCTACTACCGTTGTTACTCTTGCACCACTCATTCATGCTTCCACCTTCTTATCGCTTTTTACCTATTCCTAATGAAGGCACTACTTTTGAGTTAGTGGAGTGGATGGGTCATCTACTTATTAATGATATTATTGCGGCCTTCCACTTCACTTCCCACTTCTTCTTCCTCTAATGAGGAGATTTTTGCTAACTTGCATCGCCATCGTTTCCAAGTTAGAATTTACTTGCTTTTTTTTAATCATGATATATTTAACTTACTTTATATATGGCATAGATTTATCTTTGTGCATTGTAACATCTTATGTTTTTCAAGGTATCACCTTGGCAATGGAACTGCACAATCGACTTAATGTTGGAGAGCCTGCATTGGCTAGTGCACAGGAAAATAATATTAAGTTGAAACAAGGTTTGGAGCCTGCTTCCTTTGATATTGAGGTGAGGGATAAAAGAAAAGCGGATTTGAAATGAAAATGAAAGAGACTTCGAAGAAGTTTGAGGAGAAGGAGTCACGAACTGCAAAGGTGGGGAAGTGGAAAAGGATGGTGAGAAGGTTGGGAAGGAAACATTCTCGAGCAGAAGAATTAGACTCCACAACTTATAATGTTCTCTATCGAATATGTGTCCAAATAAAAAGACAGTTCGTTACGGATTGCCCTAATGAAGAGAATGCAGATATTTTAGAGGATCCAAAGCTAATTAAATCTACGTGGGACTATTGTAGAACAAAGTGTGATAAAGAGGGCAGTGGCGTGACAGGCCCTCCTTCAGAATTTGCATAGGTAGAGGATACGCCTGATGATTTAGATGCAGTAAATGATCCGAATGATGAACACGCATAGTTAGACCTGTCAAAATTTGACCCAACCCATTAAGTCAACCCATTTACCCCACTTATAAATGGGTTTGGTCAACCCATTTATGAATATCATAAAATGGGTTATGTGTTGCGTTGACCCATTTTTAAAAGGTTATAAATGGGTAACGTTATTAAAAATATTAAATTTTAATATAAATTTAAAAATAAGAATTTTGAACATATATTATAATTTTTCATTAAGACTGACAGTTGTATTTAGAAAATAACAGTATACCACATCATCATATTTGAATCCACCTAGTGCAGAAGCCGCTATTTTTTTGTTCAGATTGCAATAACTTCTTCGTTCTAACTCGGAATCAAACGAGACTTCGACCGATCAACTCCAACTTAAATTACGGACAGTATGGAACACTCGGATACTTCATCGTGTGAACGCACCCTGTAGTTCTATAAGGAGACTGACAATTGTACTTAGAAAATAACAGACTACTACATCCCTATATTTGGAACTCCGCCTAGTGCAGAAGCCGTTATTTTTTTGTTCGGACTGCAATAACTCCTTCGTTCTAACTCGGAATCAGGCGAGACTTCGACCGATCAACTCCCACCTAAATTACGGACAGTATGTAACACTCGGATACTTGATCGTGTGAACGCACACTGTAGTTCTCCAGGGGGACTGATAGTTGTACTTAGAAAATAACAGGTTACTACAACTGCATATTGAACCCCGTCTAGTGCAGAAGCCGCTATTTTTTTTGTTCAGACTGCAATAACTCCTACGTTCTAACTCGAAATCAGGCGAGACTTCGACCGATCAACTCCCACCTAAATTACAGATAGTATGAAACACTCAGATACTTCATCGTGTGAACGCACATTGTAGTTCTCCACTGGGACTGACAGTTGTACTTATAAAATAACAAGTTGCCACATCTGCATATTGAACTCCACCTAGTGAAGAAGCCGCTATTTTTTGTTCAGACTGCAATAACTCCTTCGTTCTAACTCAGAATCAGACGGGACTTCGACCGATTAACTGCCACTTAAATTACGGATAATATGGAACACTCGGCCACTTTATCGTGTGAACGCACACTGTAGTTCTTCTAGGAAACCGACAGTTGTACTCAGAAAAATAATAAGCTACCTCATCCCCATATTTGAATTTTGATGAAAATTAGAATTAAAATTTTAAATTTTTGTCGGATCTCAAAACATAAAACTTGGAATTAGAATTATTTTATATTTGTTTTTTATTAGTCAAATTAAATTTAAATCTTTAAATGGATTAAATGGGTAACCCGCTTATTAAGTGTGTGGGGTCATAAATGGGTTGGGTCATAAAAGGGTAGAAGAGAATGGGTCATAAATGTGTTGGGTCGAACTCGACCCAACCCATTTTGACCCAACCCAACCCATTTGACAGGCCTATGCATAGTCAAAAGGTGCCTTACCAGGATCCTCCACTATTATAGAAGTAAACGCTTGAACCCCTTAGTTTTAGGTAATATTTGGGAGTATTTTTCATTTTTTGTTAAGGTTTTTTTGCAATGCTACATCTTCAGAAGTAAACTACATGTTTCTTTCTCTAATTTAGGGAATATACTTGTAAATGAAGGACTTGTTAATAAAATCACCACCCCTTTTTCTTTCAATTATTTGCTTTTAAATTTACCTTTGTATTTCGTTTGATGTTTTCATTGGCTATGGCAATATTTTAAAATTGTACCCTTTTTTGTTCATGTAAGAACCATAAGTGTTAATAAACCTCTTTTATTAGAGTCAAACGGAGAAGGTAGTTTAGTTCAACATTTAAGGGGCCCTGTTGAGCATTTATAAAAGCAAGCTAAAGAGAGGATATCAACAAGAATGGCCTTCATATGTAGAAGGGAAACTGAACTAGAAAAGACTATTGCACAACCAAAGAAGGAGTCTCAAGGGCTCTTGTTCAAAAATACACAAGTCATCCATGAGAGTGATGTGCTTTATGACATCGGACTACGCAAGTGGGGTCCTTCCCTAAGAGATGAACTGCTTCCCTTAGAGAAATCCATTTCTTATGGTTTAAAAATAGGCTTAGCCATAGGCAAGAACAACGTCTTTTCATGCACTTTACCTTTTGATTGAATGAAATATTTTTGTGGATTAAGTCTCATTCCACTTTTCATTCATTGTATATAGATATGGATGCATCTTTTTTATGTTTATTTCATTTAAATGCCACTGATTTCTTAGTTGGTTGTTTTTACTCTAGGATGTTACTATTTCTCTGGTTGGAACTTCCCTGATTGCCTTAGGTGGACGCAGTAGTTCTTCTTACGTTCTCTACAATTCTTTCTTTAGAGAGCAAGCTTCAGCTAACATTAATAAATTTAGATTAAAAGGCTTGAGGATGAAAACACAAAACTTATTAAAGAAAATAGATGTAACGACCGGGATTTTCGACCTTTGATACATCCTTGGTATTCACGTGCCGCAAATTCAAGTGCCCAAAAAACTAATACTTAGGATAAAATGAAAATAAAGATAGAATAGAATCTTGTACAAATGGAATAACATATATTATTTCAATATATAATCTTTACGGTGGAAAATTAAATACCACATCAGAGTTTAACTTAGATTTAGCCTGAACAGTTATAAATCTCTATCCTTACTATTGTTGAAAAATAATAATACAAATGCAGCAAAAAATAGAATACGTCCGTACGCTGATGAAGATCTCTAGCCATCCTCTAGAAACTCCAAGCATTTTCAGCTAATCTTGGAACTACTCGGATCTGAACCGAGTATTAAAAATACCTAGATTAGGTTTGGTAAATCAGCATGAGATACGATTTATAAATATATAAGAAAGTGTTATAGATCAACTTTGTTGCAGTCAAAACCTTTTTGAAAAGAAGGTTATCTCATAAGATCACGCCGCACTTAAACATGGACAAATTTTTACCTAATGAGAACAAAAACTTTTTTATACTTTTGAACCCTTTGATATTATAATAGTTTTTACTTTTGAAAAAAACCTTTCAAGTAAATGTATTAATCATAAGTTGAAATTCTTACCATTATTAAATTCCAGCATGCTAGCTAAAAAGAAGATTCTAGAATCAAGTCCAAGGGCACTTATTGGAATTTGGATTTCCAACATGATAGAGGGCCCCCCATAACCACGCACAAACAACAACACCCGGTAGCTATTCACTTACACTATAATGGAACGGAGTATTATGGTGGCTATTCACTTTTTACAAGCACGCCTCCGTACTACGTTGCTACACTACAATGGAACAGAGTATTACGATGGTTATTCACTTTCATAAGCACGCCTCCAATACCTGCCCATAAGGTACCCCTTCCCTTGAGTCCCAGATTCCACTAGTCACCTCCATACTGGTAACCTGAAATATATGTAACATAGTTCGCGTATCATTACCGGGACATGAGGCTAGTGAGTGAGGCTATGCTCAATTTCTACAATGCCACACTTTGTTTTCACATAAAGCCACGCTTTGCCTTTCTCACAATAGGTTCCGCTTAGAATGCAACATTGCCATTTCTAATCACACTATTGATTTCCACAAATGTACAATCTCTAAGCTTGTATGTTTGAGGGAAGAGTGTTAAGTATAGGTGAGTTACCTCCTACACCATCAAACATATGTATGTTTATAGAGATCAATGTATGTGGCCTTAGAAATGCAATGTCGGACACTCATCCATACAAGTTGTCCATGAAAAGGACAAACTGAAGGCACTTTCATACCACATCCTATCAGAAGTCAACCCTAGTATTAGTAGCGAGAAGTCCATGCATTATGGAGATTTCCAGAATGAAGGGACCACTACTGTTTATTTATCCTAGGAGCTAGCCAGAGATTATCAACAAGCAGTCCTTCTGAAATGAATGTTTCATGTCTTTCAAATCATTGTATTCAACATGTCCTCACCTCCGAACGCATATATTGGTTCGAAGTGGTTTTCAAATAGTAAATTCGATTCAGTTTCTCTGAACCAATCATTGATAAAAAGAGGTCAAGTATATAGGTGATTATCATTTGATTAGTTCATTTTTTTAATCAAAATATCTTATAGAGATATATATTTTTAAATCTTTTCTTTTTCAGTATATAAAAAATCATTAAACCTCGTTTATTAAATTCTCTTATTTAAATAACCTTTTTAATCTTGGAATATGTAATATCCCCCCCCTTAGAGGCCCAAAACTATAGTCATCTGTAGTTATTAATCTTTGGCGATCAAATACGGTAATATTAAATACATTGATATAACAGAAACACATGGATATGGAAAATTTTAAAATTATTAAACAATTTTAACATACCATTTCAAATCTTTTCAACATTCATTACATAATCCCATATTCAAGAACCATGTTCAGAGAAAATATAATTATTACAATATACGCCAAGAGCGACATATGAACTGCTTCCTTGGATGATCAAAGTATATAACTGGGCAATTAAACAGCTTTTACTTTACAACCAAACAAAGCGGAATTAAAATAGAAAAGGACTCTAAATAGCTATCATGTCTTATGCATGTCTCTAGAAGCTTATTCGTCTAAAGTGGTACCTGAAAACCTCAACTCCCAAAGTAGCCAAAATTAATTGAGCATCCAAGAGTTTAAGGGGAAAAAAATATAAACTTCGAGTCAAAAATAAAGCCTGATATGAATAATAATCTACCATCTCAAACTATATAAATATCTAGTGAGACCATGCCGCTTAGCCGAACTAGTTTTCCCCTCACTAGTATCTTATCCAAAACTTTATAAAAACTATATACTGTGCTCCTGCATCCACAATGGTTGAAACATAACAATTCAAATATTATGATGACATGCAAATAAGTAAATCAATTCCGGATTACCCATCCCCATTCATTCTGACTATCTGTCTTAGTTATAGTTTCTACGAGCACTATTAACCTAGTAGTTTTCATGGGATGAGTAATAACTTATATAATGTTTATGAACTCCCTCTTTGGTTTCATAGTATTCATGAGATCACTAAGAACCTATTAGCCCTTGCCATTAACTTCCTTATTCATGGATTCTCCCTGAACCTATTGATATCTTCAATAACTTTCTTCTTATCATAGTTTTTATAGGTTAACTATGAACCATTAACTTCTATCAATAAATTAATTCGGATATAGTTTTCATGGATTCACTGCAAACTTATTGTCCCCTGCCAATACTCCTTCTAATCGTAGTTTTCATGGGTTTACTATGAACCCATTGGCCCCTTCCAATAACTTATTCTAAGCATAGTTTCATTGGTTTACTATGAAACTGTCTATCTGACTACTTCTTTACTTAGTATTTAGGTAACCTATATTCTGGTCTATCTAACCTTTTGGATGCAATTCTACTCATTCAGGAGTCAACTCAATTGATATTCACTACTGGATCAACCTAGCTGGTTATTCTGGCATTTTCCCCAAAATACAGTTATGGGTTAATGTTAAAGTGAATATGTATATTTAGAAGAAGCAAACTTAATAACATAATAATAACAACACATGTGGTTTAATATCCTTGAAATTATTTGCATAGGAATCACGGTTAATCCCTTTAACCTATTATTTTATCAAAGAAAGCTTCTTCAAAAACTTCATAGTAAAAAACATTTCAAAACTCCTTTATTTTAGCCATAGGTTTTTCTTTTAAAAATGAGATTGGGTTCTTTATTTAGAAAACTAAGGCTTTCGAAACCTTAAACCATTTACTTTCGAAACCATCAGATTACCTCATTCGAAAGCATTTAAATCTTCTTTTCAAAACACTAAGCACATGCTTTTCAAAACACTTTAAAACATATCTTTTGAAACTATCAAACTATACCTTTCGAAAGTATAAAAGCATTACTATTAAAACTTAGAAGAATAGCTTCGAAACTACTTGAAAGTACCCCTTTTGAAAGCATTGGATTTATCTTTAAAATATCTTTTGGGTCAAAGCGAATATATACGTAAGTACCCCTTTCGAAACCTTTAATCTTCATATAAAATGGTTTGGGGAAAACTGATGGCTTCAGAACCATCCTTTCGAAAGCTCAAAACATTTAAGTAAAACATTTGAAGGGTAGCATCGAAATCCCTCTCAAAGCTATTGCCTAAGAAATCATTAAACCCGTTAGAAAGCTTTAGGAAGTGGCTTAGTATTGGTTTAAAACAAAAGCTACCTTTTTAATTGGTTAATGACTTCAATCCAGTTGAAAGGCATTAGGACGGCAGCAATGTTTCGATTGGGTTGAGACTACCCCTTTCATAAGTATTAGTTTAAAACATAGGGACCCATTCGAAAGCTACACTTAAACACAAAGGTGGCAACCCCTTTGAAAACATTTAGAAAGCAAAACAAAGTTTTCGACCCCATCGAAAGCAAGGGTTTTGACACCATTCGTTCCGCCTTTCTCCAGTCCACTGCGTACCAATGTATTGATGCCCTATGTATTGGTTTCGACATTAGTTGGTTTCGACTTGGTTGAAGCGGAAACATAGGGTCGAAAGGTTAGATCTGAAAGAGGCGGAACATATTTTTTGAATAAAATCTTATTTAATGTCATTTGAAGTAATTACTTTATAACTAACATACCTATTTGTAAACATTTAATTAGTTGCCATAACCTTTTAAATTCCTTACCAAAATAACTGCTACATAATTTCAGATCTAAACAAAGAATAGTTTAACAAATAAGTCTTTCCATTAAGCAAAGCAATCAAAACAATTAATCCCTTCATCTAAAATAATTTTATTTCCATAATGAATTACTTAAAAAAATATCCCCAAAAATTGCAGAAATTCACTTTCAATATGTTATCAAACATATAAAAAATTTCAGACCCAAATTGTTCATAAAATAACCAAAATTAATTTATAAACCAAATTATTCATATTTTCCTTTGAAAATTCATATAAATTTTCCATAGCTTGAAAAATTATAAAAATTAAAACCCATCTTGAAAATCATGTTTTACATGACATACAAATTCCACGTGGCATTCAAAATTTAATTTAAATGATTTTACCCTTAAAACTATGTATAAAAAATTATCAAACAATCTTGTTTAGATCAAATATATTACAAATCCAAGCATATCATCATCAAAAAATCATCATAATGGATTTAATCTTAAACATGAAAATCGAATGATCATAAAAGAAAAATAGAGATGGTTCTGATCATGGTTTTAAATCTCCTATATCTCGCCCGAGATCTCGCTCGAGATCTCATTTTCACACTTAAATGAGACGAGACATCAAATCTCCTCCATATCTCCCTCGACACTCATCTCGTCCGAGATATTCAAATCTCACCCGGTATATGGATCAAAATCTCAATCGGAGAGCTCACACGAATTTATACATTTTTCTTATTTTCCATAATAATTTTTATTTTCATATTGATTCAAAAGAAACTGCTCAATCCAATTATAATTTACCAACTTCTTGAACATATTCTTTACTTTTTATCTTAATGAGTCATGGCGAAAGGTTTCACTTCTTTATTACGTTCAAATAGAAGGATATTATTCAATCATTACCAAATCAATTAAGCTAATCAAGCTACTACTGTTCTAAAAATATTTCTTTTTCCATGTAAATCAAGTATGTTACCTTTTTATTTTTACTAAGAAAGTTATAATCGTTAAATATATTTTTGACACATCAATTTTAAACACATAAGTACATCCGAGATATTCCCGAGATGCATTATAATACCCGAGATGTCAATCCGAGATGTACACAAGATACGTACTCATCTCGTCCGAGATCTCTCCCGATACGAGATAACTTGTGTAAAAATTCCAAGACGAAACGTGACCGAGATTCGATATTTAAAACCTTGGTTCTGATTATCATTTACCTTGATTAGAATAAAGACTTTGAGATTTTATTGAGATTAATTCCCCTTGCTTAAATCCTTAGCTTTAATTTGATTTCCTCCACTAATCTCCTAAGTCATGGCTGACTTTTCTTTCATTTTTTTTGCATTTTATGTTTTTAGAAAATGAATGTGAATGGATAGGAAACAAGAATACCACGGGTATGGGATTTATGGTGCGGCTATTAGATAATAAGCCCTTGAGTTAATTAATTAACATATAAAACCATTTATAAGCCCATTTTTTTAATCAAGCGCGGCCTCTAGTTTATTGTCAAATCCCAATCCCTATCTCTCTAATATTTACATTATGATATTTAATTTTTCTAATTAAATATCTTCAATAATATTATTAAAAATTAGGGGTGTTACAGGCTCCCATTTTTAAAGAATTACGTCATCGAAATTCAGTGGGACTAAATACTAAACATAGCAATCATCTGTAACCACTCCTAATAACCACACTAGCCCACCTGACTAGCAACTATCTATATAATGCTAATATAGACATACCCTCAAAGCAGATCATGATAAGTATCTCTAATCCTCTCTTCTGTCTCCTAAGTACAGTACTTCTCATTGTCGCTCCACTGAACTTTTACCAACCGGACTGTCGTGTTCCTCGGTCTTTTTTTATCTCTCGCTACAACTCAAACTGGTTGCCTAACAAAAGTAAAATTAGGCTCTACTATCAAATCTTCTAACCCAGTCGGAGGAATAGTAGCCTCTGGATCATGCACATACTTGCAAAGATGAGACATACGAAATACATTATGGACAACTGCCATACTGCTCGACAACTCTACTCGGTATGCGAGCTTTCCGCCTCTCTAAAACTTAGAACGGAATAACATATCTCGAAGCCAGTTTACCTGACATTCCAAATCATAACCCTTAATCGGTGATACCTACATGAAAACCCTATCTCCAACAAGGAATTCTAGGTCTTTATGCCTCTAATCAGTGTAACTCTTCTGCCTAGACTGTGCTTACTTCATCCTATCTTGGATCAACTCAATCTTTTATGTCGCCTTTCTAAACAGATCTGGACCTAAGATTAATTTGTCTCCAGTCTCCAACCAATATGTTGGGATTTGCATGGCCTTCCATATAAAGCATTAAAAGGCTCCATTCCTATACTAGTCTCATAACTATTATTATAGGAAAACTCCACTAAGTGCAAGTGATCTTCCCAAGATCCACCAAAGTTCAATACTCCAGCTCTAAACAAATCTTTGAGCATCTTATGGACTCTCTCTGTCTGCCCATCCTTTTGATATGCAATACTCATCTTGAGCTTAGTGCTTAACACATCTATAGACTCTTCCAGAATTCATAGTGAGCAAAGCATCTCTGTCACTGACTGTACTACTAGGAATCTCATGTAGTCTAACTATGAACAACTTAGCTAAAACATGTGTCGTCCTTGTTGACTTAAGTGGAATGAAATGGGCACTTTTGGTCAACTTGTCCACTATGACCCATATACTTTCATTTCCTCTATTTGACCTTGGCAACCTGTCTATAAAATCCATGAATATCAAAATCCCATTTCCAAATTAGAATCTCCGAAGGTTGAAGTAACCCACTTGGCTTCTGATGTTCGGCCTTCACTTGTTGGCAGTTTGCACACTGCCTAACCCACAAGCCAACATCTCTCTTCATACCTTCCTAATAGAAGCTCCTCTTCATATCTTGATACATCTTGGTCCCTCCAGAATGAATCATAAACTTGGGCAAATGACATTCCTAAAGAACTTCTTTCCTAAAGTCCTGAACATTTGGAACACACAACCGTTCCTTCTTTCTCAACCATCCCTTCTGGTCAAAAGTAAAAAAAAATTAGATCATCGATCTCAGTTTCAACCTCAAGCCTTCTAATATTCTCGGTAATACTGGATTCACTTTCTATTTAGAAGCACTCCTTCCGATCGGCAGTGGTGGAACTTCTAAATATGACAACATGGTGGTGCTCTAACTAGAACTAGCATTCAATCTTAACTGCACATTACAAGTAGTCAAAGCTTCTAAATCTTTCCATTCTACCAACATAGTTAACACCACATTCTGATGTCTTCTGCTAAGAGCATCCGCTACCTTATTAAATTTCTCAGGTGTGTACTCTATACTGAAATCATAAGCTACTAAAAACTCCAGCCACCTCTGATGACTCATATTCAACTCCTTCTGAGAGAATAAATACCTTAAGGACTTATGATCTGTGTATAGCTCAAATCTCTCCCCTAAGAGATAATGTCTTCAATTCTTCAATGCGAAGATCACCGCTGCCAACTCCAAATCATGAGTAGGATATCTTACTTCATGCAATCTAAGCTGTCATGAAGCGTAGGAATAAATTATCCTTCTACATCAACACAGCTTCTAATCCAGTCCCACATGCATCAGTGTACACCACCAAACCTTGGTTTCCATTGGCACTACTAACACAGGTGTGTTGGTCAACAAATACTTTAACTTAAGGAATGCTTCCTCACATTTGTCAGACCAGACATACTTCACATCCTTCCTGGCTAACTTAGTCAAGGGTGCCGCTATCCCTGAGAAATCATTGATGAATCTCCTGTAACAGCCAGCAAGTCCAAGAAAACTTCTTATCTCAGTCGCCGTCTCTAGTCTCTTCTAATTACTAACAGCTTCGATCTTATTTGGATTGATTGACAAGCCCTTTTCTTAAACCTCATGACCAAGAAACTTAACCTCTTTCTTCTGAAAATGACACTTGAAAAACTTTGTTTTTCACTGATGCCGCCTCAGCATCTCAAGTACTATTCTAGGATTATCTTCGTGTTTCTTTTCATCCTTAGAGTGCACCAAAATTTCATCCATAAATACCAACACAAACCTACCCAAGTACTCTCTTAAAACTGGGTTCATCAAAACGAAGAATGCAAGTGCGTTCGTTAATCCGAGTGGTATTGCTAACCACTCATACAACCATACCTAGTCTGAAATGCTGTCAAAGGAATATTGTCCTCTGCCACTCTTAACTGATGGAAACCTGTTGCCAAATCTAACTGGGAAAACACTCTAGCTCCACATAATTGATCAAAGAGATCGTCTATTCTTGAAAAAGGATACTTATTCTTAATTATCCTCTTGTTCAACTTAAGACAGTCGATACACATTCTTAACGACCCATTTGGTTTCTTCATGAATACCATGGTTGCTTCCAAGGCGAGCTGCTTAGTCTAATAAAATTCCTTCCTTCTAGATCCATTAGCTGCACCTTCAATTTCATCTCGATCGGTGTCATCCTTTTAGGTGATCTACTCACAGGTTCAGCTCCGGGCACAAGATTTATTCAAAACTCAATACCCCATTTCGGTGGTTGTCCTATAACTAGCTCAAAGACATCTACAAATTCTCTTGCTACTCGAACCTGACTTAACTCTTCTCCCACTTCCATAGAACTTAACAAAGCACAAGTACTCTGGTCAGAATTCTCTATTGAGAATATAATTCGATTATGAATATCGAGGTGTCTTAGTGATATTTTTCTATCCTGGCAAAATATCCTAGCCTCATACTTATTCAACCAATAGATACCCAAAATGATCCTAAAATCTATGAAATCAAAGACATATAGATTGCATGAAAACTTATGAATGAACAAATCAAGTTCTAACTGGTCATATCTCATCCCTAGAGTTGCATACCCTCCTATTGGATTCACAACCCTTAATGAAGTAATAAGGTATGTGGGTTCTAAATATAACCTATCAACCAAATTCTGAAATATAAATGAATGTGATGCACCGGTGTTAAATAGTACCCTAACTGACATACTTTGAATCAAAAGCATACCTTCCATTACAGTCTTTCCTTTTTCAGCTGCAGTTGACCTAGCAAATGATGGTCTAATAGCAAAAACCATTCCCTTGTCCACCCAAACTGGCTCTGGACACTAGTTCTTATAATGCCCAACCTGGTCACAGTATAAACACTTCACATTCTTCTTTTCTGCAGCCTTCTTCCCCTTTCCCGACCGGCACTCATGAGCATAATGACCTTTCTTGTCGCACTTGAAGCAAACTAAATCAGCCTTTGCCTTCTTGGTAGCCTCTCCCTTCCGGACTCCCTTTTTTAAAGAACTTTCTCTTCTTTCCCTAAGAACACTGGGTTTCAACCAGCTTTTCTCTCGCACAAATAGCAAGCATCCCCTCACGTCGTATTGCCATCTCCACAACTACATTACAAAGATCACAGATATGTATCAGGGTCACCCTAGCAATCTCAAGCCTCAATCCCCGAATGAACCTCTCATTACTTCTCACGATGGTGCCTATAGTAGTATACCCATATCAGGACGATCATCAAACTTAGTAGCATACTCGATTACCGACATCTCTCCCTGCTCCAAATCTATAAACTTTCTCATCAACGCCGACTTGGCAACTTTGGATGAAACCTCTACTTGAATCTTCTTCTAAAATCTGCCTAAATCAACTTCTCCTTCGGAACTTCGCCAATAACACTATTCTACCAATGAAGTGCTGCCCCTTGTAACTACCTAGAGGCAAGCCTCCTCTTCTGCACATCAACCAAACTCAAATCAATGAAAATTCTCTCACAGTGCAGCAGCCGATTTTCCATTTCTATGGCATCCTCCATTAGCATAAATGTTTTCCACCAAGACTGGTGCAGTTTCTGCTCGGCTTAGCATAATTATTCCCAACTAGAGCCATAGGGTTAGCTCCTCCTACATTCCCAGCAACTCTAGCAGCAGTTCCTGCCATCTCCTGCTTGCATCTGATTGACGAAGAACTGATACATCGCCCCCATATCCACCGTTGTATTTCCATCACCCACATTGGCATCTGCATTTTGGTTAGCATTAGCCTGTCGACCCGGGTTCCTCCTGGTGGGTCGAATATTTCCGTTAGTTGTGGTGCTTCTTCCATTGAGATTTCCTTTTCCGTTTCATGCCTCAATATCTTCTTTCTCGTAAATCTGCATGCGAGCCTTAGTAAGATACAGAAGAACGGTCAAAGAGTGAGGGGAATACGTACCTATATATATATATATATATATATATCAAATACAAGTAAGTTACTATAGCGTTATCCTAAACCCCGATCTTATTTTCTGATTCATTGGATTATGTTTTGAAAAATCTTTTAGGTTTAAATTTCTTTGAAGTTTCACAAA
Organism: Allium cepa; assembly: GCA_030765085.1. NCBI lineage: Eukaryota > Viridiplantae > Streptophyta > Magnoliopsida > Asparagales > Amaryllidaceae > Allium > Allium cepa. The sequence goes on along the minus strand of CM060930.1, from coordinate 187,435,761 downwards.
TCTATGCCCTGATACCAACTTGTAACATCAACCACTTGGAGGCTCAAAACTAATGGTTACGGATGCTGCAGTCATCCATAATTATTAATCCTCGACAACCAAAAACGGTAATGTTTGATACATTGATATAATAGAAACACATGGACATAAAAAAAATTAAAATCACTAAACTTTCACATTCCATTTCAAATCATTTCAACATTCATTACAACATACGCCAAGAGCGACATATGAAGATACTCCTTGGATTATCGAAGTATATAACTAGGCAATTAAAAACTTTGCATTTACAACCAAACACAGCGGAATCAAAATAGAAATGAACTCTAAATAACTATCAGGCCTCCTGCATGTCTCCGGAAGCTTATTCATCTAAAGAGGTACCTGAAAACCTCAACTCTCAAACTACTCAAAGTTAATTGAGCTAGCAAGATTTTAAAGGGAAAACATAAACTTTGAGTCAAACATCCGGTATGAATAATAATCAACCATCTCAAACCATATAGATATCCACTGGAACCACGTCGCTTAGTAGGACGGGTTTTTCTTCACTAGTATTTTATCCGAAACTTTATAAAAACCATATATTGTGCTCCTACATCCACAGTGGTTAAAACATAACAATTCAAAATACTATGATGATATGCAAAAAAGTAAATCAATTCTGGGTTATCCATCATCATTCATTCTGACTATCTGTCTTAGTTATAGCTTCTGGGGACACTATTAACCTAATAGTTTTCATGGGTTAACTAATAACCTATTTAATGTTTATGGACGTCCTGTTCGGCTTTATAGTTTTCATGGGATCACTAAGAACCTATTGGCCTCTACCAATAACTTCCTTATTCATGGGTTCTCCCCAAACCTATTGATATCTCCAATAACTTTCCCCTTATCACAGTTTCCATGTGTTGACTATGAACCTATTGACTTTCGTCAATAACTTAATCGGGATATAGTTTTCATGAGTTCACTACAAGCCTACTGTCCCCAACCAATACTCCTTCTAATCGTAGTTTCATGGGTTTACTATGAACCCAGTAGCCCTTGCCAATAACTTATTCTAGGTATAGTTTTCATGGGTTTACTATGAACCTGTCTATCTGGCAACTTCTTTACTTAGTATTTAGGGATCCTATATTCTAGTCTATCCGACCTTCTAGACGCAATTCTACTCATTCAAGAGTTAACTCAATTTATATTCACTATTGGGTCATCCTAGATGATCATTATACCATTTTTCCTAAAATATAGTTATGCGTCCATAATAAAGTGAGTATGCATAATTAGAAGAAGCAAACATAATAACATAATAATACCAACACCTATGGTTTAATATCCTTGAAATTATTTACATATGAATCATGGTTAATCCCTTTAACCTATTACTTTATCAAGGAAATCTTCTTCAAAAACTTAATAACTAAAACCATTTCAAAAGTCATTTATTTTAGCCATGGGTTATCCTTTAAAAATGTTTTCCTTTAAAAATGAGATTCGGTTCTTTATTTAGAAAATTATGGCTTTCGAAACCTTAAACCTTTTGCTTTCGAAACCATTGGATAACCTCCTTCAAAAGCATTTAAATCTCCTTTTCAAAACACTAAACATATGCTTTTCAAAACACTTTTAAGCATCTCTTTCGAAACCATCAAACTATACATTTTGAAAGTATTAAAGCATTACTTATTAACATTTAGAATAATAGCTTCGAAACTAGTACCCTTTCAAAAGCATTGGATTTATCTTTAAAAATATCTTTTAGGTCAAAGTGAATATATACGTAAGTACACCTTTCGAAAACATTAATCTTCATATAAAATCGTTTGAGAAAAACTGATGGCTTCGTAACCATCCTTTCAAAAGCTCAAAACATTTAAGAAAAATATTTGAAGGATATCTTTGAAACGCCTTTCAAAGCCATTGCCTTTAAAACCATTAACCCTTTTGAAAGCTTTAGGAAGTGGCTTAGTGCAGGTTTAAAACAAAAGCTACCTTTCGAATTGGTGGACGACTTCAGCCCATTCGAAAGGCATAGGGACGGCAGCAAAGTTTCAATTGGGTTGAGACTAACCCTTTCGAAAATATTAGTTTAAAACATGGGGACTCATTTGAAAGCTACGATTAAACACAAAGATGGAAACCCATTTGAAAGCTTTCTAGAAAACCCTTTCGAAAGCATTTGTTTCGATTCCTTCAAAAGCTTTTAGTAAAAATAGGTAAGCACATTTCTTTAGAAAGTAAAACAAAGTTTTCGACCCCATCGAAAGCAAGGGTTTCAACACCATGCCTTCCGTCTTTCTTCAATCCACTACGTACCAATGCATTGATACCTTGTATATTGGTTTCAGATTGGTTGGTTTCAACTAGGTTGAAGCGGAAGCATAGGGTCGAAAGGTTAGTTTTTGAAAGAGGCGGAACATATTTTCTGAATAAAATCTGATTTAATGTCATTTAAAGTAATTACTTTGTAACTAACCTGCTTATTTGCAAACATTCAATTGGTTGCCATAACCTTTTCAAATTGTTTACCAAAATAACTATCGTATAATTTTAGATCTAAACAAAGACTAATTTAACAAATAAGCCTTTCCATTAAGCAAAACAATTAAAATAACTAAGTCCTTCATCTAAAATAATTTTATTTCCATAGTAAATTACTTAGGAAAAATCCCCAAAAATCACAGAAATTCACTTTCAATATGTTATCTAACATATAAAAATTCAGACCTAAATTCTCCATAAAATAACCGAAATTGATTTCTAAACCCAATTATTCATATTTTCTTTTGAAAATTCATAATAAATTTCTATAGCTTGGACAATTATAAAAATTGAAACTCATCTCCAAAATCATATTTTACATGACATATCAATTCCTTATGATATTGGAAATTCAATTTATACGATTTTATGTATAAACAATAATCAAACAATCTTGTTTGAATCAAATACGTTATAAATCCAAGCATATCATCATCAAAAGATCATCATAATGGATTTAATCTTAAACTCGAAAATCAAATAAAAATAAAAATAGAGTTGGTTTTGATTATTATTCACCTTGACTAGGATAAGGACTTTGAGATTTGATTGAGATTAACTCTCCTTTCTTAAACCCTTAGCTTTAATTTGATTTCCACCTCTTTTCTCCTAAGTAATGGTCGGCTTCTCTTTCTTTTGTTTGCGTTTTATGTTTTTAGAAAATGAATGTGAATGGATATGAAACGAGAATATTAAGGGTATGGGATTTATGGTGCGACTATTTCCTAATAAGCCCTTGTGTTAATTGATTAACATATAGTACCATTTATAAGCCTATTTGTTCAATCTATCTCGGCCTCTAGTTTATTGTCAAATCTCAATCCCCTTATCTGTTTAATATTTATATTTTTCTATTTAATTTATCTAATTAACTCCTGAATAATGTTATTAAAAATTAGGGGGTTACAGAATAATTTCAAATCATTTCACATTTTACGTAGGAAAATATTTCCAAACATTTATTTAAATATTAATAAAATATTTCTTAATTTCAATCATAACTCTTAATTGATTCCAAACCATGTCATCTAAGATGTTAATCCAAACCCAGTTTACATTGAGTGAAAAGAGATTTACAGAAATTATGCTAGTTCTACGCAATATCAATTTCCCTATTCAACATTTACTATTAGTCGAATAACGGTGAAATAACCTTTTAAATCCATATGAATAGTACGAGTTACCTTCTTGGAATTTAACACCAAGTATAAGAAGATTATTTCTGTACAATCCAGGTCGTTTATATTTAGAAAATCAAATCTTTTATACTTAACTCATTTTTGACATTTTGACTTTATCTATCCCTCGCCCAAGAAAAAGGAAAGGTGAGCAGGTGCACTAGTTTCTCTTGAACATCTCCTTTGTTAAAGCACCTCACATTTGAATCTCACGAATAGAAAAATTTAGTCTACTCATTGGCTTAATAGAGCCAAGATTTAATCACTTAATTATAATAGCTTTTCTTTAAATCATTTATTTAAACTCTTTAAGTAAATTATAAAACCGTCAAATCATCCTTAAAACACTTAGTTATCTATTTAGGATATTTATAAAAGATTTGGAAAAGAATATATAAATTTAAACCCATATTTCAAAAGTTATTAAGAATTGCTGCAGAAAGTGCTACGAATAGTGCTTTAAAACTTATTTAATCAAAACGACTTTTCAAGAAACTCATTTTGATAATTCAAATCTCTTTTAAAACATTTAAATGATTTTTAGAATTTATTCCATATTTTTAAAGAATTTAAAAGTATTATTTATAAAGAATGTCGCTTGGGTTTCTGAACTGCCAAACCGCGACTATTTTGAAAACTATTTTGCTCATATTTCAAAATTTACTAAACGAAATCAGGATCTTTTTCTTTTATTTGCAAGATATGATTATAAGAGTTTGAAAAATTCTTATTACAAAGAATTCTGACTCATAATCCATCGTCAAAATGGATTGAACTTTCTATGGTGCAAAATCGCGATGCCATTACGTGACCCGCCTATTTTTGACTTAATCTTCATAACTTGTCAAAACTTCTCCAAATTGAGTTTTTGTTTTTATAAAACATTTTAAACCATTTCTAAGAGGTTTAATCATCCCATAAAACATTTGTAATTCATATTCTTTTTTATTCCATATTATAATATTACATTATTATAATATATATTTCAACATTTTTCATATACAAATTCAAAAATAGGATAATTAAACTTCATATATAGATCAATATTGATTTATTTTATGTTAATTAACTATGGTTAATTACTTAACCATTTCTTATTATGATTTATCATAATTTGTCACAACCAAGTTATTAACCCAATATTCAACCAATTATTCAACCAAGCTTATTAATTAATTAATTAATTAAACTCGCATATAATCATTTTAAGTCTTAGATAATTAAAAATAGATTAGTGTACTCACCTTTATTCAAACCAATTCACTTCCTTCCAACATTCATATCACCACAATACTTCATTAATTCATCATATACTTTACTAATACATTACTAAAAAACTCCCCATTGCCTAGTTGTTCTCGACCCTAGACTTCCTTCACCTTTAAGCCTCATGGATTTGCTTTAGATATGGTGGAGCTCACGGCCAATGGTGATAGAGGTTATGCCCAAAAGTATAGAAGAGAAGCGGTGGAGCTTCGACCTTGAATTCACAAAACTAGACCCGAAAATAGGTCATTTTCTCTCGGTTTTTTGACCATATTGTTCTCAAATTCTAGAAATATTGTCAAAATAAAAATTCTTTCAAATACTCTCCTCTTGAGTTTAATTTTTTTACTCAATTTCAATTAATATTGAGGGAGATACGGTTAAAAGAAGAAAAGATATTCTCGAACTTAAAATCTACGCTCGAAAATGCACTGTAAAGAAAAGAGATTTGGGCATAGCAAACCTCAAAATAGGAAGAAGTGTACACATGAAACTTTTAGCCACTATAATTTTGCATGGTTTGAAAAAATGAATTTTTTCATTTTGTTCGGTTTTAAGAAGTTATGATAGAATGAAGAAGATGAAAAATGAGTTGTCAATGTGGGTATTTATAGCAAAGTTTGGAAATAAATATCTATAAGTGCATTTACCTTCCTACCCTCAACCCCTACACCCCTTCTTTCCCATCACCATACATGCCTAACCCCCCACCCATGTGCCATCATCACTTCATTTCACTTCCCAACCATGTGCATTGACTTATGGATGCTTAAGTATAAAAATTTCTAAAATATCATAGATATTTTTTAACGTGTGTGTGTATATATATCTGTCTAGATATGTTAAGTATGTTATATCTATGTACATGTATGCATATGACATGTATATACATGTAGATGTATGTGCACAAGAGAAGAAACACTGCTCCAACGACTTCGAACAACTTTCGTTTGTTAAACCATTGAAAATTGGAAAACTGATACCCGGTCACATTTTCACTTATTAATTAAATTACATATAAATGTAAATAAAATCTGAAAATAAATTTCTTGTAGTTTATAATTAATTAATATGATCATATTTGAATTATAAAACCATATAAATTAATATTAAACAATTGTTTACAAAAAGGGTTATTGTATCGATAAAGCGATACGAATTTTCTTATATTTTCAAATCAAACATATATCTCAATAAAACTATTACAAATGATTTATGATCACTTTATAACTATTTAAAATGAATTATTATCTTTTAAAACAATTATTAGAATAATTATAATTATTATTAAATAATTAAATCTCAATTTAAAATCGTTAATCATTTATTAAATATAAGGACATCACTGATGATGTCATAAATACTTTTAATTTTCCAAAAATAAAATAAATAATTTTATTTCAAACCCTTGTTTAATTATATATATATATATAAGTGTATATATCCAACTCCGTGCGTGACGTTTGACGATTATCGAGCTATTTACGATAAAACAAATTTCGATCATTTTATCGCTACTTTTCCAAAGTATATATTTTTGTAAATACTTATTCCAAATAAGATTACCATTATTATTTGCCTCATAAAACATGATTATTTATGTTTATTAATCTCATATTTGAATGTTTTAAAAATAAATATAACTTATCAAAGTGATAAATTTGCGGGTCGTTACAATAAATTTATTGCCGATGAAGTACAAGAGGAACTGACAATTAAAAACAAAGAACAAGCAAGAGAGTTAGAAGAGTCTTAAGAAGCCAATATTCGAAAATATAATTGTACTACTAAAAAAAGAGTTGACCTAGCATCTTCCAAATTAAAATAAAAGAATTAGCAATGGAGTTGAAAGCTATATAGAATCGCATGAACGATTTGGTGAAATTGTTGAAAGATGCGAAGGGATTGTATGCAACTTCTTACAAAGATGAGATTAAGTGTTACAAAGTACTATTGATAATATTCTTTGCAAGTCACAAAATAGCATGGCAAGGAAGTAAACTCTTCTATAGCCTTGGTTCCTCATTTATCATCTAAGGCAAGTGCTTCTCCAGTTCCTCCAACCATGGTAGATTGCGACGTTGTTTTTCAGTGGAAGGAAGACCTAAAAAACTAGTGCCAATCAAAGTTAAATGAGTTAAAGGATTATTAAAAGGGGAAATTAACAAGTTTTGTAGATAGTGGTGTGCAAAGTAGTTAACCATGAATGAGTTATTTGGTTCTTTTTCTAAGTCAACTAAAAAGACTAGGTCTCAACTCTTGGAGGATATTGAACATAAGAAACGAGTAGCTATGCAACACATGAATGCTTTTGAAGCTAAAATATCCACCTTGGGATCTTAACCTTGTATGAAATCGATAAAAATGGCTTCAGCTATGGCGCGCCGTTAAGATCTTATATGCCTTCTCTTCATGGTGTAGATAAGACTTCCCTAATTGACGAACTTCATAAAGAGAGGGTTAGGTGGGTTATGGTAGATATTTTTATGAAGCAAGCCATTAATGTTTTAAGCCATTTTTTGCCTATTCCCGACTTAGGTTTCTTTATAATCATGATGATTTAGTTCCAACATCGTAGGACGCTAAATCCTTAGGCTGGCACTAACAGTGGTTTGGTAATGCTTCTCGTCACAAATCCTTTATTATTACTGAGTTAACCGACCCTCCTATTAATCTACAATTTGAGGGCGCCTCTGTCCCCCGTTTTGGATTAGTCGCTCAATACTCATGTAGTAAGGAGAAAGTTGTAACTGATATCCCCTTTAACACTAAATCAGATTCATAAGACAGTTTATATAGTAGTTATTTTAACCTTTTGCATAGATATATACTCGTGATGCCTTTGGAAGTGTGTAATGTTTGTAAGTAAATTAAGTAACTTAGAGTTTTTTTTTCATCTGGTGAGGTTTATGCAAATTCTTGATTCATACTTTTATTTTCATTTTGTACAACATTTATTATTTTCTTTGCCCTTTTCCAACTATTGTTGACATTGAAGACAATATTTGCTATATATCGTTCATGCTTTTCTAAACATTGTTTTTTAGCATCGATGCTTTCTCATGCATTTGGCACAATCTGCTCCATTTTATTCATGGTCTACATGAATTGCATTTTAACTATGAAGTCAGGTCATGTATTTACAGCCCCTTTTTTTTACTTATGTGTATACTTTTTATGGTTGGTTTAGGTCATTTGATATACATACATCCCATGTACTTTTTGGCTGAAAAGTCGGGTTATGTGCATTATAGTTCTATCTTTTTATTTTTTATTAGTATTAGTTCGAGCCATGTAATATCCCCATGTGCAGAACAGTTTGGCTGGGAAGTCAGGCTACATCTTGCAACTCCTTAATAACGTAATAGTTATTGAAATGAGGAGTGATATGATATGTTTTAAAATGCTTGGAGGTTTTCTTTACTAAATATGCCTATGCGCAGTTCGTATAGCTTCTTTATTAGAGCTTGGTTGGGATAGGAATAATCTTTTGCTCATTGTAGATATGGACTTGGGTTTAATTTTTGAGTCTTCCCCCCATGAATTTAAGTTCAAACTCGTTGTTTTCAATGATGAGACTGGCGCTTTATCCGCCAGCCTTGTAGTTTGCTTTACTTGTGAATGTTGATGGTGAGCTGCGGAACTATAGGAGCATGTTTGTTTTGATGGTATTGGACTTATATCTTTTTTAGCCCTGGTTTCCCTTTTGCATATATGGATTTGGAATGCATTAAGGGTTCCTTGTTTTGGGTCAGTGGTGATTCTTTACTTTAACATATCAGTTTGGTCGAAGGGATATGATAGTTGTACTTGGTAGCAAGATGATCTAATTTAGATAGCCAAAAGATTCTATAAATTTCAATTGTTGAGATAGGGATGCAGTTTTTTTGAAGTACATAAAGTTTAGTGGGACAATGATTTGTTGGGGATCTGCCCTCCTTCAAACGCCAAAACGTTGATGAGATTTTCCTTCTTATAATACCAACTTGAGTATGAAGTATCACGGTGCTAAATGATTCTATGGTTAAGAATTAGAAAAGTTAAGTGATAATAAAATAGCCTTACAAGAAGTAACTATGTTGCTTACGCTTACAATATTATATAGATGCATTTTAACTGTTTGTTAAAATGTCAATTTCAGTTTAACTATCAATTTGATATAATTTGAACATGATTCAGCATAGAAAGCAATATAATAAATGCAATAATGTAAAGAGACACAAAGATTAACGTGGTTAATATATTAAGGAATGCATGTGTCATTATTTCTTCTGGTTATTCCTTCATTATACAGTTTAATAACGGAGAATATTATTTTATAGTATGCTGCTTAGAAAATAAAAAATGCGACCCCTCTCTACCGCTACAACACCTTTCCTTTTATAGTTAAGGTGATACCATGTGGATTGTTGACATCATATCTTTTATGAGCTAACTCATAGTACTTTCCAGTTTTGCCATATACAATGTTTTACCAAATTGTAATTGCGAATTTAGTTCTCACCAAACCTTATACCTACTTGCAATTTCTATTAAAGGAAACTTGAAATAATAATTATTTTTAGTGTAACGATCATACTAGAAAAAATAAACAATGAATTCATGATTATAAGAGACAAACCAGTATGGATGGACTACAAATGACTTTTAGTTAACCTTTGCTAACGGATACCAGATGGAAAATAAGAAAGAACCAAACATAGGATAAGAATATGGACAATTGGCTTTTTAAAAAGGGGAGGTGTCCTAAAATTTATTATGTTACATGAAAAAATTGATTCTACAGAAAAATTATAGGCAAAGTTTCATGCATTTTAATATTATGTTGTGTTTGCGAATTTGTCGCAGCATCTGCTATTTAGGAGAGGAGGCCAACTAGTATGCCCAGCACCTTTGGGGGACAACTCTCGCAAAATGCATAATTACTTTTATCAACACATTTATGAATTGAGCTAAAGAATTATTCTATGATAATAACAAGAAGGTGCTCGCGATTCCATTCCCTTGGATGTACCAGCCATCAAGACATAAACACAAATGAAGGAAAAAGGATATATGATTTAGTTAGCCTTTCTAGTATCTGCTCTACATAGGTTGAAATATCTTTTACTATCCTTTGCTTTATTTTTTATTTTTTATTGGTTTGCTTATAAAATAACCTATGTATATTCGTCAATTATTTTTTATGTAACAAACTACGTGTTTCTTCCTTGTACATGTTTCGATGCCTTTTAAATTTCAATTCTTTATTGCCTATTTTTTAAGTTATTTGTATATTCTATAATACATTGTGCTTTGTTCTATAGTTTATTTAGTCTGACAGCTAATAATGTGATTTCTCTTTTGCACTGATTTGTTGGGTTTACTTGCTTATTTTAACAATTATATATTCTTATTTATAATATTTATCAAATGCAAAATATTTTAAAATACACGTTGAATCTAATCGAAAGTCACAAGAGTTGTTGAACTCTACAGATTGATACATACAGATGTATGCAATCGAAAGTCAATAAATTTCAAAATAGTTCCACGTACTTTGTTGTATTTACTGATGAGTTATCAAAACCCATGAACAAATGTATTTGATACACATATGGTATGTTTATGATAAGCTCATACAATATAAAACATAAGTAAATAAAATAACATGCAATAGAAGATAAGAAGATTCGATTTGATCGAATATACGAGTACATTGAAAACAGTTTTGAATGTACCTAAAAATGAATAAAAATTCAATATGAAAAGTCACCCCTCTCTCTGATACATAATGATGTATCGATAAAGAGTAATCGAACTTTGTTGTACAAAGTATGATTGATCGTGGGTGAGTTGAGTTAACTTCTTTCTATATGGTCGTATACTTAAGAGTAGTACATGAGGTTAAAATTAATTTCATCTAAAGGATCATTTATAAAATCATGGAAGATATGGACTTATAAGAAATCTCAACATCTCCTAGATCAAGGAGTTCCCAAGTTATGTGAGCCGAAAGACTACATATTTTAATTGTTCGCGAGAGATCTTATATGAATCGCCCCAGAAGAATTTTGGAAAAAATGGTTATAGATAACCATTTATGTTTTGAATATAATTTTGTAACCAAAACTAATTTATTTTTATATATAAAGCAATTCATAAAGCGTTTATGAATACGTATTCCATTGCATTGAGAAACAATTGTTGTTTCAAGAAATACCAACTTTCTAGTGTTCTTTTTGAAATTATTAGTAGTAAAATGAATTTGGATATCGAAGGATAAGGCTAACTATGAGGGATGAAATGAAGTTAACCAAAGCTAAATGAACATAATGCATTTAAATGTCTAATAAGTATTCTTGCACATTGAAGAGATATTATGAGTTCTTATCAATGTTGAAATAGATAATCCTCAGTTGTCAACTAAACCATTAAGAGTATTGACTGTATGATATAGAATGATGTGCAAATCTAAAATGAATTCAAAATATATTGTAAAAATATGATTTTGATAGTTGTTTTCGAAGGGATATGAACCATTGACCGCAAATGTGTCTTTAAAAGAAAGACTAATGTAGTTGGAATATAAACAATGTTGATAAGAATAACGTTGTATATTTTAATAGTTGAAATTAACGTAATAGATTCATCAATCAACATGCTCAATTTAATTAGAAATTATTCACAAAACTAGTGTTGGGTAAGACATTGTGTTTTGGCACATATTGGAAATAGAAAATTCTCAATAATGATTTAGAACGGGCTATTTGCACATAACAACCAAACTTTCTCGAAGTCAGTGGGAACGATATTGAGTTTATGGGTTTTTTGGATATGATCAAAGAATGAATATGAAATTAGCATTTTATAAGAAATAGAATTGAGTATGTATTTTAATAGAAATATCAAATAGTTTGGTTCTTAGTCAAAATGCAGAGGAAGCGAGTTCCCATAAGAAAGAACATTTAAAGGTACATAAATATTTCTAAAACTATTACTAAACAATATATTGCTGATTGTTAACGATGTACTTATGTTAAAATCAGTAATAGTTTAGTTGCTTAATACTCGATATTATATATGTAAATTATATTTTTATAACAAGTATAAAGGATGTTGGGAATATCCAAAATGATATGCAAACATTTTATTAAAATGTTTAATATGGAACATATAAGATGGACTCCTTATGTATTGATAATAAGAATTATCATGCACATGGTATGATAAACATACTTCGATTAGTTCCACATGATAAAAGTAGTTTATAGGCCTTGGAGAGAGTTAATTAAAGAGTAGATAATTAAAAACAACATAGAAAATCCATTTACGATGGATCTAATTCGATCGGTTCTCATCAAACTGATCAAGTGGACGAGATAGAGATTCCATAATTAGCTCCAAGTGCAAGTGAGAGATTAATAGGGTTAGGGATATGCCAAAGGGGCAATTATGTAATTGTTACATATGTCTAACTCTATAACCAATCTTGTTCGAAATAAAAGGTGTTTTTATCTATTAGATATAACATGTTATATTAATTAATTTAATTAAAATTATATCCAATAGAAAATTTATTAGTGGTTCATTTGTGATAGCAATTACAATGTGTTGTTATCATGAGTGATTTGTCATAATAAATAAATATGTTGTTTTAAATATTCCTAGTTAAGATGTATCGAGACTAGATATCGATACATCTGCTGAGACTAGAGTACGTAACGCTCTCTAAATGTCAGGTAGTGTATTACTCATGACTATTGAGGGAATCAAATGATGTGTACTAATAGTTATTGGATAACTATGGATCGAATCACTCAGTAGTTTTCTGTTGGTTAATACAACTAAGGTCAACTTGAAAATATCGTGCGACAATATTACATAATTCTCTCGTCTTGAGAATACTATTGTGCTTCATTATGGAAACTATGCTTTGCTTGTCTTTAAATCATGGCATCGCGTCCATCGAATAACTATAGTTGGGTCGAGTGGAAGCATTGGAAATGAGACACCATTCAAAGGATAATTCGTCTCCTTAGTTATATGAGGTTAGTATCACGGTCAACAGAAATCAACACAAAGTCAAAGTCTCTAACCAGAGATGTTCGATTAATATTAATCGTTATTATTGAACCAAGGCCTTTACGTTTGGACTATAAAGTTGAACGTGGACGATATTGGAATTTTGACCATTACAAAATTCCATAAGTCCTAATATGATATAGTTTTAACAAAGAGAATTGGCGTAAATAATTATCACTAACGAGTAAAGCTTAATAAAGTAAAATTGGATTTTACTAATGCTAGGTAAGAAATAAACTTGGCTATGATGTCACACCACTTGCTAAGTGATGTTTCAACATTAATATTCAAATTGTTCGATATTAATCGCTGACCAAATTTACACCTAAATGTCACACAATCGGAGTGTTGAATACTCATTTTACAACCTTATTTAATTAAATTATAATTGTTATAAAATAATTAAACTAATTATAAAATTATATTTGATACGTGTTGATCAATATTAAATAGTTTGTCTATAATAGTTATAAATACACATATCGATATACGATATCATACGCATTTAAATTGGATTTAAGTGCGTTAAATATTGATTGGGCATGAAATGATTTTAAGGTCCATTTGGGGCTTGTAATAGTCGACCATACATAGGCTAAAGGGACCTGCCATAGATGGCTAAAGGGATTAGGTTTTGAATTAAAAAAAGGAGAAATAGTAAGAGAAGAATTAGGATCCAGATGCTTTTCACCTTGAGATCTCATTTATTTAATGACCTCTAACCCCGCATTTCTTTTTGGACTTTTGCCTCCCCTCCAGACCTGATTAAGCCGACCGTATCCCCTCTTCATACCTCATATTATCGAGCTTTAGAACATAAAATTAAGCACAATCGATTGTCAATGGTAGTTGTGTTCAGGAAGCTAGCAACTTTTAGATACGGGATTCGATTCAGGGATTTTTGTTCTTTGTTTCAAGGTGTAACAACTGGGCTTTGATGAAAGGTACAATTTATTATTCATAATCACACATAAATGTTTATTATATATACCATATTGTATAGTTAATTAGTTAGTCGATTATTATAATGAATCCGTACATGTTGGTATCGTCACATTAGATGAATTGTATTAATGTGTACATAGGACAGTTTTCTATGCATGCTTAAATGCTCATCAATGATTAAAAAGAACATTTTTCGAAATTATTCTAATATAAATGATTTAATAATTAAGTATTGATCTTGAATAATAAATAATGCAAGATTTAAATTTGCAAAATGTTTGTTCATACTTGTAGTGTTTTCAGATTTAAAAAAAAAAATCATGTGTGTGTGTGTATGTAAGTATATATTTTATGTATATTTTAATTTAAATATTGTTATGAAATTATTATATATATATATATATATGATTAACACAAAATATTTTCTATGAACTTTTAATACAAAAGTATACTAATAATTTATCTTACAAAAACTTAATATATATATATATTTATTTATTTAAAAGGATTTCCGTATGGAATTTAATTAAATAAACATTAAGCCAAAAAAGAAAATTTGGTCGTGAGCATAAAAGGATGTGTATGTGTGTAGTTTTGTATTAATTATTGTTTATTTTATAATATATGTTTACATGTTTATATATACTTATATAGTGAATATTAGGCTCAGGTCCTTAAAATCAAACTTAATACACGAAAACTCCTCCCGAAAAAAAGATTGTAAATTGGGCCCCTTGAATCAAGTTAATGAATAATTGCATATATTTATGCAATTATTTAGTGAATAATTGTAGACATTTATGCAATCAATCCAAAAAGGGCATAAATGTATGTAATTATTCAGTGAATAATTGCGGAAATTTCCATAATTTATTTGGTGAATAATTATGGAAATTTCTGCAATTTTTTAGCGAATAATTGCGGAAATTTCCGCAATTTTCAGTGAATGATTGCAGTAATGTCTGCAATCATTGGATAAATTGCATAAATATCTACAATTATTCACTAAATAATCGCATAAATGTATGCAATTATTGAGTAACTTAATTATAGGGACCTAGTTTACATACTTTTTTGGCAAGCATCTTTGGTGTATTTTGAAACTTAAAAGTGACTTTAGCCAAACTATCCCACTTATATAATTATGTATAATAACTTCAAAATTATTAAAAGTATATATGTTAAAAAGACCTTTTAATTTCGATGTGTGCGTGTCGAAAGGTATAGTTTTTCAATGTTTTTGAATGGTTAAGTTTCAAAGGATTTAAAGGCGGATGTCATATGTTTTAAAGCTTGTAAAAGGACGGCTTTTAAAAGGTTTAGAAGAAGTTACCTTCAATGATTTCAAAAGGTTTATTAAAGGATGTGAAGGAGTTACCGTCAATGCTTTTGAAGGGTTTTATGAATGATTTTGAAGGAGTTACCTTCTATATTTTCGAAAGGTTGTTTAAGGGTTTTAAACAAAGGTTTCGAATATAAGAACTAAGCAGACAGCCTAGGTGTTTTAAGTTATAAAGGTCTTTAACTTCATTTAAAGGATATACAATCCTTATTGAACACCATCCACATTATTTTGAGTAAAGCGTATATAACGTGGCAAAAATAGCTTAGAGTAAATCTAAAGATATATTTTCCTTTTATATATATGATTTGACGGAATAAATCACTTTGAAAAGGTTTTCGAGGAAAATTTAAAGAGCTGTTAGCTCGGATATTTTAAAGAGCAGTTAGCTCAGATAATTTGAAGGGTAGTTACCCAAAAGAAAATTCAGACAGTCGACTCGTTTTAAATTCGGACCGTCAGTCCATTTTGAGGGCAGTCAACCCTCTCTATTCAGCCTCAAATGTAGCCCCTTGATATCAGCATCTTGTTCCAATTTGAATAATATTTTTCTCTATCTTGTCACACTATATTATTATCTAAATCGAAACGAGCGGTTGAAATCAAAGGGCTAAGTTTGGGGTTGAATAGAGGGTCTTGCGGATCCTTCCCCATTAAAGTTTGTTAAAGTTTATTTTGTTAAATTAAATTTAAAATAATTTGATAAATGTAACTATACTTACTTTTATTTATATAAATGTATTATATGAATTTTATTTACAAACTATATTTCATATTATACAAAATTATAATCAGATATATACATATATATGTATATTTAATATATTTGTTCATACAAATATATATTGACAACACAAATGTATACAGAGCAGCTAACATGTTTGTTGCGGTGTAAATCCCAGCATCTATATACAAGCATTTCAAACCATATACACCTTGTTATATTGCATGTGCATGTACACACATATGTGTATATAATACACATATCATATAAAATAATACAAATCTAATTATAAATAAAAACTTATTTATAAAATTAAATAAAATATTGATTTTATTTAAAAAAAATTAGATAAGATCTTAATAAATATAGACTTGATAGGACCAATAAGATCTAAATGGAAGAAATTTTTCAAAATTTACTCATTCACCCCGTTGCATGCTGTCCTAATTCCGACAATCCAAGATAGCCTCTAATTAGAAAATCTTGCCTCCTTCATTGTTTGAACTATGCATTAGCCTCCGAACTCCGCGAATTGCTTTGATTTTGGTATCTCTTTGCATCTCTCCTTATTCGGATCCTAATAATATTAAAAAAAATCGAAATTGATAGAGATTTGCTCTTGGATTTACGAATCCATGGTTAATTTTAGGTTTGTTCTTATTTGAGAAGAAGAAAAGGAAATGGATAACTCAATGTGTTTTTTTCTACCCTGTTTTTGATAGAGTTAGGGGTGTACCCTATGGGTAATTCTATAATTTATTATAAATTAATTAACGCTGTAATCAATTCTCTTTTGTCATAAAGGTATTTTTCTATTATACATTTGTTATAATGTGTTGTAAATAATTAAATGCTTAACTAAAATATATTTCATAGAAAATCCATAAACGGTGTGTTTGTGATAGTAATTACAAGTAGTGAAATCGTGAGTATTGTGTCACTATATTGTAAAACACGTCATTTTAAATGTTGGGTAGTGTATTACTCATGACTGCTAGGGGCACCTAGAGTTTACGTACTGATAGTTATTAGATAGCTATGTAACGACTCGCTCAATAGTTTTCTACCGGTTGATATAACTAAGGCCAAACTGAAAATATTGATGTGACTGATTTATACAGTTCTCTCGACTAGAGAATATGTTCGATCTTTAATATGAAAACTTTGCTTTGATTATAGTCCAATTATGACATAGCATCAATCAAGTGACTATAGTTGGATCCAATGGAAGTATTGGAAGTCAAACACTATTCAAGAGAGGATTCGTCTCCTCAATAATATGGGATTAGTATCATGGTCAACTCAAAGTCAAAATACTAGCCAGAGTAGTTCGGTTAATAATAATCATTATTATTAAACCAAGGAATTTGTGTTTGGACTATAAATTTGAATTTGGATGGTATTTGAATGCCATTACTAAATTTCATAAGTCCAAAGTGATATAGTTTTGACAAAGAGAATTGGTGTAAATAAAAGTCATAACCGGGTAACGCTTAACAAAGTAAAATTGGATTCCACTGAACCAAATAAGTGATAAATTTAGCCAAATGTCACACCATCTACTAAGTGATATGTGACCATTAGTATTCGAATAGTTCGATATTAATTGCTGACATAATTTACACCTAACGAGTCACACAACCGAAATGATGAATTCTCCTTTCACCAAACAATTTAATTAATTTGTAATTGTTACAAATTAATTGGGTTAATTAATATTTTTGAATTATTATTTATAAATTTGATTTTGATTTGATAAGAATACATGAAATGTATTTATAAAAGTTATAAATATATTAATCGATGTACGATATCGATAAGCATTTTAAATTAGATTTAAAATGCAAAATATTTGTTTGGACCATATATGGGTTTACGACACATTAAAAGGGCTGGTTTGTTTAGCCATAGTAGGCAAGAGGTAGCTCAAATTATGGTGAGAATGGATTGATTTTGGGTGGTTTAGATGGAAGAAGATTGAGTAAAATATGAGATCCTAAATTCTCTCCTTTCCTTCTTTATTTAAGAATCTCTTCTTTCATTTGATATTGATCTTTTGGGGCCTCCATCCCTACACATTGCTGGCCAAACTCTCCTTACCGTCTTCCAATTTTCTAAAGCTCAAATAAAATCAATTCAACTGTTATTCGATAGTTGATGGCGAACAGTTCAAGGACTAGCACTATTTTGGATCAGAAATTGTTTCAATGAGCATACTTGATTATTTCAAGTTATGCTGAAGGCGTTGGAAGTAAGGTATATTTCTGACCAAAATATAATTATCTGTGCTTATATGTAATGCTTTGTTATATATATTTTTTACATTGTTAGCTAGGCAACGATTCCGATATGAAATTTATATTATCACAATTATTTTGGTTGTATGTATGTATATACTCATATATATATATATATAATTGTTATGTTCATATCATCATGCCATGGTTCAAAAAGAAAAAACTATTTTTTTTAATAATATATATACATATATATATTATAAATATATGCATATAAATATAATTTATAATTCATTACTTCATCGTACTTTATATAAATGTTATATATATAGTATATTATACATATATTATATTCGACAGTAATAAAATATTATATCTACATGTTATCTATTATTTAAACCGTTTAATTAAATATCTTAATATATATGTTATATAAAATTATGTTTTACATTTTGTAAAATTATATTATCAAAAAATTCATGCACAATGAAAAGTATAAAAAATTTAAACTTAAAAATATTTAAATATAGGTCGAAATTATGTTGCATATGCACACACACTTGTGTGTGTGTGTATGATACACGTGTGTGTGTATGTGTGTGATAGAGGTATGTGTGTGTATCATTACATAAATAAAACAAAACTATATTAATTTATAAATTAAAATAAAGTAAATGATTTTATTTAAATAAAATTCAAAAATTTTCTAAATAAACTAGACTTCATAGGCCCAATAAAAATCCAATACGGTAAAAAAATTTGAAATTCACTCATAACTTCCACTACGTTGGCCCAATTCCAACAATGGTGTCAGAGTCCAATTGCCTATTCAGTCTAATTTAGTCACGTTATGGTTAATTGTTAAGCTCACAACCTAGATAGTAGGGTGTCAACAAAGGTAAAGTCGAAGGATTGTGTTTGGATAATCATATACTCTACCTTACGTGGCTACTAGTTTATAGATATATGAGCCTAAATAGCCTTAATACAAAAGGCCAATTTGAATTGGGCTTTGGGCTAATTTTCAAAAAAAATTAAAAACTAAAAAATAAGATTTTAAATTTAATAGTTAAATTTAAAATAAAATATATGCATATTATAGAAGTTATGATATAATAAGATTTTTTAAAATGTACGTATACCGTGACATCCGATGTGCTCGACACTTGAATCACAATAGTATTTCATAAGAAATACATTACTCCATAAATCAATATCATCATTATACTATATTGAGGATTATGAATCTTCAATATAATGTTGTCCGCTAGTATCTGTATTAATAAATTATTTGCATACTCCTTAATTGTTGAGCAAACTCAATCTTGGGATGTTATGTGTAGTATTGTTAATATATTGAATAGACGAGGTAAGATAACTATATGTATTTGTTAAGCAAACTCATGGTATATATTATACCTAGGACGTTGCAATATGGTAGGTATGAGTGAATAATTTCATTTCGATTTGTTAAGCAAACTCAAAGTCAAAGTGAAATTAGGACAAGGTACTCAGGGTTAGGAGTTGTATATGATACAACCAATAAGTAGTTATCTATCGTCCATAGAGCTATGACTTGCTGAGCAAATTCAAGGTCAGGGTTCCAAGATGGACAAATCCTAAGACCTACTCGTGAAGTCAAAACACTTTTATATTTCAACTTAGGGTTCGGTGAAACATAAAAGACTAATAGGAGCTTATTAGTTAAATGAAACATAAAGTTTAACCTTGCTAATATTATAAGAACATCTTCCATAATTTATCCTAAAAATCTACCACTTAAACTTATAGAAAATGTCTACTCCAAACCTTTTTTGCGAAAATGACAAGCTTACCGGACCTAACTATACTGACTGGCTAAGAGAAATTAAAATAGCATTGACTTACGAGCGCCTTTGGATTGCTATTACATACAAACCTAATAAACAACCTGCCGACGATGTGGACTCTGAACTACGACTTGCTTATTAAAAATGGGTGTCAGTCCTAAAGATCACCCAAGTTTTCGTATTATCTATGTTAGACAAGCTAGTGCAGAGGCAGCAGGAAAATATATCTGTCCATGAGATATTTGATAGTCTTAAGGTTCTTTTGGTGAACAGTCACGTTCTACAAGGTACAAGCTTACAAAAAAGCTGTTCGATTCCAAGATGACCAATGGATGGAAAGTGGATGATTACGAGCTAATGATGAATGGCTATATTAATAGGCTTTCGCAATTGGACATATAAACAAGCATTGAATTGCAAGTAGACTTATCCTTGGTTCACTTACTCCTTAGTACGAACTGTTCATACTGAATTATAACTGAACCAGTTGAATGTGAATCTCATGGAGCTCCTTAATATGTTGAGGTCATTCGAATCACAACCTAAGGATTAATGGGCTATACTTGCTATTTGTGAATCATCTTTTAAGTGTTCAAAGAAGCAAAAAAGAGAAGGTAAGAAAAAGAAAAGTAAGAAGACCAATGACAAGGATGAATGTCACCACTGCCACAAGAAAGGTCACTAGAAAAGGAACTGTCCTAACTGCTTGAAAGTTGTGACGACCCGCCCTTCTACGCCCAGAAAGACGTATCATCTTGAAGAAAGAAAGGGATGAGAAAATAGAAAAGATAGAGAAGAAAGAACAACAACATCAGAATCTCACAGCGGAACGAATAAATTATATTAGATCACATAACTATTGCATAATTTTCATATATCAGAGTTACAGATCATACAACACATACTAGACAGTTATAAACACCTGTCTAGTTATATAAGTCAATATACAATGCAGATAAACAACTCAGAGATACCACCACAACGGAACTATATGTGTATCTACAACGCTGAAGCCTCCTGCTCCATTGCTCCTCCAGAATTCGTCAAACCTAACCTGAATCCCTTGGCTACCCGTAAAAATTTGGGTACCCGAGAGTTTATGAAAAAAAAAAAATAAACTCCGGGTCAGACATGGGTCTGGTATGAGTAACATGTTAAAGTTGTTTAACTTTGAAAAACATTTGAAAACAAAAGGTATCACGTAAGACTTCCCACGAATAAATATGGTAAGTTTTTACCTTACGCTAACCAAAACATTTGATAGGAAATTCTGTGATATTATAATAGGTCTAGGGTTTTCAAGTAAATAGAAAATAGCCGAAATTGTTACATTCATTAAATTCCAGCTACTAGCCACCGAAGTGGGTAATACAATCAAAACCGTTGGCACTTATTGGATTGTGGATTCCATACAATGGCAGGGCTACTGGGGTACCGCCCGTCACAGTACGGGGCCTAGATCACCGTACCGAGGATTACTCCCTTCATCCCCTGCAACACAAGGCCGGAACCATTCCTTACTGAACAGTCCCGAACAAGACAACCCCGACAGTTGGAGCTCACAACTGTCCACACAGCCGAATAAAAAGGGACATCTAGACAGGGGAAAATCTTGTCCTGCTTGGGCATGACCCACCTAACCTTGCTGCACCTCCCCTGTTTTAGCCATTCCCGGTTGATGAGGCTTGACGCTGCGATTACCTTTATAGAACATATTTCTTAGAATGCTCATCGTCCACCTGACGATGTGTTGAAAGCATTCAATCCATACAAGTTCGTTCCGGGTTCGAACGAAACCGAAGGCATTATCTCGTTACACTCATTTTGGAATTACCCTCAGAGTTAACGACGATAACCCTTGCATTCTAAATCTTCATCTTCACTTCAGATTCACGACCTAACGTTAATTTGGAATCGATGTGGTTTTCGGACTTCCAAATGCGGAAAACCCGATCCCGGTCTCATCGAAATCCAAAACGTGTCTTTTAGGGCCAAGTTGTCTATTTAGCCTTACCAGTTAAATTCAAAATAATTCAACATACACACAGATAGATAAATCACAATATCATAATAGATAGTCAACATCAACATAAACAGATAACCAATATTATCACTTCAAACAGATAATGCATATTATCATCATATCAGATAATTCATATTATCATCATATTTAAAACAAAGCATACATAGCATCATTAATCTCATATTGAGATCTCAAACCATTCAGGGTAAACAATATCATCAATCAATATATATAAGCAATCACATCAGCTATAATTAATTTAAAATGAATTAAATTAATCACCTACATCTTTAATTAATTTAAAGTGAATTAAATTAATTACTTAACCATTCTATTGCTTATATCACTAATAATCGATTACCAATCAATTAATTTATCATCACTCAATTATTCAATTTAATTAATCATCCTTGATTAATTTACTTTTAATTATATTTAAGTAATTATTCTTTAATTATTTTCACAAATTTATTACCCTTAACTAAACACAGGAATTTACCTTGAATTTACTAACATTAATTACATTATTTCTCAATTAATTGCATTAGTAAATCAATTCATTTATTAATTATTTCCAAATAATTTATTCTAATTTACATCATAAATTATAATAATTTATGATTTCTAATTATATTTTCTATTTAAATTAATTACATTAAGTAATTAATCTTCAATTAAACCAAATTGTTAATCACCCTTGATTAACCCCATTCAGTAATTAACTACCCTTAATTACTTTATCAAATAAATAAATTACTCCATAATTTATTATCTCCAATTAACCCCTTGATTAATTATACCAAGTAATTATCTTCCAATTACTTTCACTATTAAATCATTCCTGGGTAATTACATCCAGTAATTATCATTAATTACTTCCCTAAGTAATTATACTTATTACATCATCAAATGATTATTTAAATTAATTAAACTTAATTAATTAACTTAAACAATTCATATTAAATCGAATTAATTACAATGAGTAATTAATTCCTTAATTACTTCCGTTAAGTAATTATACTTAACAATTCACAATTGCTTATCTTAAATAAATAATTTAATTAATTATTAAAATAAGCCCACTAATTTATTATTGCATAATTTTAGTTAATGACCTTCAATAACTAATTATAATCCTTTAATTACTTTTCTAAAGTAATTAACTTACATTTTAAGTTAGTCTTAATAACTTATTAATTTTTCCTCTATTAATTCATTAATTGATTACTAATCATAAATTTAAAATTAATTCAACGATTTCTTAATTACCAATTAACTTACCTTTAGCTTTCATCTTATTAAAATAAAATTAACTCTTGATTTAGGAGTTAATTAATTCTAGTCACTCATTATTCATTTAGTTAATTTGATAATTACAATTCTTAAGTTTTAAACCTTTCCCATTTAATGATCCATTTATCATTAATAAGGTATTTAATAAATTTAATTTAAATTTACTTTAAAATTCATTTTAAATTTAGATTTAAAATGAAATCAAATTTATATTAACAATTCCAAACTTCTTTTATTTTACAACTAAAATAATAGTTATCTTAAATTAGTAGATTAAAGGAATTTACACACGGTTTCATATTAAATTCAAATCTAATTTAAAAATTTACTTTATCATTCAAATTAGTTTAAAACAAATTTTAAATTAAATTAAAAAAAATCTTTATTTGTTTAAAGACTGAGATTCAAACTACGTTTTGAATCCAATCTTATCTTGATTTAAACTTTGTTTTAACTACACATTTTTTTATTTAAAAGCTCGGTTTTAAAAACTGAAATAAACTTACACGTTTAAAACCCCTAGCTAAAAAATACCCGAGTTAAACAATTATTTTTACGAGCAAAACACCGCATTTCTTCGAGTCCGACACTCGAATCACTCGAGTGAAACTCGAGCAACAAATCCAAACTGAGATTCATTTATTTCACTCGAATCACTCGAGTGAAATCCTTTTTAAAGCAATTTCAAATAATTTAAAATTTTAAACTTTATTTTATTTTAAAATGAGATTCAAACTTCTTTTGAATCCAAACTTTTCTTTTGTTTAAATACCTATGTCAAACATTTATATTTCATTTTTAAAACCCAGTTTTAAAGAATATTACACTACAGGTTTTTAATTACCCTGTAAAACTTCCCAGATTTCCCTCTCCCCTACTACTCCGAGTCAACAACAAGCAGGCTTCGAGTTTGCGCGCAGAAATCCCGAGTCAAATTCCTAAAACCCCGAGTACCCCTTGCTTCAACAATTTCCAGGCACCACAGTGCACGTGCACGTGTACCCTCACCGGAGCTCTCTCCGATCATCGACGATCACTCCAACGCATCACCTGACTACACAGCAACCCACAACGATCACCCAAACATTTGCTCAAGCCTCGAAATCAAAAATGAACACAAACCCAAACCTGGAAACGCACAGAACATCACCTACTGGACCTGTCACTGCCTTGCCTGAGGAATCCCGACCACCTGAAATTCAGTAGCTCCGGCTACGACTTCGACTTCGACCTCACTATCATTCCCCAAAAAGTTGAAGCACTCGATCACCACCACAGATTGCAGTGTTCGATTCACTGAACACAGTAGAAATTAGGGTTCAAGAAATGGTTCTACTGCCGCAACTTCTCTGGTGAATATCATCACCATCAACCATTTTTCCACCCATCTCCAGTCAATCCCCCACCTCCAGGATGAATCCCGATTCCCATATCCAAATAGATCACCCAGAAATCACCGATTCACACATTTTATTCAACACAGAACCATACCCTTAACCCTTAATTAAAAATAGTGATTCTGGTTTTAAAAATCAAGTTTTTGTATTAGTTATTGATTCATATGCCTGAATTCATGATTCATGAAAATCGAATTTAAACTCATTTAAAGTTTTCACTGTTGTTCTATATTTTCCAGACTAATACAAACTGTTTTTCTTTAAACCAAATTTTAGACTCAAGTCTATGTTATAACAACATTATATGTTCAAAATTTATGACTTGTTCAAGCTTGAATTAAGTACAAAAGAAATTTTCTTATGTGAACTTAAACCTGACAACAACAGAGAAAGTTACACAGAGATGATTATCATATATCACACCTTAACACAGAGATGTATTTGTAAAATATACTCACAAATAACTAATGCTTCAGAGAGAACATATAGCAGTATAAATATACTTACATGTTTATAAATGTGATGTTACTCACCTGCTTTAGAGAGGATGAACTGAGCATAGCTTGGTATTTGAAAACGGTTTGAACTTTTTAAACACTGTAAACAGTTTTGCTCTCCCTCTAATCTTCTTGCTTTTGTTTAGTTGAAGTTGTAAATGCATGATGCTTATTTTCTTGTTCCAGTTTGAAAAGAAATATAAACTTATTCTCCCTGGTTGCTATGTTGAACAAAAGCATTGCATATATGTAAAGAAACAGGTTGTACAGGGAGGCATCAACTGGAACATGCTTATCTCCTTGATCAGGAGTATTTATATTATTACATTGATCAGATATTTTTCTTTCGTTTTATCAGGCAAGATATTTATTTTGGAGGCTGAAATGAGTTTTTACACAATTCGAATTGACCTAATTGTATGCTGTATTAAATGCCCTTTGTACTTTTTGTTTACTCTTTATTTAATTAGTACATGTTGAAACTCAATTATGCAGATAATCTGACTTCCTATATAAGCTTCTTACCTATTTCATACTTATCTTATTCTTGCCTGGATTGTATTTCATATCTTAAGTACTAAATGTTTCAGCATATTTGATTTCTTCCTTGTCTGGTTTGCTTATTTCATGTACTTGACCACTTTATTATAACTTGTCTGCAAATCTTGCTATTAATTATTTCATTTTTTGCTTTGTTGTCTTGCAGGCAACAAATATTACAAGCCTAGTTAGTATCTTTAATTTGTACTTACCTATATACTTTTGTCTGGTTTATATCTTTTACTTATACCTACATATATATATATACTAGATGTTTATTTGTACCTGCATATGTTTATTTGATGTTGATAAATTCTCTTTTACTTTGTCTTGCCTATTTAGTTCACATATTACAACATTTCAAATTTATTATTAACAATATGATCAAATCAATTAAATTGTTATTGTCAAAATTTCCGGGATATCACATTCTTCCCCCCTTAAAAGAATTTCGTCCCCGAAATTTAAAACAAAGGTTATTTAATAATTTAATTAAAGATTAAATTTTAAAACACAAGCATATATCAATCTTATGCTAACAACCAAAGCAACCAATTCATCCAATCTACAAATCTAATCGTCCAAATAAAATTCTAAATAGAAATTTCTCGAGTTTCCCTAAGTATAAATATTGGGATACTCGCTCTACAGAATTCAACAATCAATATTACTAAGCTACTGAGATCCTATTCATCTGGATCCACAAAACGAAACAGGATGTCAGACTACAGATAAGTCTAACTCAACAACCAAAACTCTCTGAACTGCTGACTCTACAATCAAAGATAGCTCTTACACGTACTCCCTCAGAGATACGTGAAACACTCCGAATTCCAGTTATCTAAACTGACAATTCAATCCTGAAACTAAACACTTATCCAAAATCAAATCTCCGATTATGGAGTCCAAATTTCTTCGTCTCTTATCCACAACTCTTCGGACGATCCTGGGTTGCCTACATCCTTCCTGATCAGCTCAACACTTACTGATGTTCTTAGAAACAAACTGATCTTACTTTTTATCATATGGAAAGATAATATAGATGCATTCCAATCCGGTCTTAAGATCCTGAAAAATTCCCAGTAGAAACTCTCTAATCCAAACACTGCAAATTCCAGTTGTTTCCACTTTAAACCAGCTGCCATCATGCTTCCACTGCGCAACTCTGACTGAGCAGATGAAATGCTGATGATCATCATATATCACACCTTAACACAGAGATGATTATCATAATGTGACAACCCGTCCTTCTATGCCCAGAAAGACGTATCATCATGAATACTAGCTGGGCAACACATCATAGAACTATGGTCCAACAAATTTACTAAAGAAACTCAGAAGTTCCTCTAAAATCCGAGCTGCTTCACCAACCCATTCTCCAAAAGTCATCTTACTACTGAGCTGAACCATTAGTACCACTCTAGAATCCAGAAGATACCAAACTCAATCTCTAGACACGGACAAATTCTAACTTCCTGAAGACATCCAGAAAAATCAGATAACTCAAAAGAAACGCAACAATCGCAAGTCACTTTTGCGATCAATCCAGCCCATTACCAAAGAAAACTATTCTCTCTTTACCAAACAGAACAGCCTATGCTTAATTAGCCAATCCATCAAAGAAACGGAACCACACTGCTGAGGCAGAAGTTAAAAACTTCCTTGCCAACACACCAATGCCAAGAAATTCCTAACCCAGAGCTCTTCGAGAAACTCGGACCTCAAACCAAACAGAAACATTCTACTGAACTCAGCCACAACACCGAAGCAGCTACACTTCCTTAACTGATTCCAAAGAAACATCTTCGGAGACTTCCATAGTCACTGTGTCTCATCACACAGCTACTACATCCTGAGGTAAGATATTCGGACTTGCTCAAGCCAAGCCGACGAGTCCAAACTCTAGCTCATCCAAACTTACACTTCAAAAATGAACTCCGAACCTTAACAGGTTTCCTTCAGAGATCGATGAAATCCTTACACTATCCAAAGCTCACTCGAGACGGTATTAGGTCTACAGTCTCGACAGATACACTTCCAACCTCAAATATTTATACTCCAACCATTTGGTAGTCGTGATACACACACCACTACCCTATCTACCTTTATAACTTATATTGGATAACCCGGACAGGTAACCCAACAAGTAGGTAGAAATAAATATATATTTTTATATATTAAAATTACAAATACGCTCTCTCAAGAAAGAAATCGCTCTAGAGCCTAGGTATTCACTCAACCTAGCGCTCTGATACCAACTGTGACGACCCGCCCTTCTACGCCCAGAAAGACGTATCATCTTGAAGAAAGAAAGGGATGAGAAAATAGAAAAGATAGAGAAGAAAGAACAACAACATCAGAATCTCACAGCGGAACGAATAAATTATATTAGATCACATAACTATTACATAATTTTCATATATCAGAGTTACAGATCATACAACACATACTAGACAGTTATAAACACCTGTCTAGTTATACAAGTCAATATACAATGCAGATAAACAACTCAGAGATACCACCACAACGGAACTATATGTGTATCTACAACGCTGAAGCCTCCTGCTCCATTGCTCCTCCAGAATTCGTCAAACCTAACCTGAATCCCTTGGCTACCCGTAAAAATTTGGGTACCCGAGAGTTTATGAAAAAACAAAAATAAACTCCGGGTCAGACATGGGTCTGGTATGAGTAACAGGTTAAAGTTGTTTAACTTTGAAAAACATTTGAAAACAAAAGGTATCACGTAAGACTTCCCACGAATAAATATGGTAAGTTTTTACCTTACGCTAACCAAAACATTTGATAGGAAATTCTGTGATATTATAATAGGTCTAGGGTTTTCAAGTAAATAGAAAATAGCCGAAATTGTTACATTCATTAAATTCCAGCTACTAGCCACCGAAGTGGGTAATACAATCAAAACCGTTGGCACTTATTGGATTGTGGATTCCATACAATGGCAGGGCTACTGGGGTACCGCCCGTCACAGTACGGGGCCTAGATCACCGTACCGAGGATTACTCCCTTCATCCCCTGCAACACAAGGCCGGAACCATTCCTTACTGAACAGTCCCGAACAAGACAACCCCGACAGTTGGAGCTCACAACTGTCCACACAGCCGAATAAAAAGGGACATCTAGACAGGGGAAAATCTTGTCCTGCTTGGGCATGACCCACCTAACCTTGCTGCACCTCCCCTGTTTTAGCCATTCCCGGTTGATGAGGCTTGACGCTGCGATTACCTTTATAGAACATATTTCTTAGAATGCTCATCGTCCACCTGACGATGTGTTGAAAGCATTCAATCCATACAAGTTCGTTCCGGGTTCGAACGAAACCGAAGGCATTATCTCGTTACACTCATTTTGGAATTACCCTCAGAGTTAACGACGATAACCCTTGCATTCTAAATCTTCATCTTCACTTCAGATTCACGACCTAACGTTAATTTGGAATCGATGTGGTTTTCGAACTTCCAAATGCGGAAAACCCGATCCCGGTCTCATCGAAATCCAAAACGTGTCTTTTAGGGCCAAGTTGTCTATTTAGCCTTACCAGTTAAATTCAAAATAATTCAACATACACACAGATAGATAAATCACAATATCATAATAGATAGTCAACATCAACATAAACAGATAACCAATATTATCACTTCAAACAGATAATGCATATTATCATCATATCAGATAATTCATATTATCATCATATTTAAAACAAAGCATACATAGCATCATTAATCTCATATTGAGATCTCAAACCATTCAGGGTAAACAATATCATCAATCAATATATATAAGCAATCACATCAGCTATAATTAATTTAAAATGAATTAAATTAATCACCTACATCTCTAATTAATTTAAAGTGAATTAAATTAATTACTTAACCATTCTATTGCTTATATCACTAATAATCGATTACCAATCAATTAATTTATCATCACTCAATTATTCAATTTAATTAATCATCCTTGATTAATTTACTTTTAATTATATTTAAGTAATTATTCTTTAATTATTTTCACAAATTTATTACCCTTAACTAAACACAGGAATTCACCTTGAATTTACTAACATTAATTACATCATTTCTCAATTAATTGCATTAGTAAATCAATTCATTTATTAATTATTTCCAAATAATTTATTCTAATTTACATCATAAATTATAATAATTTATGATTTCTAATTATATTTTCTATTTAAATTAATTACATTAAGTAATTAATCTTCAATTAAACCAAATTGTTAATCACCCTTGATTAACCCCATTCAGTAATTAACTACCCTTAATTACTTTATCAAATAAATAAATTACTCCATAATTTATTATCTCCAATTAACCCCTTGATTAATTATACCAAGTAATTATCTTCCAATTACTTTCACTATTAAATCATTCCTGGGTAATTACATCCAGTAATTATCATTAATTACTTCCCTAAGTAATTATACTTATTACATCATCAAATGATTATTTAAATTAATTAAACTTAATTAATTAACTTAAACAATTCATATTAAATCGAATTAATTACAATGAGTAATTAATTCCTTAATTACTTCCGTTAAGTAATTATACTTAACAATTCACAATTGCTTATCTTAAATAAATAATTTAATTAATTATTAAAATAAGCCCACTAATTTATTATTGCATAATTTTAGTTAATGACCTTCAATAACTAATTATAATCCTTTAATTACTTTTCTAAAGTAATTAACTTACATTTTAAGTTAGTCTTAATAACTTATTAATTTTTCCTCTATTAATTCATTAATTGATTACTAATCATAAATTTAAAATTAATTCAACGATTCCTTAATTACCAATTAACTTACCTTTAGCTTTCATCTTATTAAAATAAAATTAACTCTTGATTTCGGAGTTAATTAATTCTAGTCACTCATTATTCATTTAGTTAATTTGATAATTACAATTCTTAAGTTTTAAACCTTTCCCATTTAATGATCCATTTATCATTAATAAGGTATTTAATAAATTTAATTTAAATTTACTTTAAAATTCATTTTAAATTTAGATTTAAAATGAAATCAAATTTATATTAACAATTCCAAACTTCTTTTATTTTACAACTAAAATAATAGTTATCTTAAATTAGTAGATTAAAGGAATTTACACACGGTTTCATATTAAATTCAAATCTAATTTAAAAATTTACTTTATCATTCAAATTAGTTTAAAACAAATTTTAAATTAAATTAAAAAAAATCTTTATTTGTTTAAAGACTGAGATTCAAACTACGTTTTGAATCCAATCTTATCTTGATTTAAACTTTGTTTTAACTACACATTTTTTTTATTTAAAAGCCCGGTTTTAAAAACTGAAATAAACTTACACGTTTAAAACCCCTAGCTAAAAAATACCCGAGTTAAACAATTATTTTTACGAGCAAAACACCGCATTTCTTCGAGTCCGACACTCGAATCACTCGAGTGAAACTCGAGCAACAAATCCAAACTGAGATTCATTTATTTCACTCGAATCACTCGAGTGAAATCCTTTTTAAAGCGATTTCAAATAATTTAAAATTTTAAACTTTATTTTATTTTAAAATGAGATTCAAACTTCTTTTGAATCCAAACTTTTCTTTTGTTTAAATACCTATGTCAAACATTTATATTTCATTTTTAAAACCCAGTTTTAAAGAATATTACACTACAGGTTTTTATTTACCCTGTACAACTTCCCAGATTTCCCTCTCCCCTACTATTCCGAGTCAACAACAAGCAGGCTTCGAGTTTGCGCGCAGAAATCCCGAGTCAAATTCCTAAAACCCCGAGTACCCCTTGCTTCAACAATTTCCAGGCACCACAGTGCACGTGCACGTGTACCCTCACCGGAGCTCTCTCCGATCATCGACGATCACTCCAACGCATCACCTGACCACACAGCAACCCACAACGATCACCCAAACATTTGCTCAAGCCTCGAAATCGAAAATGAACACAAACCAAAACCTGGAAACGCACAGAACATCACCTACTGGACCTGTCACTGCCTTGCCTGAGGAATCCCGACCACCTGAAATTCAGTAGCTCCGGCTACGACTTCGACTTCGACCCCACTATCATTCCCCAAAAAGTTGAAGCACTCGATCACCACCACAGGTTGCAGTGTTCGATTCACTGAACACAGTAGAAATTAGGGTTCAAGAAATGGTTCTACTGCCGCAACTTCTCTGGTGAATATCATCACCATCAACCATTTTTCCACCCATCTCCAGTCAATCCCCCACCTCCAGGATGAATCCCGATTCCCATATCCAAATAGATCACCCAGAAATCACCGATTCACACATTTTATTCAACACAGAACCATACCCTTAACCCTTAATTAAAAATAGTGATTCTGGTTTTAAAAATCAAGTTTTTGTATTAGTTATTGATTCATATGCCTGAATTCATGATTCATGAAAATCGAATTTAAACTCATTTAAAGTTTTCACTGTTGTTCTATATTTTCCAGACTAATACAAACTGTTTTTCTTTAAACCAAATTTTAGACTCAAGTCTATGTTATAACAACATTATATGTTCAAAATTTATGACTTGTTCAAGCTTGAATTAAGTACAAAAGAAATTTTCTTATGTGAACTTAAACCTGACAACAACAGAGAAAGTTACACAGAGATGATTATCATATATCACACCTTAACACAGAGATGTATTTGTAAAATATACTCACAAATAACTAATGCTTCAGAGAGAACATATAGCAGTATAAATATACTTACATGTTTATAAATGTGATGTTACTCACCTGCTTTAGAGAGGATGAACTGAGCATAGCTTGGTATTTGAAAACGGTTTGAACTTTTTAAACACTGTAAACAGTTTTGCTCTCCCTCTAATCTTCTTGCTTTTGTTTAGTTGAAGTTGTAAATGCATGATGCTTATTTTCTTGTTCCAGTTTGAAAAGAAATATAAACTTATTCTCCCTGGTTGCTATGTTGAACAAAAGCATTGCATATATGTAAAGAAACAGGTTGTACAGGGAGGCATCAACTGGAACATGCTTATCTCCTTGATCAGGAGTATTTATATTATTACATTGATCAGATATTTTTCTTTCGTTTTATCAGGCAAGATATTTATTTTGGAGGCTGAAATGAGTTTTTACACAATTCGAATTGACCTAATTGTATGCTGTATTAAATGCCCTTTGTACTTTTTGTTTACTCTTTATTTAATTAGTACATGTTGAAACTCAATTATGCAGATAATCTGACTTCCTATATAAGCTTCTTACCTATTTCATACTTATCTTATTCTTGCCTGGATTGTATTTCATATCTTAAGTACTAAATGTTTCAGCATATTTGATTTCTTCCTTGTCTGGTTTGCTTATTTCATGTACTTGACCACTTTATTATGACTTGTCTGCAAATCTTGCTTTTAATTATTTCATTTTTTGCTTTGTTGTCTTGCAGGCAACAAATATTACAAGCCTAGTTAGTATCTTTAATTTGTACTTACCTATATACTTTTGTCTGGTTTATATCTTTTACTTATACCTGCATATATATATACTAGATGTTTATTTGTACCTGCATATGTTTATTTGATGTTGATAAATTCTCTTTTACTTTGTCTTGCCTATTTAGTTCACATATTACAACATTTCAAATTTATTATTAACAATATGATCAAATCAATTAAATTGTTATTGTCAAAATTTCCGGGATATCACAAAAGTTGTTATAGAAATGAAGCAAAATGGTTCTGCGGCTCCATTAGGTACATTTATGATTCAAAATTGTTTTATTATCAATAAATGTCTTGGGTCTTAGATACTAGATATGGAACCCATGGCTATAATTCGTTACAAGGGCTCAGGAACTAGCATCGCATGGCAAAAGGGGAGATGAGGCTCCAAGTTGTTGATGGATCTATTTAGATGCAACGATGGTAGGAGACAATCATTTAATTTTGCCTAGTAAAGTAATATTAATATTAAATAATTCCTATTTTGTACCAAACTTTATGTAGGATCATTTATGTTTCTAAATTGTCTGAGATTGGGTTTCTATTTCATTGTGCAAATAATGTTATGAACATTAGTTTGGATGGAAATAAAGTCTGCGGTGGTATTCGTGAAAATAACATTTATGTGATTAATACCAATTACGTGTACTCAGTGAACGATTCTTCAAACGATACAAATGATAGTTATCTTTGGCATTGTAGGCTAGGTCATATTAGTGAGAAACAACTACACAAATTGAAAACCAAAGGTTTTGTACCGTTAATTGATTCTGAATCATTAGCACATGTGAGTCATGTCTCAAAGGTAAAATGACCAAGCATTCATTCGGTGGGAGCAATGAAAGAGTTGATGAACTCTTAGGGTTAGTATATAGTGATATATGTGGCTCGATGCCTATAATTACCAAAGATAATAGTCCTTACTTTATTACCTTCACCGAAGATTTCTCGAGACAAGGATATGTGTATCTTATGAATAACAATACGATGTCCATAAGAAATTTGTTGAACATAAAAATGTAGTAGAAAAATAAAACAGACTATAAAATTAAGATTCATGATCAAATCGAGGAGACGAGTATGTTGGATAGGAATTTCGAGAATACTTAAAAGATAATGGGATTATCTCTTTGGTGACTCCACCCTATACTCTGCAACACAATGGTATGCCGGAGCAAAGGAATCGAACCCTGTTAGATATGGTTCATTCCATGATGAGTTAAGCTGACTTACCTGTCCTATTAGGCATATGCGTTAAAAAAACATGGCACATATGTTGAACTTGTTACCCACTAAATATATGCCTAAAACAACATATGAGATTTGGCGTGGTAAGAAACCAAAACTTAAATATTTGAAGGTGTAGGGTTGTCCGGTATATGTTATGAATGTTGGTCTGAATTAACTAGAGGCAAGATCGATACTGTGTAAATTTATAGGGCATTCCAAACACTCGATTGGAAAAATATTCTACACAGCAAGGAACAAGAGGTTATTCTAGACACGTTATCTTTTTAGAAAAGAAATTTTTACGAAGGAAACTAACAACGAGTATATAGACTTAGATGAGATCCAAGAAGTTAACATTGAGGCTGAACCAATAGGAGAATCAAGTTCACCCGTATATGAAAGCACACAACTTATTAGGTCTAGTAGGGAATCTCACGCACTAGAGAGATACCACGATTTTCTCATGGATGGCGAGAAGGAGGACTGCGTCTTAAATGACGACACTCCTACATCTTTTCAACAAACATTATAGAATAAAGACTCTGCACTCTGGTTGGGAACAATGAAATCTAAGATGGATTCCATGTATGAAAACAAAAGTTTAGACTTTGTCGGACGTACCCGAAGGGATAAAACCCATCGGCTGCAAATGAATTTTTAAGAAAAAAAATGTAGACGGATTGCGGTGACTTATAAGGGAAGGCTGGTTGTGAAAGGATTTCATTAAATTCAAGGACTTGATTATGATGAGACTTTTTCGCCCGTAGCCGTGATTAAGTCAATTTGGATTACGCTAGCCCTCATTGCATTCTATGACTACGAAATAACGAAAATGGATGTAAAGATGGCTTTTCTAAATGGTGATTCAGAAGAAACCATTTATATGACACAGTCCGAGGGTTTTTGTAACGACCCAAATTTTCGACGCCCGAAAGTTGACATCAACACGTCCACTGTATTAAATGCCGAACAGTGGAATGCCAAAAAACCAAACTGTTAGGGTTTAAGAAGAAGAAGAAGATAGAAGAAGAAACGGAAACGATAACAGAATCTCACATTTCGCAGCGGAACAACATATAACAGATAAATGAATATCTTTTTAACAAAGAAATATATTAGTTTTACATTACAGCATTAGAGTGTTACACAACAAACAGTGGAAAAGAATATCATATACTAGTGATACGCCTCGCCATCCAGCTTGCCTCCTGATCTCCACAGCATATCTTTCTGACTTTGCTCTATAATAATGATAACCTTACTCTAGGCTGCCCGTGTGGAAAATTATAGGCACCCAGAGTTTAGAAAGGGAACAATAAACACCAGGTTAGTCATGGGACTGGCATGAGATCTAAAAACAGTTATTTTCACAAAGAAAGAAAATGAAATCCGCTATGCTTTTGGAAAATGAAACTACCATAAGATCTCCCGCCATACACACAATGCAAACACACAATTGGAGAAGATATCTCATTATGATAGACAAATATGCTTGATACGCAATTTTTTTTAATATTATCATTAGTGCATAGTGTGGAAAACATTTTGAAAGCATAATATAAATCTTAGCCAGCATACACATTTCGTAGTATGCCTACTATAGCTATCAGTTAAACGGCGGGTCACAACCATAAGTAAAAGGCAGGTTATACAACTAAAACCGTACAATACTCGTATTGTTTCTTTGGATTTTTAAAAAATGGTCATGCTAAGGAACTTCCTAGGCCACATGGGTATGCCTCTGGAGGGACTCCCCGAGAACCTAACCGATCTCTGCCAACACAAGGCCGAGTTACCTCACACTTCAATGAAGCTGCAACTAGGTAACCCTACGAGTATGCCATCCCCGATCATTACTGACCTTTATCCGAGGATCCTCAACACCAACAACCACAAAGTAATAAGTATGCAGCAACCACATAAGATAAGTATCTAGGCTCCACACCATGATACCATCTTTTTCCAGAAGGAAATGGACATACCTCCAAAAAAACATTGCCGCATCCTTTCTGTTTCGACCATTTCCGGGCTGTGAGGTCCGACGAGGTCTCGTCCACAAAGCTATGCTTTTCACAAAAGTTATGCTTTGATCAGCAAATGATTCGCAACACTTAGCATGCCACATTACCAAATTGGGAATGTATCACTAGTAACCATCAACTACATAACCTCTGACCTCGTACGTCTCAGAGAAGGGTGCTAAGCTAAGAGAATAAATTCTCCGCCACCAACAGAAATGTATTTGATAGAAACCAGCTTTACATCTCAAAGTGTAACGTCAGACATACATGCATACAATTCCGTTCCGGATTCGAACGGAACTGAAGGCACTTCAAAGAAGCCCTTGTAAATCCGTATATTCAATAATCACGTCCGGACTCCCCATCACAAAGGGTGATAAAATCTCTATACCGGAGCAACTCAGTGCAGAGACATTCGGTAGGTAATCCTTTCGTTTTCAAAAATACCCGGTCTTCAACACCATCTTCAAATGCAATCCCATTTCATCGTATCATTATTCGGAATGGGTTTTATGACACAAAGCCCTCTCCCGGCTAATTCGAATAATGAGCGTGTATTTTAAAAATAAGTGTAACGTTAAGATTTCAAGTAAATCACAAAAAATTTCCACTGTTGATATTTTGAATAAAAGATCCATCAGAAAGATTCGATGTGTTTTTCGGATAACCATTCAGCATCCGACCCCAGGTCGCATCGAAATTCAAATGCCGTTTAAAGGCCAATATTGATAGCCGGTTATTTAACTATCAATCAATATTCACAACCATCACTAGATTTTAAAAAAATTTGCCTCCAATTATTTATTTTCAAAATATTTTCGCAAGATATATTTTCACATTTCAACCATTTGAAAACAAATTTCAAATCACTTTCCTTACGTGTAATAAATTTCCAAATATTTCTTTCCACTGAAAATTTGTCGAGTCTGAATACTTTAAAATAATTTAAATCACTTATCCAAAAACATATACTTGGAAACATTTAGAATAAAAATAATTTTTTAACACTTTATTTAAAGTATTAGTTATGAAATTTTTATACTAATATTTCATATAAAACTCAAATCAAAACTAATTTTGAAAATAAAATAATTAGATAGAGTATAACTATTTAAATAACCCTTTTCTAAATCAAATATCAATTAAATCTTTAAAATAATCACTTCTATAATTTACTAACTAAATCTTTACTTGAAAGATTTAAAAACAACTTAAGAAAATAATTTCTCCAAATTATCCTTTCCAAAACCACCCTTAAAAAATTTTAATTTATATTTATAAGCCCCTTTGAAAACATAATCGGCTTTCCAGGGAAGAATACACTTTCCATTTCAAAATGGTCCATTTAAATCAATTAATAAATATTTCTTGATTTATTTCATTTTACATTTCAAATTTGTAAATTCCTTTCCACACTTTTAAAAATAAACCGATATTTATTTATTTTTTAAAACAAATTTCCCTTTCCTTTATAAATTTCCATTGTAAATTTAAATTTCCAAATATCCACCGATAATTTTCAAATCGATTTTCAAATATTCACTTTCAGACACCAAATCAAATTCCAAATTGATTTCCAAATTTTATTTTCAAACACCAAATCAAATTCCAAATTGGTTTCCAAATTTATTTTCAAACAGCAAATCAAATTCCAAATTGATTTCCAACATTTATTTTCAAACACCAAATCAAATTTCAAATTGATTTTCAGATTTATTTCAAACACCAAATCAAATTCCAAATTGATTTCCAAATTTATTTTCAAACACCAAATCAAAATTCAAATTGATTTCGAAATTTAATTCAAACATCCAATCAAATTCCAAATTGTTTTCCAAATTTATTTTCAAACACAAAATCAAATTCCAAATTGATTTCCAAATTTATTTCAAGCACCAAATCAAATTCCAAATTGATTTACAAATTTTATTTCAAACACCAAATCAAATTCCAAATTGATTTCCAAATTTATATCAAACACCAAATCAAATTCCAGATTGATTTTCAAATTTACTTTCAAACACCAAATCAAATTTCAAATTTATTTCCAAATTTACTTCAAACACCAAATCAAATTCCAAATTGATTTCCAAATTTATTTCAAACACCAAATCAAATTCCAAATTGATTTTCAAATTTATTTCTTTAAAATAAATTCCTTTATTTCTTCCAAATTATTTAAAATCCAAAATTTAAATAATTTCTTCAATTTTTAAAACAATATTGCTTAAAATCCCTTTATTAAAATCTTTCCCCATATTTTGGAATTAATTCGAAAAGATTTCAAAATTCAATCTTTACCCCTTTAAAATTCCCTCTTTTAAATTCACCTAAAATTTTAAAAGTGAATTTACTTAAAGTTTTCTACTTTAATTTCCAAAAATCTAGTTTTTTTATTCTTGGTATCCTACGATGCCAAAAATATATTCGGCTAAAGCATAGCCTTCAATGATTTCAATCCCAAATATAATCAAACACTGATTATAAATAAATCAACACACAACATTGAAACAAATTCAAATATTTGAGGAATCCAGTTGGATCCCTCCAATCTGTTTCCAAACATCCACAGATGTCAGCACAACAGTTAAATACCAATTCAACTTCGAGGTGGAATATCGCGACATATGGGACTTGTAATATCATCCGTTATTATGCGGCGCATAGGGTCTCATCCGCTATATAGTGCTGGAAATCAATCACTCCAATATATATATATATATATATATATATATATATATATATATATATATATATATATATATATACACACACACACACACACACACTACTACTACTATACATACTATCACAACCAAACAATCAATCAATAACTGAAATTCTAATTATTTTAATTGAGTGATAAGATCCTCCCTTTGCTTACGCATGCAACCCATTTCCATTCCCGACTTGTTTTCTTCACAGAATTAGACCTTGTATAAACAATTTTACAATTAATTAATATTCAAAGTGATCGAACAATTTATTTCCATTTAATAAATTTAATTAACTAACGATTATTTAAAATAACTTTATTAAACAAATTTCCTTTAAATAATTTTATTTAATTTAATTATTGATTTTAACCAAAACTTTTCCTTTTAAAACAATTTTATTGAAACTACGTATATATATATAATGATTTATATTACCATTTAAAATTTCTATATATTTTTTATCTATATATATATATTTGTAAACTTTTGGAAAAAAAATTTGGATAACATTTAAATGTAAAATTTAACTATAAAATATACCATACAGCTAGCTCAGAAACCACACCATTAATGCTCGAACATGAGCCTCCCCGATCCATGTTTCCACAAACCACGAGTGATTGAACCCTCTTCCTCCCCGAGCCGCCGCGATCAATACGTATGCCACCGCACCAAATCCGTGTTTGCGTCGTCATGATTCAAGCCGCCCAAAACAACTGCTCGACCCTCGCAAACAAGCTGCGATCGATTTCCCCTTAATCGAACCAATTGATTCGATTGAATTTGGCCAGAAAAAAGTTAAAGAAGAGAAAAGGAAATTCACGTACAGGGAGAGGCCGCGATTTAATTGTTCCTGAAGCAAAATTTTGATTCGATTCGATTTTTTGAAATGAAGAAAAACTCGGCCGCCATTTTAATTTGAAGCTTCTATGTTTTAATTTGGGTGAAGTGGTCTCATTTTTTTTTCTCATTTTGGACGAGATAATTTTTTTCTTTTAATTTTAAACAAATGTGTGTCTTCACTTCACAGGAAAAAGAAAGCGCGTGGTTGAATTTTTCCTTACGTGTCTGATACTTGCACAGTGCTTTGACATATATATATATATACATATACATATACATACATATATATATATATTAATACTATTTATGTTTAAATTTTAAATTCAAATTCAAATCGTCTCGATAATTGCAACTCAAAATTTTGACCTCCAATCGAAGCGTGCCGCCAGGCGTTCATAAGGTTATACCCTTATTCCGAACGCAACGGAAAAGGTTTGGAGTCCAAATTTGATCGTATGGAGAAGATAGCTTTTTGAACCCATCAATTAAATTGAATTTTGATATAATTTTCAACGCGTTTTCAATCCGTACGACAACATGACAATTCCAAACGCTATGAAAATTGAAATCTGATAATAATACAATATTATGGATCTAATGGAACTGGTTTCGTCGAAATCCAAGATTGTGCCTCGGTAGGCTATTTTTAAATACGGATTTAAACGATATAATTTCAAAACTGGACATAATTTCCAAATTAAATTCTGAAGCTTCCATTATCTTCAGTATCATCAATATAAATTTTCTAAACCTTTGAAATATTTTTAACAAGCCTAAAACACAAGATTTAATATTTTACCTAAGTTTCAATAATTAAATTCAGAAATTTCATTGCCAAATAACCATATATTTTTGAAATTCTAGTTAAACCAACTTTCAAATATTTAAAATCAATTAAATATTTCAATTTCAAACGTTCAAAATTCCGGGTCATCACATTCTTCCCCCCTTAAAAGAATTTCATCCTGAAATTACATTAAGAAGAATGATCCTTAATCCGTTTACTATTTTCCAAAATCAAATAGTTCTAACAACTGGCCACAACAAATCTTTTATTTAACAACCCATTATCACTTCAACCAACTTTCCAAAATCTTTCATAGTTTCCAAAAAACATTATTTATTCCACGATTCAAATTTAATTTAAATTCAAATCTTTCAATTTTAAAAATATTCTCAAAAATTTTCTAACTCCTTAAATTTTCGAAAAATTTCGCCAGCATCTCCTTTGCGCGGCTAGCTCGGTACGACTATAAAATGCCACAATGAGCCCTTAGATTCAAAAAGAAAACAAAAAGTCAAGTGGATAGATAAGAAAATCATCAAATTTCATACTGAAATTCAAATACATACCTTTTTGTCGAGCAATTTTATTTATCTTCAAAATCAAAATCTCATTCCTTTTCCTTTATAACACCTGTATACCCTACTTAATAATATCCAATTACAACATTCAAAATCATTTTGCACATTTCTTTGCAAAAGTTTCAACAATTATTTCATTCAAACTCGTACGATGCACACATATCATTTGTACGCAATATCAAATCTGATCCTTCACTCGATCACATAATTTCACTTCCGAACTAGTATCGTCCACCCGACTTCCTAGTACGGACTCAGATATGGTTTCTTGATCAGAAATCGTTACTCTCCTTGCATAGCCGTAAACTATGATAGAGAATTTCCAAAATCAACCAAAAATCCATATCCAGCGTTCGCAGTCGAAAATTGAGTGAAAAATCTCAACTCGGATCGATATAACTATCTCGAAATTTTATGCTCGAATTCTGGATCAAATCATTATGCGAATAAAATAATATACGTACATCCTACATATTTATTTCTATTGATTATTAGCTATATCAATTTTCTTTCCTTTTATTCACATTGATTTTTTTCATTCACTTATTCACACTTACCTTTTAATAACTTCCAGTTTAATCTTCATTCACTTATTAATTTAGAATATTTTCTCAACTCAAAAATTACTTAAGAATTCCATTATCCGTTTTTTATGTTCAATATAAGTATTCTACATACTTCTTATATTAAATGTAATTCATCACTTTGGTTTTATACTACTTATATTTAAACTGATCTCCAATTCCATATGAATTCAATTTTTATCTTCATTTAGTTTCACTTACTAATTTCATTTTAATAATTTGATTCATTTGGTCCAACTTAACGAAATTTTCACTTTACTACAAACCAAATTCAATTTCCAATATTCAGCTCGAATTTCATTTAGTCGCAATTGCAAATTCATTTATTCGTTTACAAATTTATTTTGCACCTTAATAAATTTTATTCCATAACTATTATTATTTTTAAATAGGATTTCAAAGCCTTTCCAACATCTCAAAAATCATTTCTTTTGAAATCAATTCAAATTATCTTTTGAATTTCCAAAATCAAACCCAGTTTTACAAACAATTTCCATTTAAAACAATTTGGCAGCAATTCCTCTTCTACAAACTCGAAAATGAACACCAATGATGTCGCGATCATCATCGGAATTATTTTCCAACAATCGAAAAGAGTTTAGTGCTTCTATCCCTTTAAAAACATTTTCCAAATATTATTAAAATCCAAATTCCACCAGATTTCAAATCCAATTAAAAATATATTTTTTTCCAAAATAATGTCACCATATTTTTCCAAAACCTTTGAAAATCTTTTTCAAACTTAAAAGGGATTTAAATTTCTCAAATCTCAAATTTTCAAATCCTTTTAAAAACATTCTTAAATATTTCTCTAGAATTCTATTTCAAATTATAAATCACATTTACAATTTATATTTACAAATCCCATTTGTATATGAATTTATTTCTTAACCTTTGGTTATGTTTTCAATTTCTTATTCAGTAATCAATGATAATAATTTAATATTATCACTTCCTAACAATCAAGCAACCGTATACTATAATAATTTTGCGAAAAATGATTTCTTTTCTATACAAAAATAGTTTGGGTAAAATATCTCATTTACCCCATTTTAAAACAATACTGTGTCGGTTTATCTTTTTTAATAGTATAGAAACCCCTATCGATACAGTGGGCCAAACTACATCGACCAGAATCTATAAACAATCAACCGTTAAGTCAACACAATATAAAACAATTTAATATTCACTAACAAATACGTGCTCATATCTATTAATACATTCAACTCATTCTAGAGTACTACTGACTCTATCTCTAATGAGTAATCCCCACCAGAGCCAAGGTTGTCGCTCAACCAAATGCTACGATACCACTCTGTAACAACCAATTTTTCAACGCCCGAAAGTCGACATCAATACGTCCACTGTATCAAATGCCGAACAGTCGAATGCTGGAAAACCGAACCGTTAGGGTTTAAGAAGAAGAATATAGAAGAAGAAACAGAAACAATAATAGAATCTCACATTTTGCAGCGAAACAACATATAATAGATAAATGAATATCTTTTAAACAAAGAACTATATCAGTTTTACATTACATCATCAGAGTGTTACACAACAAACAGCGGAAAAGAATATCATATACTAGTGATACGCCTCGCCATCCAGCTTGCCTTCTAATCTCCACGGCGTATCATTCTGACTTT
Organism: Allium cepa; assembly: GCA_030765085.1. NCBI lineage: Eukaryota > Viridiplantae > Streptophyta > Magnoliopsida > Asparagales > Amaryllidaceae > Allium > Allium cepa. The sequence continues at coordinate 187,391,956 of CM060930.1, read as the reverse complement.
GCTCCAGAATAATGATAACCTGACACTAGGCTGCCCGTGTGGAAAATTATGGGCACCCAGTATTTAGAAAGGGAACAATAAACTCTAGGTCAGTCATGTGACTGGTGTGAGATTTTAAAAACAGTTATTCAAAAAGAAAGGAAAAGAAATCCACTATGCTTTTGGAAAATGAAACTACCATAAGGCCTCTCGCCCCACACACAATGCGAACACACAATTGGAGGAGATTTCTCCTTTGATAATCAAACATGATTGATACGCAAAATATTTTTAATATTATCATTAGTGCATGGTGTGGAAAATATTTTGAAAGTACAATATAAATCTTAGTCAGCATAGACATTTCGTAGTATGCCTACTATAGCTACCAATTAAACGGCAGGTCACCACCATAAGTAAAAGGCAGGTTATACAACTAAAACCATCAAGGCTCGTATTGTTTCTTTGAATTTTCAACAAATGGTCAGGTTAAGGAACTTCCTGGGCCACATTGGTAAGCCTCTGGAGGGACGCTTCGAGAATCTAACCGGATCTCTGCCAACATAAGGCCGAGTTGTGTCATGTTTTAATGAAGCTGTAACTAGGTAACCCTACGAGTATGCCATCCTCGGTCGTTACCGACCTTTATCCGAGGATCCTCAACACCAACAACCATAAAGTAATAAATTTGTAGCAACCACATAAGTTAAGTATCTGGGCTCCATACCATGATATCACCTTTTTCCAGAAGAAAATGGACATACCCTGAGGGCGCTACCCCCAAAAAAAACCTTGTCGCATCCTTCCTGTTTTGACCATTTCAGGGTTGTGAGGTCCGACGAGGTCTCGTCAACAAAGCTACGCTTTTCACAAAAGTCATGCTTTAATCAACAAATGATCAGCAACATTTAGCATGCCACATTACCAAATTGGAAATGTATCACTAGTAACTAGTAATTACATAACCTCTGAGCTCGTACGTCTCATAGAAGGGTGTTAAGCTAAGAGAATAAATTGTCCGCCACCAACAGAAATGTGTTTGATAGAAACCAGCTTTACATCTCAAAGTGTAAAGTCAGACATACATCCATACAAGTCCGTTCCGGGTTCGGACGGAACTGAAGGCACTTCAAAGAAGTCCTCGCAAATCCGGATATTCACTATTCACGTCCGAACTCCCCATCATAAATGGTGATAAAATCTCTATACCGGAGCAACTCGGTGTAGAGACATTCGACAAGTAATCCTTTCGTTTTCGAAAATACCCGGTCTTCAACACCATCTTCAAGTCCAATCCCATTTCGTCATATCATTATTCAGAATGGGTTTTATGACACAAACTCCTCTCTCGGCTAATCCAAATAATGAGCGCTTATTTTAAAAATAAGTTTAACATTCAGATTTCTAGTAAATCACAACAAATTTCCACTTTTGATCTTTTAAATAAAAGATCCATCACAAAGATTCGATGTGGTTTTCGGATAATAATTCAGCATCCGAACCCCGGTCGCGTCGAAATTTAAATGTCGTTTAAAGGCCAATATTGATAGTCGGTTATTTAACTATCAATCAATATACACAACAATCACCAGATTTTATATAATTTTTCCCCCAGTTATTTATTTTCAAAATATCTTCGCAAGATATATTTTCACATTTCAACCATTTGAAAAAAAATTCAAAACACTTTCCTTACACGGAATAAATTTCCAAATATTTATTTCCACTGAAAATTTGCCTAGCCTGAATACTTTAAAATAATTTAAATCACTTATCCAAAAACATATACTTGGAAACATTTAGAATAAAAACTATTTTTAAACAATTTATTTTAAAGTATTAGTTATGAAATTTTTATACTAATATTTCATATAAAACTCAAATCCAAACTAATTTTAAAAATAAAATTATTAAATAGAGTATAACTATTTAAATAACCCTTTCTAAATCAAATATCAATTAAATATTTAAAATAATCACTTCTATAATTTACTAAATAAATCTTTACTTTAAAGATTTAAAAACAACTTAAGAAAATAATTTCTCAAAGTATCATTTCTAAAACCATCCTTAAAAATTTTCACTTTATATTTGTAAGCTACTTTGAAAACATACTTGGCTTTCCAGGGAAGAATACTCTTTCCATTTCAAAATGGTCCATTTAAATCAATTAATAATTTTTTCTTGATTTATTTCAATTTACATTTCAAATTTGTAAATTCCTTTCCACACTTTTAAAAATAAACCGATATTTTTTTTACAACAAAATTCCCTTTACTTTATAAATTCCCATTGTAAATTTAAATTTCCAAATATCCACTAATATACAATTTTCAAATCGATTTCCAAATATTCACTTTCAAACACTAAATCAAATTCCAAATTGATTTCCATATTTTATTTTCAAATACCAATTCAAATTCCAAATTTATTTTCAAATGCCAAAACAAATTCCAAATTGATTTCCAACATTTATTTTCAAACACCAAATCAAACTCCAAATTGATTTCCAAATTTGTTTCAAATACCAAATCAAATTCAAATTGATTTCCAAATTTATTTTCAAACACCAAATCAAATTCCAGATTGATTTCCAAATTTATTTCAAACACCAAATAAAATTCCAAACTGATTTTCAAATTTATTTCAAACACCAAATCAAATTCCAAATTTATTTCCAAATTTATTTCAAACACCAAATAAAATTCCAAATTGATTTCCAAATTTATTTCAAACACCAAATAAAATTGCAAATTTATTTCCAAATTTATTTCAAACACCAAATAAATTTCCAAATTGATTTCCAAATTTATTTTCAAACACAATCAAATTCCAAATTGATTTTTAAATTTATTTCAAATATCGAATCAAATTCCAAATTGATTTCCAAATTTATTTCAAACACCAAATCAAATTCCAAATTGATATCCAAATTTATGCCTTTTAAAATAAATTCCTTTATTTCTTCCAAACTATTTAAAATCTGAAATTTAAATAATTTCTTCAACTTTTAAATCAATATTACCTAAAATCCCTTTATTAAAATCTTTTTTCATATTTTTGAATTACGATAAGATTTCGAAATTCAGTCTTCACCCCTTTAAATTCTTTCTTTTAAATTCGCCCAATTCTTTAAAAATGAATTTACTTAAAGTTTTCTACTTTAATTTCCCAAAATCCAATTTTTTGTTCTTTGTATCTTACGATACCAAATATATATTCGGCTAAACCGTAGCCTTCAATGATTTCAATCACAAATATAATCATACATAGATTATAAATAAATCAACCCACAACATTGAAACAAATTCCAGTATTTGAGGAATCCAGTTGGATCCCTCCAACCTATTTCCTTTATCCAAAGTGTTAGCACAACAATTAAATACCAATTCCACTTTGAGATGGAATATCGCGGTATATGGGATTGTATAATATCATCCGCTATTATGCAGCACATAGGGTCTCATCCGCTATATAATGTAGCAAATCAATCATTCCAATACATATATACATATACTATCACAACCAAACAATCAATCAATAACTGAAATTCTAATTATTTTAATCGAGTGAGAAGATCTCACCTTTGCCTACGCATGCAACCCATTTCCATTCCCGACTTGTTTTCTTCACAGAATTAAACCTTGTATAAACAATTTTACAATTTATTAATATTCGAAGTGATCGGACAATTTATTTCCATTTAATAAATTTAATTAACTAACGGTTATTTAAAATAACTTTATTTAAACAAATTTCCTTTAAATAATTTTATTTAATCTAATTATCTAATTTAAACCAAAACTTTTCCTTTTAAAACAATTTTATTGAAACTACGTATATATATACACTTATAAAAAATGATTTATATTACCATTTAAAATTTCATTATATTTTTGTTATATATATACATATAAACTTCTGGAAAAAAATCCGATTAAGATTTAAATTTTAAATTTTACTATAAAATATACCTTATTGCTAGCTCGGAAACCACACCATTACTGCTCGAAACACGAGCCTCCCCGATCCATGTTTCCACCAACCCGACCGATTGAACCACCGCCACCACTTATTGGAAGCTACGACCTTGCTTCCACGATTCGCCACGACCCTCTTCCTCCCCGAGCCGCCACGATCAATACATACACCACTGCACCAAATCTGTGCTCGCGTCGTCGTGACTCGAGTTGCTCAAAACAACAGCACGACCCTCGCAAACAAGCTGCGATTGATTTTCCATTAATCGAACCAATTGATTCGATTGAATTTGGCCGGAAAAAATTGAAGAAGAGAAAAGGAAATTCGCGTATAGGGAGAGGCCGCGATTTAATTATTCCTGAAGCAAAATTTTGATTCGATTCGATTTTTTTAAATGAAGAAAAACTCGGCTGCCATTTTAATTTGAAGCTTCTATGTTTTAATTTGAGTGAAGTGGTCTTTTTTTCTTTCTTATTTTGGACGAGATAATTTTTTTCTTTTAATTTTAAACGAATGTGTATCTTAGCTTCACAGGAAAAAGAAAGCACGTGGTTGAATTTTTCCTTACATGTCTGATACTTGCACAATGCTTTGATATATATATATATATATATATATATAAAATTTATATTTAAATTTTAAATTCAAATTCAAATCATCTTGATAAATGCAACTCAAAATTTTGATCTCCAATCGAAGCGTGCTGTCAGGAGTTCATAAGGTTATACCTCTATTCCGAATGCAATGGAAAAGGTTCCGAGTCCATATTCAATCGTATGGAGAAGATAGCTTTTTGAACCCAGCTACTAAATTGAATTTCGATATAATTTTCAGCGCATTTTCAATCTTTACGGCCACACGATAACTGCAAACACTATGAAAATTGAAATCCGATAATAATACAATATTACGGGTCCAATGGAACTGGTTTCGTCGAAATACGAGACCGTGCCTCGGTAGGCTATATCGAATTAAACGATATAATTTCAAAACTGGAGAAAACATTTCCAAATTAAATTCTAAAGATTCCATTATCTTCGGTATCATCAATATAAATTTTCTAAGCCTTTGAAATATTTTTAACAAGCTTAAAACTCAGGATTTAATATTTTACCAAAATTTAGTGATTAAATTCAAAAATTTCATTGCCAAATAACCAAATATTTTTGAAATTCAAGTTAAACCAACTTTCAAATATTTAAAATTCATTAAATATTTCAATTTCATACATTCAAAATTCTGGGCCGTCACAGTTTTGTGGTCAGTGAGAGTGAGGGCAAGGCTTGTATATTGTTAAAGTCCGTTTATGGACTTAAATAAGCTTCAAGGAGTTGCAACAAGTGTTTTAATAATGTAATCAAACAGTTTTGTTTTTATCAGAACATAGTGGAAGTGTGCATATACAGAAAGGAATAGGGCAACAATATCGTATTCGTAGTGCTTTATGTCGATGATCTATTATTGATTGGTAATGAAACTTCGTTCTTGCAATCAGTGAAGGCTTGGCTTTCCATGAACTTCTCCATGAAGGACTTGAGGGAAACAGCCTACATACTTGATATATAGATCTATAGAGACAGATCTATGTGGCTGTTGGGATTGTCCCAATCCCAATACATAGATGCCATACTGAAAAGGTTCAGTATGGAGAATTCCAAGCATTGAAACATTCCAATGCAGTTTGGAATCATCCTTTCTAAGAAGGATGCTCCTCATATCGATGAGGAGAAGGAGCATATGAAGAGGATCCTAAATGCTTCGGCTATAGGCTCCATAATGTACGCCATGCTATGTACTAGATTGGATGTGGAATTTCATTAGGATACAAACCCGAAACCAGTCTAATCCTAGAGAATAACATTGGACGGCCCTAAAATCTATACTGAAGTGTTTGAGAAGTACTCGGGACTTATTCTTTATGTATGGAAATGGAAATCTCTTTGTGAAAGGGTATACAGATTCAAGCTTTCAAAGTGATACAGATGATAGTAAATCCATGTCTGCTTATACTTTACGCTTAACGGTGGAGCCATTAGTTGGAAAAGTTCAAGCAGGAAACATTACCGAGTTCATGATGGAGGCCAAGTATATCTCCCTCAATGAAGCAGGTAAAGTGGCAATCTGGATGCACAAATTTTTGAGTGAGCTCGAAGTGATTCTCGATACCAAGAATCCTATGGCATTATTCACTGATAACAATGCATCGATGCTAATCGTAAAGGAGCCCAAAGTGTTAGTACCTTAAGTATTGGTTTTGATGATAACAACTATATGACATTATATAAAATATAGATATCAATGTTTTATCAAGTATATAGTGCAGGATATTAGACAGGTGTTGATTAAAAAGACTGTATAGTATCAAGGGTAGATTCAAGATGCTGATATAGAGTTTCAAGAGTTGGAGAATGAAGAGTCATGAGCATTTAAGAGTTCAAGATTTCAAAATGTTCTATATAAGTTATAGAGTCATAGAATTTATGTTAAAACCTTAACAACCCTTTCCAAATCTCTCTCTCCTTTTCTAATTTTGTTTTAACTTGTTTTTCAAATATTCTGGTTTTTAAATAATCTTTTCAAAATATTTCTAAAAATGATTTTCAATCTCTTATACTTATAAAGATATTTTTTAATGTTTTCAAGTTTATATATATTGAATTTTTGTTTATACTTTAAAAGGTTATGACTATTGATATTTTATATATTATTTACATTATATTGAATATTCTTATTAAATCTTTCAAAATTATTTTCTAAAGTTTTATTAAGTTAAATTTTGATTAAAATATGTATAAACTATATTTAAATGATTCTATAAAGCATCAGATTATTTTATAAAGCAACGGATTTTCAAAATAATATATTTAAAGAGTTTTTAATTTTTGTGAACGATGTGTCGACATAGTTGCTGTAAGTTTCAAAATTCAAATTTTAATGGCAGTGTCTTTTTGTCGTGTCTCTTCACGAATGGACATGACCATTGTTTTTCCATGTATACACCAGACTTCCAAAATAATTTTTAACATCTACTTTCTTATTCTTCTCTCCTCATTTCACTCTCTTAATTTCTAACAAAAAATTTCTACCCAAACTCTGCCAACATTTAATCAGAATCAAATTCAATCATTACTAGTTTGATTCTCCTTCATCTACTTTTTGATTTCTCTCATCTCTCTCACTCAAACCAAGAACAAAGTGTTATTCAAGAGTTATAGGATTAATTACAATCAAGATCAAGTACCTAAGTCTGTAAACTCTATCAAATCACACTGCTATACTTTAGGTGTGATTTAGCCCATAAAACCAATTGGGTGTGCTTAGTAGCCCGTAAATCTAGTGGGTATGCTTATATCCTGGAAATCAAGTAACTTTTCTCAAAGGTTGGGACTTTGGAGGGTGTGTTACATAGCCTTGAAATCGAGATTGTATTTGCATTTACTAGTTGGAAAGAAATACGTACAAAGAATTGTGCGGGACTGGAGTTAAGGTAACTCCGAATCAGTAAAAAATCCCAGTGCGTTCTTTTTTTACTTTTGCTGCATTTACTTTTATCTGCACTTTGATTTTGTGATTGTTTTTATGATCGTTAATTACATCGTTCCAAGTAAAATCTTAAAGAATTTGAAAAATATTCATACAACTAATTAAACACCATTCACCCTCCCCCTTTAGTGTTAATTTAGCCTTAAGATCCCTATTCCGCTGACTCACACAGAGTACACAAGAAGTCACGACATATTCTTTGAAAGTTCCACTGATTAGAGAATTCATTGAGAAGAAAGAGGTAGTGATACAAAGGGTAAACACCAAGGATAGTATAGCAGATCCATCCATGGGTCTAGCACGGTCTGCTCTCGAGAAGCTGATTGAAGGGATGAGATTGAGATTCCATAATTGACCCAAGTGCAAGTGGAAGATTGATAGAGTTAGGGGTAAACCCTATGGATAATTTTGTAATTTATTATTAATTAATTAACCCTGTAATCAATTCTCATTCGTAAAGGTGTTTTTATTTCTTTTATATATTTTTTACATTATGTTATAAATAATTAAACGCTTAAATAAAATGAATTTAACGGAAGATCCACAAATGGTGTGTTTGTGATAATAATTACAAATAGTTGTAATCATGTGTATTGTATTACAATATTATAAACACATCATTTTAAATGCTCCTAGTCAAGATACATCAAGATTGGATATCGATGTATCCATTAAAACTAGAGCACGTAACGCTCTCCAAATGTTGGCATTGTATAAATCATGATTGTTTGGGGCACTTAAGGGTTACGTACCGATAGTTATTGGATACCTATAAAACGACTCACTCAATAGTTTTCTATTGGTTATTATAACTAAGGTCAAACAGAAAATATCAACGTGACTGATCTATATAGTTCTCCCAACTTGAGAATAATGTCAATCTTCAATATGAATGCTTTTCTTTGATTACAGTTAAATCATGGCACGACGTCCATCGAGTGGTAATAGTTGGGTCGAGTGAAAGTATTGGAAGTGAAACACAATTCAAGAGATGGATCATCTCCTCAGTTATTGGGGTTAGTATCAAGATCAACTCAAGTCAATTCAAAGTCAAAATCTCTAGCTCGGGTAGTTCGGTTAATAATAGTTGTTATTATTGAACCAAGGACATTTTGTTTGGACTATAGAGTTAAATATGGTCAATATTGAAACTTTGACTATTTCTAAATTTCATAAGTCCAAAGTGATATAGTTTTAACGAAGAGAATTGGTGTAAATAAAAATCATAATCATTAAACGCTTAACAAAGTAAAATAGGATTTTACTAAAACCAAATAAGTGATAGATCTGATCAAAATGTCACACCATCTACTAAATAACGTGTGAACGTTAATATTCGAATAGTTCGATATTAATTGCTGACCAAATATACTAATGAGTCACACAACCGAAATAGTGGATTCTCCTCTGACCAAATTATTTAATTAATTTGTAATTATTGTAAATTAATTAAATTAATTAATATTTAAGAAATAATACTTATAAATTTAATTTAATTTGATAAATAAATATTAGATGTATTATATTAGTTATAAATATATTAATACATATACGATATCGGTAAACGTTTTAAACTAGATTTAAAAGCAAAAATATTTAGTTGGACTATAGATGGGTTCATGGCCCATTAGAGGGCATGTTTTATGCAGCCATAATTAAGGCTAGCGGCAGCTCAATTTATGGGGAGAATGGCTTGATTTTGGATGATTCGGATGGAAGGAGGTTGAGTAAAAGATGAGATCCCAAATTCTTCCATTTTCATCCTCTATTTAAGCATTTCTTCCTTTATTTAATATTGATATTTTGAATCCTCCATCCTTACACATTGTTGTATGACTTTCCCTCTCAACTCTCTATGTTCTCAAGCTCAAGTCAAATCAACGGTTATTCGATAGCTGTTGGTCAACTGTTAAAGGACAAGCAATATTTTGGATCGGAAATTGTTTCAAGGAGCATACTTCATCATTTCAAGGTGTACTTCAAGACATTGGAAGCAAGGTATATTTCTACCAAAATATAATTATACATGCTTCAATGTAATGTTTTATATATATATATATATATATATATATATATATATATTGTAAGTTAGGTGACGATTCTGATATAAAAATTATATTGTCACAATTGTTTTGGTTGTATTTATTCATGCACTTATAAAAAAAAATTGTTCTGTTCATACCCGTAATGGCACATCTCATAAAATAATAAAAACCCATTTTAATTTTTTTAATAATATATATATTATAAATATATGCATATAAATATATTTTATAATTTATTACTTCATCATACTTTATATATAAATGTTACATAAATTTTATATACAGTATATTATACATATATTATATTTGACAGTAATAAAATATATCATATATATTTATTTATTGTTTAAATATTATTTAAATCATTTGATTACCTAAATTATATATATAATATAAAATTATGTTTTACATTTTATAAACTTATATTATCACAAAATACACGCTCGATGAAAAAAACATTTTTTATTACTTAAAATATTTTAAATATAGGCCGAAAATCAATAATTGATTATAAAATTATTTTTATATCATTAAATTATGGAACAAATTTTCTAAGTATAAAATATAATTTAAAATTTTACTTGAAATTTAAATTTCAAAATTATGTTTTGAAATTAATTTAAATTAATATTTGAAATTAAAACCATATGAAATTAGTTAAAATAATATTTAAAATATATAAAAATATGTTTCTAAGTCATGTGCAAGATCAGGTAAAAAAAATTGTTTAAATTTTTTAAATGTATTAATCTATATTTTGATATATTATCATACATTTATAAATAAGTAATTAATATATATATTAAAAACATTATTTTATTTACAACTCTGTATATTTCTTTCGATTTTATAAAAAATTATTATTATATATTTTAACTAATAAATTTTGTAACATCCCGTATTTTTTTAAGCCATTGAATTTGAACATTTAATTCGTTTTAAATGTTAATGTGGAATCTTAATTGATTTTGTAAATGGATGGATTCGGGTTCAATCAGTGAAATAAGCTATAATTTTTAATTATAATACTTCCAGTTGAATTTGAATAATGGGAAAATAATAATTTAAATATTAGAAATTGAAATAAAAGTAAATCTGGATGTAAATAGTGATAAAAAGGGTTTTAAAAGTTTATTTTGAGTTATTTGAGCGTAAATAGAGTGGTGGGACTTTTAGAAGAATTTTAAAGTTGATAAATTAATATTTGGGATTTTATATTAATTTAAAAATGAATTTAATATTATTAAAATGCAATTTAATCAGATTTTAGTCCGGAATGAGCCAGAATGATTTTTAATGTGATTATATATTTTATATGATTTATTATTAAGTTATTAAAGTTTAAAAGTGAAATTGTAAGCGTTTTCGTCAATTTTGAAAATCGCTCGATTTAATAGACGGGTTACAATAGCCTTCCGGGGCACAGTCTTGGAATTCGATGAAACCAGTTCCATTGGATCCGTAATAGTTAGTTATTATTGGATTTCAATTTTGGTAGCAATCGGAGTTGTCTTTTGACCGTGGCAGCTCGAAACGCATAGAAATCGATTTAACCGATTTAATTTTAAATCGATCGTTTAATTTCGTAACTCGCACATACGATCAAATTAGCTTCCGGAACTTGTTCCATTGTGTTCGGAATGCGGGAAAAACCCTAGGAATGCCTGTCGGCATGTGTGTTTTGGAGTTCGTTTGCAAATGTTCATTAAAATTGATTTTAATATTCAAATAATGTTAACAAATGAATATATATATATTCACTTTTTGGCCCTAACCCTAATCTATTTCTCAAGCCGCCGTTTCTAATCAATCAATGGCCGAAAACGATTCTTCTTCTTCCAATACAATCTCCTTATCCATACTTTAATTCAAAGAATTATCTAAATGAAAGTTGTAGATCATAAAGGGATCTACACATCCAATGGAGGGAATTGATTCTCGTGTGGCGTGGTGGTCGAAGTCGTACGATGAAGGGCAGTCGTTCGTCCTCGTTTTACTCGCCGTGGTGTTGACCGAGCCTGGCCGTGCTCTGGCCAGAGGTGGAGCTCGCGACGCGCGTCACCGTGGTGGGTGTTGATCGAGTCATTGATGCATCTGGTGGAGTGCGAGTTGATCAAGGCGGTCGTAGTTTGGGTTCGTGGTGGCCTGTTGTTCGTGCGCGAGAAGAAGATGGGGTTACGGCCTGATTTTAGTCTCTGGGTTATGTGGCTGTGATTTGGTATTATATATATATAAAAAAATTGTTTATAAATTATAATTCAAACTTTAACAATTCGTACGCATACGTTGTCGAAATTCGACGAAACAGGAAGCGTGGGAATCGCAGCGACGGGAAGCACGCTGTGGTACAGATATGAATTCGATTCAAGCAAGTAGAAATTTGAGTTAAATCGAACGTCGTTCGGTTTAATTTAAATTTCGAACGCTCGCCGAAACAAGGTGAGTTAATCTCACTCACATCTGGAATGTTAGCTTATTCAAGTAGTTAATATTTAAATGATTGTGTGATTGGTTGGAATTCTTATTTATATCAGCCTGGATTGATATATATGTTGTTGTGCTAATATTTGTGGATGCAGGGAAAACAGGTTGGAGGGATCCAACTGGATTCCTCACACTATAGTAATCATTTTATAATTGATGTTGTAACCTGTTATATATTGTAATTGATAACTCTGAATTAAATTGTACTATGATATTGCTGGATAAGAATATACACACAATTTTAAAACATAAAATAAAATAAATTGGATTTTTAAAGAAATAAAAGGAATTGATAAATAAAGAATTTAAGGGAATTGAATTTGGAATCTGGGTTGAGTGAAGAATGGAAATTTGTAAAGTTGGAAATAAAAATAAGTGGGACATTTATTAGTTAATAAATGAGGAAGTAGGGATTTCTGGTGATAATTTCAATAAGAAATTATAAATTGAAAAAATATAACAATGGGGTTATTTTGATAATAATGTTCTCTGAAAATTAAATATGATTTCAAAAGAAACCCTTCAAATAAAATTAGCAATAAATTGAATGTTGCAGAAGTACTATTTAAAACCATTGAAAATTTAAGTAGGTATACAGTTAAGAAATTCTTTAAGTATGATTTCATTAAATAAATTTACCTTTTAACTTATACCTTGGAAGTGAATTTCTGGGAATGGAAATGTGGTTAAGCTTTGTAAGAAGTTATTTTAAACCTGGATAGGAAATTTATGTTGTTAAACATAAATCTGAGTTGAAATAAAATCGCCAGAATTTATGAATGAATCTTCTGGGTTGTGTGAGTGGGAATGAGTTTCCCTGGGAAAAACCAAGTTCGAGTTTTAAATAATTAAAAGAAAGTTTTAAAAATTCAAACTTGTTTAAAAGAGTGTTTTGGAAATTATTATTTTAAGTAATTATCGATAAATTAGCAATAGTAAATTTTTATGAACACCTTAGTAATTATTTTTACAAATAGACTTATTTAAAGGCTAGTTTTGAATAAAGTTATTTGAAATTATTATTAATCCTTTTTAAACTCTTCTTTTCAATTTAGTTTAATTAAACTTTTATGTAAAACCAAGTTTAGATCTAAATAAATAGTTTTACTTCACTTATTTTAAATTTATATTTTTAATTAAGTAACTAGAAGTAAATTTACGCATTTTAAAGTATATTTCAGTATAAAATGTTTTAATTGTTTAAATTCTAAATTGTTTATGAACTTGGTTATTTCCAATGGAAATAAATGGTAAAGGATTTACTGGGTAAAGGAAGAACTTTGGGAAATTGTTTGCAAACGAGTTTTGAAATTTTGAAAATATATCTTGTAAGGATATTTGAGGCAAATAAATAATGTGGGAAATTATTTATTGTGTGATGGATGTTTGTGAATATAAATGGATAGTTAAATCACCGACTATCAATATTGGACAAATGCATTGATCGTTTCGAAGAGACCGGGATCGAGATTTATTTCTCGAAAACCACTTCGATCCGGTTTGTACGTTTCGTTAGAAAAACGTGTTCGGAGACGAAGATGGAGCTGTAGAGTGCAAGGGCTAATCGCTACCAATCCTGAGGATATTTCCAAAATGGATGTAGTAGGGGTAGTGCCTTCAATTCCGTTCGAACCCGGGACGGACTTGTATGGACGAATGCTTGCGAAACATCGTCAGGCGGACGATGGGAATTCTATGTGAAACGTTCTAAAAGGTAACGCTTAGCCTCAAGCCTCATAAAATGGGAATGGCTGAAAATCAGGGGATATGCAGCAAGGCTTCGTGGGTAGCCCCACTGGAGAGTAAGGTCATCCCTGTCTAGATGTCCCTTTTTATTTCGGCTTAGTGGGCAGTTGGTCGCGCCAACCGCGGGGTGATCTTATTCGAAACTGTCCAGTAAGGGATGGGTCCGGCTTTGTGTTGCAGGGGATCGGGAGTGGTCCTCGGTACGGTGATCTAGGACCCGTACTGTGACATGTGGTACCCCAGTGCCTAGTCATTGTTGGAAATCCATTCTCCCTACGAGCCTTTTACGAGTTTTGTTTGTATTACCCACTTTTGTGGCTAGTAGCTGGAATTTAATAGATGTAACAATTTCGACTATTTTATAAGTATTTGTAAATGGACCCTATTATAATATCAGAGGATTTCTATAAAAATTGTTTTAGCTATCGTAAGGTAAAAACCCGGCATGTTTATTTGTGGCGTGGTCTTACGAGATGCTTTTGTTTTCAAAAGGATTTCTGAAACTTTAATAATCAATTTGGATGCATGATTAACAGCTGGTATTCCAGACTAACTCGGGTGTTATTTCATTATAATGCTCGGGTCAGACCGAGTATTATTTGTTCAGGATTGGATGCTTTGGAGCAGAAGAGGAGTTGGAGTCGAAACGTATTCGTCGTATTTGTATATCTATATCCGCTGCTATGATTGTATGGTATATCTGATTGGTGTTTGTTGATGTATGAGACACTCTGATGGTATGATGTATATAAACAGTTATAAATTTCATTTTGTGTAAAAATCTATATTCACTATTATATTTTATTCCGCTGCGACTGTGAGATTCTGATATTGTTTAGTTTCTTCTTATTCTATCTCTTCTTCTTTAACCCTAACGGTTCGTATTTCTGTGCCTCTTGAGTAAATAGAGGTAGAGTAGTGTTAATCCAAGGGGTATAGATTTGCGGGCTGTTACACTTGGTATCAGAGCTTAGGTTGGCGACAACCTAGGTTTGGTGGGGAAATTACTCATTAAACAGAGTCGACGATACTCTATAATGAGTTGAGTGTATTAATAGATATGAGAGCGTACTTGTTAGTGAATATAAAATTTGTTTTTATACTGTGTTGACTTATCGGTTGGGTGTTTATAAATTCTGGTTGGTGCGGGAAGTACAACCGTATCGATAGGGGTTTCTAAACTCTTAAACAATATAACCGACATAGTATTGTTTTAAAGTGGGTAAATGAAATAATTTTACCCAAAATTATATTTTGATATAAAAGAAATAATTTTCTGAAATTATTATATATATTTGGATGATTGGTTGTTAATGTCTAAATCAAATAAGAATCTAAAATTTAATCTGGAATTTGAAATAGTTATAATGAAAATAAAATTCTACAAATATAAATTATATAAAAGGAGGAATAACTAAATTTGAATTGAACCAGAATTTAAATCCCGGAAGTTTTGGAAAGTATTTTAAATATATTGAAAACAAAGTTTGGAAATTTAAATTTCTGGGAAAGTTTGAAATGTTTGCCAAGGTGTTTGAAGGCAATATTGGAATATTATTTTGGGTAACATTTTTGAATGGGAAACTGTTTTGAAATGAATGTGGGAAAGTAAAGAAGCACAAAACTCACTTCAGTCGCTGGAAAATAATCCTGATGATGCTGGCCACATCATTAGAATTCATTTTCGAGTTTCTAAAGTGATGGATTGCTACCAAAATGGTTGGTTATGATATTGTTTGGATTTGTTTGGTATAAACCAGTTGTTTTGGAAAATCTGGAGATTTGATTTGAGATACTAGGGGAGTATGAGTTATTTATTATTTTCAAAATGGTTTTGAAATAAAACCGGGTAATTGAATTCTGAGAAATTCTATTTAAATAATGTGAAGCTAAAAAGGATCAACTATTGAATTTATTTAGTGAAGTTGATATTAATAAGAAGGAAATGAAATTTTTAATCTTGGGATTGAAATTTAATCTGAGTAAATGGAAGTGAATAAAATAAATTGAAGTAAATAGAAAATTGGAATTTAACTTGGATAAGTTAAATAAATTGGGTTTAGAATTAAATTGACTTAGATAACATGGAAATGTAAGATGACTTTGCAATTGTGAGACATTGTAAAATGAATTGAACCTATGGGCTATTAAGTGTTATACTTATAATCTGAAATGGTGAATTTAAAATATGCAAAGGATTAAGGTGTAAGAAATTGTGTATCTTTACGAATTCAGTGATACATATATATAGAAAATTAGAATTGTGATTATATGATGAAAGTAACTCAAATGAGGAATATAAGCTTTTAAGTAAATAAGTTGGTGAACTTATAAATAGAGAAATGGAATTATGATCACAATTGGGAAATAGTTGGATGGTATGGTGAATTCAAACTTAACCTAAAAGAAATGTGAATTGAGATAAGGTAGAGTGAGATATAAAAGAAGTGAATGAACTTAAGTTAGAAAATAAGTTTTGAACTTATTTATGGAGGAATAAATTGGGTATAAAGGTGAAATGTAAAATTGCTTATAATTACATAAAGAAATTCATATTCTTAAGTTATTAAGTGTTATAATTTGAATTGGTGATTATAAAATGGAAATAGACTTAAGTAAGCAATCTAAACTCTTGGATAGAAGTGAAATTTTAATTCATTAATTGAAAGAGTTGAATGGTGAGACAAATTCAAAACTTAACCATAAATGAAATGTAAAGTGTAATTAAACAAAGTGAGAATATAAGGGTGGATGTTCTTAAGTTAGCAAATGGATCTTGGACTTATGTATGGGGAAAATGAAATTTGCTTTGGTAATGACATTGAAATAAAATTTCAGTTGTGTAATAAATAATATTGGAAGAAATTTAGATTCTATTTAAAGGAGTGAAAAGGGATGGTAGAAAATTTAAATTTACAAAATGACATAACTGGAAAATTGTCATATTATAAATGAATTCAGAGTGAATTTAGAAAGTGAATTAAAACCTAATATGGATTAGGTTATTGACTAAATTGAATTACAATTTACTGGGATTTGTTATGAGATGAATAGAATTTGGATATTTTGGTCAAAATTTGGACAGTAAATAAAAATCCAGTGTGGCATGGGATTTAATTTTGGTAATAAGTATTGGAAGTGTGAATGAATAAATGAAGTTAGATTATAATTGTGATGGTTTGAATTGTAAATAAATTCTAATGAGTGAAATAATTTAAAATGGCTCTTTGTTAATAAAATAAATAAATCTAAAAAAAATATATAATAAAACTATACTAATAATTAAATAATAAAAATAAACTTAAGATGAATAATAAATTTGAAAGGTGAGGATAAAGACTTGATTTTAAATTTGTAAGGAAATAGGAATATTTGGATTGAGAATAGTTCCGAATGAAACAGAGATTAATGAAATTTGAAGCTGGAATTAAACTTTAATTGGTATGAGCTTAAATTTGGTTATTTGTTTGAATAACCACAACCTGCATAGAAATTAGTCATTAAACTTAAGTGGATAAATTAAAAGAAGTTAATGACATTGATATCTGAATAATGGGAGATGAATTGGAACCTATTTAGTGGGTTTGTATGTAAATGCAGATTAAGTAAAAAGAAAAGTAAATGAGTTAAAAGCACATATTCATAATATTGAAGTGAATATGAATTGGTTGTCTTATTGTATTCAGAATGGAATTGGTTTTGAATAAATTGGAATGGATTGAAATGTTATTAAGTGGTTGTGCATATGAATGAAAATGGATTATCAAAGTAATGCAAATACTTCAAGTTTAAAATAAACTTTGTTTGTGAATCAAATTTGAGAATATGAATGGATCATAGCAAAACTTGTATATAAAATTCTTTGTGAGAACTAACTTGGAGTTTGTCATTAGAAAAGGAACTTTGTATATGCTTTAAAATATGGTTTACTTGTGAAATCATGCAAACTGTTGATTAGGTTATGAAATGGATATGTTTGGCTTGCATTTACATTGGAAATGTTTTGAAAATGCTCATATCTTGAAACTGATGAGTTTGTTTGAGTTTAGTACAGGTACGGAAGACATTCGAGAGAGTTGGAGCGCGTATATGCGTTATATTAGCCGCTCGGTATTAAAATTTGCTAAAAAGGTATGTCTACGCAAATATAATTGGGAAATGATATATTTGTTGTGATATATTTTGATTTCCGACCGTGTGGGTTGATGTATATATATTTATCTGTATCGCAATATCGCGAAAGCTCCTCCGTGCAGGGGGAGACTCTGCCAAAAATTTTCAGAAATTTCGGGAGTTAGAAAATTTTTGGAAATTTAAAAATTTGTAATCAACATGGAAAGTTGTTTTGAGAACAAAATGTTGAAACAAAAGCTTTTGAGTATAAATAAAGTAAATGAGTTTGGATTTGAGCTAAATGGTTTTGGGAAGAGTGTATATAAGTTGTAACTAAAGAAGTTTGGGTTAAGTTAATGAGTGTAGGAACATTTGTTTCATTAGTGACAAGTTGATTTCAAATAAACAACTGAAAATAAAGGATTATGGAATAGGATTGAATTAGTAGTTTCGTTTTGAAATTAAAGGAGTTTACGCAAAGTGAATTTGGGATTTTCACTAAATGAGTTGGAGAGTATTTACTACCCTAGCAAATTTCGGGGACGAAATTTTTATAAGGGGGAAGGAATGTAACATCCCGTATTTTTTTAAGCCATTGAATTTGAACATTTAATTCGTTTTAAATGTTAATGTGGATTCTTAATTGATTTTGTAAATGGATGGATTCGGGTTCAATCAGTGAAATAAGCTATAATTTTTAATTATAATACTTCCGGTTGAATTTGAATAACGGGAAAATAATAATTTAAATATTCGGAATTGAAATAAAAGTAAATCTGGATGTAAATAGTGATAAAAAGGGTTTTAAAAGTTTATTTTGAGTTATTTGAGTGTAAATAGCATGGTGGGACTTTTAAAAGAATTTTAAAGTTGATAAATTAATATTTGGGATTTTATATTAATTTAAAAATGAATTTAATATTATTAAAATGCAATTTAATCAGATTTTAGTCCGGAATAAGCCAGAATGATTTTTAATGTGATTAAATATTTTATATGATTTATTATTAAGTTATTAAAAGTTTAAAAGTGAAATTGTAAGCGTTTTCGTCAATTTTGAAAATCGCTCGATTTAATAGACGAGTTACAATAGCCTTCCGGGGCACAGTCTCGAAATTTGACGAAACCAGTTCCATTGGATCCGTAATAGTTATTTATTATCGGATTTCAATTTTCGTAGCAATCGGAGTTGTCGTTTGACCGTGGCAGCTCGAAACGCATAGAAATCGATTTAACCGATTTAATTTTAAATCGATCGTTTAATTTCGTAACTCACACATACGATCAAATTAGCTTCCGAAACTTGTTCCATTGTTTCCGGAATGCGGGAAAAACCCTAGGAATGCCTGTCGGCATGTGTGTTTTGGAGTTCGTTTGCAAATGTTCATTAAAATTGATTTTAATATTCAAATAATGTTAACAAATGAATATATATATATTCACTTTTTGGCCCTAACCCTAATCTATTTCTCAAGCCGCCGTTTCTAATCAATCAATGGCCGAAAACGATTCTTCTTCTTCCTCCACAATCTCCTTATCCATACTTTAATTCAAAGAATTATCTAAATGAAAGTTGTAGATCATAAAGGGATCTACACATCCAATGGAGGGAATTGATTCTCGTGTGGCGTGGTGGTCGAAGTCGTACGATGAAGGGCAGTCGTTCGTCCTCGTTTTACTCGCCGTGGTGTTGACCGAGCCTGGCCGTGCTCTGGCCAGAGGTGGAGCTCGCGACACGCGTCACCGTGGTGGGTGTTGATCGAGTCATTGATGCATCTGGTGGAGTGCGAGTTGATCAAGGCGGTCGTAGTTTGGGTTCGTGATGGCCTGTTGTTCGTGCGCGAGAAGAAGATGGGGTTACGGCCTGATTTTAGTCTCTGGGTTATGCGGCTGTGATTTGGTATTATATATATATTAAAAAAAAATTGTTTATAAATTATAATTCAAACTTTAACAATTCGTATCTAACGCATACGTTGTTGAAATTCGACGAAACAGGAAGCGTAGAAATCACAGCGACGGGAAGCATGCTGTGGCACAGATATGAATTCGATTCAAGCAAGTAGAAATTTGAGTTAAATCAAACGTCGTTCGGTTTAATTTAAATTTCGAACGCTCGTCGAAACAAGGTGAGTTAATCTCACTCACATCTGGAATGTTAGCTGATTCAAGTAGTTAATATTTAAATGATTGTGTGATTGGTTGGAATTCTTATTTATATCAGCTTGGATTGATATATATGTTGTTGTGCTAATATTTGTGGATGCAGGGAAAACAGGTTGGAGGGATCCAACTGGATTCCTCACACTATAGTAATCATTTTATAATTGATGTTGTAACCTGTTATATATTGTGATTGATAACTCTGAATTAAATTGTACTGTGATATTGCTGGATAAGAATATACACAGAATTTTAAAACATAAAATAAAATAAATTGGATTTTTAAAGAAATAAAAGGAATTGATAAATAAAGAATTTAAGGGAATTAAATTTGGAATCTGGGTTGAGTGAAGAATGGAAATTTGTAAAGTTGGAAATAAAAATAAGTGGGACATTTATTAGTTAATAAATGAGGAAGTAGGGATTTCTGGTGATAATTTCAATAAGAAATTATAAATTGTAAAAATATAACAATGGGGTTATTTTGATAATAATGTTCTCTGAAAATTAAATATGATTTCAAAAGAAACCCTTCAAATAAAATTAGCAATAAATTGAATGTTGCAGAAGTATTATTTAAAACCATTGAAAATTTAAGTAGGTATATAGTTAAGAAATTCTTTAAGTATGATTTCATTAAATAAATTTACCTTTTAACTTATACCTTGGAAGTGAATTTCCGGGAATGGAAATGTGGTTAAGCTTCGTAAGAAGTTATTTTAAACCTGGATAGGAAATTTATGTTGTTAAACATAAATATGAGTTGAAATAAAATCGCCAGAATTTATGAATGAATCTTCTGGGTTGTTTGAGTGGGAATGAGTTTCCCTGGGAAAAACCAAGTTTGAGTTTTAAATAGATTTTATTAAAAGAAAGTTTTAAAAATTCAAACTTGTTTAAAAGAGTGTTTTGGAAATTATTATTTTAAGTAATTATTGATAAATTAGCAATAGTAAATTTTTATGAATACCTTAGTAATTATTTTTACAAATAGACTTATTTAAAGGCTAGTTTTGAATAAAGTTATTTGAAATTATTATTAATCCTTTTTAAACTCTTCTTTTCAATTTAGTTTAATTAAACTTTTATGTAAAACCAAGTTTAGATCTAAATAAATAGTTTTACTTCACTTATTTTAAATTTATATTTTTAGTTAAGTAACTAGAAGTAAATTTACGCATTTTAAAGTATATTTCAGTATAAAATGTTTTAATTGTTTAAATTCTAAATTGTTTATGAACTTGGTTATTTCCAATGGAAATAAATGGTAAAGGATTTACCGGGTAAAGGAAGAACTTTGGGAAATTGTTTGCAAACGAGTTTTGAAATTTTGAAAATATATCTTGTAAAGATATTTGAGGCAAATAAATAATGTGGGAAATTATTTATTGTGTGATGGATGTTTGTGAATATAAATGGATAGTTAAATCACCGACTATCAATATTGGACAAATGCGTTGATCGTTTCGAAGAGACCGGGATCGAGATTTATTTCTCGAAAACCACTTCGATCCGGTTTGTACGTTTCGTTAGAAAAACGTGTTCGGAGACGAATGGAGCTGTAGAGTGCAAGGGCTAGTCGCTACTAATCCTGAGGATATTTCCAAAATGGATGTAGTAGGGATAGTGCCTTCGGTTCCGTTCGAACCCGGGACGGACTTGTATGGACGAATGCTTGCGAAACATCGTCAAGCGGACGATGGGCATTCTAAGTGAAACGTTCTAAAAGGTAACGCTTAGCCTCAAGCCTCATCAAATGGGAATGACTGAAAATCAGGTGATATGCAGCTAGGCTTCGTGGGTAGCCCCACTGGAGAGTAAGGTCATCCTTGTCTAGATGTCCCTTTTTATTTCGGCTTAGTGGGCGGTTGGTCGCGCCAACCGCGGGGTGATCTTATTCGGAACTGTCCAGTAAGGGATGGGTCCGGCCTTGTGTTGCAGGGGATCGGGAGTGGTCCTCGGTACGGTGATCTAGGCCCCGTACTGTGACAGGTGGTACCCCAGTGCCTAGTTATTGTTGGAAATCCATTCTCCCTACGAGCCTTTTACGAGTTTTGTTTGTATTACCCACTTTTGTGGCTAGTAGCTGGTATCGTAAGGTAAAAACCCGGCATGTTTATTTGTGGCGTGGTCTTACGAGATGCTTTTGTTTTCAAAAGGATTTCTGAAACTTTAATAATCAATTTGGATGCATGATTAACAGCTGGTATTCCAGACTAACTCGGTTGTTATTTATTATAATGCTCGGGTCAGACCGAGTATTATTTGTTCAGGATTGGATGCTTTGGAGCAGAAGAGGAGTTGGAGTCGAGACGTATTCGTCGTATTTGTATATCTATATCCACTGCTATGATTGTATGGTATATCTGATTGGTGTTTGTTGATGTATGAGACACTCTGATGGTATGATGTATATAAACAGTTATAAATTTCATTTTGTGTAAAAATCTATATTCACTATTATATTTTATTCCGCTGCGACTGTGAGATTCTGATATTGTTTAGTTTCTTCTTATTCTATCTCTTCTTCTTTAACCCTAACGGTTCGTATTTCTGTGCCTCTTGAGTAAATAGAGGTAGAGTAGTGTTAATTCAAGGGGTACGGATTTGCGGGCTGTTACACATTTATAATTTATGTAAATATATTCACATAATTTTATTCACATATTTAATGTTAATACTTCATAATTATGTATATAAGTATATATGTATATATTTTAAAAAAAATTATTAAATTATATATGTGTATATATGCTTCAAATATTTTATAGAGTGCGTTTGGCATACATCTCCGGTAAGGGTTGAAAATACACAAAACATCCCTCCGTTTTTTAGTAAGTTTTCGGTCTCTGTTTTCAAATTTATGCGCGCACAAAAACCCAAATACTCTTTACGTTTTTAACATTTCAGACGCGTATAACTTTCTATAGCAACATCGAATCAATATATCGTTTCCACCAAAAATAAAAAGAAATGATCTTTAAAATGAGGTCCATTGTTGACACCAAAACATCATATTTGCAGTAAAGGTGCAACTATTTCATATATTTACAAACAATTCTGCAAATTTTAAACGTCTTCGATTTTTCTTCAAAGCTGCAACTACGGCATATAATTGCAGACATGTCTGCAATTATATGGTATAGTTGTAGACATGTTTGCAACTATTGCACATGTCTGTAACTAATGCTTGTCCTGCCATTGTTTTTACATATGCACAATGCCACTTATTAGAAAAATAATAAAATTTGTGATTTAATGGTGAAAATCATTTGTTAAGCCGTCGTTTCTATAAGAAGTTATTGCATTTTAAAGATTGATAATTAATGGGGTGCAAAGTTTAATTATAGATGTGAGAATAACATCCATATATGAAGAATCAACATTGCTGCAATGGAGAAGAGGGGTATTGTAGGAAAGAAAATTGTAGTATTTGAAAATGTGAATGTAATTTATATTTTTTTTACAAGGAGGATGTTTTGTGTATCAGATTTGATTTTAGGAAGGTTTCCCTTATTTTCACTATTTTATATACGTAGACAAAAGTATATAAACATACATTCAGATAATATATTTGCATATTGGATGAACTAAGGTGTTTGTTATGTTGCAAATCCCAACATCTATACATATGCATATTATACTTGCACGGTTTGATATGTTACAAGTGAGCGCGCACATTCACACACATGTGTGTATGTGATAAGCGTGTGTGTGTGTATATATATATCATAACATAAATTAAATAAAACTTTATTAATTTATAAATCTAAATAATATAAAAGATTTTATTTAAATAAAATTTGTAAATGTTCTTAATTAACTAGACTTCATAGGCCAAATAAAGATCCAACAGGGTAAAAAAATTGAAATTCACCCATAACTTCCACTGTATGCTAGCCTAGTTCCAACAATGATATCATAGCCCTATAGCCTACGCAATCTAAACTAGTCATGTTAGGGTTAATTGTTAAGCTCACAACCTAGATAGTAGAGTATCTAGAAAGGCAGTGTCGAAGGATTGGGTTTGGATAATCAAGTACTCTACCATACCTGCTACCAGCCTGGCACAAACAGATACGTAAGCCCAAAGGTTGCCCCTAATAGAAAAGGCCCAATTTGAATTGGGCCTTGGGCTAACTTTCAAATCGTCTGAAAATTAAAAATATAAGATTTTAAATTTAAAAGTTAAATTTACAATAAAATATATGCATATTATAAAAGTTATAATATAATAAGATTTTTCAAAATGTTTGAAAAATAATATAAATCGATTTCGAAAATTTTAAAATTTGTTAACAAGATTAATAAAATTAAATTAACTAGATCGATTAATTAATATATAAATGTATTATATATTATAATATATGTTATATTGTTTTAAAATGTTTAAAATAACCAACGTACATATGTATGTACAAGAAATGAAATTTTAAATTAATATAATATAATTAAAATTATTTAATTAAATTAAAATAATTTAATTAAATTAAAATAATTAAAAGGTTAATTAAGTAAATAATATACACATGTTTTGATATATGTGTTATACTATAAAGAATATAGTATATAACTAAAATTCAATGTAAATGATATATTAAGATAATATGAAATTAATTAAAATGTCAATTAATTAAAATTAATTAAATAAGATTTCGTTAATATAATATTATACATAATATTATTGTATAAGTAATATGAAATATAAAAGTTATATATATAATAATAAAAGTTATATAATATGAATGTATAAATTAAAGGTAGAACATTAAGAAACACTAAATAGAATTAAGAAATAAATACATAGGTAAATGTACGTATACCATGATTTTCTATGTTTGATACTTGAATCACGAGAGTATTTCATAAGAAATACATTATTCCATAAGTCGATCACTCAATATTATATATTGAAGATTGTGAATCTTCAATATAATGTTGTCCTCTACCACACACACACACACACACACACACACACACACACACACACATATGGGGCCGGCTATTTGAACAAAAATTGATGACATAAATGGAAACACAAAAGATCTAGACCATCAGATCTTTTTGTCTTTACATGGAAGGTAGAATTCAGGGGGCAATCTAATGGTAAAGATCCATTGTGTCACCAATTGTGTCACCAAATTGTGTTCAAGTAGACTTTCCCTATACACACACACGTATACTACTTACATACTCCTTAGATGTTGAGCAAACTCAAGGTAGAGATGTTATGTGTAGTATTATTAATATATTGAATAGACGAGGTAAGATGGCTATATGTATTTGTTGAGCAAACTCAAGGTACATATACTATACATAGGTCGTCGCGATATAGTAGGTACAGATGAATAATTTCATTCCAATTTGTTGAGCAAACTCAAGGTCAAAGTGAAATTAGGACAAGGTACCAAGGGTTAGGATTATATATGATACAACCGATAAGGAGTTATCCATCGACAATGAAGCTATGACTCGGGGAGCAAACTCAAGGTCAGAATTTCAAGAAGAACGAGTCCTAACACATGCTAGTGAAGTTGAAAGACTTCTATGTTTCAATTTAGGGTTTGGAGAAACATAAAAGACTAGTGGAAGCTTATTAGTAAAATGAAATATAAAGTTTAACCTTACTAATATTACAGGAACATCTACTACGATTTGTCCAGATAATCTACCACTTAAACTTGTAGAAAATGTCAACTAAAAAACTGTTTTCTAACAATGACAAGGTTACCGGACCTAGCTACACCGACTGACTAAAATTCAATCAAAATAGCATTGACGTACGAGCGCCTTTGGACTGCTATTACAT
This sequence comes from Allium cepa, assembly GCA_030765085.1. Taxonomy (NCBI): domain Eukaryota; kingdom Viridiplantae; phylum Streptophyta; class Magnoliopsida; order Asparagales; family Amaryllidaceae; genus Allium; species Allium cepa. The sequence continues at coordinate 187,366,093 of CM060930.1, read as the reverse complement.
GCGAACCTAAAGAACAACTCGCTAATGATGCGAACCCCGAACTATGACTTGCTTATGAAAAATGGGTGTCAGACCTATAGATCGCCTAAGATTTCATGTCGTGTACGTTAGATAAGTCATTGTAGAGGCAACATGAAAATATATCTATCCATTAGATATTTGATAGTCTCAAGGCACTTTTGTGTGAACGATCACGTTCTGCAAGGTACAAGCTTACGAAGAAGTTATTCAATACTAAGATAACCAAAGGAAAGAAAGTGAACAATTACACGCTAATGATGAAAGGCTATATTGGTAGGCTTTCGCAATTGGATGTACAAACAAGCAACAAATTGCAAGTAGATTTGATTCTTGGTTCACTTACTTCTTATTATGAACTGTCCATAATGAATTATAACATGAACCAATTGAATGTAAACCTCATGGAGCTCCTCAATATGTTGAGGTCGGTCGAATCACAATCTAAGGATCAAGGGGTTGTACGTGCTGTTAACGGTAGTGCATCGTCTTCGAAGAGTTCAAAGAAGCAGAAAAAAGAAGGTAAGATGACAAGGGTAAATGTCACCACTGCCACAAGAAAGATCATTGGAAAAGGTATTATCCTAACTACATGAAGATTGTTAGAGAAAAGAAGCAGAGTGGTTCTACGACTTCATAAGATACATTTATGAATCAAAATTGTTTTGTAATCAATAAAATGGCTTGGATCTTAGATTCTGGATCTAATGCTCATATTTGTAACTTGTTACAGGGGCTTAGGAACTGGCATCATGTGGCAAAAAGAGAGACGACGCTCCAAGTTGTTAACGGATCTATTGTGAACGCAACGGCGGTAGAAGACTATCATTTAGTTTTTCCTAGTGGAGTAGTATTAGTATTAAATAATGGTTATTTTGTAAAAGACTTTATTTTTGGGATTATTTCTATTTATAAATTGTTTAAGACGGGATATATATTTCATTGTGCAAATAATGTTATGAACATTAGTTTGGATGGAAATAAAGTTTGCGTTGGTATTCTTGAAAATGGCATTTATGCGATTATTACTAATTTTTTGTGTTCTATGAATAATTCTTCTAACAATATAAATGGTAGTTATCTTTGGCATTGTAGGCTAAGTCAGATTCGTGAGAAATGACTACATAAACTGGAAACTGAAGGTTTTCTCCCGTGGCTTGATTCTGAATCATTTGACATGTGTGGGTCATGCCTCGAAGGTAAAATGACCGAGCACCCCTTCGGTGGGAGCAATGAAAGAGTTGATGAACTCTTAGGGTTAGTACATAGTTATGTATGTGGCTTGATACCTATAATTACGAAAGATAATAGTTCTTACTTTGTTATCTTTACCGACGATTTCCGAGACAAGGACATATGTATCTTATGAAGAACAAATACGATGTCTATAAGAAAATTATTGAACATAAAAATGTAGTAGAAAAACAAACAGGCCATAAAATTAAGATTCATCGATCAGATCGAGGTGATGTGTATGTTGGACGGGTCTTGAGAATATCGTCGACCTTTAATATGAAAGCATCATTTTGATTATAGTCAAATCATGGCACGACGTCTATCGAGTGACTATAGTTGGGTCGAGTGGAAGTATTGGAAGTGAAAAGTTATTCAAGTGAGGATTTGTCTCCATAGTTATATGGAGTTAGTATGACGGTCACATCAAGTCAAATCAAATTCAAAATCTATAGCCAGAGTAGTTCGGTTTATAATAATTGCTATTATTGAATGATTGACTTTGTGTTTGGACCATAGAGTTGAATATGGTCGAAATTGGAATTTTGACCATTACCAAATTATATAAGTTCAAAGTGATATAGTCTTGACAAAGAGAATCGATGTAAATAAAAGTCATAACCAGGTAATGCTTAACAAAGTAAAATTGGATTTTACTAAAACCAAGTGAGCGACAAATTTGGCCAAAATGTCGCACTGCATGCTAAGTGACGTGTGAACATTAATATTTGAATAGGTCGAAATTTATCACTGATCAAATTTACACCACACGTGTCGCACAACCGAAACAATGAATTCTCGTTTGACCAAACGATTTAATCAACTTGTCATTGTTATAAATTAATTAAATTAATTAATATTTATAAAATATTATTTATAAATTTGATTTTGATTTGATTGACAAATATTAAGTATAATTATAAAAGTTATAAATATATTAATCGATATATGATATCAATAAGCGTATTAAATTAGGTTTAAAATGCAAAATATTTATTTGGACCATAGATGGGTTCATGGCCCATTAGTGGGGTTGGTTTATGCGACCACAATAGGGCTAGAGGTGGCTCAAATTATGGGGAGAATGACTTGATTTTGGATGGTTCAGATGGAAAGAGATTGAGCAAAAGGTGAGAATCTAAATTCTCTACTTTCCTTCCTCAATTTAAGCATTTCTTCCTTTATTTGATATTTACCTTTTAGAGCCTCTATCCTTATACATTGCTGGCCAAACTCCCCCTCTCATCTCCCCAGTTTATCAAGCTCAAATCAATTCAATCTAACTACTATTTAATAGTTGGTGTTCATCGGTTCAAAGACTAGCATTCCTTTGGATGAGAAATTATTTCAAGGAGCATACTTCGTTATTTTTAAGGTGTACTTCAAGGCATTGGAAGTAGGTATATTTATGACCAAACTATAATTATCCATACTTAGATGTAATGTTTTATTTTACACACGCACACACTCTCTATATTGTTAGTTAGGTGGCGATTCTGATAAGCAAATTATATTATCACAATTGTTTTGGTTGCATGTGCATATATACTTACGAAAAATAATTATGTTCATATCTATAATGGCACGGCTTACAAATTAAAAAAAGAAGCATTTTTAATTTGTTTTTATAATATATATATTGTGAATATATGCATATAAATATAGTTTATAATTAATTACTTCATTGTACTTTATATATAAATGTTATATAAATTTTATACGTAATGTATTATACATTTATTATATTCGGCAGTAATAAAATATTTTGTATATATACACGTTATTATAATTATGATTATTATTATTCAAATCATTTAGTTACAGCAATTAAATATATTAATATACATTATATAAAATTATCACAAAATACATCCTTAATAGAAAAATTAAAAAACTTTTTCTTATTACACAAAAATATTTCAAATATAAGTTAAAAATCAATAATTGATTATAAAATTATTTTTAAAGCCACTGTAACGACCCACCATTCATCTCCACAGCATGACGCATCATTAATAAGAAAGAAAGGGATAGAAAAGAGAAGAAAGAAGAGAAAGAAGAAACAACATCAGAATCTCAACAGCGGAACAAATAAACTACATTAATAACATACGTATTACATAGTATACAACAATTATCAGAGTTATGCAGATTATACATCACATACTAGACTAATCACATTAAACTCAATTAATTACATTAAGTAATTAATTCCTTAATTACTTCCATTAAGTAATTATTCTTAAACAATTTACAAATGATTATCTTTAAATTAATTAATCTAATTAATTATTAAAATTAATCACATTAATTAATTGTTAAATAATCATTGTAAATTGTTTAAGAATAATTACTTAACGGAAGTAATTAAGGAATTAACTACTTAATGTAATTAATTGAGTTTAATGTGATTAGTTTAATTAATTAAACATTTTGAAGTACAAAATATAATTTAGAATTTTACAAAAATTTAAATTTCAAAATGATATTACGAAATTATTTTAAATTAATATTTTAAATTAAAACCATAATGAAATTTATTAAAATAATATTTAAAATATAAAAAATATTTCTGAGCGATGCGCAAGACTAGGTAATTTTTGTATTAAAAGTATTTTTGTTTATTAGTAAGTATTAATCAATATTTTAATATATTATTATACATTTATAATTAAGTAATTAATATAATATAATACATATATTAAAAAAATTATTTTATTTACATATGTATATATTGCATCTTGTTTTATAAAAATATATTTTATTAGTATTATTTCTATTTAATATATTTATAATTAATTTAAATATATTCATATAATTATATGTATAATTTTAATATTTCATAATTGTGGTTATAAGTATGTATGTATATATTTATGTACATTTATATTTTAAAAAATTGAAATTAATTAACACATATATATGTATATAATGTTTTTTATACGTAAACAAAAGTATATAAACATACATTCAAACAATACGTTTTGGATGAGCTAATGTGATTGTTGCAATGTAAATTTCAACATCTATACACGACATGTTATGCCTTAATGGATTGCTATATTATACATGCACACACATGCATATATATATATATATATATATATATATATCTGTATGTGTGTGTGTGTCTATGATACACGTGTGTGTATCATTACATAAATTAAATAAAACTCTTTCAATTTATAAATTTAAATAAAATAAACGATTTATTTAAATAAATTTAGAAATGTTCTAAATAAACTACACTTCATAAGCCCAATAAAAATCCAATACGATAAAATGAATAGAAATTCATGCATAACTTCCGCTGGGGACTCACCTAGTTCCAACAGTTTGGTACTAATAGACTTTAGACTCTACTCGGCCCAATCCAAACCCGATTGTAATTTTTATTACATCTTTTAATTTTTTTACCCGATTCAAACGTTCTTATAGTGAAACTTGACCACAAAATGAGTTCTATGTAATGATACAAGTTTCATTGCTTATTTCATTCATTTCTAAAAATTTCATTTTTACATTTCAAAGTAAAATTATTATTTTTTTCCTTTAATAAATATTTGTTTAATTATCCAAATTTCATGGGGTATTACGAGAATTATGCATTAAAAAGGAATTGTCTTTTCAGTTCATAATTATTTGGATATGGTTGGAGGTTAGGATATGCAAAACTTGTCAAAGCGTTATGTCTCTAGTTGTTCGTGGAGAATTATGAATAGATTTGTCATTTTAAGTTGTAGAAGAAGGGTTGTGCTAAATAAAATCATTGATGTTTAAAAATAGGACACCAGTCCACAAAAGAAACGGAGAGATAATAACGCCACAAATAATACTATTAGTATATACAAGTCCTATATAGGGGGATTAAAACAACAATAACATTTAGTACGATTGCAACTACTTGACAAATTTAACAACAAAATTAGAGTTTAACCAAATTTGTTACGATGTAATAATTTAGTAAGTCTCGTAATTCTCAATACCCGCAACTTGTGCAATTCTTTTCCAGATCATTATCATACACATATTTTCTTTGTGTTCTACTTATTAGTATAACTAAGATTAACGCTTATCCATCAAAATGTATAATGTCAATCTTCTTAGCTTATGTTGAAAAGTAAATATTAACATATGAAAAGGAAAATGATGCTGCACTTAAAGTGTGGAGTATTAGTTGTCTTGGACGATACAAACTTAACCCCCCTTCAGAAATGCACCATTTGGAGTATGACCAAATTTGTATCTTCTGTGACCCAATTAATAACTTTGCACTTTAAACTCATTTTCCTTATATTTCCTTTCCTTGTAAATAGAAGTGCTTTGAAATTTTATTTTATTTTTTCCTCCAAAAATAAGCAATTTACCTTAATAATTTGTTAAAAAGGTTTGAGATAATAATCAAACCGACCGTTAGGGAGGTTTGCTTACTGTCACTAAGAAAAATCAATTTTTCTGAAGCCTAAACACTACAAGGAGGAACAGAATTTCCGACGGCCAGAAACCGTCAGCGGCCGTCGGAAGCCGTCGGTCGCCGTCGGAAAAAGCCGTCGGAAAAGACTGCGTCGGGGAGCAGTACTTCCGACGGCTTCCGACGGACGGCGCCGTATATTATTCCGACGAACTTCGACGGTTTTCGACGGATTCCGACGTTCGTCGGAATCCGTCGAAAATACTGAGTTATAAACCGACTCAAAGCGCCGGAAGCCGTCAAAACTTTTGACCGATAAGCCGTCGGGAGCCGTCGGTAGCCGTCGGAAATCTGCAAAAAAAAATCTGTATTCGCTGCAAACATAGCCTTCCAATCACATTTCTCTTTCAAATACTCTGATATCAATATTTCACAACCCAATATACAATAATCCAATCAAAGATCCAAGCCTAAACTACAACATATTTAACAAACGCACAAATAAATAAAAATACAATCAAAATAAGATAAAAAACATACATATCCATTCCAACATTAACAATAACTGTTCCACCATATTGTTAATACATAAATTTATCAATATTCTCATGCATATGTCCTAATAAAACTAGAAAACCAAGTGCATCATACATAATTATACAAATCAATAATTACCCGCACCGTCTATCAAATCATTCTACACAAACAAAACATACCTGAACGACGAACAAGCAAGCAATGAGTCAATCTCCTCCAGATCCAGAGCCAGCCGAGGAAGGGAAGCGGCCACCAAACTGCTGCATGTACTCTAACAACTGTGCGGTCTGCAAGGCCTGTTGGCGGTTCTGCTCCTCCAATTGGGACACTCTAGTCCGCAATTCTTCTATACTTGCTAAATCGCTCCGTGGTCTGCTCCGCCGTCCCCTATTATGACTACTGGACTGCAATAATTGAAAAATAAATAAAATCCAAGTTTATTGTTTTGAAAAGGTAAAAATATCATATTTTAAGTATTTTAATAAAAAGTAAATTATTTACCGCTAAATTGCCAAATCCGTATCGTCAACCATGCTCAGCTGGAGTCATAACGGACTCAAAAATAACGTCCTCCTCATCGGTCGTCAGCTGTTGTCGACCTGTATCAACAAGGAGTTTCTGCCGCTGCTCCATAAACATCTCCTGCATTAACAAATTAATAATATCATATCTTATTTCATCATAATTTAACAATTAAAACATTACTAATAGTGAATAAAATGAAATATGCTTACATGGCTTTTGTTGGATTTATCGTCCTGCCATGTGTACGAAACAGTCCCGTCTGGATTAACATGCTCGACAGCATGCGTACGGGTGAACACGTCCATATAGCTGATAGGACCCTGTGCCTCGGCTTCCTGAATTTGATTGTTACATACAATTATTATACATTTAGAATCATATAGCATAAACTATTTACATTTATTATTCAGTAAATTTACCAACTCCTACCGATACTGCTGAAACGACTTCGATCCTCCGCGATGAGTGACGGGATTCTTATTTCTATTTGCAGAGTTTCTATCCGACTCTGCCTGTACATTCAAAATTTGATACATTATTTTTCAATCACGTCAAATTAATAATTCAAAAAAAATAGTATAATTGCCTTCGCCTCGTCCGTCTCCCAGTAGCTCAACCAAGCTTGCCACACGCTCTCTCCCATCCACTTTGGTTTCTTACCAGATTTCTTAATCTCAGATATCGTGTCCCTGTAGTTCTTGCGCATCTTCCTCATCCAGTATGCTCGTGCCAGCATCATATCGTCTGTCTGGATGTCTATCTCAGCCTGTTTGAAAAAAAGATTACACTTTAAACGATAAACAATAGAAAAACGACAAAAACGAATTAAAAATGGAAAACAGAAAAATTATACATACTAGAACATCCTGCCATATGCACTCTATGATGTGAGGAGGGATGGAATCCCACTTCGGTCAGCACGCACTCATCCTACTGCGATATGCTGCTCTAGAGACGTCCAGCACAACCTTAGAGGGAAGTAGGTCGAACCCCCTGTTTTTAAGTATGATATAGATAAGTACATACGTATATTATAGAAAAAATTAAGATGCTGAATAAAATTTAATTCTAATTACCCTTCTGCTCTAGGGACCAAAGATACAACAGCACGTTGTGGCTCTTACGATGGGCCACTGCCATCGCCGCCTGAAGATCGGGAAGAGCTCCTACCTCTATACGACATACTGATAAACCTGTGACATATACACATCATTATATAAGAGTATAAAAACATGATAATGAAATATATTTCATATGAAAATGACATCAATGGTACAAATTGCAGCTTAATTAATGACTGAAATGGAAATAGAAATGGAAGTGTGTTATACCTGATTCATAATACATCAAGAATTCAACATGCAATAGTAAACGAATTTGGTTTCATAGCTACATCAATTTAATAATACATCAAGAATTCAACATGCAAACAATAGTAAATGGATTTGGTTTCATAGTTACATTAATTTCATAATACAACAAGAATTTAACACGGTTACATCAATTGCAAAAAACAGATTCAGATTTGTATCAGTCATCATCGTCTTCTAATTCAGATTCGGTCTCGTTTTCGACGATATTTTCCTCTGCACTGTCAAACGCTTCTACCAAAACATTTGATTCATCGATCAAGGGACCAAAATCTGTATGATCGTCTGTAATTATTATTTCGTTATTTTGCTCAAGATCTGCCTGATAAGCTTGTTCGTCGGGAATATTCTTCCCATCGAATGTGAATCTGGCCTTTGTTTTAAAAACTGCAGACCAATCCGCTTTATCTCTTTTTAGAGACGGATAAGGAGCGTAATAAACTTGCAATGCTTGTTTGGCTAGTACAAAAGGATCATACTTGTGATAGTGCGATGTATGCTTTATTTCAATAAGATTATAATCCTTGTGCACATTAATTCCAGAACCTGGAACATTGCTAAACCAATTGCATCTAAATAAAAACACCTCCTCCGCGGGTCGTGAGAAATATGTCAGTTGCAAAATTTGTGTCAGAACGCCATAAAAATCATTTAAATGATTTTCTGGATCGTCACTACCTTTAACAAATACACCAGTATTATTTGTTAATTTTTCTGCACCGTATTCTTTGGTGTTAAATTTATATCCGTTGACGATATATATTGGATATGTCTTGGCCACTCTTTTTGGTCCCATCGCAAGATGTTTCAACCCTTCGTCAACAACACAATTTCTCGGCTCATAAACGTAATTTGAAAACCAACCGGAAAATTCTTTACTGAGATCTCCGTTCGGATGTTCACGTTCATAAACACTGTTTATATAAACAAATTGTTATTACACGCGCATGCATATAAGAAAAGAATAAGACACAAATTATTATTTCAGATTACCTAACAAACGGTGCAACCTCGGCACAATTTAGAAGAATATAAGTGTGTGCTACATGAAGATCTCTATCGTCTAGCCATATTTCTACACATTTTCCAGAAGGCCGACCATGTTGTCTAAAAATAGATAACATTGCTTGAGTGGACTCTTGTTCGTCGCCTTCGTCATTACGAGGAACACTTTCAAATGAAATATTCACATGGTCACTGAAATAGTGAGAGAAAAAGAACGAAGCTTCTTCTTCGATGTAAGATTTACATATCGAACCTTCAATCCGTGCTTTTTGCCTCACTTTTTTCTTCAGGTGATTCAAATATCTACGCAACATTAATTTGTATTAACTTCATCTTTCAGATGCAATTAAATTACGTTATAACATATATATTACATACCTCTCAAATGGATACATCCATCCGTATTGGACAGGACCTCGAAGTCGTGCTTCAGATGGGAGACGAACAGGTAAATGTTCCATCACATTAAAAAAACCAGGCGGAAATATTTTCTCTAATTTGCAAAGCAATATAGGAATGTCCACTTCAAGTTTACGTACACGTTGCACTTTTAAAGTAGTCGAACAAAGCTCTTTGTAAAACATATTAAGCTCCGTTACTACTTTCCAAACTTTTAACGGCAGTAGTTCTTTGAACATTATGGGGAATAAATTTTCCATCATTATGTGACAGTCGTGACTTTTCATCCCGCTTAATCTACAATTTTTAAAGTCAACACATCTACGAAAATTTGATGATATGCCATCAGGAAATCTTAACCCTTCCACCCATTTTAACACAGCTTTAACTTGATTATTATCTAATTCGTAACAAGCTTTGGGTTTTTTATTGTCATTTGGTTTCATATGAAGCTCAGGACATTTGCATAATTCTTCTGTATCACGTCTTGATTTCAAATCATCCTTCGTCTTCCCTTTCACATTCAAAATTGTGTTAAAAACATTATCAAATACATTTTTCTCATTGTGCATCACATCTATGTTATGGCGAAGCAGAAGATGTTTCCAATACGGCAACCCCCAAAAAATAGTTTGTTTGCACCAGTTATGAACAACTGATTTGCCTTCAATTTCTATTTTCTCGCCAATTTCATATAGCTTTGGATAGTCCTTAACAAGTTCATATATGTCTTCCTTTGACCATATCGTCGGTGGTTGTCTGGTTTCTACTCTATTAGCTAAAAAGTTTTTCTTGTCTCCTTTAAAGGGATGATTTACACGGAGAAAACATCGATGACAGTCAAACCATGAAATTTTCTTACCATGAGGTAAAGAAAACGCTCGTGTTTCATCCATGCAATATGGACATGCTAGACGACAGGGAGTACTCCATCTCGAAATCATTGCATAGGCAGGAAAATCACTTATAGTCCACAACAAAGAAGCAAACATACGAAATTTTTTCTTCTTGGACACATCGTATGTTTCTACTCCTTCGTTTCACAGTATTTTTAACTCCTCAATCAACGGTTGTAAATATACATCGATTCCTTGTGTCGGATCGTCGGGGTCAGGAACGACAACAGTAAGAAACATATATTGCATTTTCATGCACATCCATGGAGGTAAATTATACGGTGTGACGATAATGGGCCATGATGAATATTTAGAACCAAATTGAGAAAATGGAGAAAAACCGTCCGTACATAATCCTAATCTAACATTTCGACTCTCCGTTGCAAAATTTGGATACGTTTTATCGAAATGCTTCCATGCTTCTCCATCGGCCGGATGTGTCAACGTACCCTCTTCCTCTGTTCTCACACTATGACATCTCATATTAGACACAGTTACAGAAGATGCATATAATCTTTGAAGTCTTGGAGTTATGGGTAAGTAGTGCATACGCTTGTACGAAACTTCCTTCCCCTTCTTTTTTCTTGGTTTGTATCTCTCCTGCTTACAAACTTTACAATTTCTAAGGTTTGCGTCTTCTTTCCAAAACAACATGCATCCTTTTAAACATGTATCTATTTTCTGATACGGTAAACCAAAAGCCGACATAAGTTTTTTAACTTCGTAGTGATTTTCACACATTAGATTATCGGGCGGCATATGTCTTTTTGTAGCTTGTACAACAGCCGTAAACCCAGCTTCAGTGATGTTGTATTTTGACTTCATCGCAGTGTATTCTGCGATTACTGACAGCTGAGTGCCGCTTTTACAACCATCTCAAATAGGTTTTTTAGCTGCATCTAGTAAATCGTAAATTTTTTTAGCTTCAATATTTGGTTCTTCAACATTTCCATCATCGTCGTCAACTTGAACCATAGGAAACATTGATCGTGCTGCATCTTCGACCATATTTTCTATACGGGTCGTTGAAACTATTTCGTTAACGACACTTTCAGACTCTACAGAAGTATTTGCTACAACTTCTCCATGCCGATCCCAAACATAATATTCGGGTACGAAACCGTGTTGGCACAAATGAACTTTCACAATATCTGGTAACAAATACTTCAAATGTCTACACCTACTACACGGACAACGAATTTCTGGATTGTTTCCGTTATTACTTAAAGCGAATTCAACAAACACGTTTATACCATTATAAAAATCTTCTTTTATTGAGCCCCTCAGTCCTTTTCTTTGGTACATCCATCTCCTCCGATCAACAAAATAATCAATCATTTTTCCTATTTGACAAAATGAGAAGTTCAAAAATTAATATTTATTTTGAAGAATACAAATTCAAAAAAGATTATTTTCATGGTCGTATAATATTTTGAATTTAAAGAACAACTTCACAAATTAAAAAATATTTTCAAATAGGGCACATTTCATTTTTTAACGTACGTAACGATTAAAAATATATATAATTTTTTCTTCATTGGTCAGACATCCTACTTCCCATTACAAACACAGTAAGCATTTACATTTCGTATATTACTTCGTCTCAAACGATTCAATAAAATTTCGGCAGCATTTCCCTTTTGTTCCCTGCATTGTACACAAATGCGTGTACGCAGGAAACAAAAAAGAAAAGTTAAGGCGAAATTTTATGAACCGTTTGAGATGAAGTAGTATACAAAATGTAAATTCTTACTGTGTTCATAACTTGTCCAATACAGGGACAAATCCGACAAATATTGTACCAGATGAATATAAATGGTCGTTTTTCGAAAAAAACGACTATTTATACAACGATCATGTACAACACTCGTCAGACGGGGCCAAAAACTCTCTAAGGGACATTTGTCGGTTAACATGTGCGCATTTTACTCAAAAATACAGTTTTACTCACTGTTCACATTTACAAAAATATATATAAATTTAACACAGTTATTCGACGTATTACGCATCAAAAAGGCTGGTTTAACATTTTTGTCTTTTTTTTAAATACACACAATTATAATTTAGAGTAATGCATTTTTTTGTTTCATAAGTAAATACGTGCACAATATAATACTCCTAGTTCATTCAATCATTTTATCGTATACCAAATAACGTATACAATCGTCGAATCAGGGCATACACAACAATTTACATATACATGAACAACCACAAAGTATACGTGTTTTTCACAATTTCACGATAAAAGATGAAATATATATGTCATGTGATGCTATAAACCATTATTACGCTAATGCAAATAATTGCAATCGCTAATTCGCCCTAATTTATCAATTTATGCAAATCTAAAATTAGGATAAAAACTGAAATTTTCAGAAAAATAATAGATTATACCTGAGATTGAGAGTAAGAGGTGTTGAATCAGCAGCGTGGAAGTAGAAAAAATCACGAAATTGGCGAATGGAGGTGGAAAATGTGGATTTGGGGGTTTTTGGTGAGATTGGGGGAAGCTGGAAAATGAGGAAGAAAGACTCGGCCGGCTGCAGGTATTCGCGAATTTCCGACGGCTTCCGACGGGCCGACGGCTTCCGACGGCCGCCGACGGACCGTCGGAAGCCGTCTCCCCGACCCGTCGCTATTTCGCTTTTTTCTGGTAGTGAAAAAACATGTGTGTGTTTCATGCCGTTTTTCTTTTCCAAGCACCCGCAGATACTGGCATATCTTTCTCCTCTTGAATCGTTCCTCTCAAATTGCCATTTTATACAGAGAAGATTGATAAATTCAAAATCCATACTCTGATCTGCATATCATCTTCGATTACATCTTTAACAACCAGCCGCAAGCAGCCTCCTCCTTGCGTTCGACACCTATGGCCTGTTGCCAGTGACCAGTCGTTCCTTATAATGCAAGCAGCCACCTCCTTGCGTTGGACGCCTATGGCCTGTTACCAGCGACCAGTCGTTCCTTATAATGCAAGCAGCCCTCTCCTTGCGTTCGATGCCTATGGCCTGTCGCCAACGATCTAACTTGAAGGAACATTGATTATCTGGATATATAGAAATTCTATAGTTATAAAGGTATTTTTTTCATCAATTTTTAGGTTATCTGCTTTATTTTTTTTTATGATTTGGTTGTTATTTTTATTTAAGCTCTGTTGCTTAGAAGATTACACCTAGCGTTAAAGATTATTACATTGTTTATTAAAACTTGGAAGTTTTCTTTTGAACATTGTTGAATATTACATTATTAACATGTAATTTTGTATCTAATAGCAGCAACATTGCTACTCTCTCAAAGTCTTCTATTAGACTTTGTGTATCTGATATAAATATCAGTATTGCTTTAAAAAATGGTAATCGAGACATTACTCTGTGTGTTTTAGGGTTAGCAGCGAGTGCAGTATAGGCGTTGGGCAATTTAGAAATGGTGTGCTGCTCTGTGCTGGGATCAGTGCTAGCACCTTCATTTATTTATGTTAAAATGTCTGTGTTTGAGGAATCATGGCCATAAAGCTTTTGTGTATCGAGTTGGGAATCAGTTAGCGTATTGCTTGTATCATGATTTGCATGTTCCTCTGCTTGTTGAGCGGTTTTTGTTTCATCGGCTTGCAGTTTCTTGTCAATCTCCTCGCTAGTTTGATTTTTAACGAGTTCATCACTCTGTACTTTTAATTTGGTCTGTTCAGACACACAGTTGTAATATCTGGTCTGCTATGAATACATTCAACATCTGTGTTTATATTGTTATTTTGTATTGTATCTATGTCCTCAACTATTTCAAGGTTATCCATGTCCATATTTCCTGACTCCACGTTATGCGTTTGTTTTTCTAATGCATTTAATGACAAGTGCTATTGAGCTACTCAGTATCTATATTGCTAAAAAAAATTTGCTACTACGTTATTATCGTATGTGGTCTCATTGTTGCTCACTTCCATACAACCTGACATATCATTAAGTGGTTGGATGGCACGGTCTATGTTAAATGAATTCCAACTTTCATGGATGTTCTCCTGATTAGAGTCCACTATTGCTTAACATCTTTTGCATCCATACCTTTTCAACTATACTAAATTTTTGTTGATGTAACAGTCGCAATTCTGATATGCTGCTGGCTTCCACTCATATTCTATTTATTGCATGTATATGCGATCATTTTCATACAATATAACAATTTTGTATGGCGACATCTATTTGCATGCTTGCTACTTTCTGTATTCTTTGTTTCTAACTTACTATTATATCAATACATTGATAGTAGATCCTTGGTATCAAGCTGCTTTACTCATAGAATCTTTAATGTAATTGGATTAACACTTTCCCAATTAATTTCGTTTTTTTATAAATAATGCATTTAATTTTCATTACATTCATAAAGAAGAAGAAGAAATTAACAAATATTTTTTTCTTTGATATTTTATAGCTTAACTGTCGGTTTTCCGACCGTTGTACGGTCATACTAGTAATAATAATTCTAATAATCAAACGATCTGAAACCCAAATTTGACACAACCTACCTCGGCTTGTTCGAAAAAATAAATTTCTTCCCTATTTCTTCTCGTTCAAACCTCCATTTTTTTACCTTGTCCCATCCAAATTCTTAGATCTCAGAAAACTCTCTTCGCACTGTAACAACCAAACCATAATGAGATTGTTTGCAGGCTTGCAGGAGGAGTGTGCAGGGCCAAAGACATCAGGAAGGAAGAATTCTGGTGAAGTTCAATAAGGCAGAGCTAATTCATCAGGGTTGAAAGAAGTTGAGTTTGAACAGCTGCCAGAAAGCTAATGCAAAGAAGAATATGAACCGAGGAAAGAATTGAACGAGTGTGCATGCATCCTTTGTTATCTGGAGTATTGTTGGTTTTGAAGTGTTGTGAATCTGTTGTGAGTTGTGGGTAATTGGGTCAGTGGATTAATATTGGTTTAAGTGTTTTTATCTGGGTCCATTACTGATGTGTGTGTGTGTGTATATATATATATGATTGTACAAGCAACTGATGTTAAGGGGGAATTTCATAGTAATAATATCAAATTTTCTTTGTTACTGTAGTGAGAAAATTATCTTCTTCATACCATTATGTTCACTAATATGCTAATGATGTCAGAAGTAAATACGTTCTTGTAGAATTCAATTCTTTCTGCTGTTGAACTTGATGTATTTTGTTGTCCATTTTTCCTTCTTTCACAAGTTAAGTCATAATTCTTAAATCTTCAATTCACTACAAACTTGTTTTCTTAGGTTAATTTTTCTTGAATCTACTGTATACCATTCTGTGGTTTCCAAATATTTTTTAATTGTTTCTGGAGGAAGAACATTACTGTTATGATTCAATTCTTATAGTTGAAGTTACTACATTTGTTGTACAATTCTGTCTTCTTCCTCAATTAAATTCTCAGTTCTTAAATCTTAGTCCACTGTTTTCTTAATTCTGCAAGTTGTGTTCCTCTTCCTGTTTTGAATACTATTTTGGTTAAATTCAGTTTTTTAGTTGATAACTTCTTTTTAATTTCAGATTTAATAACATGTAGTTCAATTTTAGTTTAAATTTCCATTCCATATTTTCCTATTATCTTGAATGTTTCTTGCAAGACAATAAAAAAAATTCCATGTGCAACTGAAACCTCTATAGTTGTTACTTTATAAATCAATTATGTTCTGTTTCATTCTTGAGAAAATTTACACAAGTTGTGAGCTATGTCTACTTCGAGAATTTTTTGTTTCTTCCTGTTATCATCTTCGAGTCCACTGCTATAAACTATGGTTCTTGTTTTTCTTGCATACTGTCATACTGTAAATTTTCATTTGATTGCTTCTGAGTTCCCAATACACCTGTGCACGTGCACATAGGTAACTCCTCTATCTTCTTCTTCCTCTACCTGAATTCACCACCAGTTTTCAGTTCTTTTTCTTCAATTTTCATGGTCAGAAGTTTAGAGCAACTGGGCCCTTCCAATTTGGTATCAGAGCAGCCACCTGAATTACCCCCAAATCCTTAGACCGATACTTCTAACAACAACAACTACGGCCAACCACCATTACAACATCAAGATTCAACATGGGCAACGCAGGAAGATTTTAATCGAAGAATCGAACAAGCTCAGCAAGAATTGAATACAAAATTTGAAGGACTTCATAATGTACTTACTGTACTATCTCGAGATATTCAACATCTCAAAAATCAATCTTCACCAATTGTGCCGCCTCCTAATTCTTATCAAGAACCACCTCATGCTCATAATCATCGCGGAACATGACCCCCTCAGATACCTGTTTACCCCCATCTTCATATCCTCCTTACCCTTCTAATCCCCCAAATTTTCGAACCACTCCACCAAGAATTCCTGTACCTCCAAGAAATCATCCTAAGTTCCAACGTCATCCACAAGAACCCCCATATTCCTCTTTTAACTCAGAAAATCCATACCCAAATCATTATTACTCAGATCACACATCAAGAACTACTCCAATGACCACTCTTAAATTGGACGTCCCTGTGTTCAACAATGAAGATAGAGTGATAGATTGGCTCCAACAAGTTGAACAGTATTTTAGGTTTCATCAAACTGACGAGAGATTATGGATGGATATATGTTCTTTTTATCTCAAAAAAGAGCCCCTGCAATGGTATAACTGTTATGTGCATAATGTACCAAATCATTGTTCTTGGCAAGTTTTGAAGGAAGAAATTATGATGCGATTTAATCCAGAAGAAATGGAAAAGCTCTTTGAAGCATTGGCATGATTGAAACAAACTACCACTGTTTTGCATTATCTTAATAAATTTGAACAATTTGCAAATGGCCACAGAAGCTTTACCACCAAAATTTGTGCTGGATCGATTCGTTGGTGGTTTAAAAGAAGAACTGAAGTATGATGTACTTACTTCCGGACCAACTAATTTCAAAGAAGCAGTTGCTTTGGCAAAGATGTATGAAAGTAAACAAACTTACACTAAGAAGAACGGTAAATTAGCAAATCCTATCATGAATATTCAAAGGAATACTAATGCCCATCCCACTCCATCTCAAGGTCATTCCATTAATCACCCCATAAACCCTGCCAGTAATCAAAAGATACGCAGTTGGAAGCTTTAGCAAAAAGCAAGGGTCTCACGCCCAGTCAATTAATTGAAATGAGGAGACAAAACTTATGTTATTGATGCAAAGAAAAGTGGCATAGAGATCATAAGTGTAAAAACCCACAAGTATATATATTAGAAGGAGTAATGCCTTTGATTGAAGAAGAACAAACAAAAACAGTTGGAATTAAAACACGGGTAGATTCAGAAGACAATGAAGATGAACCACTAACCATCACATTACAAGCTATGTGTGGAATACCCACTCTATCAACTATTAAAGTTAAAGGAAGTATACAAGGAAAAGAGTTCATGTCCTAATTGATTCAGGATCTACTCACAGTTTTATCAATGAGGATTTGGCAAAAAAAATTAAAACTCAAAGTTGAGGAATCCAAAGTTTTTAAAGTGGTGGTAGCTAATGGTGAAAAGGTAAGGGGTAATGGTGTGTGCCATGAAGTGATATTCAAGTGTCAAGGGTATGTAATGCCTTTAAACCTACTTTTGTTTCCTTTAGAAGGGTGTGAAGTGATTCTAGGTGCACAGTGGATGAGAAAACTGGGAGAAGTAACTTTAAATCTTGAGAAATTACAAGTCAAATTCACGTACAATAACAAGAAGTATGTGTGGCAAGGAATGCAACAAGAAGAGATGAAAGTTGCCAGTAAGAAAGCCATCAATAAGGAATGTATTCAAGGGCAGATTACCATGATGCTATGAACTTCAGAAATTTCTAAAAATGACACTCCAGATATTCCATCAGAGATTGTAAAGCTTCTTCAAGAATTCCCTGAAATCACAACAAATCTACCACTCCTTCCCCCACGCAGATTGCAAGATCATAAAATACCTCAATTACCAAACACTCAACCTATTTGCATCAAGCCTTACAGACATTCCTATCATATTAAGAATGAACTTGAGAAGCTTATTAAGGAAATGCTAGATTCAGGAATCATTAGAAACAGTAATAGCTCGCACTCTTCTCCCATAGTGATGGTGAGAAAGAAAGATGGGACATGGAGATTGTGCATTGATTATAAAGTTCTTAATTCTAAGACCATAAAAGACAAGTTCCCCATTCTTTTAATAGATGAATTGTTTGACGAACTACATGGAGCTAAAAAAATTTCCAAGCTGGATTTAAGGTCAGACTATCATCAAATAAGGATGGATGAGACAGATATTCATAAAACAGCATTTAGGACTCATGATGGCCATTACGAATTCATAGTAATGCCATTTCGATTGACTAATGCACCTTTTACTTTTCAATCCTTAATGAATGAAATATTTTGACCTTATCAGAGGAGATTTGTGTTAGTTTTCTTTGATGATATACTTATATACAGCAAGTCATGGACTGAACACTTAGAACAATTGCTAGTCACTTTTCAGATACTAAAACAAAATCATCTAGTAATTAAAATGTCTAAGTGTAGATTTGCAAAGGAGTCCTTGGAGTATCTTGGCCATATCATTTCAGTGAAGGCTTGATAATACAAGAAGATGTGCCTAGTTACGTAGAAGAAATAGTGGATCAACCTGAGGAAATTCTAGACAGAAGATTAGTTCCCAAAAATAATGAACCAGTGGTACAAGTATTAATCAAGTGAAAGGACAGGCCTAGGGATGAAGCAACATGGAAAGATTAATGGCCGTTGATTAAGAGATTTCCGACATTAGACCTTGGGACAAGGTCTGTTCTTAAAGAAGAAGGGAATTGTAACAACCAAACCATAATGAGATTGTTTGCATACTTGCAGGAGGGGTGTGCAGGGCCAAAGACATCAGGAAGGAAGAATTTTGGTGAAGTTCAACAAGGCAGAGCTAATTCATCAGGGTTGAAAGAAGTTGAGTTTGAACAGCTGCCAGAAAGCTACTGCAATGAAGAATATGAACTGAGGAAAGAATTGAACGAGTGTGCATGTTTGCATGTGCATCCTTAGTTATCTGGAGTATTGTTAGTTTTGAAGTGTTGTGAATCTGTTGTGAGTTGTGGGTAATTGAGTCAGTGGATTAATATTGGATTAAGTGTTTTTATCTGGGTCCATTACTGATGTGTGTGTCTATATATATATATATATATGATTGTACAAGGAACTGATGTTAAGGGGGAATTTCATAATAATAAAATTAAATTTTCTTTGTTACTGTAGTGAGAAAATTATCTTCTTCATACCATTATGTTCACTGATATGCTAATGATGTCAGAAGTAAATACGTTCTTGTTGAATTCAATTCTTTCTGCTGTTGAACTTGATGTATTTTGCTGTCCATTTTTCCTTCTTTCACAAGTTAAGTCATAATTCTTAAATCTTCAATTCACTACAAACTTGTTTTCTTATGTTAATTTTTCTTGAATCTACTGTATACCATTCTGTGGTTTCCAAATATTTTTTAATTGCTTCTGGAGGAAGAACATTACTGTTATGATTCAATTCTTGTAGTTGAAGTTACTACATTTGTTGTACAATTCTGTCTTCTTCCTGAATTAAATTCTCAGTTCTTGAATCTTAGTCCACTGTTTTCTTAATTCTGCAAGTTGTGTTCCTCTTCCTGTTTTGAATACTATTTTGGTTAAATTCAGTTTTTTAGTTGATAACTTCTTTCTTAAATTTCAGATTTAATAACCTGTAGTTCAATTTTTGTTTAAATTTCCATTCCATATTTCCCTAGTTATCTTGAATATTTCTTGCAAGACAATCAAAAAGTTTCCATGTGCAACTGAAACATCTGTGGTTGTTACTTTATAAATCAATTCTGTTCTGTTTCATTCTTGGGAAAATTTACACAAGTTGGGAGTTATGTCTACTTCGACAAGTTTCTGTTTCTTCCTGTTATCATCTTCGAGTCCACTGCTATAAACTATGGTTCTTGTTTTTCTTGCATACTGTCATACTGCAAATTTTCATTTGATTGCTTCTGAGTTCCCATTACACCTGTGCACGTGCACATAGGTAACTCCTCCATCTGTTAAATTTTGGTGATACAAAATCACAAATAGAGGGAAACAAATATGCAAAAGGGAAAGTAATCACGTTTGTTCATTATGGAAATACGTAAATAATTGGATTGCATTTGAATGAGATGGCAAGGAAATATATGCATGCGTATGTTATGGAATAATATATATGCAAAAAGATATGCATATTATTTCTTTCTTCGTAATCGCATTGCTTTGGAATTATTTTCTTCCATCTTTGGAACGAGTGAATTACTTGCTATGTTTACGCGATTTGTTACCATTGTAATTTGCCTCCATTATCTTCTTACCATATTTTGGTAATTTGATTGATGATTCACATGAATTTATGTTGTCTATATATTAAGGGTAGACTTCATTGTAAACTCATCCTGGTATTCAGCCAGCGATCTCCAGATAGAGTGTCTCTTCTTGTTTCCCTAATTTGGGGCTTTGGTATGTAAACTCTTATCTTGTAATCTCTTGTAATTCTCTCAAGTGTAATAAAATCTTTCTCCTTTGGACTGGACGTACACTATCTAGATGATAGTGGAACCAGTATAAATATTGTGTGTCTCTTTTATTTCTTTTTATAGTTATTTGCTATTTATTTGGAGTAATGGAATAATTGCTGCTAGATTGAGTGATGTTCAAATTGGCAAATCTAGATCCTATGTTTATTGTCTTTCCGCATTTGTGCATTTTTTGCACAACAGATTGGTATCAGAGCTAGGCGGTTTGTTCAAATTTGTGCATCAATGGCTTCTAGAAAGAGCGGCAGATCCGTTGGTAATTATGCTATTACTCATTTGGATGGAAAATGAGATTTTGTGCAATATGGAGTGGAGGAGATTATGTTGAGAGAGAAGAGCGTTCCAGCCTTGGAAATTTGGTGATAAGGAGTTTACTGTGTTGAAGGGACAACTGGATTTTGGAACTTGTATCTGCATTATGGCTCGATGTTGATGTGAGAGTCTTATGTTGATTTCCATGGGAAATTTGTTGTTTGGCAGGTAAGTGGATTTGGAAACTTGTATCTGCTTTATGGCTCGATGTTGATGTGAGAGTCTTATGTTGATTTCCATGGAAAATTTATTATTTGGCAGATAAGGTATGTGGAAGGAGAGAGATTTGTCGTGTATACAGAAATTTGGATTAGCCTTGTTATGTCCGTTGGCTTTTTATTTGTTGGCTCTGTATTTGGATTGGTGATTGAGAGAATTTTTTGGCCTTAGTGGCTTTGAGATTATTTTGGTATCTACCTTTTTTTGATTTTGGATATTTTCAACATTTTGTTGGCGGGCGGGGACATAGTCTGAGCTCGTTAGCAAGGTGTAATGGGGGGTGGCCTTGCCGGAACCCATTGGGAAAATATTCATTTTTCTTTTGTATCTCGTTAAGAGATTTTGGTTGAAGGTGGAGTTTGATTTGAAGAGTTTTACGTTGAAAAGAGATTTTGACTCGAGGTGGAGTGTTGGAAATATATGATTTTGCATCAAGGTGGAGTGTTAAATTTTGGTGATACAAAATCACAAATAGAGGGAAACAAATATGCAAAAGGGAAAGTAATCACGTTTGTTCATTATGGAAATACGTAAATAATTGGATTGCATTTGAATGAGATGGCAAGGAAATATATGCATGCGTATGTTATGGAATAATATATATGCAAAAAGATATGCATATTATTTCTTTCTTCGTAATCGCATTACTTTGGAATTATTTTCTTCCATCTTTGGAACGAGTGAATTACTTGCTATGTTTACGCGATTTGTTACCATTGTAATTTGCCTCCATTATCTTCTTACCATATTTTGGTAATTTGATTGATGATTCACATGAATTTATGTTGTCTATATATTAAGGGTAGACTTCATTGTAAACTCATCCTGGTATTCAGCCAGCGATCTCCAGATAGAGTGTCTCTTCTTGTTTCCCTAATTTGGGGCTTTGGTATGTAAACTCTTATCTTGTAATCTCTTGTAATTCTCTCAAGTGTAATAAAATCTCTCTCCTTTGGACTGGACGTACACTATCTAGATGATAGTGGAACCAGTATAAATATTGTGTGTCTCTTTTATTTCTTTTTTATAGTTATTTGCTATTTATTTGGAGTAATGGAATAATTGCTGCTAGATTGAGTGATGTTCAAATTGGCAAATCTAGATCCTGTTTATTGTCTTTCCGCATTTGTGCAAATTTTTGCACAACACCATCTTCTTCTTCCTCTACCTGAATTCACCATCAGTTTTCAGTTCTTTTTCTTCAATTGCCATGGTCAGAAGTTTAAAGCAACTGGGCCCTTCCACACAACGTACCAAATAAATATCCCTCACAGCCTACGAATTGAAAATCCTACCAACCCAATTCCAAATAATCAAACGCACCACCATATGCTAACCCTTCTTCCACAATCAAACACAACAAGCTTCCTCCCCAAGTGCCACATCCTAACCCCTCCTCTCCAGTAATTGACCCCATGAGCTTCCCCATAAATCGACGCTGCAACCACCCTCACAACCTCTAATTGCAATAAGGTGTATTATAATCTTGATAATTTAAATTAGAATTAGATTTTCAGCTTTAGCATCCTTATGTTTTTTATATGTTAGCAAGAAGGTATAGTTAGTATTGTCGGAATTAAATCACTGCTAGAAAGTTAGCAATAGAATACTTGTGCAATATTGTAGGTTGAGGTTAACAGTAACATCTTTCTTATGGTTTTGTTGCAGTTTTGTCACTTGATTATAAAGAAATGAATGTACGAGAAAAAACAAAGATGTTTTCTGCTTAGATTCAAGGAAGGGTTTATGGGTGCTTGTGAGTTTAAGCAAAATGATGATGACTGGTTTGAAGAAAATGAAGAAAGATGATAATATTGTTGTAGCTGTTAAAGGATCCAAAGATATATCAAAGAATGCACTTGTTTTGGCATTAACTCATGTTTTTCAGCCCGGCGATTGCATTTATTTCTTTGGTTGCCTTCTCGAAGCTTGGGTATCAATATTTTCACCTTTCCTTTGGGTTTGATGTTTATATACTGCTATTTATGAGTTATTGTGTACCATTTTAGTTTTTAAACTAGTTGTTTGATGAATATTTTTGGTTCTTCATTACAAGATCTCACGACGAGGAGGGTTCGTTTGCATTGCAAAGAAAAAAGTCACATCAACATAGTCAAAGCTAGTTATAAGGATATGCTTCTACCAACAATTTCTCTAATTGGGTTGATATGTATACGGTGACAATAGGAAGTAGCACTAGCTAGCTAGTTATAAGCTTCTGTTAAACTTCTATCTCTAATTACTTTTTGTTATGAATCTTCGCTAAGCTGCTGACTTCAATTTGTAATATTACTTAGTTTAAAATATATTAAAAAAACATAACAAATCACGATATTGACAAACATTTGTACTTATACGGTATTTTACGCCACAATTATTTATCTTGTTTAAAGGTATTTATTTAGTAAGCTTATTGCAATGCGATAATTTTAATTTCTGCATGCTGTTTTCTTATCTTTTTATTATACTCTCTTTTGAATACCTACAAATGGTAAATGTATTATGTTTTTTTATTAACTAAAAATTCACGGGAAACATTGTTAAAAAAAGTAGAATTATGAAATATCGCGTATCCTTCTCCATCGCCAGTCAAACTTTTTTGTGTTTATTCTCTTAAAATCAATTTGTTTAGCTCATGCTATATCTAATACTTCAATTTATGTATATGACAATGGTTGATAGGAATTTTCATAGTAGCTACCTACACTTCTTCATCCAAACAGTGTGGAAACTTTGATTGAAAATGAGAACTCTAGGTAGAAAATTAGTTTGAAACAAGAAATTTTTGATGCATAATGACACCCTAACTAATTTAATCTAACAGAATGGCTACCATCAATGATCTTGTTCTGACATTAGGGATTCAGCGTCACTGAACTATGCGGTTATCAAAAGTCATGAACTGGTTTAAATTTAAACATCCTACCCCTCCCTTTTCGTGGGATGGTTTTATTGCACAACATCTATTTTTTTAGCATAAACGTCAATTTATGAAGCTTAACACATAATTTTTTATGTTATTATAAGTTAAGGAAAGAAATTGCAATTTGCAAGAGTTCTTCATCATTGTAGCATGAGTCATTAGTCAAATAAAATGTGTTATCCTAAAGATTGCCTAATAACCATAATTTAATTTCACCTTTCCTCCTTAAGCCGTTTTAGTTTGCCAACTACTGTTAGTAATAGCAACCGTGTTTGAGATTACATGTTAATACCTATAGTAAAAGAAATTCTTTATAATGTCCCATATTAATATTGAGAAAAATATAAAAGATAACTAAAAGATCCTATATATTCATAACCCAATGTGTATTTATTAAGAAAACTAAATCTGGATATGTTATTGTTTGCCAAACACCTAGTAGTAATAGTACAAAAATAAAAGTGAAGATAGTAAATGAACACACAAAGTTTTATGGTGATTCGAAAAACTCTGGCCCACATCCATTTAATGCATATTGTTTATTTCTGACTTGAAAGCAGAATTTCTTAAGACTCGGTACAACTCCAATACTTAGAATTTCAGAGTTGCAATAATATAAGAAGTAATAGAGTTAGAGCCCAAAGATCTTGAAAATGAGCCTTACCCCTTTATTTATATTGGTAAGAAACTAAAATCTCGCTCAGAAATATCTCCAAGCTATTGTACCAAATTTAGATCAATTATACTCGAAAAGAAAATGCCATGCCATCAATAACTGGGAGTCGGTGCCGGTCCCTAGGTGGGAGTCGGTATCGATCCCCAAGTCTGCCATATTTGTTGCCTTCGACTCTTCACCTCAGATCGTCTTGTTGTTAGCTTCATAATTTCATAGTTGTTTGCATCAATAGTAGCTTTTTTCAGAGTCCGAATGGAGTTGTGAAAGAACTAAGTTGCCAGTTCAAGAGTTCATGGGGATCGATAGAGATTTGTATTGAAACAGTAGAAAAACACTGGAAGTATTGTCAGAGCATTAAGGTGAGTCTATAGGAGGAAGATAGGCCCCATCGAGCCAAGGTATTGGAGTCGATACTGATCTGCAACTTTTGGGGATCCAGTCTGCCGAACTTGTTTGTTGATTTTGTGTACACGCTACGATCTTGTTTGTATCTTGATTTTAGGTTTTTTGGCCACCTCTCCGGATGTATTCCCTTGGTAACTCCAATTTGACTTGTTGGGTTTGTCCATATTTTATCTGGCTAAAAGGCACAATAACACTTGTCCTGCAAAGTATGCCACGCAAATGAAAGGTATGCTTTTTTAAAAAATAATTTGATGTGAATCTTTGATGGTTGAACTCTCTAACTGCTTCAATCTTGATGAATCGTCCAGTTCCTTCGGACTCTTTTGTTAATCACGGGTGTTTCCAGACTTTTTACAGCCTAAAACTCTAGATTCTATCTAAGTTTCGTCTATACATTATCACAGTTCCTATTTTATTCAGAGTCATTACATCACATATCAAAATCATCCCATTTTGATCCGAGATTTATATCCTTATCATTCTAATTCCATTCAGAGTTATTACATATTAGAATCATCCCATGTTCATTTGAAACTTAACAATTCTATTTCAATTATAAGACGTTCGAATCCTTTTACTAAATCAAATATACGTTCAAAGGTTTGACCTCTTTGAATCATTTCATATTTAGTTTAATGCGCGGTCTCTTTGGATCATTCAGTATTTGAGTTGAAGGGGTGATCTTTCTGGATCATTAGTTAAATCGATGACAATTCTCTGGCAAAGTGACCTGCTCTCTGCACGCCGGTCTCGAATTTCTGGTTGGAACTTAACGCGATCGAAATTCATGGTCTCTTTGGACCCTTACTGAGCCCAATCCGCTCATGCTTTGGTAAGGGCACTCAACGACAAGCAAGCTTATCCAGTCGCTCTCCAGTGAAGTGACCTACTTCTTGCACATTGGTCCCATTTTTCTGGACGGGAAAAGTGATTTGTATCGTACAAGTCCATAAGCTCGCTCTCAGGTGAGGGGACTTGCACTTTGCACTTCGATCCCATCATTCGGGACTTTAAACGATCAATATCTATCATCACATTCAAGTGGATTTTATAATCAAAGGTACATCTAATTAAATCAAACTCAAGTGCTAAGAAAAAAATCAAACATCATGACAGATGCCTTTGCGGGTGCTATGATCTAGCATCCAGTTCAGAGCGTGCCTATAGACCAATCGAGATTTCATACACGAGTAAGTGTCTAGATTGTGTTATTGCATTATTCATTGGAAGGGAAAGATAAAGCACGAGGACCAAACCTGATCTCCTGCCATCCCAATGAAGAGATGACCAGCCTTGCTCTCGATGCAGGGTAATTTCTATTCGCTTGATGGCTACTCTTGTTTCGTCGTCGCGGTTTAATTATGCATATATTGTTGTGGTCTATTTTCTCTAACGTGCTCCTTAATCAGATCTTGTAGATGTCTGCATTCATTTGTGTTATGCCCATCTTGCTCATAGCATAGGCAATATTTTCTAGACGTCCCTTCACGATCCGTCGGTTTTCTTCTTGCCAGCTTTCGATAGGGGATCTGCCCCCCAGTATTAGACAAATTAGCTCTATGGTTTCATTTAAGTCTTAATAAGAAAGGAATTTTGGTTCTCTTCTTTAACGCTTTGATCCGTCGAAACTGCATCCATCTTCCTTTTCCCATGCCTATGCTAGTTCCGTCTCTAAGCGGTCCTCTGCCTCCACGACGTTAACCTCTTCCTTATTAGCTTCAGCGTCCTCCAACCGCATAAATCTTTTAGCCTCATGATAAAGTTCCATAAGATCCATTGGCGGATCTCGTTCCAAAGAAATTTTAAAATAAGTCTTCGAGGCTATTCTTGAAACCGCTGCCATCAAAACCATTGAAGGATCGGGTTTATCCACCGCGGCCGCCGCCGCGTTTAATCTTGCCATAAAACTTCCATAGATTTCTTCGGCCCTCTGCTTCATACTTGCAAGTGTCATCACATCCTTAGATCGTGAGATGTGGACCTGAAACTGTTTTATAAGCCTGTTTACTAACCCGGCTCATATGCTAATGGAACCATTCTCTAGTTGTCTGAACCATTGTGCAGCCAAATCTGTCAAACACAGAGGTAAACACCATCCTATAATTTCTTTAGATGTCCACAGTACGTTCATGTGCCGGATGTATCCCATCAAATGAAGGTCTGATTTTCCATCATACGTCTCCAATGTTGGTACTTTGAATTTCGGTGGATTCCTAGCATATCAGATGTTTGGAGTAAACGAACTTCCACATCTTCCACGTTCTGATTAGAAAATCCACTCCTCACTACTCATCTTAGCATCTCAACAAATATATCGTTGTCATCCAAAGGAACTCCCAAGTTTGCATTTCCAGCTTGCCCTTCGATTCCGCGAGGGAATTCTGATATGTACTCCTCTGGTCGTGCTTCTACATTTCGATTCATGTTCAAATGCTCTACTTCGACTCCAGGCAATACATCATTCTTTCCCAAAGCAGGACGACCCGTGCTCCTCGAGTCCTTGGGAGTCAGTACCGACTCATGCTTAGGGGTCTGTACCGATCCCTAAGTGTGGCGTGGGGTTCACCCCAAGCTATTCTGCCCCATTTCCAGCTATCTGTTCTCCAGATTTCGGTCTCTGATTATGTGTTGTTGCAACTCCAGTCATTCCTACTTGTCCTATCATTTGGAAGATATTTTCCTGACGCGCCATCATCCTTTGTTGTAGTCCATTCATCATAGTTTCCATCTCATCCCTTGTTATGTAGATTGATGGAGTGTGAGAACTTGATGACTCATTCGGGCTATCCCCTATCGATATCCAGCAGTCATAGCATTCCTATTTGGTTGTCCAGCCATTTAGAATCATTTTCATAGTGGTTCTCAATGAGAGCATCAAAATGTTTGAAACAAAAATTGCTCAAACACTCAGTTGTAATAGCAGAGAAATAAAAGTGAATAAAGTAGATGAAAAACAAGTAAAAAATGAAGATACAAAGGTTTACCGTGGTTCGGCAAACTCTGGCCTACGTCCACTTAATGATTTTATTGCTTATTTCTGATTTAAAAGCAGAAGTTTTTAAGACTCGGTACAACTAAAATAGTTAGGATTTCAAAGTTGCAAGAATATAAGAAGTAATAAAGCTAGAACCAAAATGTTTTGAAAAATGAGTCATACCCCTCTATTTATATAGGTATGGAGCTAAAATCTTGTTCAAAATATTTCCAAGCCATTGTACCTGATTTAGACCCTCCTTGAAAAGCAAGCACCATGTCATCCATAGTTGGGAGTTGGGGCCGATCCTCAAGTTTGCCATATTTGTTATCTTGGGCTCTTCACCTTGGATCATCTTGTTGTTAGCTTTGTGATTTCATAGTTGTTTACATCAATAATAGCTTGTTTCTGAGTCTAAATTATGTATTTATGGAAGAATAAAGTTGCCAATTCAAGTCATGGAGATCGATAGAGATTTGTATTAAAATAGCAGAACAACACTGGAAGTACCATCAGAGCATCCAGGCAAGCCTACATGAGGAAGATGGGCCCTACAGGACCAAGGGATAGGAGTTGGTACCGACCTCTGGGGGAGTCGGTACCGATCCCTAACTTGTGGGGATCCGGTCTCCCGAACTTGTTTTTGTTTGATTTTATGTTTACACTATGATCTTGTTTGTATCTTGGTTTTTGGTTTTTGGCCTTCTCTCTATACGTCTATCCTTGATAACTCCGATTTGACTTGTTGGATTTGTGCGTATTTTTCCAGACCAAAAGACAGAGTAACACTTATTGTTGCTTGTATAAATCTGGTTGATGCTTAAAAGTATTAGCAAAACATGTTGAATATTTGAAGAAAGAGATTGAATGCAACTGCAGTTGAGTCGTTATCCATCGAAGAACATAAAATGGAAAATTCCTAATATATTTTAATATGGGGAAGAGTCATTCTTTGAACCTTTCCATCGTCGAATCTCTTGATGTGAAAAAATAATAATATTCGTTATGCCTTAGAGAAGGTATTGAAAATGTTCTACTTCATAAAGTGCTTCATCTTGATGATATTGAAGCTTTGTTATGTTATACTAGATAGAATGTAGCTTTTGATGTATGAACGCACGTGTGCGTGCGTCATCGTTATGTTAGCAATGTTATTGAACTTGATGTTAATGCTGGCTATATTGATGAATTTACTTATGTTTCAGCTGTTGCATTAGCCCTTTGCTAGTCAGATCCAGTGTTGAACGACGGACGAAGCGGGGGTGCGTCAAAAGATGCTGTTATACAAGGTGTACGTCAGAAATTCATTGAGAAGGTCGTAGATGATCAAAAAAACATTAATGATGATTATTCAAGTGACTAGACCAGTAGCAGTCAACACCATATTTCATGTAAACTAATGCTGTAATCAGTATGAGTTTTTACTTCTAGAATTGCAAAGTTTTTATGCGTTATTGCTATACCAATGTCGTCTCCGTTTGTAACAAAGTTGTGTATTTTTTTAACATCTCTCTGCATTTCCCTCCTTTTCCCCATTCTTTTTCCTTTTTTGTTCTTTTTGGGTATTTTATTGGTGTGTATCGTTTGCAATGGTTTTAAATACTTTTATTTATGCACATTATTGTACCGTATATTACTACCATTTGGAGCCTTTGTTTCTTTTACTGATTACCGATGATATTTGCATGTCTCAGATTTTTGTTAGTCATCTTTTAGTATGTAATACTACGGATTCAAGCGATAGTTAGGTACTTTTTGAGCTTGAAAATTAGTTCATCTCAGCTCGTCAATGAGCGTATGGTACACGAAATCTATACATGTTTGAAGGGAAATAAGTTTTGCAATGCTACACATGCGTGTTAGCTTTATGCAAGTGATGCAAGTATTACCGCGTTAGATTGTGAATTTTAGGTTTGTCGTCATTAATGTAACATTAATGCAACGTTTAAGTAGAGATTGGAATGTTCAACATAAAGTTGGGCACATCAAGCATAAGGATTTAACTTCTCAAAATTTTAACAAAAAACATGCATGTTGTATATGAATAGTTAGATATTTAATTGTTAAATATAATATGTTAAAAGGCATGCCTTTTTTTAGTTTCAAAATATACAGTCATCCCTTTCAAAAAAAAGTTTTGAAAAATTCTTTATTTTTTTATTTCAGTTAAATGGCATGTATTTGCAAATTTTTGTAACTCCAAATATTTTCATTGTGAACTACAAATATTTGCAGTTAAAACTGCAAATATATTCACTTTTGTAAAAGAAATATTAAAAGAAAATTTAATTTTGGTCATTTAACATCCGATTAAGTGCAAATCTGATTTTGAAAAAAAAAAGCATAAATATGTTTATCAAAAATAATTTACAAGGTAGTTTAAAAGTTGTTTTTGAGTATTGTTTTTCTTGCATTATGTTTGAAAGCAGGGGCAGTTCCTAATTTCCATATATGTTGTTGAGAAAATTGGATTAGATTCGGCGATGGCTCTGAGGCGTATCTAAATGGACACTTTCTTTTAAAAGTTATTCACCCCCACTCGAAGAGGGTATACTGTTGAGTTCAAGCAAATACTTTTCAGGATACAATAGAGCCAAAGAGGAATACAGACAGCGATTTTGGATTCCACAGAAACAAAAGTTATAATTTGTAGGGAAATAATTTATTTTGATGAAGAAGGACTTTGAGTTATTTATAGAGGAGCGGGCATCCCTTTGTACACTTGGAACCTTTGGAAAAAAAACCGTTTTGTTTTGAAATTCAAATTTTTTTAAACAGTAATGACTGTTTAAAAAATTCAACCCCTAAGTTTGGAACTGAACCACATGGGTGCGTGGTAAGTGTGTTTCGAAAATCACATGCGCTCACGCACATACTGCCCAAGCTATGTTTGCACATTCCTTGCATTTTATCTAATTAGTAGACAAATTTATTTTTAACTCATATTTGGTAATGTGGGACAAAAGAAAACCTTTTGTACAATTGAATACCAAACAATCCCTCACTTTTATTGTATAAATTGATCTTATTTCCTTCTGTTACCTCGAAACAGGATACTACATGCATACATGGAGGTGTTTATTTCCTTAAACCTTCAGTTAGTATAAATGTGTGAAGACATTATCAAAATAAATGGTAGCATTAGCATTTAAATGTATTACTCTTTATAATAATATATGCTTGTTATATCTTTCTTCAAATAATTTTTTTGTATCACGTTCTGCACTATTATGGCCATGTGCTACTTTTCTGATTTTTCATGAATGATCCAAAGAGTAAACCTAAAACTCTCATGAGGAGAGGCACCAACCCTACGTTCATATAGGTGAAGTTATCTTTCATGCCCCCACTACTTAGGCACTTCATAACTTCATTAAGAGTTATCCTCTACCTTCCTATCGTAGCGGGTTAACGCAAATTCCTAGTTACTTGGCAAGATTAGGCCACATGTGAATTAGTAGTTCTCAATCACTTCTAAACAACTTGTTTTTACTCTTTACACCTTTTACTGATTTTAGTTTATTGTTGGGTTTTTGTTGTTTATGATTTATTTGTAACGACCGGAATTTCACCATATTAATTTTCGAATATTCAATTAATTTTAAATAATATGTTTTACAATTAAAATAAACTCTTTTAAATAATGAATAATGATGGTAAAATAGTTTTTAAATTTAGTTTACAGAAACATTTATTTCGATGAAAAAGGGAAAATGTGACCGGAAACCGATTTCTGAATTTTCGGCGTTTCATCATACAAAAGTTGTTTGAAATGTTGTGAGCCTTGTTTATATTTGAAACAACATTTAAATAGTTAAGAATATAAATTAGTTAGTATATATTGGTATATACATAGGTATATATACTTAAGTATATACAGTTATATACTAAAAGATGCTTTAAGAAACATGATTTGACGCTTTGGTGACTCGAGTACAGAACATGTTTAAATATGTGTTTTTTTGCCATGATGGGGCGGGGACAATGGGGAGGCGGAAATGGCATGTGTGGTGGACGGTGTTGAGGTGGCACAAAGCGGTGTTGAGGTCCCACATGTTATTGTTTAAATACACCCCATTTGTTTTATAGTTTACTCATATCAGACATTTTTTCTGACCCTGGTTGTTTATTTTCTCTAAACTCTCGGTTACTCAATTATATTTGAGTAGTCCAAGAATAGAAGGTTTTTATTTGGAGCTCTTTGAAGATGATGGACGAGCAGGAGGCCCTTTAGTTATCTGGTATTTATTTCTACTATATGATTATATAGGTGTATTTTGTATCTTAAAAATGAAAGGTCAGAATGTATAGCTATCAATATATTAGATGTAGTATATTTTTCAATAACTCTTGTAACTCTTTATAAGGAGTAACCTTTCTTACTATATCATTTTGTATTATATGTAACCATTCCGTTGCGAGGTATTTCTATTTTGTTCTTTCTGTTATTTATTTACCCTAAGACAACTTATCTTTCGGATGCTTGGGCAATGTACACGAATACCGAGGATGTATTAAGTGTCATTCTTAGAGGTCAAAAAGTTATGTTGTCACAAATGGTATCAGAGCTTAGGTTTAACGAACCCCTAAGCCCTGGCGGGGTAAACTCTCTAAGGATAGGATTAGTAATATCCTAGGATAAGTTTGAAAGTGTAAATACATATCGATTGCGTATATGTTAGTGTTATAAAAATGTTTTATATTGTGTTGTTTGATCCACTGAGTGGTATAGAATTTTGGTCGATGCGTATGATCGGTGTTATCGATAGGCACTCCTAAACACTTCAACAGATCTACTAATACAATATTGTTTTGAAATGGTAAGTGAAATAATTTTCCCTAAGAATATACTATATATATATATATATAAGAATGATTTTCAAAACTAATATAGATGCATAGTTGAGCATTAACTATTATTGAATAGTTTATAAGGAATTTTCCTTAGTAAGATATAGGTCGAGTAAATGGGAATTAGGGAATCTTGGAATGTAACGACCCGCTATTTTGGACTATTCGCATCCGCACATGTCGGGCTTGAATAATTCAAAATACTGAATTGTTAATTTAAAATTTGGCAAAACTGAACATATACGGTAAATAAATAGTCACAGAATCACAGACACAGAGTAATAATATGTAGCGGAAGTAAAAGGAATAGTAGTTCATGAAGCTACTATATAAATATATAAGATACATCAGAGTTAAACTAGATACAACAGAAAAGTAACACGATACATCAGGCATAAATCAGAATACATCACTGGAATCATCGAATGCTGAAAGCAGAATATATGGCTGGATCTTCAAGCAAAGCTCCAACTCCAAAAGTGAGTTTCAAAAGCTGAACCACTCAGTCTGACCCGAGCGTAAGCAAAACAGAAAACACTCGAGTTAGGATTAACATTGTTATATCAAAAAATCCAACTCAAGTGAAATAACAATTGAAATACAAATAACTCAAAGGATGTTGGAATAACCATCCTCTAAGGATCCGTTTAACTATCTACTATGTAGTAGTGTACGCTAAATAGATATTGTCTATCAGTAATATAAAGTATCAAAATAGTGTTAAGGTGTTACCATTACCCCCCTTAACACATTTTATACAGGCATCATAGTCTATACAGCATTGTAAACTCCACCATAAACTAGTAGGATATCAGGGAGTACTCCATAGGTATAATACAAAACAAATTCGTAGTGGTCATGTATATAGGGATACAAGTATGGCAATGCACATGAGGCAATACCCAAGGTAGTGAAACTACCATTTGCCTGATCCGGACTGTTGAAAACGCATCGCCGCAACGATCGCAACACCGCAAAACAACACTCATAAAAGTACGAGGGTGCACCAATCAATAACAAGTAATGAGTAGTTTACGAAGAAGTAGTTCGCTCAAGGTGGATAACCCCATTTGGCCCGGTACGGCTCATGTTTTAGTCATTTCCAATTTGACACAAGTGTCAAGGCTATCCATTATCGTTCTCTTTCTTCAATCATCACGTACATCATTCCAACCACTCCATTCTGGATCACACTCCGTGTATAGTTATTAAAGTGTTTTCGGTTTAGACGGAGAGTATGTCCATAACCGATTCTGGTCTCTTTAATAACTTTCATGATTACCACACCGATTGGTCGTTTATATATTTCAAAACCAAATCAAATTCAATTTCATTTTCAATTCGTAAACCAACATTTCGTTTGTCTATCTAAATCAATTCCCAAAATTTATGTTTCAAAACTTCCAAATTACCGTTTCAAAAATCTTATAATTCGATTTCAACTTTTATTTAAACAATTCAAATATTGATTCAAATTCATATATAAATTTCATTCCGAAATCATTTAAATTAACTTAATTTAACACTTATATCAATTTAAATTCATTGATCAATTACATTCAATATTCGTTAAGTAAATTTATCATTCAAAACAATTTCTATTAAATTACCAATTCATTAAGTCAATTACTTAAGTTTAACTTTATTATATCAAAACTTCAAACTGAATTAAATTAGATTCATAAATCAAGTTCTTTAACTTACAAGTCTTATATTTATTCCAATAAATCACATTTTATTTCCTGTTAAAGAAATTCAATTACACTCATTTATTTACTTAGTTACAATTTCAACTCAAATAATGAAGAAACTAAATTCCACATATTCAAAAAGTTTAATTTCCCTTATTAATTTACTTAAATAATTTTTCTAAAATTTAATAAATAAAGAAACCTAATTCCATTTATTAACGAAGTTCAAATTCACTTATTCAAAAGTTCAATTTCACTTAGCAAAGAATTCAATTTTTTTTTCAATTATCAAATATTTCAATCTTATTCAATTATTAAATAATTTCAATCTTAATTAATAATAATTTCAAAACTTAATAATTCCAAACTTAATTATAAATTCAAACTTAATTATGAAATCATTTCAAACTTAATTCAGTGAATAATTCCAAATTTTATCGTCAAATAATTTATTTTAAAACAACGTTCTTTCAATAACTACTATGTTAATATTTTCATTTCGGATTTTTAAATATTAACATTTC
The DNA here is from genome assembly GCA_030765085.1 of Allium cepa. Classification (NCBI taxonomy): domain Eukaryota; kingdom Viridiplantae; phylum Streptophyta; class Magnoliopsida; order Asparagales; family Amaryllidaceae; genus Allium; species Allium cepa. The sequence continues at coordinate 187,330,548 of CM060930.1, read as the reverse complement.
CCTTTCATTAAATTCAAATTCCAATTTCTTTTCAAACTTATTATTTATTCAAATAAAATCTTAATTTTATTTTAAATCAAATTATTGACCAACCGGGTTTTATTTAATCTTCTATCCTAAGTCAAGTTCATATGGGTATTTATCATTTCAATCTGATTTCATTTCAATTAAAAAATCAAAACATAACAAAGGGAACTTGCAGTGTGATAACAGGGATGGTGTCAAAGTAAATAAACAAGCAATAACAACAATCAATAACAATCCAACAATTAATTCAAATAATCCCGAAATAATCGTACTAATTCACATTGTTGTTTTTGCAAATTAATATAATTATTTCTAGAATCTACACTTATCATTTCATGTAGATTAAAGATTATTACAATATTATGTTATACGGTTCTACACTTGACATCAATTATTCAATTTCATACTTCATCAATTTATACAACATAAATTCAAAAGGTTCAATGGTAATTAACGATTTTTCTACGTGTCGATTAATTCAATAAAGGGGTCATATTTTACCAATTTAATTTGTCAAATTCATCACATATCAATTTAATTTTATTAATTATCCTATATCAAATTCAATTTCATATAATTTATTATTTTAAACAATTTACAATTTAACGTCCAATATAAACAACAATCAATCAATCAATTATCAACCAAACTGGATTATCATTGCATAAATAACAGATAATGGTGTCAGATGTCACAGGTGAACTGATAAAAGTAACAGCATATATAACAGTGTAAATAACTAACAGCAACATATTTCAATTTGTTGTTTCAACTGAAATCAAATCTAATAAATAAAAGAACATTAATCGTGAGTGATTGCTCACCTTTCGAGGCTAGAGACGAACGAGAATCAGATGAGTTACGATCCAAAGCAAAGCTAGATTGAGCGCGAATTTGACAAGCAAAGCTGACAAATAGGAATTGACGAAATCAAATCAGAATTGGGTTGATGATGATAATCGGGTATAAGTGAACACATTTAAATAACTGAAACAAAATAATATGATAATTTTTCATAAAATCCATATTCAACTTAAAATATCTATCAACATAAGATCTATATATACATATTTCTTTAAAACCAATAACCAACCGAAATCAAAATATCTACATTTAAAAACCAATATCCGAGATAATCAAAATACCAATATATTTTGGATATGATATATATTGTAAACATACTGTAAGTCAAAAATAAAATATCCGAGATAATCAATATAAACAAATGTATATGGACATATACACAAACTTACCTATAAGTTATAATTTAAACAATATACATATATTTCTAAAGAGAAATCCAAATATAAGTAGGCATTTCAATTTCAAACAAGACTGTAAGCAGCATTTGAAAATCAGGCAAAAGCTTTGAAAAGAAATGACTGCGAATGGAGTTTAAATGAATAGCAGCCTCACATCAAAAAAAATTCTTCTTTTCAGACAAATATATAATAGTACATACATTTATAACATACATTGAAGTAAGTAATTAGTAACCTTTATATACAAGAACAAGCATATTCTATACCTCTAATATAAATATATACATATCTTATAATCCCTATACAAACTGACAAAATCAAATATATGTGCAGCCGATATATAAAGATATATATAAATATACTAACATAACAAGTAATAATATATATATACGTATGTTCAAAATCCAAACTGAGTACAGACTACCTTTATAAAACATCCCTGACTGCAAAATTAGGTATATAAACTTACATTTTTAAATAAAAATCGATATACTAACCAAATAATATAAGTATATGGAATTCTCATGTTTATTTTATACTATCTAGCATATGTACCGTCATATGTATATAACAACGAATGTATATAAATATTAAAATTTTCAAAGCTTTACTTTATATAAATGTATAAATATATAAAAACATTTATATCTACTGACATATATACTATATATATATATATATATTGAAACTTAAATAAACAAAATAGCAGAATAGAAGATCTGGAAAACAAAGTTCGAACATGAAAACCGTGCTTAACTAAATTTGCAAATAAAATATACAGGCTAGTATATAAACAAACATACTATATAAAACTGAAACCTATATAAACTTGCAAATTACTATTATATATATATATATATATACAAACAAGGGAAACAAACATGGAAATCATAGTATATCAGCAATATAAACAAATCTACAGATTTATATAATTAAAATGAACGTATAAACAAATCAAAGTGAATCAGTATATACACTTTATAAATATAACACATAACATACAATGACAACTTTTAAATCAAATACATATAAAGTTATACAATATAAATATAGTATATACCTATTTCAAACAGAGAAGGCAGAGGCTAGGGGAAAGAAGCGAAGTGGCGGCACTGGGTTGCGTGAGGCCGTGGAGAGATGGAGGCCGGAGGCGCTTGTGGTCGAGGATGGTAGATCGGCCGTAAAGAGGACGTGCGCTCGGCGTGGGAGGAGGCTGACGCATGCGGGTTGCTGGTGGTTTGGTGTGTGTGCTCTGATGGGGGTGACGGTGGGTTTCTGGTGTGCTGGCCGCTTCGATGGATGATGGCCGAGGTCAGGTGAAGGGGCAGTCGCTGGGAAGGTGGCTGCGGATGAGGCCAATGGGTGAGGCAATGGAGTCTGGGTGGAGGCTTTGGGCTGGAGGTTGATCGATTCTGTGAGGTGGCCGAAAAGGTGGATAAAGCGGAGGGCGAGAAGCAAAGGAGGACATGGGTTTTGTCGGCGGCAAGGTGGGCGGAGGTCGGTGGAACTTAGGGTGGAGGGGAGAGGAGATTTAAACGGCATGAAGAGGAACAAAAGGCTAAAATTTGGAGAAGATAAATAAATTACAGAGAAGAGGAAGAGGATTAAAGGTGCTGAGATAAATGAACCGGATATTGAGATGAAAGTGGACTACCAAAGGTCCAACGCGAATGCCAAAAAATAATAAATTTTAGTGGTTGACAGCTATGCAAGCTGGGAAATGAATGACAAAGGAAACGAAATGACTCGGAAACAAAAAGGCTCTAAAACGGATATGGTACGGGTACCGGTATGGTTACCGTTTCGTAAAGCCTCTGAGTATCGGACTCCGAAACTCAGAATGAATATACCGTACAGATCAGCATGACGAGACGATCAAACGATACACGGATATCGGTGGTACGATTGAATTATAAAAATTCGAATTCTCTAACAGTGGAAAATGCAAAAAAACGCAAGAAAAATAAGATCGACGGAGCTAAACAAGTCCGAATTTTGAAAAACGAAAAATGGTGTCTTGCTCAGAAGATGATTTAGAATTTTTCTATGTAAAAATATTTAAGTTTCGAAAACGTTTTATTTTCATCACTTTTAACTGATTAAATTGAAGTAAATTTACGCGCGAAATAAACTTTCATATTTTCGGACGAAAATTTACCAGTTGCTATGTTTAATTAGACGCATTCCAAATATCAAATTTTATATTACAAAATTTTATCGTTTAAAACTCCATAAAATTTCAATTAATAACGTTATTAAAACCGGTTAAATTTACGGGTCGTTACACTCTCCCTCACTCAATACTTTTCGTCCCCGGAAAGGAAGGAGGTAGGGGAATAGAAACAAGCAGAAGAAAATAGACTTGAATTACAAAATAATCCATTAATTTAAACCATATAAATTTCAATTTAAATTAATTTATATTCAACAATTGATTTTAAACTCAAGGAATTTCATTAACATGGTTTATTTTAAATTTATCATTGTTTGTTACAAAATTCATTTCAAACGACCATTTATTTTATTAATCCATTTATTATTCAACTGACCTAGTATACTTTTATCTCTATTAACCATTTTATAATTAAAATTTAAGTATATCACATTCATCATAAGCACTCATTTTATGCATAAAGACATTTTATAAGGTATACTATCCAATCATCTTAAATAAACAATTTCAAAGGTCATAAACTTGGATAATCATTTTTTTATAATCATATATTATTCGACAAATTTAATTCATCTTTATTCCAAATTATTTTTAAGCTATTCTACTTAATACATCTTATCACATATATATTAAGTATATTCACGCTTATATAACTACTCAAATTTATTTTAAAATTCCTTTGATATCATTTTATAATTGTATAATATCCAATTACATAGTTAACTTTCGAAAATTTAGGTAAGTTATGTGTAATGCAACTGAGTATTATCCAAATAAAATTTTACAATTTAGTTATTCCAAGTTAAGTATTTATATAAAAAGAATTTGGCTTCATTTTATAATTGAAAATCATCCTTTAACAAATTTTAAGAATTAACTTTCGATTAGCTTCAAACAACTTAGAGATAATATATATATATATATATATTTATAATATATCAAATCAAATTTAAAATTTTCAATATATATTATAAATCAATTCATGTTTAGGAATTCAAATCAATTTATTTTTCAAAACAAACCGTGGCAAAGCTACAGAATAGTCTCTCCACTTCGAAACTCGAAAATGAATGTCGATAATGCGACCGTCATCACCGAAATTATTTTCCAGCGACAAAGAGAAGAGCACTTATCAAACATCTAATATTTCTTTGAAATGATTTCTATTCGAAAATATTTTAGATACTACATGCTTTAAAACTTTTAAAATCAGTTTGAAATCGCCGAAAATCAAATTCTCAAATTCCTGATTTACATTCATTTCAAATTCCAAATCAAATTATAACCAAGTTTTATAAATTCATTTATTTATTTTATGAAATAGTCAATGATTCATAAAACAATAAATGAAAATTAAAATTTTCACATTCAGACAACATATTCATTAATATTTTAATTTCAGAAAAATTTATACTTATATATAGTGTAATCATTCAAAATTATTTTATTATCCAAATTCGAAAATACTATTGTGTCTGTTTGCTCTGTTCAAGTGTTTTGGGAATTCTATCGATAGCGTTAATCAGACGAATCGATCGAAAACCCAAATCAGCATCAACAGCTCAAACAACACAATATATATTAAAACATTTTAGTATAAATACAAATACACTCCCTCCTCGACGATACAAGGATGGGTTTCAAAATAAGTATAGAGATTTAAATTTAATGGAAATCAAATCGAAGAGAGTTTTGATTCGGTAATAAGTTCGAATCAGAAGATAAGATAATTTAATTAATAGAATCAGGAAATGGATAGGCTTTTTATTTATTTATTTAACGGGCAACCTTAACCGGGACGACTGTAACTTCAAGAATAAGATCGATGCTGAATTCCGAGGTAAATCAACATTCGATCTCAAGAGATAGAATTTCAGGTATAGCAGGGAATAGATAGCACCGCAAACTGAGGATATAGAAATCTCCTGTAAATTAATGCCTATTGTAAAGGAGTTTCACCCTTTTACAAATCATTCGAAGTTTGGAGAGACCGCCGATTCATTATAAATATCATTCGAAGTGGAGTTATGGGGTGCTCCAGAGTTGAAAGAAGATGAATAGTGAGGGACACGAATGAATTTCGGAATCGAGGAAACGTTCCAAAATTTAAAGAAATTGAGTCAAAAGGAAGAGATTGAAACTCGAATGAGAGTGATTCTGTAAATACATTTACCCTATATGCTAAGTTTTGCCTAGAGCTACCAAAGCTCTGATACCAACTGTAACGACCCGCTATTTTGGACTATTCGCATGCGCACATGTCGGACTTGAATAATTCAAAATACCGAATTGTCAATTTAAAATTTGGCAAAACTGAACATATACGGTAAATAAATAGTCATAGAATCACAGACACAGAGTAATAATATGCAGCAGAAGTAAAAGGAATAGTAGTTCATGAAGCTACTATATGAATATATGAGATACATCAGAGTTAAACTAGATACAATAGAAAAGTAACACGATACATCAGGTATAAATCAGAATACAACACTGGAATCATCGAATGCTGAAAGCAGAATAGATGGCTGGATCTTCAAGCAAAGCTCCAACTCCAAAAGTGAGTCTCAAAAGCTGAACCACTTAGTCTGACGCGAGCGTAAGCAAAACAATAAACACTCGAGTCAGGATTAACATTCTTATATCAATAAATCCAACTCAAGTGAAATAACAATTGAAATACAAATAACTCAAAGGATGTTGAAATAACCATCCTCTCAGGATCCGTTAAACTATCTACTATGTAGTAGTATACGCTAAATAGATAATGTCTATCAGTAATATAAAGTATCAAAATAGTGTTAAAGCGTTACCAATATCCCCCTTAACATATTTTATATAAGCATCATAGTCTATACAGCACTGTAAACTCCACCGTAAACTAGTGGGATATCAGGGAGTACTCCATAGGTATAACACAAAACAAATTCGTAGTGGTCGCGTATATAGGGATACAAGTATGATAAGGCACATGAGGCAATACCCAAGGTAGTGAAACTAACGTTTGCCTGATCCGGACTGGTGAAAACGCATCGCCGCAACGATCGCAACACCGCAAAACAACACTCCCAAAAGTACGAGGGTGCACCGATCAATAACAAGTAATGAGTAGTTTACGAAGAAGTGTGTTCGCTCGAGGTGGCTAACCCCATTTGGCCCGGTACGGCTCCTGTATTGGTCATTTCCAATTTGACGCAAGTGTCAAGGCTATCCATTATCGTTCTCTTTCTTCAGTCATCACGTACATCATTCCAACCACTCCATTCTGGATCACACTCCGCGTATAGTTATTAAAGTGGTTTTCGGTTTAGACGGAGAGTGTGTCCATAACCGATTCCGGTCTCTTTAATAACTTTCGTGTTTATCACACCGATTGGTCGTTTTTATATTTCAAAACCAAATCAAATTCAATTTCATTTTCAATTCGTAAACCAACATTTCGTTTGTCTATCTAAATCAATTCCCAAAATTTACGTTTCAAAACTTCCAAATTACCATTTCAAAAATCTTATAATTCAGTTTCAACTTTTATTTAAACAATTCAAGCATTAATTCAAATTCATATATAAATTTCACTCCGAAATCGTTTAAATTAACTTAATTTAACACTTATATCAATTTAAATTCATTGATCAATTACATTCAATATTCGTTAAGTAAATTTATCATTCAAAACAATTTCTATTAAATTACCAATTCATTAAGTCAATTACTTAAGTTCAACTTTCTTATATCAAAACTTCAAATTGAATTAAATTAGATTCGTAAATCAAGTTCTTTAACTTACAAGTCTTATATTTATTCCAATAAATCACATTTTATTTCCTGTTAAAGAAATTCAATTACACTCATTTATTTACTTAGTTACAATTTCAACTCAAATAATAAAGAAACTAAATTTCACATATTCAAGAAGTTCAATTTCGCTTATTAATTTACTTAAATAATTTTTCTAAAATTTAATAAATAAACAAAACCCAATTTCATTTATTAACGAAGTTCAAATTCACTTATTCAAAAGTTCAATTTCTCTTAGCAAAGAATTCAACTTTTTTTCAATTATCAAATAATCCAATATTATTCAATTATTAAATAATTTCAATCTTAATTAATAATAATTTCAAAACTCAATAATTCCAAACTTAATTATAAATTCAAACTTAATTATGAAATCATTTCAAACTTAATTCAATGAATAATTCCAAATTTTATCGTTAAATAATTTATTTTAAAACAAAGTTCTTTCAATAACTACTATGTTAATATTTTCGTTTTAGATTTTTAAATATTAACATTTCCCTTTCATTAAATTCAAATTCCAATTTCTTTTTAAACTTATTGTTTATTCAAATAAAATCTTCATTTTATTGTAAATCAAATTATTGACCAACCGGGTTTTATTTAATCTTCTATCCTAAGTCAAGTTCATATGGTATTTATCATTTCAACCCGATTCCATTTCAATTCAAAAATCAAAACATAACAAAGGGAACTTGCAGTATGATAACAGGGACGGTGTCAAAGTAAATAAACAAGCAATAACAACAATCAATAACAATCCAACAATTAATTCAAATAATCCTGAAATAATCGTATTAATTCACATTGTTGTTTGTGCAAATTAATATGATAATTTATAGAATCTACACTATCATTTCATTTAGATTAAAGATTATTACACTATTATTTTATACGGTTCTACACTTGACATCAATTATTCAATTTCATACTTCATCAATTTATACAACATAAATTCAAAAGGTTCAAGGGTAATTAACCATTTTTCTACGTGTCGATTAATTCAACATTTTAAAGGGGTCATATTTTACCAATTTAATTTGTCAAATTCATCACATATCAATTTAATTTTATTAACTATCCTATATCAAATTCAATTTCATATAATTTATTATTTTAAACAATTTACAGTTTAACGTCCAATATAAGCAACAAATAATCAATCAATTATCAGCCAAACTGGATTATCATTGCATAAATAACAGATAATGGTGTCAGATGTCACAGGTGAACTGATACAAGTAACAACATATATAACAGTGTAAATAACTAACAACAGCATATTTCAATTTGTTGTTTCAACTGAAATCAAATCTAATAAATAAAAGAACATTAATCGTGAGTGATTGCTCACCTTTCGAGGCTAGAGACGAACGAGAATCAGATGAGTTACGATCCAAAGCAAAGCTAGATTGAGCGCGAATTTGACAAGCAAAGCTGACAAATAGGAATTGACGAAATCAAATCAGAATTGGGTTGATGATGATAATCGGGTATAAGTGAACACATTTAAATAACTGAAACAAAATAATATGATAATTTTTCATAAAATCCATATTCAACTTAAAATATCTATCAACATAAGATCTATATATACATATTTCTTTAAAACCAATAACCATCCGAAATCAAAATATCTACATTTAAAAACCAATATCCGAGATAATCAAAATACCAATATATTTTGGATATGATATATATTGTAAACATACTGTAAGTCAAAAATAAAATATCCGAGATAATCAATATAAACTAATGTGTATGAACATATACACAAACTTACCTATAAATTATAATTTAAACAATATACATATATTTCTAAAGAGAAATCCAAATATAAGTAGGCATTTCAATTTCAAAACAAGACTGTAAGCAGCATTTGAAAATCAGGCAAAAGCTTTGAAAAGAAATGACTGCGAATGGAGTTTAAATGAATAGCAGCCTTACTTCAAAAAAATTCTTCTTTTCAGACAAATATATAACAATACATACGTTTATATAACATACGTTGAAGTAAGTAATTGGTAACCTATATATATAAGAACAAGCATATTTTATACATCTAATATAAATATATACATATCTTATAATCCCTATACAAACTGACAAAATCAATACATATATGTGTAGCCGGTATATAAAGATATATATAAATATACTAACATAACAGGTAATAATATACATATGTTCAAAATCCAAACTGAGTACATACTACCTTTATAAAACATCCCTGACCGCAAAATTAGGTATATAAACTTATATTTTTAAATAAAAATCGATATACTAACCAAATAATATAAATATATAGAATTCTCATGTTTATTTTAGACTATCTAGCATATGTACCGTCGTATGTATATAACAACGAATGTATATAAATATTAAAATTTTCAAAGCTTTACTTTATATAAATGTATAAATATATAAAAACATTTATATCTACTGACATACATACTATATATATTGAAACTTAAATAAACAAAATAGCAGAATAGAAGATATGGAAAACAAAGTTAGAATATGAAAACCGTGCTTAACTAAATTTGCAAATAAAATATACAGGCTAGTATATATACAAACATACTATATAAACCTGAAAGCTATATAAACTTACAAATTACTATTATATATATATATATAAACAAGGGAAACAAACATGAAAATCATAGTATATCAACAATATAGACAAATCTACAGATATATATAATTAAAATGAACGCAGTATATACACTTTATAAATATAACACATAGCATACAATGACAACTTGTAAATCAAATACACATAAAGTTATATAATATAAATGTAGTATATACCTATTTCAAACAGAGAAGGCAGAGGTTAGGGGAAAGAAGAGAAGTGGCGGCGCTGGGTTGCGTTAGGCCGTGGAGAGATGGAGGCCGAAGGCGCTTGTGGCCGAGGGTGGTAGATCGGCCGGAGAGAGGACGTGCGCTCGGCGTGGGAGGAGGCTGACGCACACGGGTTGCTGGTGGTTTGGTGCGTGTGCTGTGATGAGGGTGACGATGGGTTTCTGGTGTGCTGGCCACTTCGATGGATGATGGCCGAGGTCGAGTGAAGGGACAGTCGCTGGGAAGGTGGCTGGGGATGAGGCCAATGGGTGAGGCAGTGGAGTCTGGGTGGAGGCTTTGGGCTGGAGGTTGATCGATTCTGTGAGGTGGCCGGAAAGGTGGATAAAGCGGAGGGCGAGAAGCAAAGGAGGACATGGGTTTTGTCGGCGGCAAGGTGGGCGGAGGTCGGTGGAACTTAGGGTGGAAGGGAGAGGAGATTTGAACGGCATGAAGAGGAACAAGAGGCTAAAATTTGGAGAAGATAAATAAATTACAGAGAAGAGGAAGAGGATTAAAGGTGCTGAGATAAATGAACCATATATTGAGATGAAAGTGGGCAAGCAAAGGTCCAACGCGAATGCCAAAAAATAATAAATTTCAGTGGTTGACAGCTTTGCACGCTGGGAAATGAAAGACAAAGAAAACGAAATGACTCAAATACAAAAAGGCTCTAAAACGGATACGGTACGAGTACCGGTATGGTTACCGTTTCGTAAAGCCTCTGAGTATCGGACTCCGAAACTCAGAGATCAATATACCGTACAGATCAGCACGGCGAGACGATCAAACAATATACGGATATCAGTAGTACGATTGAATTATAAAAATTCGAATTTTCTTACAGCGGAAAATGCAACAAAAACGCAAGAAAAATAAGATCGACGGAGCTAAAGAATTCCGAATTTTGGAAAACGAAAAATGGTGTCTTGCTCAGAAGATGATTTAGAATTTTTCTATGTAAAAATATTTAAGTTTCGAAAACGTTTTATTTTCATCACTTTTAACTGATTAAATTGAAGTAAATTTACGCACGAAATAAACTTTCATATTTTCGAACAAAAATTTACCAGTTGCTATGTTTAATTAGATGCATTCCAAATATCAAATTTTATAATACAAAATTTTATAGTTCAAAATTCCATAAAATTTCAATTAATAACGTTATTAAAACCGGTTAAATTTACGGGTCGTTACACGGAACGAACCCCTTGTGAATTAAGTTTCACAGTTTGATTATAAGGTGTTCGGTGAAAGGCTTTAGCTAAAAATCAACTTTTAATAATAGTAAATTAAAAGTAAGCTTGTAATAAAAAGTTGTTTAATATATTCTAAATGGTAGTAAAAAATATTAATAATAATAAAAAAATAAAATAAATAAATAAAAATTTAGAGGATGAATATTTGAGAAAATTTGATTATAATAAAGAAGAATCATTTATATGAAAGTTTAACTTACAACCAAATTTACTATATCATATATGTGATGCAATAAACTTTTGTTCAATTCTTTGATGATAGTTAGATTTGTTTGATTGATTGTTTGGTCGAATTTCCATTTGGATAATGGTCTTTTAATAGAAAATAATCTTGATATTCCATTTAAACTAGTTTAGTGTCGTTATAGCAATTTCCGTTATATCGTCATTTATTGAGTTTCATCCCCTAAATTCTTGTATTTGTGTTTGAACTTGAGCTGATATTTTCACAAAACTAGATGTTTAAAGTTCATTAATCATTTTGATTAATGATAATTTATATTAATTAATAATTTTAACTAATGAAGTTTAAAATTCATTAATCTTTTTGATAAATGAGATTCAGATTTAATTAATTATTTTAATTAATTATGTTTGAAAATTAGTAATCTTTTTAATTAATGATATTCAAAAGTAATTATTCATTTTAATTAATGATTATTTGAATTTAATAAATCATTTGACAAATAATATTTTCACAGTTGTTTAATTGATTTAATAAGCGAGTTTAAAATAAATTAATTGATTTGATGAAAGTGTTTTGAAAGTAATTAACTACTTTATTAAAGATAAATGATTTATTATTAAAGAAAATTGTAAATTGGATTAATTATCTTTTGAGACAATTAATTTTGTTTTAGATTTATAAAAAATATTATTAATGTGATTTATTATCTTTCAGGATAATTAATGTTATTTTAAATTTAATAAAAGAACTTAAATATTTATTTTCTTTGGAAAATTTATATGGTTTTGATGTTTTAAAAAGAATATTATAAGTCATCTCCCAAGACGATTAACATTGTTTGGAATCTATAAAAGGTATTTAAATTGTTTAATTATACTTTGAGATAATAAATGTTGTTTTAAATTAATATGATGGTTTCCAAATGAGAGCTTTTAAAAAGAATTGTTTATAAATAAAGATATGTGTAAATTGTTTTGGAATTTTAGTAAACGATGTTTAAAATGACATTTGTTTTTACCTTTGTTTTAATATAATTAGCATTATAATTTATTCTTTCCAAATATCATTTAAAGAGTTTTTGGAAAATTTAAATCCCGAAATTGTTTAAAATGATTTCAAAAGAACTTGAAAGTAATAGCGGTATTATTTGAAATATTTCTAAAGTATAAATATTTTGGAAAAGAAATTTTAAATAGAATGCTTTTTCTTTGAATAATTCGGAGGAAAACATTTCAGATAGTTTTGTGGTAATCTGAATAATCTTTTAAGTGACGATTAGATGCTGTTTAGGAGAATGTTATGGAGTACATAGTAAATTATTAACTTTATCATTGTGCTATCGAAATGAATTCAAATCCGAATGAATCCAAAGTGAGTCTTAATAAACAAGTTTTTTGAAGAATTTTATAAAGAAAAAGTAAGGAGTATACTTTCAGAGATGAGTTTTGAAACTAAAAACCGGGTGTTTAAATTTTAAGTTCCCTAAACGGGAACTGATTTCCAAAATAAAAGTATTATTGACAAGAGATTGTTTTAATAAATTAATTTTACCCTTAAACAATATATGAGATAATTCAACACTAGTTTAAATGGGTTAGATTGGATATGAAGGTTTTAGTAACATTGTTTTATCAAAACCATAGACATTATTTAAGTATCTAAGCAGTATAAACTAATTGGTGTTATTAGGTCAGTCCATAAACACGATTCATTATAACACCTTAATGTGAAAAGGTAGAAAAGTTTTAATAGACAACGTTTTATTAAAACATAGCTTTTGTTTAAAACATGTAGTAATATAAACTATTTGTTATTTTGAGTCAATCCATAAGCATTGTCTATCTTAACACTCTAAGTTATAGAGGTCGAGAGGAAGACTCGGTTTTAAAAGACCCAAATTTTGATTTGATCTTCACCTAAATTGTGAAAAGCAAAATAAATTTTGTGTTTTGTATGTACCATTAGGAATTAGAAAGGTATTATACAAGTAATTCAAGTGGAATAAGTTATTATTTAGTGTTTTATAAAGAAATGACTTTATAAATATTTTTAAACATAAATGAATTTTTTTGAAATAATTCATAAATAATTTTGGTATTGAATAAAATATTGAATGCAAATGTAAGTGATTTATAAAGATCGATGTTGTCGAGAAACTAATAATTCTAGAGTATAACTTTCAATTTTGTCTAAGTAAGTTTGGATAAACTTATAAGTAATAACCAAAGGCTAATGAGCAAAGAATGGTACGCTTGGGTAATTATCTATATTTTGGGCAATCAAGAAAGTTTTGGACCTAAGTTAGGAGTTTTTGGTTAATCTTTTGACATTTTAAATAATGTCGAGCGTTAGATTTTTCCCTTAAGGAATTTGAATGATTGATAGTATTGGTGTATTCCTTTACAGATATTTGTTGATTTGATTTAATTGAATTTGATTGATTGATTGTGTGGTCTAATGTACCATAGTTTATAAAATAATTTTTTTATAAACCAAGGGTTTTGAATTATTGCTTATTAGGACTAAAATCCCAGTATTTTTGAAAATGTGATTTTGAAAATTTTTGGAAAGAAATTTTGATTATTCACTCTAATTATTGTATTTGGAGAAACCGAAATACCACCAGATGCTCCATGTTGTTTTGATTCTAGAGTTTTACATGTTATGCTAGAAGGGCCCGCTCCTAGTCATTTTTGGTTTTGGTTTTAATACATTTCTTTTTGGAAGAAATTTGAAAATAAATTTTTGAATATAAAAGCCACCGCTTTTAGTTTTAAATTTATCTTTTGATATGATTGGATGGATAGTATTTTATTTCAGGGTATTCTCTGAATTAGGTTGCATATAGATTTATATCATACTAGTTTTTGCTGGATAAGTTACATCTGATTACTTGTTAGATATTTCTAGGATAGCATGTTTTCTGGGATAAAATTGTGGTAAATTTCGAGCACGAAATTCTTTTAAGGTGAGAAAAGTGTAACGGCTCGCAATTTCACCACATTAATTTTCGAATACTCAATTAATTTTAAATAATATGTTTTATAATTAAAATAAACTTCTTTTAAATAATAAATAATGATGGTGAGATAGTTTTCAAATTTAATTTACAAAAATATTTAGTTCGATGAAAAACAGAAAATGTGATAGGAAACCAATTTTCGACATTTCATCGTATAAACATTGTTTGAAATGTTGTGAGCTTGTTTATATTTGAAACAACATTTAAATAGTTAAGAATATAAATTAGTTAGTATATATTGGTATATACTAAATGATGCTTTAAGAAACTTTATTTGACACTTTGGCGGCTCAAGATCAAAACATGTTTAAACATGTTTCCTTTGACATGATAAGAGGGGAGACAATGTGGAGGCCGAAGCGGCTTGTGTGGTGGAGGGTGTTGAGGTGGCATAAGGCGGTGAAGGTTAAAGGACAAGGAGCATTTAGGTAATTTATATTTTCATTTGTTTATAAATAGCCTTTCATCCCTCTAAATTTTCATCTTCTTTCACCGATCAGATCTCCCTCATATCTAGTACAAATGAAGTTTTTTTCCAAATCATATCTAATTCTAGTGGCTACAACTTTAATCTTAATAACTTGTTCAAATTTCGAGCATAGCTATGTCAAAATATCAATTGTTTACAAAGTGTTTTTGAATATAGAATTTCATGTCCGTAAATGGTCCTTCTTCTTTTGACTACATCTTCTTCAAAACTAATTGTAATTGCGTGATTCTTTTCTTGAAATTGTATAGAAAATATTTTTATAAAACTTTCCTTTTTACCATTTTTAAAAATCCAAGAGTAAATAGTCCAAAAATTAGATGTAAAATGACCTATTTTCGGGTTCATTTTTGAGAGTTCGATGATTATCCAAAGTTACTCCACCTTACCAAAACAAGTTTCACTTCCTTCTTCTTTCAAGGCCAATCCTACCAAGTGCATTAAGGGTCTAAGACTTCATCTTCTGCTTAGGAAAGAAAGTGCTAGGTCATACCCTAAGTTAGTGAGAGTTTGGATAGCTTTCGGCGAGTAATACTACGTCTTCTTAAATCAAGTTTATGCAATGTTAATGTTCATGTTAATAACCTATGAATGCTTGTTGTATATATGTGAAGTGATGGTTTGGTTGTTTGTTTCTTTCATGATTTGAAAAGTTGTCGCATTTAAAATTTAGTAAGCATGTGGTTAGCTATATGAAAAGTTGGTAGTTAAAGTTAATACAATTGTCAGTAAATACTTATTACATATTGTATCATCATTATTTATCTTGTGTTGTACTTAAACCTTTGCTATGTGATGTTTGGTTGTATGGCTAATGTCATAAGTTGGTTTGTCAAACTTCCCATATAGCAATAGTCGCCATATCGGTACTTTTAGAAAATCACCTTTTATCGAAACCATTTGGTTTCATCTTCGTGCTTGGAATTGTTTTACAAGTCAATCATGATTTTGATTAACGACGTTTTCAAAAGTAATTAACCATTTTAATACTGATTTTTTAATTTAATTAACTACTTAATTAATAAGGATCAAGGTTAACTAATTACTAAGTTAATGATGTGTTTTAAATTTAACTAATTACCTAGTTAATGATTGTTTAAATTATATATGCAGGAAATGTGGATTACGGATCTTAAGGCTGGATTAACACTAGAGGGGGGTGAATTGTGTTTAATGGATTTTATGGAATTTTTGAAATCTTTTCAAATAAAACATATACAGATGCAATTTCACAAACACAAAGACAATCAAAGAATCAGGCACAGATGCAAACAATAAATAGAAGCAGTAAAGGAAAGAACACATCGAAATTTTATACTGGTTTGGAGTTATCCTACATCCAGTCCTACACAATTTCTTGTGTAGATTTCTTTTCTAATATGATGTTGATATTACAACCTCGATTTCAAGGCCATGGGATACACCCTCCTATCTCCGAGTCCAAGGCAAACTCTCTTGATTTCACCAGACAACAAGATCACCTAATTGATTTACGGGCTACAATCACACCCAATTGATTTATGGGCCACAATCACATAGTTTCCGATCGCACTTTGATAGATAGAGACTTGATACACTTCTTTGATTACAAATTATCCTATAACTCTGAATAGCACTGAGATCTTTGGGAGAGAGTGAAAGAGAATCAAACTAGAGATGATTGAGCTTGATTCACTAAGAATCTAGGCAGAGTTTTTTTAAAGCACTTGAAATATAAGAGAATATTTGAGTGGAGTAGAAGGAGTGAAGAAATGAAGAAAAACTCACTTAGAATTCATTGAAAACAACTGTTACTTATAGGTGAACAACGGTCATGTCCATTCGCGAAAGGTTATGACGAATAGACACTTCTTTCGAAAATTTGAAATTTGAATTCTACATCTACCATGTCGATATGGGGGGATGAGGGATGTCGACATGCCTATGTTAATTTTGAAAATAGATTTTTCTTTAAAATGATTTCAATTCTAAAACTTGTCAAAACAATTTCTAAACTTTGTAAACCATTTTGAATATATTTTAAACTTATAAATGAGTTTTAGAAAGTAATATATATATATAATATAGATGTAATATTAAAAACTAAGTATAAATTCCTTAAAAATATATTAAAGCTAAAATATTAAAATCAAGAGATAGTTTAAAAAATAAGAGATGATTTTAAAATTAATATGATTAAAAATAGTTTTTAAGTTAAGGCTAAAATATTTAAATTGATAGAGATGACTTTGTTAGTCCGTGGGATGATGGTTTTGATGACAACAACCTTGGAATAGATAGTAATTTACCAAAGAATTTTTGGGTAGAAGCAGTTTCCATCGCCTGTTATATTTTAAATAGAATCTTAATTAGACCTTTAACTGATAAGACATCTTATGAACTTCTTTATTTAAAGAAACCTAAGGTATCTTATTTTAGAATTTTTGGAAGTAAATGCTACATTTTAAATATGAAAGATAATTTAGATAAATTTGATCCTAAATCTGATAAAGGAATCTTTATCGGATACTCTAATAGAAGTAAAGCATACAGAGTGTTTAATTTAAAAACTAACACCATTGATGAAACAATGCATGTTTCATTTGATGAAAATTTCAAAAATTTTGATGATACAAATGATGAAGAGGATTTAATCACTCAAAATCAAGAATCAATTGAAACTAATAATGAAATTAATCATCCTAATAAAAGGACTAATCTTTTAAAAGATCTTCCTACATAAAATATACTTGAAGATATGCAATCTGTTATTAAAACTAGAAATCAACTAAGTCAAATGAGTAATGTAGCTTTTATATCAACTATTGAACCCAAAAATCCAAAAGAAGCATCAATTGTTGATTCATGGATTTTGGCTATGCAGGAAGAATTAAATCAATTTACTAGAAATGATGTTTGGAAACTTGTTCCTAGACCTGAAAATAAAACTATAATTGGAATTAAATGGGTTTATAAAAGTAAAATGAATGAACAACAAGAGGTAGTTAGAAATAAAGCTCGATTAGTCGCTCAAGGTTATTGTCAAGAAGAAGGAATAGATTTTGATGAAACCATTGCTCCCGTAGTAAGATTAGAAGCCATTAGGATTCTACTTGCTTTCGCAAATCATAATAATTTTAAATTATTTCAAATGGATGTTAAAAGTGCCTTTTTAAACGGATTTGTAAAAGTAGAAGTATATGTTGAACAACCACCACTTTTTGAAAATGATAAATTATCAAATCATGTTTACAAACTTAAGAAAGCTTTATATGGTCTAAAACAAGCTCCTAGAGCCTGGTATGATAAACTAAGATCTTATTTATTACAATCAAATTTTGAAATTGGTAAAGTAGATAATACTCTTTTTAGTAAAAGAAATAAAAATGATATTCAACTAGTACAAGTTTACGTAGATGATATCATTTTTGGATCAACTAATTTTGAAATGAATAAAGAATTTTCTGAAATAATGAAAAAAGAGTTTGAGATGAATCATATGGGTGAACTAAATTTCTTTTTAGGATTACAAATAAAAAATTAGATAATGGTATCTTTATTAGTCAAGAAAAATATGCTAAAAACCTAATTAGTAAATTTGGTTTGACTACTGCAAGTGGAAAACCCACTCCCATGGCAACCAATGTGTACCTTAGTAAAGAAGATCTTTCGAAAGATGTAGATCAAAAATTATATAGAGGAATGATTGGATCACTACTCTATATTACTGCTAGTAGACCTGATATCATACATAGTGTTTGTCTCTATGCCAGATATCAATCCCAACCTAAAGAGACCCACTTAAAAGCCGTAAAATGAATCATAAGATATGTTAAACACACATCCGATTATGGTTTATTTTACCCTAAAAATGATTCTTTTGACTTAATATCTTACCGTGATGCTGATTATGCTGGTTGTAAATCAGACCGAAAAAGTACAAGTGAGACTTTTCACTTTTTTGGGCATTCTCTGGTTTCCTAGTTTAGTAAAAAGCAAAACACGGTTTCTTTATCAACAACTGAAGCAGAGTATATTTCTGCTGCTTTGGCTTGTTCTCAAGTAATATATATGCAACAAACTTTAAAAGATTATAGTTTAAATATATCGAAATCTCCAATTTATTGTGATAATACTAGTACAATAAATTTATCCAAAAATACAACTCAACATGCTCGAACTAAACATATTGATATCAGACATTATTTTCTCAGAGATAATATAAGTAAGGAAGTAGTTACTCTCGATCATATCAATTCTGAGAATCAAATTGCTGATATTTTAACAAAACCCTTAAATGAATCAATATTTACTAAATTAAGAAGAGAATTAGGTATTTGTTCAATAACTGAAATATAAAATATAAATATACATTATAATAAATAATTAATTCTAAAATAAATCAAATAGTAGAAATATAAAGGAGCATGTCGACATCCCCCATATACCCATGTCGACATACAACGTTTTTATTTTTAAAAAAAATTCCCACCAAAATTCAAAAAATTGGTTATATATTCTTCTTATTTTCAAATTTTTGATCATTCTCTCTGTTCTCTTTTTATTCTATCTTCTGAAACAAATAGAATCATGGCATCATCTTCCAAATCAACATTTTCGTTCCCCTCTCCTACTTTTGGTCCATTTTAACGTACTACTCTCGCTCGTGTGACAAAAATGGAGGAGTCTCTGAAGGACGCACTTCAGACGATGACTGAAATTCAAGTGATTTTACTCCGTATGGCAAAGGAACAAGAGTGGAAAGGCAAGATTCTAAGGAATTTGAAAAAATTTCTAATGGATAATCAAGCCAACCACATCTTGATTGATGAAGATTCTTTATCAAGAACAAGAGGCCAGCGAAGAAGAAGAAGAACCCATGGAAGAAGCGCATGCGGAAGATGACGACAAGGTTGTGTGCATTGGAGAAGTTTGTTTTGATAAAGATGGGAATCTTGTCGAACAATGTGGAAATTCCAGTTTCCATTATCCAAACTGTTCGATTCATAGATCTCCTATGTTCAAAAACACACATTAGTTTCTTCTCTTTCTTTACCTTTTTTGTTTATTTCTTCTTACGTTTACAACGAAAATGTAAATATAATTATATGATTAATAAATAAATTGTGTTCTTATATGTGTTCTTTCTATTAATAAATATAACTATATGGTTATCATATACTTAGAATAGTTAGTAGTTTAGGATTACGATTATCTAAGTGTTGATTATTTATGATAACACTATCATTATAATCACATATCATAGGGTATCAGATTTAGAGGGAGTTATATGGTTTGGAGTTATAAAGTTTAGAGTTTGTTTTTGTTGATGACAAAGGGGTAGAAGTATATAATAGGGTAATTAGGGCATAGATTAAAGGGGAGTCATTAGTTTTAGGGGGAATTATTAGGATAGAAGTAATATTTTATAAAAAACTTTGTCATCATCATAAAGGGGGAGATTGTTAGTCCATGAGATGATGGTTTTGATGACAACAACCTTAGAATAGATTATAAAATATAAATATTAACATTATAAGTTTATATATATATATATATATGTATATGCAGGATTTAACCATGCAGGTACCAAGAATGAAGACTGTACAATATAGAGATTCAAGATATCAAGATTGAAGACTTATGAGTATCAAGATTATCAAGAGTTCAAGAATTCAAGTAATTTATTCTTTAATTAGAAAATTTTGTTAAAAATCCTAAAAAAGCACTGGCATCTTAAAATCCAATTTATTCGTGGAATGGAATCCACTCGAGCCTGTTAAAGGGATGGAATCCTAAGTAGGATGGAGCCTACGAAAAATCTAGTGGAACATTGTTTTGTATCCGCTAACCTTTTATTCAAAATGATTTTTCAAAATTATACCTTTTTTTCAAAATGATTTCAAAACCTTCCTTTTAAAAGCATCAAAAACATCTATCCTGATTTTAAATAATTTTAGCCTCAAAATCATCTTTAATTTCAAAGTCAAATTACTCCTGAATTTAAACTATCTTTTAATATAATATATTTAACTTTTAAATATTTATACTTAGATTTAAATATAAAATTATAGTTAAATTCTATATATATTATTCTCTATATTTACTTATGAATTTTAAGTATAGTCAAGTATATTTATAAAGTTTAAAATAGTTTTAATATAAGATAAATGTTATTTTCAAAGAAAATAAAATCATCAAAAAATGCTTTGGGATGTCGACATACTCATGGTTACCATGTCGACATGGTGTTAGTTGAATTCGAAATTTCAATTTCAAAAGAAGTGTCTATTCGCCATAACTCTTTGCGAATGGACATGACTGTTGTTCTTATATAAATAGGGGTCGGTTTCAATGAATTTTACATCAGATTTTACGGGTTTTCACTCCTCTTTTTCTTCCACTTTTCTTAACAAAAATTCTTATCATTACTCTATCGAAATCTACATTGAATTAAACTCGATCATTCATAGTTTGATTCTCTATCACTATCTCAACAAGATCCTCAGTGCTATTCTGAGTTATAGGTTTTTTGTAATCAACTTTGCGTGTGATTGTAGCCTTGAAAATCAATCAAGCGTGATAAGGTGTGATTGTAGCCTTGGGAAATCAATTGGGTGAACTTTTTGCCCGTAAAATCAAATGGGTGAACTTGTAGCCCGAAAAATCAAGTATCTCTACCTAAAGGATTGTGATTCTGGAGGGTATACCTCGTAGCCTTAAAATCGAGGGTGTAATTATAAAGATTGTTTTTGAAAGGAAATCCGTACTTGTGTTGCGGGACTGAATGTAGGGTGACTCTGAACCTGTATAAAATCCAGTATGTTCTTTCCTTTGCTACTTTTATTTTATTTCTGCATCTGTGTTTGTTTCTGTGATCTTATCTGTGTCTTTATATTGCACACATCTGTGTTTAAATTTACATAAATTCAAAAAGATTTAGTAATTCTTAATAAACACTATTCACCTCCCTCTAGTGTTAATCCTAGCCTTAAGATCTGTAATCCGCATTTCTCAAAGACTTTAAAAAGATAGTTTTGAAAAAGCAAATCATTTTGAAAATTTCATGGATTCCATTCTACTAGAGAATGTCGTGGGTTCCATTCCACTAAAGAGGTCGTGAGTTCCATCCCACTATTAAAGCAAGAAGGTGGATTCCATTCCAAGATTAAAATTCGAATAAAGATTTTAGTGTTATTATGAAGTTTTAACATAAATCTAGACTCTATTACTTATCTTGATATCTTGAACTCTTGAACACTTGATACTCATGAATCATAAGTCTTGATTTCTTCAATTTTGAAATCGTCAGTCTTGAATCTCTATACTCAGTCTTGAATCTTTATACTGTACAGTCTTCATTCTCAATACCTATATATATATATATATATATATATATATATATATCCTACATATATATATATATGTATATCTAGACAATAATATTAGTATTTATATTTTATAACAAGTTCTAAGGTTGTTGTCATCAAAATCATCATCTCAGGAACTAATAATCTCCTCCTTTTTTATGATGACAACCTTTTTTTATAAAATCTACTCAAATAATTTCGATTCTACTCCGACTCCCCCTCACTAGTACAAAAATGCATATTGCTTCGCCTCATTTGAAACGGTTGAAGTAAAAAACTGATGCAAATAGAACTATTTGCTTCAGTTCTATCTTAATAACCGGTGCAATTGGTATGTGGAAAGCAATAGGTAATAAAAAAATTAAATTTGCATCAGTTGTCACCAACAACCGAAGAAAATACATCGATGCAAATAGTTTTAATCGCATCGGTTTTAAATTCAACCGATGCAATTACATTAATTTGCATCCATTACATCCACTTCTAAATAAAACCACACCTATTCCTCAACCTAATCCCACATTTCCTACTCCATTCTAAGAAAATAAAATTATAAAAAATCTCTGAAAATGAGAGAAATTCTTCACATCCAAGGAGGCCAATGCGGTAATTAGATTGGAGCGAAATTCTGGGAAGTAGTTTGTGCGGAGCACGGGATCGATGCGACAGGGCGGTACAATGGAGACTCAGATCTGCAGTTGGAAAGAATAGATGTCTACTATAATGAAGCGAGCTCGAGCAGGTACGTTCCTCGTTCTAGCCAAATACGCTATATGACCATTGAGATTGAAACATCGATTAAATCATTATGAAATTTTTTCCCTATGTAGTTAGTACCTAGAATTTCAGGAATAGAACTGAGATTTGCTTTGTGGATATGCTGAATTTGTAGTTTAACTTTAATCAGGTTCCATATATGAGAAGAATACTCATAGTTAAAAAAATAGAAGTCCACTTGATTCGACTTCTTTATTGCATAATTTGCATACGTTGTTTTGCATGATGCACATTTGCTGATATTGCCTAGAGTTTTGAGATTGTTTAGAGCTGCAAGATACACACAAGTAGCCATTTTAGGAGGGCAATTGATATTCCATACATGATGACAAATGACCATATGGTTGCTTTTAGATCTAACTGCATTCCAGGCATATTTAAATGAGAATTCTCCGTGTATTTCAGGGGTGCACCACCAAAAGTCATTCTGTTCATTAGGGTATAAACTAACTTGCTCGATGGTATTACATAAACTATTCGGGAGGTTGGAGGCATTGAGGCACCATCTCTGATCATAGAGAAGTGAGACACTTCCCTTCCCCAACCCCCAGAGGTGCTTAATGTATGCCACCCAACAATGTTGATTAAGGACTCACCATGAACCCATGGGTCCCATACACTAGTAGAGCTACCATTGGATATTCTCCTTTCTATTAGGCCTTTTGAAAGTTGTCTAGTCTTTAACATGAATTTCCATGTGTTATCAAACGTAGTTGATGTGTTTAAGTTTGTAGTACTTGTTTTGGGAGATCCAAGAATGTATCACTTATAGTTGGTTTAACTTTATGGTGTCTAAAATAATAATATTAGTTTTCAATGGTAATTTGCATTCTTTCGACTATGTTGTAATTTTGTATGCATATTGAATGTTCAATGGGTATTTGAAGCAACCGCATCAACTCGGTTATGAATTACGAAATCAGAAATAATAAAAACATTTTTGCATTCAATTAGTTGCGTAACTTTCCAATAACCAGCAAGATCCCACTAACACCAGCTCATGGCAGATCCCATTAGCACCAGCCAGATCACATGTTCAGCTCAACTTTAACACTTTGAGTAAACAACCCGTTTCCCATATATATCATAAAAAGCATAAAATAGGATAAGAAATGAATTTAAACAATTACTTACCAACCGTTGTAGTATCAGCTACCACATAATCGGCTGCAGTATGACAAGAAATGAATTTAGACAATTACTTTGAGTTTATAGAGTCAAAATTCCATCATCACAAAGCAAGTAAAGTTGTTGCATATATCACACTATTAGCTACAGTATGGATGATATGGCAGGAACATAATTTGAGAATTTTTAAACAAATAAATTACAAAACAGAACAAGTGTTATGTAAGCAGATAGTGGATCTAGTCATGATTAGAGCAAGTAAATTTGATATCCACTCTCCAAACAGTCATAATGGTGAAGCAATTCAAAATGAGTGGGTGTAATTTATACTTGTATATGTTCGGTTCGAGCTTTTAGCAAGAATAGGTCCCAACATGTTTGCTTCTGGGGCGAGCCAAGTAAATTTGATATCCACTCTCCAAACAGTCATAATGGTGAAGCAATTCAAAATGAGTGGGTGTAATTTATACTTGTATATGTTCGGTTCGAGCTTTTAGCAAGAATAGGTCCCAACATGTTTGCTTCTGGGGCGAGCCTACTCCATTCATAAAACTTAATGTGCATGGTTCATGTATTAGATAAAACAACATAGCACACACATAATCAAGGACTTATATAGTACTACATTCACATATGTTGCATTTTTTACACAATTTCAATACCCGCTTTAACTTTGTTCCTCTCGTTTCATTTACAGATGAGATGAGTCAGTGTTTATTTTCTAACATCCCCATACGAATTTGGGCCACTGTTGGTCAAGTTCTGCACCCAGAGTACCCCTCACAACCACAATGAGTGGAGAAAGGAAGGAGAAATATGACACTATGAACATATTCCAAAACCTACTCTTGAAGTTAGGATTCTCTCCACGGTCCAAGTTCTTAATGTTCCTAGCATCCATCGTCGTCTCTTTGCCAATAGGACTACAAATTAGGAAGGAGTCATTTTCTAACTAGGCACTCTCCTACGTCCCTTGAAGATCGTGCCCACACTCTTTCTATGCCAGCCCCTCAAGGACGCTATAACCAACAATCTTCCCTGCCTTTGCTCCATTTTCAATGGCCCTACCATTCTCAAGGTTTTCAAGAATGACCTTAACGCTGCTCTCCAGCTTCCTATGCACTACGGCATGCCGCCTTTGTCCTCTACTAATGCCTGCGCTAAATATGTTGGTTAGTTCTTCATTTCTATCTGCGCTATACCTAATTTTCGATCCGTCTTGGTTACTGACTTAAGATTTGTTACCCTTTTTGTTTTACTATAGCCGGTGCGCCTGATGCTTCCACTATCCCTCCTCCAGGTATATATTAATCATATTTTATTCCCTGTAATCCAAATTACATACCAGCAATATCTGATCATGTGATTGATGATGTTATGATACTTGAAGGCATTTAAAGGTTAATACGGAATTCATGTTTTCTATGCAGCTGCTCCTGGAGGTAACTCCAATGCAGCAAATAGCACAAGTTGGATTGGATTATCAAGTTTACTAACTGTGTTGATATTCTCTAACAGAGGTATGCTCATGCCAGTTATCAGATATGAATCTTTTCTCCATTTTATAACAAATGTTTCAAGATGATAGTAACTATTAATGTTTGTTATAGGACAAAATACACATTGTAAATATGTGAAATCATGCGCCGACAAGCTGCAGCGTTAAAAATTCAGATATATTTGCGTATGTACCATGCAAGAAATGTCTACCAAGAATTGTTGCTTGCAGCTACATGCATTCAAGCTTGCATACGTGGAATGACTGCTTGTAAAGAACTCTTATTTAGAAGGCAGACTAAAGCTGCTATATTTATTCTGGTAAAGAACCTAGATACCAGTTGCATCAAAATTTCCACTGTGTCACAGGATCACCTAAATTTTGTTTTGATTTCCTTACAATTATTTACTTCCTACCATGGTTTTTATTTCATTGTTTGCTGATGCCCATTGTCATCGCAATTATGAAGATTCAGTGCCGTATGATGTTATGGTTCTTTGTTCATTATATGTCATCGCAATTCGAATTTGTAACACAATTTTCTTTTATCATAATTTACTTTGTACATACATTTCTCCCTGACATTATCCTCTTCCTTGTTTATTCTTGACTGTAATAATGTTGTGTATATATGCAGAGTCATGCTCGTGGGTTTTTAGCTCACTTACATTATAGGAGGACGAGGAAGGCAGCTATTACCACTCAGTGCACCTGGAGAGGAAGACTGGCCAGAAGGGAATTAAAGATGTTAAAACAGGTTGGCATTCTTTTCCATATGATTGTTGACTTCATTTTCAGCATGTTTTGTGTGTGGGAATATTCGGCTCCTTTCAAACATTTGTTTATATTTTGCAGATCAGTCTTTTGAAATAAGTAATTTTAGCCACTTAGGCCTGCGATCAGAATTTCAATAAATCATATCAAATTATCTGTCTATTCTAATATTCTATCACATTTTTCTAGGCACAATGGTGTTCTGTTTAAACGATTTACATATGCCATGGCTATAAAAGCAATGCTTTCTGGTTACTTGTTTATTTTTTTAATGAATGGCAAGACAGTGTGTACAGGGAGATGGGTATATGCAGTTGCAAGTTGGTGATGCTAGTTTGGTTGTTGCAGGGTTATGGATGTTAAAGTCATTTTCGGTAGTGAATGTGTCTTACAGATGCTGTGGCAGGAAGGAGGCGTGGCGATGGTATTGGAATTGATGATTAGTTTGTGATGGAAGTGCGGTTCAGGTGTTGGGTACGAAGTGAAGGCAGGTTGTTTGGTGATGAATGATGATGGGTGAGAAGGTTGGTGATGGTAGCACTGGTATGGAATGTTGATGATGGAGATATGGCTGAAGTATGCAACAGTGAATGGTAGAGAGGAGGAATGCACTATGCACTGATATGGGGAAGTGCACTTGACTTTGGGCTGGTGATTGGTAGGAGGATGGCACAAAGAAGAAGTTTTGCAAGGGTATGGGATGTTATGTGTTGGTAGTTCTCGAATGATGGTAGTTGATGTGGTTTGTGGAGAATGGTGTAGTAGTTTGCAGGTGGTAGAAGTGAGGAATTGGTAGAAGCAAGTTCAAATGTGGCAGCAGGGTGGTTTTGACGGGAGTACGTTTTGTGGTGAAGTGGTGAAATGGAAATGATGGTGAAATGAAAGTGTATGTTTGTATATGGCAAGGGCTGTTGAAGTTAAAAGGCAGTTTGTTTTGAAGATGGGGGGAGGAATTTTTGGTGGTTTTGTTGTGTTGTTTGGTTGTTGCTGATGGAGGAGGTGAAGGCAGAAGTGATCTCGGATGGTTGCAGTGTTTGGGTGGGAGAGAACGTTGACAATTGAATAATTAAAGGCAGAAGTGCAGCAAGGTAATGCACAGTTTGGTTTATGGAGAAGCGGAAGTTGAAGTTTATGGGATGTGAAGCAGTTGGTTTAGAGTGGTACTGGTTGTGGTTATATAAGATGCAGAGGCAGGTGAAGCAATTTAGTTTTTGGTATGGTATATGCATTGGATAGGATGTGCAAGTGGTTTGGAAGTAGATTGTTGATGGAATTTGGTGTGGCAATGTTTGGTTAAAGTGTTGATGTTTTGTGGTAAGTAGTGGCAATGTTTGGTTGAAGTGTTGAACACTATAATTGAAATATATTTATTTGGTATCACCTTATTCAATATGTATTTGCCGTCCAATTTGATTTTTATAATATTACATGCAATAATTGTTTTGTTATGATATGTATATATTCGAGTATTTTGGTAATATGTAAGAAGGTGTTTTTTGCATCGGTTACCAATAGCCGAAGCAAAAGAAGGGTATTTTGCATCGTTGTTATAAATAACTGATGCAAAATAGGAGACTTTTTAAAGCCAATTGCCCCAGTGTTGCACTAGTTGACAGTAACAACCGATGTAAAAAATGTCTTGTTGCATCGGTTGTTACTGCCAACCGGTGCAATATAAGGGACTTGTTTTAAGCCATGGATCTTATGTTGTATCAGTTTTTACTGACAACCGATGCGAAAGATGACTATTTGCATCGGTTTTACAATCGATGCACAAAAATTTAGTTTATTACATCGGTTGCATGTGCATCGATTGTAGAACTGATGCAACACGGGGGTGAACAACCGATGAAAATGACCTGTTTTGTAGTAGTGCCTTATTCCAACAACTCCATCTTAATCTAAGCCTAACTAACCTAATTTATAATTCTTCCCCGTTATCATCGATAAAAACTAATCCTAAACTACAAAACTCTCCTAAATCTTATACTATAGTGTTGTATAGGATAATAACACAGTATAGTAGAATATAAATGAGACAAATATATACATATGGATAAAATATAGTAAGGTAAATGTGAGAGATATGAAAATTTCAAACATAATCAATCAATATATACATCACGTTCTTATCAAAACACACCATGTTCAATCTTATATTACACATCATATTCAAATCAATCCAAACCGTACCAAATCAAATCAGACCAAACAATTTAAACCAAATCAAAGAAAATCAAACCACATATATCAAATCAAACATTTCTTGGAACTTGAACCCATCCTTCTTCACCGAAGATAGGATCTACCTTTATAATATCCCATCCTTTATTATCATTGTTCAGAATTCCTTCTAGATTCACTTCAATTTCTTCTTTGTTAAGGGCTGAATCATCCATCAATGGCATCGCAATGCCTTTCTTGTTCTTTTATCATTTGCATTTGGCTTAATTCTAAGTGACGTTGATTACGAAGGATAAAAATAAGTATGTTCTTGAAGGATTTGAGAGTTTCTTCAAGATTCTCACTTAGATTATGAATATGAGAGGCCATTTTTTGATAAAATATGAAGAAATTCAATAGAAAATAAAGAGAATTGAAAGTACGCATTTCTCTGGAAGAAACAGGTATTTAAAGAATTAGAAAGTTGTTTTAAATGAAAAGACACTAGTTATGTCAATTTCAATTTCAAAACAAAAACCATTTTCTGGTCGTTAAATGTCGACATGGGGGTTAGGGGGATGTCGACATGCACCTGTTAATTTTGGGAATTTGCTTTGTTTCTTTATATTATATATAGGTCGATATATATAAATTTATATAATATAATAACAAGTATTCCAGAGATATTTTAGAGCTAATAAGCAGAAATAAAAGATTTTCATTGATAAATTCAGTTAACATCACATAAACGGTACACAACATTAGCTAAAAAGAGATACAAACTAATACAACATGAAATGAAACTAGTATTAGTTAAGGGATGATGAAGATGATGATAATCCAAGCTTATGACTAACTTTACCAAAGAACTTATTCATTTTGGTGAAAATCTTGTCCAACTTTTTGCTAACGGATCTTTTGAGAATCCGTTGGTTTTTCACGATAAACTTTTGATTCTCGAGAAGCGTTTTTTTGGATGGATTATTATGAGTGGTAGGGTACTCGATTCTTTCCAATGAAGTCTCTTCCTCCTCCTCTCCTTCTTTTTCAATTTCCATATCCTCTCCTTTTTCCTCCTCCTCCTCCTCCTCCTCTTCTTCCATCTCTTCATGAGCCAATCTTTCATCCTTTTCAGCAAGTGTTTCATATGGCTGAAATACAAACAGAATTTTCATGAGAGAGCACTTTTCCAGAAACGAACTCCTCCTTCTTATAATCAACACCAAAGTAGTTAAAAATCCGAGCAAGAAAAATCCCATGATATAAAGTGTTTTCACCTAAAGTAAAAAATTTTGGGACGAAGTTCATCTAAAATCACTTGCACCCAATTATCATAGTGCCCATAAATAGTAAAAAGATCCTTACAAACTTTTAAAGTAGGGTGGTTGAAATTTTCCGATCTTGGAGTTATGGTATGTTGTAAAAGAAGGTTTACAATTCTAGCTTTAGGATGGAAATTTCGGCTTATAAACTCAAAGTTATCATTTCCTTCAAAAATATGATGAAATGTCTCACGATCATGTTCATCAATTTGAAAATCCGAATGATCCATACCCATATAGTAGCAACCAAGAATGTTAACCAAAATCTCACTATTTAAAACAATACGCATTACTTTAATGCTACTCCATAATTCCCCTTCATTTCCTTCATGAAAACCACAATTCAAATTTGCATTAAACATTTTGACAAGATTCGGATAACAAGCAAAATCATTTTGTGGATCATCAATTAAGCTGAGAATTTGATTTTCTTCAAAAACAACATTGATTTCATAGCAAGAAAACTCATTAAAGATAGCAAATTTTCCAGTGTGGACCTTTCCAAAGTTTACATAGCTTATATAAGCCTTGGTAGCTTCCGGATCATTGTAGAGGAACACTTTGGTGGCTTTGGACAGTCTAATGGTGGATGAAGTGCATGAGGAAGCCATTTTTGAAGAAAGTTATGACGCCCCACCTCTATGCTCACAATAACAAAGGTTATTATAAGTAATAATGTCTACTATTGTGACGAATAAGGCTTGTTAGAAGCAACCATCCGTAAGTTATGCTTTAGACAAGTATTGATTACATCGATAGGAGTTGTGTAAATTACTCCCAAAGATATATATTCAATCCAAATCTAAAACGAAACCACGGTGGCTTAAGAAAAATTCAGAACAACAATACAGATAAGTATAATCACATCAGAAAAGAATATCAGATATATAGCGGAAGATAAGTCTGGAACACATGCTATAACAATCGATAGTTCACAAGAACAAAATGTACATATACATAGATATCAAGATATATGAGACGATAGTCAATATACCAAAAGTACTCCTCGAAGTCTAGACAAAAGATGATGTGAAATCCCAAAAGCTGAAGCGGTAACAGAATCAGAGATAGCGATTAGCCTGAAATAACTCGGTCTGACCCGAGTATTATTTAAAAGAAAATAATAAACGGATCAGTCTAATTTAAACTTAGAAGTGAATGCATCATAAATAACATCATAGCAAAATAATCATAGTCTCGAATGAGACTATTCAACATAAGAAATCAGCATAGTTTAAATGAAGAAATCTCATTAAACTCCAACAAAATCAACTTTCAAATTCATAATTGAATTCAAAACAGCAATTCACAAAATCTAGAAATCAAAAATAGATAACTAGACAAATCAGCATAAAAGTTGATCGATCCCATCATATGGCGAGTCTACGCTACGCCGCACGTGCATCAACATATGGCCGAAGCCTACCAAGTACTGTCCTCATAATTTTGGCGTCCAACAAATGACCCGAAGGTCCAACATATGACCCGAAGGTCTAGTACTGGTAATTGACCCGAAGGTCCATCATAGTGTCTCGAAAGCCCAACAAATCATCAAAATCATCAAACAACAAATCCACAACAAATATTTCAATTAACGAGTCCGGAATCAACCGAATTAGTAAAAGCGTGGTTCAATATTCCGCACTTTTGCTAACTCGTTTAAATATCTTCATCGTTTCTTTGAAAATGCAAAATTGTGTATTTTGTATAAATAAATTTATGTCAAATGGACAAGTCCGGAATTAAGCGAATTAGTAAAAGTAAGGGTTCATAGTCCTCAATTTTGCTGAAGCGTTTAAATCGCTTTCTCATTGTTTTAAAAGCGCAAACTGTAAAAATTTTGGAAACAATTTTTATTTTAAAATGATTTTTAAAACACGTGATTAAAACAGCAACAACTACAGTAATTTCGACGAGGAAATTGCGCTTCACAAAACACCGTAAAAACAGATACCAAATCAGTGTTGTGGGATAACCGCTTAAAAATTCACTTTAAATTGACGGTTACTGAAGTCAAAAT
Source organism: Allium cepa (assembly GCA_030765085.1). Lineage (NCBI taxonomy): Eukaryota > Viridiplantae > Streptophyta > Magnoliopsida > Asparagales > Amaryllidaceae > Allium > Allium cepa. The sequence goes on along the minus strand of CM060930.1, from coordinate 187,298,458 downwards.
AACAGTAATTTTTATTCGTCAAAATTATCGTCAAAACAACATGCTTTAAAAATATAACACCGGCGTAAAAATTCCGTTATAAAAAAAGGGCAATAAAATGCGCTTTAAAACCAAATACCGGTTCAACGCAACTTAAATAGTAGATTGCACTACTATATTCACCAAATATATTGCACGAAAAAGTGACATTTACATGCACGCGAGAAGTAAAAGCTGGCATAACAAATAAATGAACGCATATATGAAGTTTTGGAATCCAAGAAATGCATGCACGTTACTAAACAAAGGTTTGTCCATTTTAAAAATTCAAGGAACGCAACACTTTTTGGACAAAATACAATTCAGGAGGATAATATACACGTGTCCCCTAATGGACAGGCATGCAACCCAAAAGGCTTTAGCTTTCTTGTAAATAAAACACGAATTATATTAACTGAGCATAGTTATATATATTTATGCGCACGAAATAATGGGTAGCTTGGACCCTTCATTTATACGCACACATCACACGCGCATCTAAGCATTGTGCTACAACTTGCACTAAATCATGCATGCACGAGCCACCAAAATACGGGCTAATGCACGCAAATGAAGTTTAAAATATATGATGACCTGGAACATGACTATGTTTTCAATGTTACAACTACACTACAAGCTTGATAAAATATTGTCCATATATTATTGCACACACACTTGAACAACTATAAGCTTAAAATATTTACACGCAATACAAAGAATTAATCTTTCTATCACAAAATAAAACAGGCGAAGTTTAATGAAACCTGTACATGCATCATGCACACTAATATAATTATTCTGGGCTTGCCTTGTGCATTTCCAAAAATGAGAAATGCCCTTGAACAAAATCAGCATGATTTGACCACAATCTTTCATTTTATGATGCGCGCAACCCTTTGGTAATAAGAGACTTTGAAACAATTTTTTTTTGCATGCTACTGCTTTGCACGAAAATGAAAAATTCAATAAATAAGTTACACGAATGCAGCTACATATTAAGTGACCTGTGCACATTCTTTTCCACACAACCCGTTCACGCACGCCTACCCACAGTATTCAAGTCATAAACAATCAAATGAAGACCTGACCATGGCTTTGTGTATTTTATGAATACACAAAAATGAATTACAAAATGATGGCCTGGGAATGAAATCTTTGGCACACACGTAAGAAGAAGTAAACACAAATTTACTGACCAGAATAAATTTCGTATGCCATTTTTCACGTACATAATGAAATAATACAAACAACTGGCAACATGTTTTGAACTCACAAAATAAAGTAGTTAATAAACTAGAGATGTGAGTTTTGAACTCACATTTAATTTTCCTCCAAACCAGTTATCAACAAGAAATGTTTAAAGCAAAGTTTTGCACTGCCATTAATATGTTTCTCTGAGCTATTGGAATTTGATGATCAAAAGAAAGAATTGATGCAGCTTTTCTCAAAAATATATATATAAGTCATTCAAATATGCATGCTGGAAACTTTGGGTACAAATGCATTAACTTGAAAACGTGCTAGCTTACATTTGCATTAAACGAAAAACGTGCTCTGCAGAGAAGGACACCACTAGCATTGATGATGGCATAAAAGCAAGGTTACAAACTTTCTTTTGTAAAATTGTGACAGCAAAAGCTAAGTGTAAAATGTTCCAACATTGTTTATAAAATTGGTGACAGCCAAGAAATGTTTCACTTTTGTTATAAAGTTGGATCTACTCTTTTATGCACATATTCAACATGCTACTACTAAAGAGTTCACTAACTTAACAAATGAAGTGCATTTTCTACTGAGTAAAAAAAAATGGATTCGCTTTGCAAAATGTAGTGACAGCAAAAAGGCAAAAATGGGTTTAAACTTTTTGTTTTAATATGGACCTATTTGTTACACGTGAAAGGCAATTGCATTACATTTCAACGTGTACCACTTGAAGTATACACTGACTTTACAAAATAATCTACACTATTTTTTTTCAAATTTCAATTTAAAAAAATTTCAATTTAATTTTTTTATTTCGACAGAAATAAAACAGGGTTGTTACAAACTCCCCCCTTATAAAAATTGCGTCCCCGCAATTTTCATACTAGAAGTTGTTTATAACACCAATTATTTATCACAACAAAGGTTAAAATAGAAAAGATGGATAAGAATGCTCACCCCCACCCAAAGAGGAGAGAAAACCCGGATAAGAATGCTCGATTAATTCTTTGATTTCCCAAGTGCAATCTTTGAGGTTTGCGGACCATTGAATTTTCACAAGCGGGACTTCTTTATTCCGAAGGCGTTTAACCTCCGAAGCTAGCATACAAATAGTATTTTGCACAATAGACAAGTCGGGTGAGATCTCAAGATCTTGTAACACATGAGGATCAATAATAGAATCTGAATCTCGAAGGTATCGACGAAGTTGGGACACATGAAATATGCCATGAATTCCCGAAAACTGAATAGGTAGCGATACACGATAAGTAATGGGTCCAATGCGTTCTGTAATAGGAAACGGTCCAATATATTGAGGAACCAATTTCCCGGAGCTACTAAAATGCACCACACCCTTCATTGGAGAAACACGAATGAAGACGAGATCGTCAACAGAAAATTCCAAAGGCTTCCTACGATGATCGACATAAGATTTCTGCCTATTCTGAGCCTCTTTCATTCTCTGTCTAATGATATCAATCTTATGAGAAGATTCACGAATATAATCGGGGCCGAGAACTAACTTTTCCCCCGATTCCAACCAACAAAATGGCGATCGACACAGCCTTCCATAAAAAGCTTCGAAAGGAGCCATACCGATACTGGATTGGAAACTGTTATTATAAGAAAATTCAACAAGAGATAAGTGGTCTTCCCAACTACCACCAAAACCAAGAATGCAAGCTCGAAGGAGATCTTCTAAGACTTGATTCACCCTTTCAGTCTTACCATCAGACTGTGGATGATAAGCTATACTGAGATTCAGCTTAGTGTCCAAAGCTTTCTAAAGGCTCTGCCAGAAACCACTAGTAAAAAGCGAAGCTCTGTCACCGACAATAGAACTAGGCACACCATGAAGTCGAATGACTTCTTTAATAAAAAGCTTAGCCAACAAAGGAGCAGTCCGATTGGACTTGATAGGAATAAAATGGGCTGATTTGGTCAATCTGTCAACAACCACCCAAATAGTAGTATGGCCCGACCTCGAACGAGGTAGACCATCAATAAAGTCCATAGAAATCTGATCCCATTTCTATAATAGAATCTTAAGGGTTGCAAAAGACCACTAGGACGCTGGTGTTCTGCTTTAATAAGTTGACAAGTCATGCAACGACTCACATAACTTGCAACATCACGCTTCATACCTTCCCAAAAGTATAAGCGTTTCATATCAGCATACATCTTACTACTGCCTGGATGGATAGTATACTTAGAACGATGACAGTTCTCAAGAATGTCATTTCTAAGATTAGAAACATTAGGCACCATCAACCTACCCTTCTTTCGAATACAACCATGAACATCAATATCGAAATCCTTTAGATCATCACTTCGGGATTCTGATTTACAACTCTGAATAAGATAAGCAAGATCTGGATCTTGTTTTTGGGAATCGACAATCCGATCCAATAAACTAGGACAAGCTTCCATGCTAAATAAAAGCACAGGAGGATCAGAAACTGAAGGACGGTCTCTAATATCACATTGAGATAAAGCGTCCAAAATATTCCACTCTGCTAGCATCATGGAAACAAAAACTTGTTGCTTGCAACTAAGCGCATCAGCAACTCGATTACCCTTACCAGAGGTATACCGAATATCGAAATCGTATGAAGCAAGAAATTCGAGGCAGCGATGTTGCCTCATATTAAGTTCTTTTTGAGTAAATAAATACTTTAGATATTTGTGATCAGTGAAGAGAACAAAACGCTCGCCCAATAAATAATGTCGCCAACTCTTTAAAGCAAAGACTATGGCGGCTAGCTCCAAATCATGGGTAACGTAACGAATCTCGTTAGGCTTTAGTTGTCTAGAAGCATAGGCAACTACTCTATCTTTTTGCATGAGAACAGCACCGAGTCCATAACCACTGGCATCGGTATAAACAACAAGATCATGATTCCTTTCGGGAACCACTGAGATAGGAGCATGAGTAAGGAGATCTTTTAACTTCATGAAAGAAGTCTCACACTTATCCGACCATATAAAAGGAACAGGTTTTCTCGTGAGAGTGGTAAGCGGTAAAGCAATACGAGAAAAGTCCTTAATAAATCGGCGATAATAACCCGCCAATCCAAGAAAACTACGGATCTCGGTAACGGTCTCGACCTCTTCCAATTCTGAATAGATTCGATCTTGGAAGGATCGACAGAAATACCATCGGAAGAAACAATGTTACCGAGAAACTTCACCTTATTGTCCCAGAAGTGACACTTGGAGAATTTGGCATAAAGCTGATGCTGACGAAGAGTGCTCAAAACAATCTCCAAATGCTGAATATGATCGGCTTTAGATTTGGAATAAATAAGAATATCATCAATGAAAACCAAGATGAACTTATCGAGATATTCTCGGAATATCCGATTCATAAGATTTACAAAATATGCTGGAGCGTTCGTCAAACCGAACGGCATAACACGCCATTCGTAAGAACCATAACTAGTGCGGAATGCAGTAAGAGGAATGCTATCTTTCGCAACTCGTAACTGATGAAATCCGGTAGCAAGATCGAGTTGGGAGAAGAGCTTAGCGCCACTTAATTAATTGAACATGTCATCGATCCTAGGTGATGGATACCTATTTTTGATAGTGAGCTCGTTAAGCTTGCGATAATCAATGCAAAGCCTAAGAGTACCATTTGGCTTCTTAACAATGACAATGGCAGCGCCCCAAGGAGATGAGCTAGAACGAATAAAATGCTTGGCTTCCAACTCAGATAATTGTTGCTTGAGTTCCTCTTCTTCCTTAGCATACATCCTTGTGGGAGGATGACTGACAGGATGAGCACCAGAGATAAGATCAATATGGAACACAATTGCCGTCTTCGGCAGCAAACATGAAATAGGCTCAAAGACATCAGAAAAATCACAAACAACCGGAATATTAGCATGACATCCTCCGATTCGTGGGAAGATATCAGAGCATTCGAAGTATGATCCATGCTTCGAAATATAATAGATAAGTGCTCGATAGCATCGGGATGCTTGAGATATAAAGTTCTTTTGGGACATAGGATTTGAACTTCATAATGGACGAGCCAATCCATACCCAAAATCATATCAAAACCAAGATGATCCATAACATGCAGATTCGCATGAAAGGAATAACCACAAAGAATAATCTCAACATCAACACACAACAAACCAAGAGTAGCGGATCCACCAATATGATTTACAATCCTCAAAGGGCCACATATGGTAACAACATCCAAAGTAATACTATCAACAAGCTCTTTTGACACGAAAGAATGCGATGCACCCATATCGAAAAGAACTCTAATAGAACGGCCATGAAATAAAATAAAACCTTCCAAAACAGAAGGAGTAATACCTTTGGGCTTAGAAGAATCACTAGAAGCTTTAGCGACATTAAGCTTTCTAGATTTGAAACCCTTAGGAGCAGTAGGACAATCAGAAACCCAATGACCCTCTTTCTTGCAATAGCAACAAATGTGAGGCTTAGGACAACTACGAAGAAAATGATCCAAAGAACCACAATTATAGCATGCCCTCTGAATAGAAGGTGCACTACTAGGCTGAGAACTAGAGGTAGCCTGCTTCTTCTTCTTCTTTTTGGAAAAAGAATTGGGCCTATTAAATGGAAACCTCTTCTTGTTGGGGTTCTTGTAAACCTCAACCTCATCACAACTATCACGTTCCTTTTCAATAGCTTCAAGGCAAAGAGCCGAATCAACAAGTTCCTCAAAAGAGAGCTTAAGCTGAAGCAAAAGAACTTTCTTCAAATACTTCTTCAAACCATCTACAAAACGAAGATTCTTACGCGGAGTGTTAATGAACTCAACTCCGTATTTGGACAAAGCCTCGAAAGATGCAACATAATCAGAAATAGAGGACTTTCCTTGCTCCAACTCAAGGAAACTATGAGCAAGATTAGCCTTTTCTGATTCAGGAACGAACTTAAGCTCGAAACATTTCTTAAACTGAATCCACGAGAGAGAGGACTCATCAACTTCCGTAATAAAAAGCTCATACCAATCAAGCACACGTTCTTGCAATATGCTAGATGCCAAGAGAACGCGATGATGATCAGAAAGATCCATCCGAGAAAATATGCGCTCACAAGCGCGCAACCAAGTCTAAACCTCCAATACACTTTCTGATCCCTTTAAAGGCTTGCCTCCAAGGTGGGAATAGTCACTACACATGCGGGCGAAGGCAGACTTATGAGAGGGAGCTGCGGGAGTAGCAACAGAAAGCTGAGTACCCCGAAATAGCTCCATAAACTGATCAGCTGACATATAGACTCTGTCCGGATGAGAACCACTAGACGGGCTTACAGAAGAACGCTTCCCTCTACCTCTTCCAACCATGGACTGAGAGAATAAGAGAAGATAAGGATTGGTTAAACAGCACACAATTGATAAGAAATTTAACAAATGGAATACTGCGGAATATGAGATTTATTCCTAGACATACTCCAACATGTTAAAGTGGAAAGAATAGATTAGAAAGGAACGAATAAAACCGTCGAATAGTTGTAACGCATGTTCCATTCTGTTTCTGTTTTGTATTTATTATAATTTGTTCTGAATCTCAGCTCTGATACCAAGCTGAGCGCCCCACCTCTATGCTCACAATAACAAAGGTTATTATAAGGAATAACATCTGCTCGAAGAATAAGGCTTGTTAGAAGCGACCATCCGTAAGTTATGCTTTAGACGAGTATTGATTACATCGATAGGAGTTGTGTAAATTACTCTCAAAGATATATATTAAATCAAAATCTAAAAGGAAACCATGGTGGCTTAAGAAAAATTCAGAACAACTCATAATAACAACAATACAGCTAAGTATAATCACATCAGAACAGAATATCAGATATATAGCGGAAGATAAGTCTGGAATACATGCTACAACAATCGATAGTTCACAAGAACCAAATGTACATATACATAGATATCAAGATACATGAGATAGTAGTCAATATACCAAAAGTACTCCTCGAAGTCTAGACAAAAGATGATATGAAATCCCAAAAGCTGAAGCGGCAACAGAATAAGAGATAGCAATTAGCCTGAAATAACTCGGTCTGACCCGAGTATTATTTAAAAGAAAATAATAAACGAATCAGTCTAATTTAAACTTAGAAGTGAATGCATCATAAACAACATCATAGCAAAATAATCATAGTCTCGAATGAGACTATTCAACATAAGAAATCAGCATAGTTTAAATGAAGAAATCTCATTAAACTCCAAAATAATCAACTTTCAAACTCATAATTGAATTCAAAATAGCAATTCACAAAATCTAGAAATCAAAATAGATAACTAGAAAAATCAGCATAAAAGTAGATCGATACCGTCATATGGCGAGCCAAAGCTACGCCGCACGTGCATCAACATATGGACGAAGCCTACCAAGTACTATCCTCGTAATTTTGGCGACCAACAAATGACCTAAAGGTCCAACATATGACCCAAAGGTCTAGTACTGTTAATTGACCCAAAGGTCCATCATAGTGGCTCGAAAGCCCAACAAATCATCAAAATCATCAAACAACAAATCCACAACAAATATTTCAATGAACGAGTCCGGAATTAACCGAATTAGTAAAAGCGTGGTTCCACATTCTACACTTTTGCTAACTCGTTTAAATCTCTTCATCGTATCTTTGAAAGTGCAAAATTGTGTATTTTGTATAAACAAAATTTACATTCTCAAACGGATAGGTCCGGAATTAAGCGAATCAGTAAAAGTAAGGGTTTATAGTCCTCAATTTTGCTGAAGCGTTTAAATCGCTTCCTCATTCTTTTGAAAGCGCAAACTATAAAATTTTTGGAAACAGTTTTAATTTTAAAACGATTTTTAAAACACGTGATTAAAACAGCAAAAACTATAGCAATTTCGACGAGAAAATTGCGCGTCACAAAACACCGAAAAACGGATACCAAATCAGTGTTGTGGGATAACCGCTTAAAAATTCACTTTGAATTGACGGTTACTGAAGTCAAAATAACAGTAATTTTTATTCGTCAAAATTGTCGTCAAAACAACATGTTTACAAAAATATAACACCAGCGTAAAAATTCCGTTATAAAAATAACGGCAATAAAATACGCTTTAAAACCAAACACCGGTTCAACGCAACTTAAATAGTAGATTGCACTACTATATTCACCAAATATATTGCACGAAAAAGTGACATTTACATGCACACGAGAAGTAAAAGCTTGCATAACAAATAAATGCACGCATATATGAAGTTTTGAAATCCAAGAAATGCATGCACGTAACTAAACGAAGTTTTGGCCATTTTAAAAATTCAAGGAAAGCAACACTTTTTGGACAAAATACAATTGAGGAGGACAATAAACACGTGTCCCCTAATGGACAGGCATGCAACCTAAAAGGCTTTAGCTTTCTTGTAGATAAAACACGAATTATAGTAACTGGGCATAGTTATATATATTTGTGCACGCGAAATAATGGGTAGTCTCGACCCTTCATTTACACGCACACATCACAAGTGTATCTGGGCATTGTGCTACAACTTGCACTAAATCATGTATGCACGAGCCACAAAAATATGGGCTAACGCATGCAAATGAAGTTTAAAATATATGATGACCTGGAACATGACTATGTTTTTAATGTTACAACTACACTACAAGCTTAACAAAATATTGTCCATATATTATTGCGCACACACATGAACAACTATAAGCTTAAAATATTTAAACGCAATACAAAGCATTAATCTTTCTATCACAAATAAAATAGGCGAAGTTTAATGAAACCTGTACATACATCATGCACACTGACATAATTATTCTGGGCTTGCCTTGTGCATTTCCAAAAATGAGAAATGCCCTTGAACAAAATCAGCATGATTTGACCACATGCTTTCATTTTATGATGCGTGCAACCCTTTGGTAATAAGAGACTTTGAAACAAATTTGATTTTTTGCATGCTACTACTCTGCACAAAAATGAAAAATGCAATAAATAACTTTCATGCATGTAGCTACATATTAAGTGACCTGTACACATTCTTTTCCACACAACCCATTCACACACACCTACCCACAATATTCAAGTCATAGACAATCAAATGAAGACCTAACCATAGCTTTGTGTATTTCGTGAATACACAAAAATGAATTACAAAATGATGGCCTGGGAATGAAATCTTTGGCACACACGCAAGAAGAAGTAAACACAAATTTACTGACCAGAATAAATTTTGTATGCCATTTTTCACCTACACAATGAAATAATACAAACAACTGGCAACATGTTTTGAACTCACAAAATAAAGTAGTTAATAAATTAGAGATGTGAGTTTTGAACTCACATTTAATTTGCCTCCCAACCAGTTATCAACAAGGAATGTTTGAAGCAAAGTTTTGCACTGCCATTAATTTATTTCTCTGAGCTATTGGAATTTGATGAGCAAAAGAAAGAATTGATGCAGCTTTTCTCAAAAATATGTATATAAGTCAACCAAATATGCATGCTGGAAACATTGGGTACAAATGCTTTAACTTGAAAACATGCTGGCTTACATTTGCATTAAATGAAAAACGTGCTCTGCAGAGAAGGACACCACTAGCATTTTTTTAGAGAAATGTGTGATCCTATAAAAAACGAGGAGAGCACACATGGAGCTACATATATAAAAAATATAAAGGAGCTGCCAATATGCCTGGCAGGTGATAAGACTATCAACTAGAAAAAAATAAAGAAGTAGATACCCTTCAAATGAGCTCCGGCAAAGCCACCATCCATTAAACCCTAATACCGAGCTCCAGCAAGGCCACCGCCCGATAATAGAGTGTTAGAGGCATCTAAAACCAGGGAAACTAAAATACAACACCCACAAAATAAGAGAAGATCCAAAAAGAAGAACACCAAGGGGAGAACTAAAAAGAAGAACTCCACTCTGAAGACACTGAGTAGCCACCAAGGAGTGCAAGACGCGGTCGGAATCCCTGTAAAAAGCAATCCTGCAACCAGTACAAAGATGCAAGCTGTCCTGAAAACCAGTCAAGAGAAAACTAGCAACCTGTCTAAACTAAACCTGAAACAAAACTAGGAAACCAAGTTAGAATGAATCACATATATGTATACAAATAGATTTTATATACATATATGTGAGAATAAAAACCAAAATGAAAATTAAAGCAAGGAAAAGATAGAACCAAAAGCTAACAATACTAAAGGACTAAAGAGTAAGAAATAAAAACAGAGATAAACACAATACAAGAAACTACTTTAAGGGCCTATAATAGAAAGAAAATTATACTGCATCATGTGAATATTATTTAAATTAGTATATGAGTTAATAAAAATATTATTAGGGACAAAATTATTAAAGTTAAGTTTGAATATGTTAATATTATAACTAACCTTGTTAAGATATTCCTTAAAGCAATTATTTTTGGCTAATTTATATTTGGGATTTGATATCCAATTTAAGTAGAAAGATGAAATTAAAATTATCAAATTATTATAGTGATTATTTTTATTATTAAAAATCCTTTGATTTCTCTCAAACCAAATGTACCAACAAGAAATTGTAAATATAGTATAAAGTAAGTATCTAATATCCTTATTGAACTTAAATCTAAAAGAGTTCCAATAGAAAAAACAATCAGTAACTCTAGAACTAATATTAAACTCAAAAATAATAAGGATCTTAATGAGAATAAAATGAGTATCCATGCATTCGTAATACATATGATTAATATCTTCAGAGTATGTATTACAAAAATAACATTTATTATCAATAATAATATTATTCTTTTTTAAAAGTTCAATAGTATTCAATTTACCATTAGTAATGAGCCACATGTGGATCTTAGATTTTGGAGGAGCGTTAGATTTCGAAATAAATTTAAAACAATTGTCGGAAACACCCAAAAAGTTAATAAATCTGTAAAAGGAATTCGAAGAATATTTCTTACTCTTATCCCACTCCCAACTAATATAATCATTATCATTATCAATATTGTAGAGATTTAACTTAGCATAAAGCAAATAAAGCTGTCTACGGGTTGAGCCTACTAAAATACTATTAAAATTGAAAATCCAAGGAGGGTCACTATCAGAGTTAAAAACGTCAAAAATAAATGCAAATTTAAAGTTACAAATATCATATAAATCTTTAAACTCAATCTTAAGAGGAGTAGCGGAAATCCAACTATCGTGCCAAAAGGATGTGTTATTACCAGAATGAACAATGATATTTACACCTAAGTTGAAAATATCATTACATTTTAAGATGGATTTCCAAAAATAAAAAAGTTTACAATAAATCGAAGTACTAATTTGATAGAGATGATAACTACCATTGTAGTAATGTTTAGAAATTATCTCCTTCCAAATGGCATTAACACTCGTATCTCTGAATTTCCATAACCATTTACTAAGAAGAGACAAGTTCATATTACATAAATTAATAACACCTAAACCGCCCTCTTTTTTAGACTTACAGACAGTATCCCAATTAACTAAACATTTAATGCTACTGTTTGGATTATCACCACACCAAAGGAAGTCTCTTCTAATTTATCTATTTTGTCTATCACCCATTCAGGAAAGAGGTGCATAGACATCCAATAGATAGGGAGAGCTGATAAAACAGAGTTAATCAAAACTAGTCTACCAACTCTAGATAAGAATATCCCATTCCAATTAGTAATCCTATTTTTAATTTTATCGATGATTAATAACCAATCTTCATGCTTAAGATTTGAAGGTCTAATAACAAAACCAAGATAATTAAAAGGAAAACTCATAGTTTTACAATTTAAAGTATTTGCAACTAAATTTTCAACTTTGTCAAAGTCATTTAAAACTAAAACCGAACTTTTATCAAATTTTATTTTTCAAACCTGATAAAAGTTCAAAACTACAAAGAATAAATTTTAGTGCAATGATGTGCCTAGGAAGATGAGAGGAAAAAAGCAAAGTATCATTAGCAAATTGAAGGACAGACAAACCAAAACACGAAATATCATTACCAAAAAACCTAAGAGATTATTATTAACAGCATTCTTAATAATCTTAGAAATAACATCAGCCGCTAAATTAAACAGAAGGGGCGATAAAGGATCCGCTTGCCTCAATCCTCTCTTGGATTGAATTTTATTACCTAAAATTCCATGAACCATACCAGTTTTAAGCAAGTTAATGATCCAGTTAATCCATCTATTACTAAAGCCTTTGACAAGGAAAATATCAATAAGGAAATCCCAATCAACCGAGTCAAAAGCCTTAGCAAAATCTAGTTTTAAAATAGCACAAGTAATTTTATTTTCACAACAAAGATTAATGTATTCTTGAACAACTGCTACACCATCAGTGATCTTTCTTCCTTTAATGAAAGCTGATTGAGAACAGTCAATTAAATCATTCATTTTTATACTAAGTCTATTAGCTAAAACTTTAGAAATAATTTTACAGAGCGGTTAATCAATGAAATGGGTCTAAAATATTTTAAAGTATTAGCACCAACTTTTTTATGTAATAAAATAACATTAGCAAAATTAAATCTACCTAATTGGAGATTTCAATTATAAAATTCATCAAACATATTAATTAAGTCTAATTTTAAAACCTCCCAAAAAGTTTTATAAAAGAGAATAGGAAATCCATTCGGACCCGGAGATTTATCTCCCGGTAAAACCAAAATGGCTTTACGGATTTCCTCTTCAGTAAAAGCAACATCTAAATCAGAAAGATTAATATTAGAGACGGACGAGTAAAGATCATTCCATCTAACGTTAACTCTATGCTTATTATTATTGCCAAAGATATCTTTATAATAATCAGTGAAAGCATTATTGAGATCATGTTGTTCAACTAATTCCACATTATTAACTAAAATGGAATTAATTGTGTTACTACGTTTTCTACTGTTAGCTATATTATGAAACTTTTTGGTATTGTTATCACCTTCATTAATCCATTGAATTTTTTATCTTTGTTTCCATATAACTTCCTCTTTTTCAAGAATAGAATTAAGTTCCTCTTTTAAGTTATTAAGAACATTTTTTTCTCCTAAACTTAAATGTCTAGATTCTTCAATCTTATTAAGCTTAAGCAACTCATTAAGAATATTCTCTTTTTTAATTTTAATATTACCAAAAATGTTTTTATTCCAGTTTTTAAGAAAAATCCTGAGTTTTTTAAGTTTGAGCACAAAAGCCTTAGCTGAATTATCACAATTTAAGACAATAATAACTCATAGAAGACCATTTATTAATGATTAAATTTGAAAAACCTGATTCTAGAAGCCATATTTTTTCAAAATTAAAGGCTCTACTAATAATACTATGACTATCACAAGAAAGAATAATGGGACAATGACCTGAAAGGGTGTAAGGTAAACCTGACACTCTATAGATAGGAAATTTATCCACGATTTCATCACTTATAAAAAATCTATCTAAAAGAGCAAAAGTGATACATACCCTATTATTACTCCAAGTAAAATCTCTATTGGATAGAGGATTTTCAATCAAATTAGAATGAATAATAAATTGATCGAATTCCTCCATTGCCGAATAATCTCCTTCCCGGGGAGAACGCTCCCCAATAAAACGAGTAACATTAAAATTACCCCTCAATATCCAAGATCCGGGGGCAAAAGATCTAAACTCGAGGCATTCATTCCAGAGAATCTGTCTATCTATTTTAGAGTTAGGCCCATAAACATTAGAAATATTTAAAAAAGAATTGTCGGCTAAATTAATTAAAATAATGTGTAAAGAGTGCTGCTTTTGAATACATTGCATTAATTTAAAGAGGTTATCTCTCCAACCAATAATTAAACCCCCCGAAAAGCCCACCGAAGGAAGAAAAACCCATTTACTAAAATGAAAGCCTCCTAATCTTCTAAAAAAACGAAAATTAGGACATTCTATTTTAGTCTCTTGTAAAAGAGCAATGTCAATAGAAAAGTCTTTAAAAAAGATTTTAACTTTATCACATTTATTAAGGTCATTCAAACCTCTAATGTTCCAACTAATGACTCACATAAGCCCATAGATCTAGCACTATCAAGTTCCTTATTACTAATAAACTCACGATCTAACTCAATGTCAGAGAAAATAAAAGCAGAGCTACTAGCTAACTGACTGAAATCAGAAGCTGATAAGTCACCCAGAGCATAAGACGAATAAATGCTACCCAAATCAAAATGCGTACCTAAGCCTGATTCCGAAACATCACTCACGGTGTTCGAACCAAGAAACTTACCCGACAGCTGAGAGCAACTGCCACGAATCCTGACACTACGACGAACCAACCCACCAGAAGCTGAAAACTTTCTTCTTCTGCCGCTCTTCGAAGAAGAAAAAGAAGATACAGAATCACCACCAGCCACCCTAATCTGATCTGACAAAAGAAAACCAGAACTCCTCCCCTACACACTAGTAACAAAGAGTCAACATTACCCAAAGGAGCTACTGCCAGATTATCACGCCTATCCAAATGCTCGATAGAGGAAACTACAGTGACACCACCATTATCACAGACGTCACCAGTATCAATAGAGCCAACAGAACTCATAGGATCTAATAATAGATTATTACTCCCACCCAAAAGCTCAACAGAGGAATATACTATGCCTTCACCATTATCACAAACGTCAATACCAAAAAAGGGGACAAGGTCTACAATATCACTCTGAGCATGTGCATCATGCGCGACTGTGACAGAATGCATATCATCAAAAGTGGGATTGAGCAAATTTAAGAACTCATCATCCACAAAACTCTCAGGATCAACAAAATTCCCATCCACGTTATGATGCTCAATTGAAAGGAGCCAATCTCGATAGACATCAAAGTCAAAGCAAACTGAAGTAACAGAGTCAACTGATTCTATAGAAAACACCCAATCATCCATCCTATTGCTTTTAAGGGAATCGAGTTGTGAGATCTGATCTGAAAGATCGAACTCAAAAGGCAAATTAACTGTTGACATTGATGACCATAAGCCATTCTCCAGTGTAGTATCATTTATAACATCAACCAAATTGTTTTGATGATCCAGATCAAGATCGGGAAAGAACTCATTAAAAAAGTAACAATTCTTAAGCATGTCACCTTGATCAACACAATCATTAGCAACAGTGATTTCATTACCATTCGACTCTGTTAATTGATTAACCAACAAGCGATCAGAAAATTTATCTATATCCACAACTCCATCAACAAATTTACTGGAAGATGCCGAATCTAAAAACTCAAAACTGTTTGCTGTAGGAATCACAAATTTTTCGATTTTTCTATTTCGATTCTTTCCTTTCTTGGACTTTACAAGAATAAAATTATCCTGATCTCCAACACTAAGACATCCTTTCAAAGAAGACATAATACCAAGCAAACCAATGTAATACGAGACATCAGGGTCAAGAAGAATGGGGTCAAAGCCCTAATAATCATCAATAACATCAAGATAGTTGAAAGGACTTATAGAAACAAACTCCAGTGAATCATCCTTGTGATTCAAATTATCAGAGACAGCTACACTTTCCTTAACAAAACCTCCTTTACCAATATTCGGTTCGTTAATAATTTCAAAATGATAGAACAATTCATCCAAAAGACTGAGACCATCAATTTTCTTATATCAGAGATGATCAATCAATAAACCCCTAAGCAACAAATATTTCAAAGAAAATTGAAACCCGTGATTAACCATTCCTGGAACTGAATTGCTAGTAACTCTCTCATCTTCTGCCTTGCCGAAATAATCTTCAGGGTTACCAAATCTCTCCTTATGACCTTTGCCTATGTTTGGTTCATTGATGATGCTAAAATGAAACAATAATTCCTCCAGATATTTAATTCCTAAATCTCTGCTAAACCAAAGAACATCAATCAATATTCCTTTCAGCTTCAAGAATTTTAAGGCGAAAAGAAATCCATGATTGATCGAATTTGAAAAAGGTTTAGAAATCAAAATCGAAGAAATTTCAGAAGCCCGAAACTTATCGCAATCAATCCTCCTATTCCCAAAACAACCACAATCAAAGCATCATAAAGGATCGCGACAATTTTTTGCAAGGTGATTAAGATCCCCACATCTGAAACAGAAGAACTTGCCCTTTTTGGAATCGATCCACCTCGATTTTGAGACGCGAGACACTTCTTGATTCCAAGATGGAATATAATTCTTAACCACTTGAGCAAAAGAAGCAGAAGGATTACGGTAAGGTAGATTGGATAACCCAGAGGAAAGAGAATAATTACAAAGAGGAAAATGAGGAAACGACGAATTTTGAGAGTCCGCCATTTTTTTCTACTATCATGGTCTGAAGGACACCACTAGCATCGATGATGGCACAAAAGCAAGGTTACAAATATTCTTTTGCAAAATTGTGACAGCAAAAGTTAAGTGTAAAATGTTCCAACATTGTTTATAAAATTGGTGACTGCCAAGAAAATGCTTCACTTTTGTTATAAAGTTGGATCTACTGTTTTATGCACATATTCAACATGCTACTACTAAAGAGTTCACTGACTTAACAAATGAAGTGCATTTTCTACTGACTAAAACAATGGATTTGCTTTGCAAAAATGCAGTGACAGCAAAAGGGAAAAAAATGGGTTCAAACTTTTTGTTTTAATATGGACCTATTTGTTGCACGTGAAAGGCAATTGCATTACATTTCAACGTGTACCACTTGAAGTATGCACTGACTTTACAAAATAATTTGCACTAAATGTTTTTTCAAATTTTAATTTAAAAATTTTCTATTTTAATTTTTTTATTTCGACGGTAATAAAACAGGGTTGTTACAAAAGCAGAGAGCTTGAGAGTTTGAAAGAGAGTTTGAATTTTGAAATGAAAGTGAAAAGATAGGATAAATTTAAGAAGATAAATAGATATTTAAGAGTCATGTTCTCTGCTCAGGAGACACCTATTCAGATTTTTGGAGTTGGTGAAATGGTGGAGGGAAATTCAAAGTTTTGAATTCATATTTGAATTTCAAATTTCTAGAGGGATGTCGACATGGGGGGTGGGGTCATGTCAACATAGGTCCCTTAAATCATGTGGCTTATTTTTCTTATTTTATTTAATATATATATATATATATCATATATTATAATTTGTATTTTACCTGAAATAATATTAAATGCAATAACACTTTAATGTTAATATTTTAATATTAAAATAATATTATTTTGAAAATCAAAATTTTTAAATTCAACGACAAGCAATTTCAAAACATTCAAACAATCAAACAAGCAATTTTAATCAATATAATTTAAATACGCACCTAATTTTAGATCTATATTTCTAGGATCATCAAAATCGTGAAAAACTATAAAGCACATGTTTGAATTTTTCGTCTCTTGATATTCATCGCTAGAGGATGAGTTGAATCGTCCAGTGTAGCAGTATATCCTCTCTTTCTTTTCTTTGACAAATCATTGCTTGGAGAAAATTTCTGTTTATACGGATGTGGACAATCTCTTTTTAAGTGGCCTGGCTCATCATAATTGTAACATTTGCCGTTGTTTTGAGTTTCATTATTGTTTCCAGAATCCTTGTGATCACTTCTCCTGTAATTTTTCATCTTTCTGTATTTCAGAAACTTCCTAAAATTACTTGTCATCAAGGCTATTTCTTTATTGTTGTCACTGTTTGAGTTTGAACTATCTGTTATTGCACTGAACACTGTTGACTTCTTTCCCAAGGCCTTGCTTTCTCTTCTCCCTTGCATTTGTACTTCAAATGACATCAAATTACTAATCGATTCTTCAATTTTTTAGAGTACTAATATCATTAGCCTCTTTAATTTTTAGAATCTTCTGATCCCATTCCGGAGTGAGTGAATTCAGAATTTTCCTAACTTGATCTTCTTTGAAAAATTTCTTTCCTATTGCAACTAGTGAGTGCATAATGTCTTGAAACCTACTTTACATGTCTGAAATGAACTTATTTGGATTCATCTTGAATAACTAAAACTGATTGGTCAAGATAGACATTTTGGTCTGTTTAACTTTGCTTGTTCCTTAAAGAGTAATTTGCAAACTTTTTCAGATCTCATATGCAGACTTACAGATAGACACTCTATTAAACCCATTCCTATCAAGTGAACAGAATAGAACATTCATGGCTTTGGAATTGTTATATGCAACAGACTTTTGCTCGGCTTTCCACAGTGCAAAAGTAGTTGTGGTTTCAATCTAATCATTTTGTGTGATATTCCAAGTGTCTAATCCTATTGATTGTAAATAGATTTTCATCATACATGCCAAATTGCATAGTTACCGCCATTAAAAAGTGGTGGTCTGGCAGTAGAATGACACTCTACAAATGAACTAGTGATAGTGTTGACATTACCGGTGTTGGCATCCATTTGAGAACTTTTCAAAAATCAGAGTATGAAAACTTTGAAAACTAGCTCCACTACCAAATGTAGGAAATGCAGATTACGGATCTTAAGGCTGGATTAACACTAGAGGGGGATGAATAATGCTTAATGACTTTTATGGACATTTTGAAATCTTTTTAAATTAAATACATACAGATGCTATTTCACAAATACAGAGACAATCACAGAATCAGACATGGATGCAAATAGTAAATAAAAGCAGTAAAGGAAAGAACACACTGGAATTTTATACTGGTTTGGAGTTACCGTACATCCAGACTCACACAATTTCTTGTGCATATTTCTTTTCAAATATAATGTCGATAGTACAACCTCGATTTCAAGGCTACAAGATACACCCTCCTGTCTTCGAGTCCAGGGCAAACACTCTTGATTTAACCGGGCTACAAGATCACCTAATTGATCTATGGGCTACAATCACACCTAATTGATTTACGGGCCATAATCACACTTTGATAGAGAGAGACTCGATACACTTCTTTGATTATAAATGATCTTATAACTCTGAATAGCATTGAGATCTTTGAGAGAGAGTGGCAGAGAACCAAACTAGAGATGATCGAGTTTGATTTGCTCAGAATTTCGACATACAATTTGGAGATCCTCAGAAAGAAAATTCGTTCAAAAAATAAATAAAGAAGTAAGAGAATATTTGAGTGGAGAAGGAGTGAAGAAATGAAGAAAAATTCACATAAAGTTCATTGACAACAACCGGTATTTATAGGAGACCAACGGTCATGTCTATTTGCGAAAGGTTATGATGAATAAATACTTCTTTTAAAAATTTGTAATTTGAATTCTGCAGCTACCATGTTGATATGGGGGATGGAGGATGTCTACATGCCTATGTTAGTTTTGAAAATAGATTTTGCTTTAAAATGATTTATATTCTAAAACATGTCAAAATAATTTCTAAACTTTTTAAATCATTTTGAATATAGTTTAAACTTATAAAAGAGTTTTAGAAAGTAATCTTAAAATATATAATCAATAATATAAAAGTAATATTAAAAACTAAGTATAGATTTCTTTAAAATATATAAAAGCTAAATATTAAAATAAAGAGATGGTTTTTTTCAAAAACAAGAGATGATTTGAAATTAGTATGAATAAAAAATAGTTTTTGAATTAAGGCTAAAATATTTAAATTGATAGAGATGGCTCTAAAATGATAGTTTGAAAAAATAAATTATTTTGAAAATTACGTGGATTCCGTTCCACTAGAGAAGGTCGTGGGCTCCATCACACTAAAGAGATCGTGGGTTCCATCCCACCATTAAAGCATGAAGGTGGATTCTATTCCATAATTAAAATCCAAATAAAGATTTTAGTGTTATTATCAAGTTTTAACAAAGTATCTTGATATCTTGAACTCTTAATACTCATAAGTCTTCAGTCTTGATTTCTTCAACCTTGAATTCGTTGCACTTGAATCTCTATACTCGATCTTGATTCTTTATACTGTACAGTCTTCATTCTCAGTACCCACATATAAATATATCCTACATATGCATATATATCTAGACAAGAATTTTAGTATTTATATTTTATAACAAGTCCTAAGTTTGTTGTCATCAAAACCATCATCTCAGGAACTAACAAAATAATCATTTTATTTAATGTTTTATATTAATTAATTATTTTACTTAATGATGTTTAAGGATAATTAATCATTCAATAACAATTGATTACGGTTAATTAGTCAATTTGATAATGATGCTTTTAAATTTATAAATCTTTTTAATAAATGATTTTTAAAATTTATCAACTTGTTTTAACTCTAATTAATCTTTCCTTTATAGATGTTTATAATTAATAAATCATTTTTGAATAATGAGAATTAATTAATTCTTTTTTAATTTAACTGATTATATTTATATTTATTAATTAATTGAATTAATGATGTTTTAAAGATGATTTGTCCTTTTTAGTTAAAAGTTATTGAAGTTAATCAATCAACTTAATATATGAAGTTTTAAAGTGAATTTATCAAAGTAACCAGGATGTTTTGACTTTGTTATTCATTTTAAATAATTGTAATTAAATATTCATTAATTTAATTAATTATATTTTACTAATTAATTGGATTAAAAAGGTTTATAGTGGTTTACCTTTTTTATTATTTACAGACATTTGAAGTTCAAAAGTCTTGTGTGATGAAATTTAAAGTTAATTAATCAATGTAATTAGGATGTTTTAAGTTATTAAAACCTTTTTTAAATTGATGTTTTGAAGTTGGTAAACTCTTTTTACAAAGTGTCCTAAAGCTATTGCTTGTAATGTGAGGCCAATCACAAATTTAGGTTTTTAAATGAAAAGGTTTGATTCATATACGGAAATGAATTAGTTTTCGTAAAGCGATTCACTTATATGAGAACGATTTATTAGTATATGTAGCACTAAACGTCGAAGAAGTAGACTTATCACTATTTCGAAAGTTAAGAATAATCATGAGACATAACTTTGAAGTAACACTACCTTGATTTGTCCGCTATTATTGTAAACCAAGAAATAGTACAAGTTAGAATTCGATGAGTGGTGATAAGTACATATGCAAGACTTAATTTCCATATACGATCATTTTATATCCTCAATAGTTAGTTTCTCCGCCATCGGTTACTTCAGCTTCTTTATTATCATCACTCTAAGATGATGTGTTGCTCCGTTGAGCTTTGATATCCTTTGCCGGAAATGACTAAAACCAAAGAGCGAGTGTGGGCTAAGCTACGTGAGGTTGCTCCCATTAGGGTATTTTAACATCCACTCTAGATTAGATTTGATGTTGCGCATTAAGATGAAAAGTACTCGGATTCCGACAATAGTTGGCGAGGTCCAGCTTGGAGGTTTTCGAGAGCCATCGGAGTTCTCAAGTATATTTCTAGAGGTATAATTTCGGTAAGGGGATGTAACGACACAGAATTTTTATTGATTAAAATTCGTATACTTAATTGATTTTAAATATTAACAAGTGAAATTTATAAGACGAATAAATTTTATTGCGAATAATTAGATTTAATTGGATAATTAAATCGATAAGTTAATATGTTAAATTACAAAAAAAATAGAAAATTGGGTAAAATATGATTGAAAATGATTTGTAAAATTTAATTTTATCATGTTGGAGTTAGAACGATATTTTAGAACTTTTAAAATCAAATTAGAAGTTAATTTGTGAAAATTGAATATTTTAATCGACTAGTGAAATTAGTCAATTTTCGAACAGTCTCAGAATAGGACGAAACTAGTTCCATTGGATTCGTAATAGTTTGTTATTATCGGATTTCAATTTTCGTAGCAATCGGAGTTTTCGTTTGACCGTGGCAGCTCGAAACGCATCGAAATTGTTTTTATATTTATTTGGCGAGTTAAAATAGCCATTTTTCAAACAGTCTCGGATTTCGACGAAACTAGTTTCATCGGATCCGTAATGTGATATTATTTTAAGGTTTCAAATTTCGTGTCAATTAGATTTACCGTTTGTCCGGTGCAAGCTAAAACGCCTAGAAATTTGATTTACCGATTTAATTTTAAATCGAATGTTTATTGCCATAACTCGCAAAGATGACCGAATTAGCTCCCGAAACATGTTCCATTGTGTTCGAAACACGGGGTAAACCTTAGGAAAGCCAACCGACACTGTAACAACCCGCATATTTATCGATTTTTATATTTAAATATTTTATCGTTAATCGGATTTTAGTCCGAAATGCTACTTTTTGCAAACAGTCGAATTGGGACTTGAGACTACCCTCATTGAGTTCAAAATGCCGTTTGCGACCTTTTTGAGTATAAGCTTCGATATGTTTGGAGAAAGTTGAATTTTGCTACTTTTTGCTTTGGGCTTTGGTTTGGGCTGAACCCACTTACTAACTCAGTCCCAACCCACTCCAACTCTTCATTACTTCATTTCTAATTCCTAACTCTTCAAGCTTTCAACAATGGTGGAAGAGAAAAAGAATTAAAACTCCAAGCCCAAGTTCCATAGCAAAATCCAAGTTCTTGCTCCAAAATCTATGAGAACCCATTGGTAAGCATCTCCTCCTTCTTCTCCAACTCATTCTCTCTTTGATTTCAGAAATTGCCTAAACCTAATTTAGGGAATGTTTATCTTTTAAGCTTAGATTCAAGCTTCTTGTGTTGAGATTGAAGTGTGGTTGATCTTCCTTCGTCTTCAAGCTTCTCATTCATTGTTTTCGGATTCAAAGGTGAGATTTTTAATCTCACATCTATGCTTATGATTATCTTCGATTGTTAGGTATGAATTCCTAACACTTATTCATGTGCATTTGATTTTGATTTGGATTGCTTTTGTGAGTATTCCAATTTTTAGTGTTTTGAGTTCAATTCATTAAAAATCCTAACTTTGATGTTTGAACATGTTTTTGGTGATGCATCGAGGAGCTTATAGGGCCGGGTAGTCGATTGACATAAACCCTTAGCGCCGTTGCTCGTGCGAATGCAATTTGGTCAAGATTGAACCTCATTTGTAATAGGCATGGATGAGGCTGGAAACAGGATCGGCCGACCGACCCCCTGGTCCGGTCGACCGACCTGCTTCCAAGTGCATAAGCACTTTCTGTTTTAAGGTTCGGCCGACCGAGTACAGGGTTCGGTCGACCGACCTGCTGTCCCGAGAGGTTTCCAACCTTTGGTTCGGTCGACCGAATCAGGGAGTCCGGTCAATCGACCTGATGATTTTTGCCAGATTAGCCTATTTTGCTAATCCGTTTGAATATCCAACTTTAATCGATTCGTGTGGTCTCCCTTTTGTTGTTGTCATTTATTATCGACTTTGATGACCTTTTCTTTGGGAATTTTAGATATATCCATTTTGATGGATTTTATATCGATTTCATTGGATTTTATTCACGTTTTCGAATGTGAATCTTTGTGATTGATTGTTCCTACAATCTTCTTTGTGATTTGTCACTTTAAAAATATAAAGGTTTTCTATACTAGTAGTAAATATCAAAACTCTTTCTTCAAATGATTTCAACATTATTTTATAACAAAGCTCGTTTTCTCAAACCGATTTCCTATCTATTAGTATATACAAACCTTTACCTCACTCGTATGAGAAATCTAATTAAACGACTTAGTAAAACAAGTGGTATGAAACACTTGCGTTTACTTCGTCGGTTAATTCTTGGACTTGTTCGATTGAAAACTCTTGTGACAATTTTCTAGTGGAGATCCATAATTTGTTCGTAAATATTTAAGTTAAGCTAGTGGTTATGGGACATGAAGCTAAGCTCATATATTTACTAGCTTATTGTAATTGACACTTCTCTTTGATCATGACGATCATTTTATGGTTTAGACTAGCATTGTGCGATGTCTCTTTGTCCACGTAGAGGACTGTACGTCGTTTTTATTGAGCTTCGGCTCAAAGTCCGCAATGGGGGACTATACCCTGTCAGGAAGAGTTTCGACTCACCAGGAGGAGCTTCGGCTCAAAGTCCGCAATGGGGGACTATACCCTATCACGAGGAACTTCGGTTCACCAGGAGGAGCTTCGGCTCAAAGTCCGCAATGGGGGACTATACCCTGTCACGAGGAGCTTCGGCTCAAAGTCCGCAATGGAGGACTATACCCTGTCAGGAGGAACTTCGGTTCACCAGGAGGAGCTTCGGCTCAATGTCCGCAATGTGGGACTATACCCTGTCTGGAGGAGCTCTGGCTCATTTTTATGGATTGGCCATCCTTTTTTATTGTGATTTCTGGATTTCGTGTGTTGATTTCTGGAATTTATGTTTCACCAACTTTTACGATGGGCATTGATATATATGTCAATTATTGTGGCTTGGTGAATGAAATTAGGAGTATGACATTCCTTTTTATCTTGAGTAGATTATTGTGATATTGATTAATCTCTTGTTGATTTTCAATTACTTATTTATCACAGCTTGGCATTGTGATTATTATATGTTTATGTCATATCTCTTATTATATATCACTTCATCTGATATTTATAGCTAGACTGATCCGTTTGTTATTTTCTTCTTAAATAATACTCGGGTCAGACTGAGATTTTACAGGTGCTTCCTCATGGCTTCCTATCTGGAACCATCTTCTGACTTTTGGCTAACTACTCTAGTTTGGCAGTTTTTGTTGTATACATTTGAGATACAGACTCCTTGATGTATACATATTTTTGTCCAGCACTTGCATCTATTCCTTTGTATTATTGTGGATCTTTTTGACCACTACTCTGATGTACACTTTCATGTGTAATATTCATATCTATTTCCGCCTTTGTGATATGAATTATCTGTGACTGATTTATGTTATGTTTATTTCTATATTTGTTTCCGAAGATTATTATAGCCACTGTGTAGTAGCTTTGAGTTTGTGTCGGTATGTCGAATTTCCCTCTTGATAAAGAAATGCATGTATACTATCTGACATATCGATGCTCGCGCAAAGCAATTACATGGATGGTCGCTCCTCAACAGCCTTATTCTCCGTGCTAGTCGACAGCATTACTCCGTAGTGTTCTTGTCTAGCGTGGGTATAGAGGTGGGGCGTCACAGACACGCTTCGTTTGGAGTTCGGAAAATCCGGGATGAATAGTGTTCGCTAAATTTTCTATATAAGCCCCTAAATATTCACTTTTGCAAAAATGAAAACAACCTAGGGTTTCTTCAGGAGCCGCCGCCTCCGTAGTTATTAACGGCCAGAAAATCATCGTCTTCTCCCCTTGATCTCTTCAAATCCACAAACAATTAGAGAAAACTTCCAACATGAAACCTGTAGAGGGGAGTGAGATCTATGATCTCAACGGTTAAGATCGTGTTTGGAGCAAAGATTCAACGGCAATTTGTGATTAAAGGGCCGAACTTCGTAAGCGTTTTTCGAGAAAAGGGGTTGACCGAGCTTCAAGGGGTTGCGGCCGAGGGTGGTGCTAGCGTGGGCGGTCATGGTGAAGGCCTCTGATCGTCTTCGTTTTGCTTGTAGAAGTTGCGCGAATTAGGGTTTTTGGGCGTGAGTTGGGTTGCTTGTTCGTGCGGTTGCAATGTATTGGAACGAAGGTGGAGAAGTAAGTTGGAGGGCCCAGATCTGGATGGAATGCAAATCAATGGCTGCAATTTATTTAGGTTTAAAATTAAATAAGAAAATGTTAATTTAGTTATATATAAATTCGTGTAACTTTAAATATTCATATCTTTTTCATACGAGGTCGAAAACGCGTGAAACAAGTTGTGTTGGGTTCGTATGGACGAGCACTACGCAATGGAGCTAGTGTGGAGTCGTTTGGAGCTAGTGAGAATTTCGGGTAAAATTAAACGCACGTTTAATTTTATTCGAAATAAAACGCTAAAACGGAATTAAAATCAAGGTGAGAACTTCTCACTCAATTGAATCGGTTTCGATTTTAATTTTAAATAGTTATATTTAAAATTCTTGAATGCATGTTTGAATGATGATTGTTATCTATTGATTGTTAAAATAGACATTATTCGCCGTTAGTAAGCGGATGTTATTTATTAAAAACATATACCGCGAATATTTCACAGTACAGTGAAATTGGTATTATTTATGTACTTGGAGTTGATTTCCCGCATTATCTAACGGATGAGACCCAATTGCGCCGTCTATTAAGCGGATAACATTTTATAAATCCCATATACCGCGATAATTCCGTACTGGAACGGAATTGGTATTGTGCTAATGTTTGTGGATGTAGGGAAACAGGTTGGAGGGATCCAACTGGATTCCTCAACTGTATTGATTTATTTACAGATATTCTGATATTTGTTGATTATCATATTGATATATGATATTTGGATGTCGTGATTGACTAATTGGTGCTGTTGCATCATCGGATCCATTTTTGAAGTTTTGAAATAACGATTTTGATTTTAAAAGAATTTTTAAAGTGATTTTTGAAATTATACGTTTTATTCAAATTTTGAGTTGATTCATCTTAAATAAAATAAACGTTAAAATTTTAATATTTTAAAATTATGATTTTTGCGAAATATAACTGAAATGTGATTTTTGAAATAAGTAGTTGATAAATTATAAAATAGTTTAAATTAGGATTTTTGAATTATTATAAACAATTTATATAAAAGTTGTATAAAATTGATATTTATAAATTAAAATATAGAAATTATAAAACGAGCTTTTATAAGTGCTAAAATAAAGTTTGAACCTAGATTCATATGTAAATAAGAATTTCTGATTTATAAAATATTGTTGATATAAAAGAAAGGATTTGTGAATAAATGAATTATAAGTAATTTACTTATAAACCGGATTTCGTCATGTAAATGGAATATAAATAAAATTGGTTAATAAAGGAGATTTATAAAACAAAGTTGTTATAAAATATAGAAATGGAATTTATAGACATTGTTTATAAATCCGAAAACGACTTATTTTGATAAGTTAATTATTATAGCTTATTAAAGGAAGTATATTCACGATTTTGGACAGTGAACATATTATTAAATAAAATGGATTTATTTTGGGAAGTGATGTTTTAAATTGAATTAAAAATATTTAAATATGTTTTAAAATATATTATGAATCGAAACCATAGATTTCAACATTTATTGTTGAAATAGACGTTTTCGAGAAATAGAAGGAAACGATGGACTATAACACTGTTGTTATAGTAAATGATTTCCGAATGGAAATGTTTTATATAATATTGGGATTTATATATCTATCTAAATTTCGAATCCCTATACCAGTGATTTTGGATCGTCGTAACGATGTTTTACGCAACATTCGTTTTGGCCCAAATAAATGTGTTTAAGCGAATGTTTTCCTTAAAGAATGAAATCTATACTTAATTGTGAAATAAGTATATTGAATATTTTCCAAGTGTTGAAAATAAATGGATTTGTGAATTACTTATTATTAAATAAGTATGGAAATGTTTTCCAATATGAAGTAAATATTTTGAGATTTTATCTTTTTGAAGATAAATTGAAAATGAATAATTGAAATCGTAAATTCATAAATATTTTGGAATGTAAATTCACTATGGAATTTATAAATGAAAAGGGGAATTTGTTTAAAAATAAACGTTGATTTATTTTTGAAGTGTGAGAATTAATTTACGGATTTGGAACGTAAATATAAAGTAAATGGTTAAGGATTTATTTAATTGGTTTAAATGAACCATGTTGAAATGAAAGAAATTACGCGCAACGAAAATGATTGAAATTTATTTTCAAAAGTGGTAAAGGTGAAAAGTGATTTGAAAATTTGTTTTCAAAGGGTTGAAGTGTGGAAATTATATATCTAGTAAAGATATTTTGGAAAGTAAATAATTTGGGAAATTATTTGGAATTTGGTGATGTTGAACACGCTTATTGATAGTTAAAAAAATCTGACTATCAATATTTACCTTTAAATAGGTATTTGTTGTGATTGTTTGAATTTGAATGCCACACTAATTTTTGAATAAGCGCTCACTATTCGGGTTAGCCGGGAAAGGACCTTGGGGTCGTATAACACATACTGAATATGTGATACGTTGTAGTGGATTGCATTTGATGACCGGTGTTGAAGACCGGATATTTTTGAAAGCGGAAGGATTACCGTTGAGTTGCTCTGCATCGGCTGATCTCCGATATAGAGGTTTTATCACCCTTAGTGACGGGAAGTCCGGACGTGATTAGAAATTATCCGTAATGCAAGGACTTCTTTGTAAGTGCCTTCGGTTATGTTCGAGCCCGGAACAGACTTGTATGGATTGTATGTCTGACATTACAAGTTGAGATATAAAGCTGATTTCTTTCAAATATATTTCTGTTGGTGGCGGAGAATTTATTCTCTTAGCTTAACACCCTACTCTGAGATGTACGAGCTCAGA
The DNA here is from genome assembly GCA_030765085.1 of Allium cepa. Taxonomy (NCBI): domain Eukaryota; kingdom Viridiplantae; phylum Streptophyta; class Magnoliopsida; order Asparagales; family Amaryllidaceae; genus Allium; species Allium cepa. The sequence continues at coordinate 187,270,026 of CM060930.1, read as the reverse complement.
GGTTATGTAGTTGAAGGTTATTAGTGATATACTCCCAATCTGGTAATGTGACATGCTGAGTGTTGCTGTGAAATGGTCATTGTTTGATCATTTGTGATATGATCATTTGTTTGATCATTTATCTTGGTGATCATTATTATGATCATTTGTTGACCCAAAGCACAGAAAAGCGTGGCTTTGTGGACGAGACTTCGTCGGACCTCACACTCCGGAAATGGTCAAAACAGGAAGGATGTGGCAAGGTTATTAGGGGGTAGCGCCCCTTTAGTGTATGTCATTCCTTCTGCATAGAGGTGGTATCATGGTATGGATCCCAGATACTTAATCTATGTTGTTGCTGCAAATTTATTGCTTTGTGGTTGTTGGAAATCGAGGATCCTCGGATATAGTTCGGTTACGATCGGGGAATGACATATTCGTGTCAGTAGTTACCCAGTTAGGGGTAATCCGACCTTGTGTTGGCAGAGATCCGGTTTGGTTCTCGGGTCGTCTTTCCAGAGGCATACCCATGTGGCAATGGGAAGTTCCTTGGCCACCATTTGTTGGAAATTCAAAGAAACAATACGATCTTGTACGGTTTTAGTTGTAGAACCTATCATTTACTTATAGTGGCGCCCCACTGTTTGGATGGTAGCTATAGTAGGCATAAGTGCGACCTATGCTGGCTAAGATTTATATCTTTACTTTCGAAATAATTTTCCTACACTATGCACTAGTAATAATATCAAATGTTTCTTTTTAATGCGTATCAAGCATCTTTGACTATCATAAGGAGAAATCTCCTCCGATTCTGCGTTTGCATTATGTGTGTGTGCGGGAGGCCTTATGGTAGTCTCATTTTCTAAAAAAAAGCATTGCGAAACTATTTTAAAATTATCCAGTTCTTTGTTTTAAAGATAAACTGTTTTAGTTCTCACACCAGTCACATGACTGACTCAGAGTTTATTGTTTTCCTTCCTAAACTCTGGGTGCCCACCAATTTCCACACGGGCAGTCAAGAGTCAGGTTTATCTGGATATTCTGGAATTTAGGAGTTGCTGGAGGCAAGCTGGATGGCATGGCGTATTCTCTAGTATATAGTATTTCTTTTCCGCTGTTTGTTGTTGTTTGTTGTTGTACACTCTGATGATGTAATGTAATGTAATATGATGAAATGTAAAAAACTGATATAGTTCTTTGTTTTAAAGATTATTCATTAATCTATTATATGTTGTTCCGCTGCGACTGTGAGATTCTGTTATTGTTCTGTTCTATCCTTTCTCTCTTCTTCTATCTTTTCTTTCTTTTAAAAAAAACCCTAAGAATTCGTATTTCCATTCATCTTGAGTAAATTAATAGAGATTAGTGTCTATTCAAGGAGTACGGATTTGCGGGTCCTCACATATGGTATCAGAGCATATGGTTAAGTGACAACCAAGGCTTTGTTGGGTATTACTCATTAGAAATAGAGTCAGTAGTACTCTAGAATGAGTTTGAGTGTAATAATAGATACGAGCGCGTATTTGTTAGTGAATATAAATTGTTTTATATTGTGATGATTGGTTTGTTGAGTGGTATATGGATTTTGGTCAACACGAGTAATTAACATTGTTGATAGGGATTTCTAAACACTTGAATAGTACAATTCGACACAGTATTGTTTTAATAGGGAAATGAAATAATTTTACCTTGATTATATTTTATATATAAAGGAAATAATTTTTCAGGATTATTAAGTGTATATGAATTGATTGTTGATTTTTGAAAATGTAAGAATGTATGCAAGTAAACAAAAGTTGTTTGAATAAGTTAAATTAAAACAACAATTGTAAAAGAAAATTTGTATAAGCTAATGAATTGTAGGATGGAATTATAATTAATGTGATTTACAATTGTGAAATAATCTTATATACAAGAAGTGAAATTACATAAGTAAAAGACTTATAAATGTGATTTATAATCTGAAAACAAAATTCCAGAGAAGTGTTTTGAAAAGATTTGATATTTTGGGAAAATTATTTTGGAGAAATTAAAGGTCTAAACTCTTTTCGGTCGTTGGAAAATAATTCCGATGATGATCATGACATCATCGGTGTTCATTTTCGGGTTTCCAAAAGAGGGATTGCTGCCAAATTGTTTAAAAGAAAGTTGTTTTGTAAAATTTGGGTTTGGTTTTGAAATTCAAATGATAATTGAATTGGTTTCAATAATGGTTTTGAAATGTTGAAAAGACTCTGGAATCCTATTTAAAATATTATGGGAATGATAAATGAATTGATAACTTATACAATTTGAGTTTTAATAGAATAAATTTAAATTAAAGGATGGAGTCAAATTAAAGGAAGTATAAGTAAATCAATAAAATCCAAGTTGAAATAAATTTGAGTTGCCATCAAAGACATGTGATTTGAAATTTAACAAAAGGAAAGTTAAATAAATTGATTTGGATTTGATAAGATGTTTGAAATGGAATATAACTTAAGTGATGTTGAATGAAGTTGATTTTTGGTGTCAAAGTAAATTAATAAGTGAATTAATGAAATGAAGTCATTAAGAATTTGAACTTGAGTTATATGAATGAAATTCAATTTATATTGTTAAAAGAATTAGCAATTGAAATGATAAATGGATGGGATGTTAATCAATTGAATGTAAATAATTGATATGACATGATGGATGTAAGTGTTAATTCATTAAAAGCTAATGTAATTGGAAGTTGAATAATTGAATGGAAATCAATTAAATATTAAACCGATTGGAATTAACGGTGTTGAACCAAATCGAATGTAAATTAATTAATTTGGTTATGCTGAATATACATTGGTTGTTATATGGTTGTAAATTGATTGTATATAAATTCATTAAGTGTTAATGAAATTAAATTAGCGAAATTAGGAGCTAAAGTAATTGAATCCAACTTGGAAGAAAATGAACTTGAATAGAATTGAATTTGATTTGGAAATGAACCAACTTGAATGAAAATTAGTGAATACAAACTAATTAAAATTGAATATGAATGAATGTTAGTAAATTCCAATGTTAATGAATCAAATGTGATTTAAATTGGAAAACCAATTCAATGAATATTAATGAGAAGTAAAATTATATTGATTTGGTGGTTGCATTTGTTGCTTTAGTTGCATTTGCTATATTATGTAGTTGTTATGTTGCTATATGATGTATATTGATATTATTTCCATATATGCATGTTTCTCATGCTGTTGTTGAGTGTTTAGTAGGTGCGGATCGCGTTTGCTTCGCATTTGGAGCTCCCTTTTGCGCTATATTAGCCGTATATGCTCGCTAATAAAAGTATAAGGCACATATCTCGGATTACATACCGTACTTTTACACTTCTATATATTTGTGATATATATACTGTCATTTTTTTCGGATCGAGCCACGCAAAGGAGACTATTGTTTTCCGAAAATTTAAGGCGTTAGAAAAATTTGAGAAAAATTGAGAAAATTTTGAAAACTAGAACTTTGATTTGGAATTGAAAGTTAAATAATAGTAGTTGCTTTTAAAAAAGATAACTAAGTATGATTTGAAAACTTAGTAAAGTTATTGTAAGAAGTCTAACTATGGATTTTGGGAAAGTTAATAGATTCTGTAACTTTTCTTACTTGGTAATTTCGAGGACGAAATTCTTTTAAGGGGGGAAGTTTGTAACGACCAAGAATTTTTATTAATTAAAATTCGTATATTTAATTGATTTTAAATATTAATAAGTGAAATTTATAAGTCGAATAAATTTTATTGCGAATAATTAGATTTAATTGGATAATTAAATAGATAATTTAATATGTTAAATTACAGAAAAAATTGAAAATTGGGTAAAATATAATTGAAAATGATTTGTAAAGTTTTATTTTATCATGTTGGAGTTAGAACGATATTTTAGAACTTCTAAATTCGAATTAGAAGTTAATTTGTGAAAATTGAATATTTTAATATTCAAATCGACTAATGAAATTAGTCAATTTTCGAATAGTCTCAGAATTGGACGAAACTAGTTCCATTGGATCCGTAATAGTTTGTTATTATCGGATTTCAATTTTAGTAGCAATCGGAGTTTTCGTTTGACCATGGCAGCTCGAAACGCATCGAAATTGTTTTTATATTTATTTGGCGAGTTAAAATAGTCATTTTTCAAAGAGTCTCGGATTTCGATGAAACCAATTTCATCGGATCCGTAATTTGATATTATTTTAAGCTTTCAAATTTCGTGTCAATCGGACTTACTGTTTGTCCGGTGCAAGCTAAAACGCCTAGAAATTTGATTTACCGATTTAATTTTAAATCGAACGTTTATTGCCATAACTCGCACAGATGACCGAATTAGTTCCCGAAACACGTTCCATTGTGTTCGAAACGCGGGGTAAACCTTAGGAACGCCAACCGGCACGCTACGTTTGGAGTTCGGAAAATCCGGGATGAATAGTGTTCGCTGAATTTTGTATATAAGCCCCTAAATATTCACTTTTGCAAAAGTGAAAACAACCTAGGGTTTCTTCAGGAGCCGCCGCCTCCATAGTTACTAACAGCCAGAAAATCATCGTCTTCTCCCCTTGATCTCTTCAAATTCACAAAAAATTAGAGAAAACTTCCAACATGAAACTTGTAGAGGGGAGTGAGATCTATGATCTCAACGGTTAAGATCATGTTTGGAGCAAAGATTCAATGGCAATTTGTGATTAAAGGGCCGGACTTCGTACGCGTTTTTCGAGAAAAGGGGTTGACCGAGCTTCAAGGGGTTGCGGCCGAGGGTGGTGCTAGCGTGGGCGGTCATGGTGAAGGCCTCTAATCGTCTTCGTTTTGCTTGTAGAAGTTGCGTGAATTAGGGTTTTTGGGCGTGAGTTGGGTTGCTTGTTCATGCGGTTGCACTGTACTGGAACGAAGATGGAGAAGTAAGGTTGGAGGGCCTAGATCTGGATGGAATGCAAATCAACGGCTGTAATTTCTTTAGGTTTAAAATTAAATAAGAAAATGTTAATTTAGTTATATATAAATTCGTGTAACTTTAAATATACATATCTTTTTCATATGAGGTCCAAAACGCGCGAAACAAGTTGCGTTGGGTTCATATGGACGAGCACTACGCAATGGAGCTAGTTTGGAGTCGTTTGGAGCTAGTGAGAATTTCGGGTAAAATTAAACGCATGTTTAATTTTATTCGAAATGAAACGCTAAAACGGAATTAAAATCAAGGTAGGAACTTCTCACTCGATCGAATCGGTTTCGATTTTAATTTTAAATAGTTATATTTAAAATTCTTGAATGCATGTTTGAATGATGATTGTTATCTATTGATTGTTAAAATAGACATTATGCGCTGTTAGTAAGCGGATGTTATTTATTAAAAACATATACCGCGAATATTTCACAGTACAGTGAAATTGGTATTATTTATGTACTTGGAGTTGATTTCCCGCATTATATAGCGGATGAGACCCTATTGCGCCGTCTATTAAGCGGATAATATTTTATAAATCCCATATACCACAATAATTCCGTACTGGAACGGAATTGGTATTGTGCTAATGTTTGTGGATGCATGGAAACAAATTGGAGGGATCCAACTGGATTCCTCAACTGTATTGATTTAATTACAAATATTGTGATATTTGTTGATTATCATATTGATATATGATATTTGGATGTCGTGATTGACTATTTGGTGCTGTTGCATCATCGGATCCATTTTTGAAGTTTTAAAATAAAGATTTTGATTTTAAAAGAATTTTTAAAGTGATTTTTGAAATTATACATTTTATTCAAATTTTGAGTTGATTCATCTTAAATAAAATAAACGTTAAAATTTTAATATTCTAAAATTATGATTTTTGCGAAATATAACTGAAATGTGATTTTTAAAATAAGTAGTTGATAAATTATAAAATATTTTAAATTAGGATTTTTGAATTATTATAAACAATTTATATAAAAGTTGTATAAAATTGATATTTATAAATTAAAATATAGAAATTATAAAACGAGCTTTTATAAGTGTTAAAATAAAGTTTGAACCTAGATTCATAAGTAAATAAGAATTTCTGATTTATAAATTATTGTTGATATAAAAGAATGGATTAGCGAATAAATGAATTATAAGTAATTTACTTATAAACCGGATTTCGACATGTAAATGGAATATAAATAAAATTGGTTAATAAAGGAGATTTATAAAACGAAGTTGTTATAAAATATAGAAATGGAATTTATAGACATTGTTTATAAATCCCAAAACGACTTATTTTGATAAGTTAATTATTATAGCTTATTAAAGGAAGTATATTCACGATTTTGGACAGTGAATATATTATTAAATAAAATGGATTTATTTTGGGAAGTGATGTTTTAAATAGAATTAAAATGATTTAAAGATGTTTTAAAATATATTATGAATCGAAACCATAGATTTCAACATTTATTGTCGAAATAGACGTTTTCGAGAAATAGAAGGAAACGATGGACTATAACACTGTTGTTATAGTAAATGGTTTCCGAAAGGAAATGTTTTATATAGTATTGGGATATATATATATATCTATCTAAATTTCGAATCCCTATACCAGTGATTTTGGGTCGTCGTAACGATGTTTTACGCAACATTCGTTTTGGCCCAAATAAATGTGTTTAAGCGAATGTTTTCCTTAAAGAATGAAATCTATACTTAATTGTGAAATAAGTATATTGAATATTTTCCAAGTGCTGAAAATAAATGGATTTGTGAATTACTTATTATTAAATAAGTATGGAAATGTTTTCCAATATGAAGTGAATATTTTGAGATTTTATCTTTTTAAAGATAAACTGAAAATGAATAATTGAAATCGTATATTCATAAATATTTTGGAATGTAAATTCACTATGGAATTTATAAATGAAAAGGGGAATTTGTTTAAAAATAAACGTTGATTTATTTTTGAAGTGTGGGAATTAATTTACGGATTTGGAACGTAAATATAAAGTAAATCGTTAAGGATTTATTTAATTGGTTTAAATGAACCATGCTGAAATGAAAGAAATTCTACGTAAGGAAAATGATTGAAATTTATTTTCAAAAGTGGTAAAGGTGAAAAGTGATTTGAAAATTTGTTTTCAAAGGGTTGAAGTGTGGAAATTATATATCTAGTAAAGATATTTTGGAAAGTAAATAATTTGGGAAATTATTTGGAATTTAGTGATGTTGAACACGCTTATTGATAGTTAAAAAAATCCGACTATCAATATTTACCTTTAAATAGGTATTTGTTGTGATTGTTTGAATTTGAATGCCACACTAATTTTTGAATAAGTGCTCACTATTCGGGTTAGCCGGGAAAGGACCTTCGGGTCGTATAACCCATTTCGAATATGTAATACGTCGTAATGGATTGCATTTGATGACCGGTGTTGAAGACCGGATATTTTTGAAAACGGAAGGATTACCGTTGAGTTGCTCTGCATCGGCTGATCTCCGATTTAGAGGTTTTATCACCCTTAGTGACGGGAAGTCCGGACGTGATTAGAAATTATCCGTAATGCAAGGACTTCTTTGTAAGTGCCTTCGGTTCTGTTCGATCCCGGAACAAACTTGTATGGATTGTATGTCTGACATTACAAGTTGAGATATAAAGCTGATTTCTTTCAAATATGTTTCTGTTGGTGGCGGGGAATTTTTTCTCTTAGCTTAACACCCTTCTATGAGACGCACGAGCTCAGAGGTTATGTAGTTGAAGGTTATTAGTGATATACTCCCAATTTGGTAATGTGACATGCTGAGTGTTGCTGTGAAATGGTCATTGTTTGATCATTTGTGATATGATCATTTTTATGATCATTTATCTTGGTGATCATTACTGTGATCATTTGTTGACCCAAAGCACAGCTTTTGTATAAAGCGTGGCTCAGATACTTAACCTATGTTGTTGCTGCAAATTTATTGCTTTGTGGTTGTTGGAAATCGAGGATCCTCGGATATAGATCGGTTACGATCGGGGAATGACATATTCGTGTCAGTAGTTACCCAGTTAGGGGTAACCCGGCCTTGTGTTGGCAGAGATCCGGTTTGGTTCTCGGGTAGTCTTTCCAGAGGCGTACCCATGTGGCAATGGGAAGTTCCTTGGCCTAACCATTTATTGGAAATCCAAAGAAACAATACGATCTTGTACGGTTTTAGTTGTAGAACCTATCATTCACTTATGGTGGTGCCCCACTGTTTGGATGGTAGCTATAGTAGGCATAAGTGCGAAATGCCTATGCTGGCTAAGATTTGTATCTTTACTTTCAAAATAATTTTTCTACACTATGCACTAGTAATAATATCAAATGTTTCTTTTTAATGCGTATCAAGCATCTTTGACTATAATAAGGAGAAATCTCCTCCGATTTTGCGTTTGCATTGTGTGTGTGTGCGCGGGAGGCCTTATGGTAGTCTCATTTTCTAAAAAAAAAAGCATTGCGAATCTATTTTAATATTATCCTGTTCTTTGTTTTAAAGGTAAACTATTTTAGTTCTCACACCAGTCACATGACTGAATCGGAGTTTATTGTTTTCCTTCCTAAACTCTAGGTGCCCACCAATTTCCACACGGGCAGTCAAGAGTCGGGTTTATTTGGATATTCTGGAATTTAGGAGTTGCTGGAGGCAAGCTGGATGGCATGACATATTCACTAGTATATAGTGTTTCTTTTCCGCTTTTTATTGTTGTTTGTTGTTGTACACTCTGATGATGTAATGTAATGTAATATGATGAAATGTAAAAAACTGAAATAGTTCTTTGTTTTAAAGATTATTCATTTATCTATTATATGTTGTTCCGCTGCGATTGTGAGATTCTGTTATTGTTCCGTTGTTTCTTTCTGTTCTGTTCTATCCTTTCTCTCTTCTTCTATCATTTCTTTCTATCTTTTTCTTTCTTTTAAAGAAAAACCCTAAGAATTCGTATTTCTGTTCATCTTGAGTAAATTAATGGAGATTAGTGTCTATTCAAGGAGTACGGATTTGCGGGTCCTCACAGGGGGCGCACCTCATAGTCAGTTGTTGGAAAATTTCCTGTTCTTATTTAATTGAACCTTTAAATATATTTTCTTTAATTACAATGGGAAGAGTCAACCACCCTTTGCGGTGTTCAATTATTGGTTTTGTCCGTTCAATCGAATTTGGATAGTTACCTTGTTTAGTCCATTCTATCGAGTTTGGACTATTGTTTTGTTTTATCCATTCTATCCAATTTGGATTTTTATTCAAACTATTTCCATTCTTTTAAGTCTGAGTGTTATGCTAATTATGCACATAATCTATGTATGGATTTGTTACCTATTGTTCATTTACATTTTTGTTATGTTTGGGTGATGTTTATGTGGGAGAAAACCTGTTTCGCGTTTGCTGCGTGGTCCCAGATGTTATTGTATACACCCTATTTGTTTCATAGTTTTACTCATACAAGACACTTTGTATGACCCGGGTTGTTTATTTTCTCTAAACTTTTGGGTACTCAATTATATTTGAGTAGTCCAAGAATAGCAAGTTTTTCTTTGGATCTCTTTGAAGACTACGGACGAGCAGGAGGCCCTTTAGTTATCTAGTATCTATTTCCGTTGTGGGATTACATAGGTGTATTTTATATCTAAAAATGAAAGATCAGAATGTGTAGCTATCAATATGTTAGATGTAGTATTTTTTTAATAACTCTGATAACTCCTTATAAGGAGTAACCTTTTGTACTATATCATTTTGTATTATTGTAACCATTCCGCTGTGAGGTATTTCTATTCTATTCTTTCTGACATTTATTTTACCCCAAGACAACTTATCTTTTGGATGCTTGGGCAACAGCACACGAATACCAAGGATGTATTAAGTGTCATTCTCAAGGGTCAGAAAGGTAGGTCGTCACATTATTTCATTATAGGTTTCAACCCCATTTCTAGTGAAGTCCCTTTCCACACATTAGTAGGTAGGCGTTATATGAAAGGGTCGGCCAAGTTCTTACTCGTTCTAACGCACATTATTATGATAATTCCTTATTTTATTCATTGTCTCACATGCTCATGTCTTAAGATTATATGTTTATTTTCCATTTTAAGAATGACTATAAGCTCTAGAGAGAGAGTAGCTTGACTATAACAATGTATGGAAATGGGAGGGATGGGTTTATGCCATAGCTTAATATCAAGTAATAGGTCCCGAATCCATTTAGCCTCCTCACCTGCGGCCGCTAATGCTATAAATTCAGATTCCATAGTTGAGTGTTACATGCATGTTTGTTTCTTTTATGCCCATTATATGCATCTCCTCCAAGTGGAAACATTTAGCCAGATGTACATATTTAGTCTGTTGTGTCAGATATCCAACTTGCATCCGTATATCCTTCAAGTGTGGCTGGAAAATCATTGTAAAAAAGAGCGAGTTCTAAGGTACTTTAAAGATAACCAAATACTATATTTATTGCCTTCCAATATTCCTTGCTTGGATTTCTAGTGAATCTACTTAGCTCGCATAGGATAAATGCAATATTTGGTCTAGTACAATGCATAAGATACATAAGGTTACCTATTGCATTAGCATATTCGAGTTGTGTGATTGGCCGTTCATAGTTCTTTGTTAGTTTAACATTCAAGTGAAATAGAGTGTTGTATTCTTTAAATTTTAAATGTTTAAATTTTAACAGCAATTTTTCAATATATTATTTTTGATATAGAGCTTGACCATGATCATATTTTATGACTTTGATACCTAATATGGTATCAACTTCACCTAGATCTTTCATTTTAAAGATCGATGTTAAATAATTCTTGGTATCAATATGCTGGACATACTTGTTCCAATAATGAGCATGTCGGCAATATATAAACATATAATTACATCGTAATCCTTTGTGCATTTTGAATAAATACATCTATCTTCGTTATTATGAACAACCAAAAGGATAATATGGATGCGTAAAATTTCTCGTGCCACTGTTTTGGAGCTTATTTTAAACCATATGGTGATTTATTCAATTTACAAACTTTCTTTTTATTTCCAAGGAGTACTAACCCTTCCGGTTTCTCTATGTATAACTCTTTATTCATATCCTCATTCAAGTTTCACATCCATTTGATGAACGTGTAACTAATATATGGAAGATAATGCTATTAGAGTTCGAACAGAACTTATACATGCAACCGGTGCATAAGTGTCAAAATAATCAATTCCCTCATTTTATCAGAATCCTTTGACAACTAATCTTACCCTGAAGGTTTGTACAGTGTTGTCTAAACCATATTTACTTTTGAAAATCCATTTACACCTAATTTGTTTAGAACCAGGTAGCAGATCAACCGAAGTCCAAGTTTTATTAGAAATAATTGAGTCCACCTCGTCATTGATTGTTTCCTTCCAAAATGCAGTATCTTATGAGTTGATGACCTCATCATAAGTACTAGGATCTTCTTCGATATTCAAGACAACATGAGTTTTATTGACTACTTTTTCCCTATCTCCTTTGACTAAGAAAAGTAAAGCTTGTAAGGATACAAAATCAGGATGCAGTTCCCTTTCTTTTCTTTATCGTTTGGACTTTCTTAGTCCATTGTTTTTTGGGTTATTTTGTGAGTCATTCTTAGAGATGCATCCATAAATTTTGAATCCTTGAAAAAATTATTTTCAAAAAACTCCACATCACGAGATTCGACTATGGTATTACAGTTTAGATCAAGGAATATATATGCTTTGCAATGTTTAATATACTAAAAATCACACTTCTTAAAGCTCTTAGACCAAGTTTGTTTCTTTTAGGATCAATAACCCTCTAGTAGGCCAAACATCCCCATACTTTAAATATAAAAAAAAATTGATTTTCTATTTTACCAAAGTTCATAAGGACACATGTTTGTTTTCTGGGAGACAATCCTATTATGCAAATAACAAGTTGTATTTAATCCTTCTCCTTATAATTTTACAGGTAGCATTTATTTTACAAGCATGCAGTTTACCATTTCCACTAAAGTATGATTTTTTCTTTCGGCTAAACTGTTTTGTTGAGGACATATGTTGTAGTTCTATCATGTATAATCCCATCTAATCCACAGAAACTATCGAACTCATTGGAAAAATATTCCAAACCTCTGCTACTTCGGATAACCATAATTCTTTTATTTATTTGGTTTTCAACCTTTGCTTTATAAATTTGAAATTTACTAAATGCTTCATTCTTATGTGACATAAAATACACATAATTATATTTTGAATAATCATTAATGAAAGTGATGAAGTGTCTTTTTCCACCATGGGTCAAAACATCATTCAGTTCACATATGTCCGAATGTATTATAGCTAAAATTTTAGAATTTCTTTTAATAATTGGAAAATATTTCTTGGTAATCTTGGCTTGCGCACAAATCTCACATTTATTATAGCCAGATCCTTCAGTTTTGATAAGACCAAGTCGAAAGATGTTTGTAATAGATTTGAAATTTAGATGTGCTAATCTATCATGCTATAAATCATAAGACTCAACAATATAAGTAGAAGCAATACTATTTTAATACTTAGTTTGTATATCCCATTACAAACATATCTTTTTCTACAAATATTCCACTTTCAGTTATAATGACTTTGTCAGATTCAAAGACAACACGAAATCCTTTTTTGCATAAAAGATTGGCAGAAATCAAATTTTTTCTTATATTTGGTACATGAAGAACATTGATAAACATGACAAGTTTTCCAGAAGTAAAATTTAAGACAATGCTTCCTTTTCTAGCAACTTTGGCACGGTTGTGATCTCCCATTTAAACCTCCGTACCATTTTTGATGACTTCATAGGTTTTGAACAATGACTTGTCCTGCAAACATGAACAGTTGCACCAGAATCAAACCACCAACCATCAGATGTATTAGTCATATTAATTTCTATCACCACAACCATAGGTTCTTCCTCTACCATATTGGCAGCTTTCTTTGGGGCTTGATATTCTCTAGCCTAATGTCCAATTTTTCCAAAGTCGTAACACTTCTCATTTTTCTTATTTTTGTTTTTATTGTTTGTATTGGGATTTCTAATGTAACCACTTTTTTTACCGTTATTGGTGTTAGTGCTCTTTTCTCCTCTTTCAACCACTTGGATATCAGTTTTGGACAGATTCCCTTTAATCCAACGATTTCGAGATTTTTCTTCGATACAAAGTTGTTTTTAAATTTGTTCCAAACCGAAGTCTTCCAGTTCGTGAAACATCTTTCTGTAATTGCTTCAGGTTGGAGGCGGTTTTGCAACTATAGCACCAACTTGAAACAATTCGGGAAGTTTAATATTTAGAGTACTCAGTTTATTAACAATCCCTTGCAATTCATGAACTTGACTGAGTATTGGTTTCCCTTCAGCCATTTCAAAATCAAAGTATTCTGCGATAAGAAATTTGTTTGTACCTTCTTCTTGCATCTTGTATTTGTTCACTAATGCATTCAAGATTTTCAATGGTGCTTTAACCTCTTTGTAGTAATCATATAGTTGATAAGAAAGCATATTTAAGATGTGACCACAACACAGTAAGGTGTGCTCCTCGCGTTTGGTACGTGCCTTTTTTACATCATCAGAATCAGTGGTTGTTGCTTTTGGCAGTGGAGGTAAGTCTGAGTTCATTAGATATTATAGGCCAAATGCAATGAGTGAAAATGTCATTTTGTCCTGCCAACGAGTGAAGTTGTTGCCGTCGAACTAATCAATTTTAATCATGTGTTGGTTCATCATTTTGATGGAGGCCATATTTGTTTCGTTCTTCATGAATGCAGAATCACTTTTGAAATTGATGAGAAAATTGGAGCAGATTCAGAGGTACCTTTAGGGTGTATCTAAATGTCTTTTAAAAGTTATTCGCCCCTACTTGAAGAAAGTATGCTGTAGAGTTTAAGCAAATACTTCCCAAAATACAACAAAGTCGAGGAATGCCGACAGCGGTTCTAAATTCCTTAGAAAAAGAAATTATAGTTTGCATGAGAAACTTTTTATTTTGATAAAGAAGAACTTTGAGTTATTTAAAGAGAAGCAGACATCCCTTTGTGCATGCACAACCATTGAAAATAAATTGTTTGTTTTGAATTTCAAGAAATTCGACAGTTGAAAAGCCTAATTCTAGAACTGAACCACGCAGATGCGTGATAAAGTACGTGATAAGTGTGTTTTGGAAATCACATGCGCTCACATGCTTCTTGTAACAACCTGTATTTTTGACCATTTAAAAATATTAATGTAATTTAATTATCAAATAAGGATGGTTAGAAACAAAAATTTATATTGTTATTAATGAAAATATATTGAATAGAAGTGATAATATAAAATGAATTTGTACATGTCAAAATTGCAATAAGAGAAAAGTTTTAATTAGTATCTGAATTGAAACAAACAATATTCAGTTGTATTAAATTATTAACTGAAGTATGAACAATAAATGTCATTACAATAAAGAAATTGAATAAATGTGCAATAGGATAAAAGAGGATAACAAATTTCAATATAACATTTTGATATTGACTGTAAGGAATTATAAATAGAATTCAAATAAACAAACGTTTTTTCTTAAATACAAGATTGATTGGCTGTTAATAAAAGAAGAATATAGGTCGAATAAATAAATTTTCTAATATTGGAAAATATCTAGAGATATATTTCTGGGAGCTATATTAAATTTTCAAAACTCTAATTTCTGAATAAGAAAAATATATAAGTATGTAGACAGGTATATATGTGTGTATGCAAATATATATATATATATATATATATATATATATATACACACACATACATGTATAAGCTTCATAATGGCAAATTTCAAACTTATGACTATATATATAGGCAAATGTTTATAAGAATAGGACATATGGAAATATAAATATCTACATATACATACATACATACATACATACATACACACACACACATAGATATATATATATATATATATATATATATGTTATCCCCCCTTTTGGAAAGGCCGTGATACCAAAGAATTGGTCGGAATATAAAGACGGTCTATTCCAAAGATCGATTGTACATAGCTCTACTTTGGATACTTACAAAGTTTTTCCAAGTCTGTATCAACCTACAATTGAGATGATGTGACAAGTAAAGCTATAGAAGCCAACTGACAAATTTCAAGTCGATCGGAGTTCGTATGCTCAAGTTATGGGTTGATCAAATTCTAAGAGAAGAGCGTTCTATTCGTATCCCTCTATTCGCATTAGTTCATTTCGCATCCATCGGTAAACAAGCTTCTCTTCGTATCCATCCAGGCATGCCCGCTTCATATCCATCATAACTCACCCACTTCGCATCCATCTATAATAACGCATGAGTTCACTTCGTATCGATCCACTGCCCAACATGCTTCGTATCAATCGTCCACAGATCAATATGAAATCAACAACCAATAAGCGATATGAAATGGCCTTTGAGTTATCGGTGCGAAGAACATAAGTCCATAGTGATACAAAACAATTGTATAGGATTGATACGAAGTTAGGTGCGAGGGATCGACGCGAAGTTGAATGCAATAAAGCGATATGAAGGGAATGTCTTGGGTCGATACGAACAAGGCACATTCAAGTGGAAGACTCTGTCACTTGGCATAAAAAGTGGATATATCCAAAAAATTAGCTCCATATATCAGAGATTATAACTCAAAATCTACAAGTTCGATGTGAACCGAAGCGATGCGAACTCAGGAACCTTTAACAAATCCAAACTTGCATCGATCATAACTTAAAATGTACAAGTTCAAATGCCAACAAATTTTCATAGGAGCTTACGTGCAACCTCAAGAATGTTCATAATCCATCTCGAATCGATTGGGCCAAATCTAGATCGATGCGAAATCCATTCATATCGATCACGGATCGAGATCAAACGACCGAGGATCGATCGCGTGGGTCCACCCACGTGAGAGAAGATGTCTTCCGAGATCTGAGCAAGATATTTGCTGCATACGCTTATAAATAGTAGCTCGGGACCTACAGAAAAGGGACTTTTGGCTCTTCTATGTCCAGACTCTGTCGAAATCACCATTGTACTCTAATTTACTGTTGCAACTCATTGTAACTAGGAAGAATAAATTAATAAAAGTTAGCCATTTCATAGTGGACGTATGCCATACGCCGAACCACTCTAAATTTTTGTGTTTCCGTGTGTTTTTCTTGTTTATCATTGGTGTGTTTGTTAGATCTTCCTCTTTTTCCATTTATATTCTTCATTTTATCTCTTCAAACACATCCGAAGAGTATTGTGTCCAATTTTGGTATAAACAATATATATATAGTGTATAAATAAATGTATATGTGAATATGTAAATATGTAAATATATATGTGTGTGTATATATATATATATTCATATGTAAACATGATAAAATAATAAATGTATGTATCTAAAGGTAATAGGTAAAAATGTAAATATGTATATGTAAATAGTGAACATGTAAATAAATATATGGTAAAAATAGTGTATATGTAAGTCTCTATATATATATGTGTATATTGTATATATATGTAGGATATATATTCACATGGGAAGCATCATCATGACAACTTCAAGGTTAAACACAAAAATTTCAAGTCAAGCCCACAAACATAAAATTCAAGCACACATATGAAATCAAATCCCACACAATAAATCAAATAAACCTAAAAACCAAATCAAGCTCATAATATCACATTAGCACATAATGGTTGAAAGCTTAAGAAAATGAAATTTACACACAGACACACACAAACACACACACATAAATATATATGTGAAGTGAAACATGTAATGTGCATGCCTCTACATTGCTTGCACTAACCTTTCCATTCCTATATATATACATAGCAAACCAACTGGTTCATTTTTTGCATACAAAAAAAATATAATAACTAAAACAAAGTGCTGCTATTGAATTAAAAGAAAATGGATCAAGTACTAAAAGCTGGAAGTTGTAACAAAGAAAAGCACAGTGTTCATCATCTTTTTAAAAACTGTAAGTAAAACACCCTTACTTTATTAACAGGATATTACTTATATTAGCGGATATGGGAAAAACCTTTGATCTATGTCAAATGTTTAGATGATTGTTAGGTTAACGTATATATGTATGAACGTATTAGACATAGATAGTTTATCCTGCAACTCAAGAGAAATATTGTACTTCTTCTATCTAAGCCCTCTATACTTGTTTGTTTTGATAAAAAGTGAAACCTTCCACTTTAAAAATCACTAGCTCATCATTCATTTAGTTTCTGAATATGATTCCACAATCACAGTGGCTTGTTTTTTAGTATAGATTATTTTAAATTTATTTCATGCAATTTCATTGAGTGGAGAAGGAGAAAATACCGTATATTTGTAAGTAGGTCAGTATGGGAAAAAAAAATCAAATATCATAATTCAAAGAATGGATTACATGGATATGATCATCGTGGGAAAATATGATTTTAGAGAGTGGTTTGAGAATTTTTAAGGTTGTGTGGAGAGGGGAATATGGAGATGATCGAAATTGGGGATTTTGGCAAATTCTGGCGATCAAAGCAATTTCAGGTAATGGAGTTGGACGTGGAGGATGCTTGGGTAATGGGGAATCCCAGAAAAATGACGCAGCGATTTCTGGTGGCGAGGAGGCCAGTCGAGGTCGAACTAGGTTTTAGGATGGTTATTTGTTGGTTTTGGGTTCTGGAAAGTGGCGACGAGGAGGGGGAGAGATGGACGTGTGTGGCATGGGGAAAAGGAAGAGGAGATGGTGGCGATGCTCTGGACGAAGTTGGGTGGTGGATTGCAGAACATAGAGTCGAGGCGAGGCGTTTGAGTGGGCCTAGGTATTCGTTCCAGGTCTCGGCGATGTTCGAATTTTCAAACTAGGTTGGTGTCGTGCTACCAGGTATGTAAGCGAGATGTGGTGGTCGAAGGCGACTCACGAAGGTGGTCGGCGGCGCGGTTGATCGATCGGCATTGGTGAGCAAGTGCATGTTTTCGTGCACAACCTCATGCACGTTTGGGTTTTGAAAAGAAGAGAGGAAAGGAAAGAAAAAATAGGAAGAAAAGAAGTTGGTCTGGGTTTGAAAAGAAACGATGGGCCGAGCCTTGTTTTTTTAATTTTAGGTTGGTATATGTAAGAAGCAAATGGAATTAATTACTGTCGTTAATAACCTAAATTTGAAAAAATAAACGCTATTCCCACTTCGTTTTGAATCCAATTGATGCACAGATTGTTGTGTCGTGTTCCTATCGTCTAGTATTTCCATCTAAACAAATATGCCAAGATTTCTGCAATGTAAATATTTAAATGCTTATAAAATTTAAAGAGAATAAATAAGTAAATTTTTATTTAGTTAATTTAATTAATCAATTAATTTTTAAATGGAGTATTTAGTTTTGATTAACTAAGAATAAAATCATTTTATTTAATTTCTTTGATTAACGAGTAATTGGGATTTAAAATATAACTTGAATTAGTAAATTTAAACTGATTAAATTCTGAAGTATAAACTGATTTAATATCAGTTATAAATTGTTGATTTAGTTAATGATCTATGTTGACTGATATTGTTCATGGATATTGATTTGAATTATCTATTATGTGTGCCATTAAGTAGCAAAACAAATTGAAGTAGTTAGAATAAGACGTTGACATGTTTTATTGGAAGTAAATTGGCTTATACTGATCACTATTCCAAATTTTGGAAATGTGATGATTATAAGCGAATTAATTTCAATGGACAGGTCACGACAAAGTAAACATATGGAATGAATTTCCATATGTGAATATTGACACCCTGATTGTAGAATATTTATTTAAACGACGTGGCCTTTAAAATTTATCGTTGGATTCAATGAGACTGAGATCGGATATCTGCATTATCTGAACCACTTCGATCCAATATCCACCACGAACCTTTATGGTTTTGATTGTACGACCTAGTATGCTGTAATTAAATTAATGTAACAATTTCATCTATTTTAATAAGTATTTGTTCTTAGACACTGTTATAAAATCATTGGATCTTCTATAAAAATGCTTTGGTTATCATAACAGAAAAACCTGTCGTGTTTATGTGCTATGCGGTCTTACGGGGTACCTTTGTTTTTTAATGGATATTGATAACTTAAATAATTCAAATTGAGTGTGTTTACTCATGCTGGTTTTCCTAACTGACTCGGGTGTTATTTTATTATAATGCTCGGGTCAGACCGAGTTTTACAGATTCAGGTTAGAGTACTTCGGAGCTCAGAAGACGTGCTGGAGGATTTCAGATGTAAATCACGTACTTGGTTATATTCTGTTGTGTGTGTAAACTGTATAGCCAGCATAGGCGAGGATAAGTTATAATAACTGTCCATATTGAAATATTGACTGTTGTACTCTGATGATTGTATATTTATATTGACAGTTATAGTTTTATATATTATATTTTGTTCTGCTACTGTTGTGAGATTCTGTATTGATGTTTCTGTTTCTTCTTCTATCGTTTTCTTCTTCACCCTAATGATTCGGTATTTCTAGCACTCAATTGCTCGTCATGCTATACGGTGAACGTATTCATGTCGATTTTCGAGGGTCGAAAATCCTGATTCATTACACGTGGTATCAGAGCTAAAGGTTAAGCGAGAACCATGGATTTGAGGGGATTACTCATTAAATATAGAGTCAGTAGTACCCTAGAATGAGTCTGACTGTATATACGTATAAGAGAGAGAGAGTATTTGTTAGTAATATAAAAATATTTTGATATTAAAAAATGAAATGATTCTAACTTGAATTTTATATAGAATATAAAAGGATGAATTCTGTAAAGTGATGAAATCAATCATGACTGTTGATGATGATTGGATGTTATTACTTTGTTGATTGATTGTTTGATTCGTACGGATATGCATATTATCGCTTATTGATGAGTCACGCTCGACCAGTTTATGAGCATCGACTATTGGCTATTGGTTCGAGCATTTGACTATGGTTGGAAAATTTTGGTTTTTGGAAAATATTTAACAATTTGAGAAACTACATGTTTAACATGAATTTTGAAGTGAATATATATTTGAATTTTCCCCTGTATTATTTTAGTGAGTAATGGATACCATTTGAAAGAGATATATGAAATATGGTTTATCTAGATATAGTTAATAAATAAACAAAAAATTATTCAAACTGAAATTTTGAGAGTTTGGATTCCAAAATTTTTTGAAATTGATTTTAAGATTCAAAAAATATATAATAGCATATTTTGAAATTATTTTTCAAATGGAACTATTATAAACGAATTCAAAGTGACTTAAAAACAGGGATTTTCAAAAGATTTAAAAAAATGAAGCCCGAAACTCACTTCTGTTGTTGGAAAATAAATTTTGGTGATGTTTGCAGCATCATCGGTATTCATTTTCGAGTTTCAAAGTGTGGAGGGTACTTTAATAGCTTAGCTACTCGATTATTTATGAAACTGATTTGACTCAAATCCCTAAAGTATGATTTGATATTCGAAAAAATATGTACATATTTATTTCAAACGATATGAAAAAAAAGGAAAAAAATCGTTGTTCAGTTCTCGAATTTTAGATTAAATTATATTATGAACACATGTATCCTATGCATTTGGATGATTTATCGATTGGTTGTGCATCTCGTAGAGATGATTGATTGTTGATTTCCAATTTTTGAATTGGAATTTGATTTTTCAGACTATTTTGAACAGTTGAACACTTTGAAATTGATATTTAATTTATATTTTAGTATTTCGAAAAAGTATATAAATGTTTAGTTTATAACTCTTTAACTAATAATAATAATAATTTAAACAAGTTTTAAACTGTTAAACATTTTGGTAAGCAAAATGAATAAGACTATTTTGTATTATTTAAGTATGAAATTTGTTTTGGAATGTTTTACATGAAATTTTGTTTTAAGAAATATTTCTAAATAATGTAGACATTTAAAAAAACTTATTTATTTTACAAATTTATTTTAGTAATTTTGATTTATAAACTCTATTTTATTTACAAAATGATTTTAGAAAGAAAATTTGGATTTATATAAATATGACTCTACAAAATATGAAATTGAAATAAAATTTTGAAACTATTGATTTGAAGTTATGAAATTTTGAATTTGAATGATATCTAATTTGAGGAAAATGATTGTTGAAATCATATATGAATTTGAAGCTGAACCAATATTTGAAAGTGACTGATTTCGAGAACCTTTGACTATATAAAAATATTGATTTGGAAGTTTTCGAACTTATATAAAAATGATTTGTATAAGTATGAAGTTAATTTGAAAAATATTGATTTGAAAGGTACTCGATCTTGAAAGTGACACTCTTATATATACCGGAATTTATGTAAGTATGATTTTGAAGTGATGATTTGAAAAGGTACTATATATAATATGATATACATTTTGAAATTGTAGATATAGGAAGTACCTTTTGCTTGGTTTTCCGCTTTGCGGACACATTGTGGATACATTCTATTGATTATTGGTTTGATCCCAGATGGGCTTGGGAGGATCCGAAAATCGATCCTAATCGATATAGGCTGTCCGGACATAATACTCATGAGTTTCCTTTGACTCGGCTGCATAGCGAAATTCGCAGGGATATGAAGGCTTACGATTACGGATGTTACCTGGAGGACCTAGGCGAAATCATTGTGTAACTGCGATCTATGGTCGTTTTCGGCATAATCCGACAGGGTGGAGCGATTGCCCTGAGGTACGGATGTTTCCTGTGGGAACTAGGCAAAATCATTGTGTATCTGTGGTCCACATGGTGTAATTCGAGAGGGCAGATGATTGCCTTGAGTCTATGGGTGATAGCGACATAACCACAAGTGTTACTATTAAGTACACTATGAACAATGCGAGTGTTTTGCATAGCGTAATTCATAGAGCATTGATTGTTCATAGGTATAGATGTTACCTAAGGCATCCGGGAGAAACCATTGTGTATCTGCGATCTATGGTTGTTTTGAATGTCATGGCATAAGACTTGGGGTCGTGACTGTCTAAAGTCATCTTAGGCCGCATCACTCTATCCTCTCGACTTAGTGAGAGAGTGACCTTAGGGACTATGTTCCATGACGATCCCGTTCGTTTGATTTTGGTGATTGGATTGTACTTTTCATATCTGTTTTTTAAAAAAATCCAAGTATTTTCACTGGTGTTGAAACGGGTCTACTAAGTACTTACATGCTTCTAGTCTTGCGTTTGATCAACGTATTACTGGATTCTGTAAGGAGGACAAACTTATTGAAACATTGAGTTATCAAAAGTCTTTTCGATATAAAAGTAATTAGTTATAAAAGAATTCTTAACAAGTAAAATTTTCAAACATTTAAGTATTTTGTTATAAAAGAATTTTCTATCTTTCTGTTCTTTTATTTCGCTCTTTTCAAGGACGAAAAGTTTTGAGTGGAGGAGATTGTAACGACCCGTATTTTTGACCATTTAAAAATATTTAATTTAATTTAGTTATCAAATATAGATAGTTCGAAACAAAATTTTATATTGTTATTAATGAAAATATATCGAATGGAAGTGATAGTCTAAATTGAATCTATAAATAACAAAATTGCAATAAGAGAAAAGCTTTAATTAGTATCTGAATTTAAACAAACAATATTCAATTTTATTAAATTAATAACTGAAGTATGAACAATAAATGTCATTTAAATAAAGAAATTGAATAAATGTTCAATAAGTTAAAAGAGGATAACAAATTTCAATATAACCTTTTGATATTGATTGTAAGGAATTAGTAATGGAATTCGAATTAACAAATGTTTATTCTTAAATATGAGATTGATTGGTCGTTAATAAAAGAAGAACATAAGTCGAATAGATAAATTTTCTGATATTGAAAAATATCTAGAGATATATTTCTAGGAGCTATATTAAATTTTCAAAACGCTAATTTCTAAATAAGAAAAATATATATATAAGTATGTATATAGGTATATATGTGTATATGTAAATATTTATATACATGCATAAACTTCATAACCGCAAATTTTAAATTATGACTCTATAAATGGGTAAATGTTTATAAAAAAATAGTGCATATGGAAATATATATGTGTGTGTGTGTGTGTGTGTGTAAACATATGTATATCTAAATGTATATATGAATATGTAAATATGTAAATATATATGTATATATATATATGTATGTATGTATGTATGTATATGTAAATATGATAAAATGAATAAGTATATATCTAAAGGTAATAGGTAAAAATGTAAATATGTATACGTACATAGTGAATATATAAATAAATATATGTAGTAAAAAAAGTGTATATGTAAGTATACACACACACAACTAGGATATATATTCATATGGGAAGCATCATCATGACAACTTCAAGGTTAAGCTCAAAAATTTCAAGTCAACTAGGCAAACATCAAGTTCAACTACACATGAAATCAAATCACACACAATAAATCAAATCAAGCTCATAATATCTCATCCAACACATAATGGTTGAAAGCTTAAGAAAATGAAATGAATATATATATATATATATATATATATATATGAAGTGAAACCGGTACATGTGCATGCCTTTTTATTGCTTGCATTAAACTTTCCATTCCTATATACTTAGCATACGGGCTGGTTCATTTGTTCGCATACAAAAAATATAATAATAATAATAATAATTACAACAAAGTGCTGCCATTGAAATTAAAGAATATGGATCAAGTGCTAAAAGTTGGAATCTGGAAATAAAGAAAAGCATAGTGTTCATGATCTTTTTAAAAATGTGAGTAAAACACCCTTACTTTATTAACAGGATATTACTTATATCAATGGATATGGGAAAAACCTTTGATCTATGTCAAATGTTTAGGTGATTGTTAGCTTAATGTATATATGTATGAATGTGTTAGACATAGATAGTTTGCCCTACAACTCAAAAGAAATACTGTACTTCTTCCATCTGAGCCCATTGTCCTAGTTTGTTTTGATAAAAAGTGAAACCTTCCACTTCAACAATCACTAGCTCATCATCCATTTAGTTTTTAAATATGATTCCAGAATCAAAGTGGCTTGTTTTGGTATAAATTATTTTAAAATTGATTTCATTCAATTTCATCTAGTAGAGAAGGAGAAAATACCGTAGGTTAGTAAGTAGGTCAGTATGGAAAAAAAATTCGTATATCATAATTTAAAGAATGGATTACATGGATGTGATCGTCATGGGAAAATATGATTTTAGAAAACGGTTTGATAATTTTTAAGGTTGTGTGGAGAGAGGAATTTTGAGATGACCGGAATTGGGGATTTTGGCAAATTCTGGCGATCGAGATGATTTTAGGTGATGGAGTTGGACGTGGAGGATGCATGGGTGATGGAGAATCCAAAAAAAAAGATGCGACGATTTCTGGTGGGGCAAGGAGGCCAGTCGAGGTTAAACTAGGTTTTAGGGTGGTTGTTTGTTGGGTTTCGGTTTCTGGAAAGTGGCGACGAGGAGGGGGAGATGTTGATGTGCGCGCCTTAGGGAAATGGAAGAGGAGATGGTGGCGATGCTCTCGACGAAGTTGGGTAGTGGATGTTGGACCGTGAGGCGACGCGTTTGAGTGGGCCTGGGTATTCGTTCCAGCAGGAAATTATTGTCAAGGACAAAATTTCACAGCTTTTTATTCTCAAGGACGGAGCTACAATATTTTATCCTGAAGGACAACTTTCTGTAGGTATCATTTTTTAGTTATTGATAGCAGTTTCTACGTATCAGTTTGTAGTTATCGGTAGCAGTTTTTAGGTATCAGTTTTTAGCTCGGTGGCAGTTTTGTTGTCCTTATGAATAATTTTGGAAAATGTTTGTCCTTATGAATAATTTTTAGAAGAATGTTTGTCCTTGTGGTAAAAATATTGAGGTCGTGTCCTTGAGGCAAAAATTATACAAATCTTTGTCCTTTAAATTAATTCCCCCTTTGTTCCAGTGTCAGTGATGTTCGAATTGTTGAACTAGGGTGGTGCCGCGCGATCCAGGTACGTAGGCGAGATGTGGTGGTCGAAGGCGACTCACGAGGGTGGTCGACGGTGTGGTTGATCGATCGACGTTGGTGAGTAAGTGCACGTTTTCGTGCGCAACCTCTCGCACATTTAGGTTTAGAAAAGATGAGAGGGAAGGAAAGAAAAACTAGGAAGAAAAGAAGTTGGTCTGGGTTTGAAAAGAAATGATGGGACGGGCCTTGTTTTTTTGTTTTGGGTTGGTAAGTGTAAGAAGCAAATGGAATTAGTTTCTATACTTAGAAACCTAAATTAAAAAAAACTCTATTCCCACTTCGTTTTGAATTCACTTGACGCACAAATTGTTGCATCGTGTTCCTATCGTCCAGTATTTCCATCTAAACAAATATGCCAAGATTTCAACAATGTGAATATCTAAATGTTTATAGAATTTAAAGTGAATAAATAAGTAAATTCTTGTTTGATTAATTTAATTAGTCAATTAATTTTTAAATGGTTTATTTAGTTATAATTAGTCAAGAATAAAATATTTTTGTTTAATTTCTTTGATTAACAAGTAATTGGGATTTAAAAATATAACTTGGATTAGTAAATTGAAACTGATTAATTTTGAATTGTAAACCGATTTAATATCAATTATAATGATTTAGTTAATGATCTATGTTGACTGATATTATTCATGGATATTGATTTCAATTATCTACTGTCTGTATCATTAAGTAGCCAAACAAATTAAAGTAGTTAAAATAAGACGATGACGCGTTTTAGTGGAAGTAAATCGACTTGTACTGATCACTATTCTGAATTTCAGAAAATGTGATGATTAAAAGCGAATTAATTTCGGTGGACAGGTCATGACAAAGTAAACATATGGAATGAATTTGCATACGTGAATACTGACAACCTGATTGTAGAATTGTTATTTAAATGACGTGGCCTTTAAAATTTATCGTTGGATTCAATGAGACCGGGATCAGATGTCTGCATTATTTGAAACCACTTCGATCCATTATCCACCATTTACCTTTACGGTTTTGATTGTAGGGCGTAGTATGCTGGTATTAAGTTAATGTAACAATTTCGGCTATTTTAATAAGTATTTGTACTTAGACACTGTTATAATATCACCGAATTTTCTGTAAAAATGTTTTAGCGATCATAAGGGAAAACCCAGTCGTGTTTATGTATGACGCGATCTTATGAGATGCCTTTGTTTTTCACAGGATTTTGATAACTTAAGTAATTCAAACTGAATGTGTTTACTCATGCTGGTTTTCCAGACCGACTCGGATGTTATTTTATTATAATGCCCGGGTCAGACCGAGTGTTACAGATTCATGTTAGAGTGCTTTAGAGCTCAGGAGACGAGCTGGAGGATTTTAAACGTAAATCACATACTTGATTATATTCCATTGTGTTTGTAGACTGTATAGTCGACACTAGTGATGACAAGTTATAATAATTGTCCATATTGATTGTTGTACTCTGATGATTGTATATATATTGATAATTACAATTTTCTTTGTATAAAGATCTGTTGTTATATATTATATTTTGTTCCGTTATGATTGTGAGATTCTATGTTGATGTTTCTGTTTCTTCTTCTATCTTTTTCTTCTTCACTCCTAATAATTCGGTATTTCTGGCACTCGATTGCTCGGCATGCTATACAGAGAACGTATTCATGTCGATTTTCGATGGTCGAAAATCCCAGTTTGTTACACTTCTAGCCCAAGCCCAAGCCCATGTTAGCCCTTTCCTTACATTTTATCCAATTAGTAGACAAATCGACATTTGGTTTATATATACCTTATTTTTAACTCATATTTGTGATGTGAGACCAAAAAAAAATCCTTTCTACAATTAAATACCCAACATATGTTAATACATAAGTCATCATTGTAAAAATCTAAAATAAAATTATAATGTGTAAAAATGATAATTCCATAACATGGACATATAGCAATTCATGTTTGTGTGTTATACTCGTTTGCAAGGGTGTTATTCTCGTACTTCACCTAGAATGCTACCTCAGATCTCTCTTTGTGCTACTAAACATTATAAGAAGTTATTGCTTGTGTATAATAATAATAATAATAATAATAATAATAATAATATAACAACAACAACAACAACAACAACAATAACAATAACAACAATAATATCATATTACACAAGTAACATAAACAAAATAATTACTATAACATTAAACAAGTTATTATGGACTCGAAATTTTGATCCGCCCTTTATTTTTAGAATTGATACATGAAAAATCTTTTTTCAAAAACTTGTTTTAAATTAAACTCCTATTTTCAATTTTGGTAAAAGAAATTCACCTTTGTTTGAAAATTAAATCTGAATATTAATAGTACTTTTTTATGATTAATTTTTTTTATTGTTTTCAAAAAGCTACAAATATTTGCAGAAAATTCTACAAATATTTGCAATGCGGAAACTTCATGTATTTGCATAGTTTCCGCAAATATCCTAAAATTTAAAAATATGGGTTTTTTTGTAACAGGAACGGGCGTGCATTTTGAAATTTAAAGAAGGCGTTTTACTGCTTTTTCCCTACTAAGAAATCCAAAAACATATTATCAAATTGAAATATAGTATTGAGTTGATTTACAAACTATATAACTAATAAAGATTAGGCAGTTATTGTTAATCAAACCGACCGTTGCGAAGGTTCTTCTACTATAGGCTTGTAAAACCAAATTATGTGAAGTCAAAAATCATATCTTGAACATGCCTTCTCAAATTTGTCAAAATGCTATTTAATTTGTTAACATATTATCATTTATTTAACACAAATTAATTAAAATAAAATTATTTCCTTTTTTTTACATTATTTAATCGAATCGGTCGGTTTTCCACCGTTGTATGGGCGTACTAGTAATAATTAAATTAAAAAAAAAAAAAAAATCGTTGTTAATAACGCAAATCCAAAATATATAGATATTTGACAATGAAAGGGACTAGACTATGTCTGCCTATTTTGGTGACATGTCTACTTTTAACCACTAGCATGCGAGTTTGACCATACATACATATATATAACATACACGCAATGCATACCTATGTTGAATAGGGAACAAAACGCAACTATACACCGACACGTGAACTTGGTCCAGCTAGCTATCTAACTAAACTACTTATGAAGAAACACACTATTTGCTCGTATCAAAAGTGGCTTTGGCATCTTCCTATTCTTTGTTCCTTTTGGTATCTTCCTATTCTTTCACAGTTTCATTTTCCACTCTGTCCATCTTATTTCAACCATGGTACATGTAGAGAGTCAACTTTTACACACGCACACATTGAGAATTTTTTTGCTGCATTTACTAAATAACTCTAGTACATACCCACGGGGAAAATATATGACATATACTTAACATATGCATACTTGCAAGTAAAATTCACTGATAATAACTGTTATATAACTTTTTCTCTCCATTATGCAAAAATCTTAAACTTCATATTTGGTCTTAATAAACAAGTAGTAGTTAGTCATAAACACCTCTTTAGTAATCAACCAACTGTTAACGAAAGCTAAACTTGTCGTTTATAGTCATAAAAACAACACAACATTATATAAAACTAATATCAGGCTTCAATCCTATCCAACCTGGCTGAACCAAAATATCAGGAGACGGCCCCCTTCTGGAACTTTCTAGAACGTTCAGGTCTAGATTAAGGCTGCTGCCTTCAAAGCTGACCGAGGGCGGCCGGGGAACCGCGGTGAAGCTTTGGGTTTGGTCGGAGGTTAGGGGAGAAGTATAAGAGTTGTTGGGCGTATGATATTTGACGCTTTGATTTTTGAGGGTGGAGGGGTTTTTCGGGGTGGAGGTCCACTGTTTTGGGGTGGTAATCGGGGTGGTTTTAGCAGACTACCGATCTTCTATCCATTGGTCGAGCCATTTTTTCTTCGGGTGGTTGGTCGAAGTGCACACTGGTGCTTGCCTGCCTTGAATAATTGCTCTGTTATACATTTATATTAGATATAAACAAGTTTCATGACCACATACAGATAATGCCTGTTAACATTAAACACAAATAGCATGTAAACATCCTAATGTATTTATCACACAACATATGCTTCAGAAAAACCAAAGTGAGTTTTAAACCCATTAATGGATAACATGTAGAAAACAAATTAAAAAAATAATGCAAAAGGACTCTATGGTTGATTGTTTGTGTGGTATTAAGAAAACATGAAAGATTATATATTGATTATGCTGACCTTAATTTGTTAAGGGTGATTTCCTTTAGTATTGACAAACATGGTTCTACAAACAAGAAACATGAAATATAATTTTAGGTACATTATACTCGAAGTGTATGTTTGGTAGCTAAAATAACCAACTCTAGATGAAACCAGGGCTTCATTCAAAATTAGTTAAACAGCATTACATATATCAAAATGTACCTATTTAAACATTACGCAACTTGAAACGTAGATATGAAATATGGTTATGGACCAAATATAAATCATAACAGAGTACTTTGTTAATTGAAGACTTCATTAACTACATATCCTAATAAAGAGAAATAAAACATGTTGAATGCAAAAATATAGCATACCTTTGGTTGAAGATCTTTCGGATTTTCTACCGTTTACTCTACATGCTATTTAAAACTTCTCTGGCGAAGACGGGCCTTTAAATTCAAATTCAAATCAATCATCGCATGGATAATATACCACATTTTAAATAAATTTGTATTATGAGGAAGAAAAATACACACCGAGCGTGATTGGGAGCTTAGTTTACGATGAATAATATCTGAGCGAATTGCAAGACAAGCGTGGGCATGGGCCTGTACACGAACCAGAGCTTGCATGCATCTAACCATGCGTTTGAACAGTTGGGCGGAAGAAAAGCAGCAGCGAATTCTCATGCATTATAGTCACTAATAAAGCTGTTGTTCTAGGCATTCAAATCAATAAAATCCTTCTGCTGATGGCTCCCAAATCTATAATTAATAAATAATACAGTGATGTAGGCTAGAGAATGCCGAAACACTTTAAAAATCATGTTATTTTCTTTGTTTGTCATATATTTTCCGCTAGATTTCTATATTTCTATGGATTTTGGGTGTTGTGTTATTTTTGGTATCAAAATTTTGGTGCTTTCACTGAGAGAAAAAATTCTTAGGTATAGATCTAGCGTTCAGAGGTTATATCTACAAGATTTTCATTAAGGATTTAAGAAATTAGCATATTGGGATCAATGACACTTATGAGATCCTAAAGATCATCAAGTGCAGTGGTGGAGATGAAGGGAATAATAATAATCAAATGGAGGTCGGCAGCTAGCAAGCAGTACTAAGGCCATCTGCTCCATAGGAGACGGTTACCGGAGTGGAATTTGACAAAATGAAGCAGGAGCTAAATCAGAAGTTGGTTGCCAATCAAATGGCTTTGATGGAAAAGATGGATACTAGCATAACACTATTGACCTAGCAGCTCCAAAGAACCAAAAGGAGCAAGAGGGAGATTTCACCTGCTGGATATGAAGATGAAAACTCATTTGTTTCTATTTATAATAAGTGAGATGGCAAACAAATAGAAGAAAGAAGCTACTAGACCTGTAGAAGGAGTCGCTGAAGAAAGCCGAAGGATCCCTACCAAAGGAATTCAACTCGATACCGACAAGAGTCCGGTTCGCACCAAGAAGAATTTGGGTACTATGAGGAGGCGAGTAGCATAGGCAGTTGATTTATCTGATTTAGAGGATGATCTACAGCATGATGGAGATGAATATGAGTTGGATGCTGGAGTCCAAGGCACTGGAGTTTAAACAACTGCAACGGAGCCAACCGAATTTCAATGGAAGACCAAAGGAGTGGTTCTCCCAAACACTAGAGAATCTAGATGTCAGTGGGCAAACCGAGAACGTTTATAGAGCCAAACACTCAATGCAGCCCCCGATAGTCGATCTTTGGAGTACCGTGCTACCGAGGAATATATAGCAGATATGATTAAATGTTTGGTAGAAGAAAGAAAATGTAGAAAGAACGAGATTAAGGTTCGCACTAAGCAGAACTCCGTTCACAAAGAACATTCTAAGGGAGGGGTATCCCAGTAGGTTAACGATGCCGACAAAGCCATTGTACAATGGGACCACTGATCTCAGGCAGCACCTGTTTAGGTATGAATGACACATGGATGGTGCCAAGGTGATAGACGCTGTAAGATGTAGGTGCTTTCCTATTTTTTTAGATGGTGTTGCGTCTATGTGGTTCACATGACTTGCGTAGAGGTTTAAATTGACTTTTGACGAATTGACAAAGAAATACTTAGAGCAGTTCTGGCTCCAAGCTGCTCGGCCTAAGGGAATAATGTCCTTGTCGAGCCTTTCTCAAGGACCTAAGGATTCATTGAAGAGGTTCTTGAATAAGTTAAGTATCATGGTTCCGAGGTAAGAAAATCCGAAGGAAGATCTAGTTTTTATACCTTTGGTTCAGGGTCTGAACATGGATTTTAGTAAATGGTTGAAGATGAAACAACTAACGACTATGGAGGAATTCCATTGGAAGGCCAATTTATTTTTTCGTTTGAAGGAAGCAAGTCAGGCAACCAGACAGACTAATGGTGGATAGTCAAAGGAAGTAATACAAAGCAATGTGGCGATTAAACAAACCAAAGAAAGCTCAAGTAATATAGCGATTAATGTGGGAAATTATAATAATCAGAAGAAAAGGAGTTAGGGCTCCGGCGGTACACGAAATGAAGTAAAGAAGCGTCCCAGGAATATGAGGCCTGACGAATATACAACATTGAACGATATGTTGGAAAATATATACCTTGCTATGTAAGGAACAGAACGATATAAAAGGCCATCAAGGAATGACGCGACCACGGAGAAAAGGTGCTCAGGAAAGTACTATAGTTTCCATGGAACTCATGGACACAACATGAACAAGTGCCAACACTTGAGAGACTTTATTGAGGAATTGATAAAGAAGAAAAGCCTACAGTAGTATGTCAAAGATCCATAGGACGACGGACAAAACGCTTGACCTCAAGGGTCGAAGGCCCAAAGGAACTAGCCTAGTGCAGAGATGCCTAGGTGGAATGATGGAAGATTAGTTATTATAAGATAACTGAAGGACCGTTGTAAAACCCCATCTCTATACCCATAATATCCAAGAGTATTACTGGATAATATTGTTAAATAATATGGAGAATAAGGTTGTATGAGGTACATGCATGAATATTTTATTGGGCTAACACTAGTACGTATCTCCAAATCAAATAAATAACTCACCTATACATTAACAGTAGTGGCACAAAGCAATAAACACATGTGCCTCAAGGATAGAACGATACACAATATAAAATAAATTAAAGAGAACATAGAGTCGATAACGCAGCGTTAACATATATAATACAAATCTGAGTGGGATATAAAATAGGTCAATCTCCCACTACCTCAAAACTATAAAATGTATAAATCCAATATATCATCTCAACATCATCAGTGCACATGAGGCTACAAAATAGATAATGCTATACTAATCAACTAATACTCTAACCTCCATTTATGACCAATAATCCCAATCTAGTCCTTTCGTCCCTGAACCTGTAATGTCTGTCTCAGACCGACCCGAGTATTATATAAATAACACAGAGGTCAGATTATGTTCATAATATGGATGTCAAATATATATATATATATATATATATATATATATATATATATATATATATATATATATATCAAAAATCGTATCACATCACAGAACCATGGACAAGTACTATCGCCCATATAAAAGTCAGGTCAAACTACATACTTGGTGTATAATGTCAAATGGGTGAAATAATCTAGGCATAAAATATCATCAAGTATAACAATCACAAACTATATAGGACATGCTTAGCAATATCCAAGATTATCTCTCAGATAATTGTAAAATAAACATACCCGGAGCCTACCTCACACAATAAATATACATATAACACATAAAAATCACTCAAATCAAACATGCACGAAATATAAATATGGCATACCCTAGATAGCCAGGGTCATCTTCTAGATAACCATGTAAAAGATAGGTACAAGGTCCACCTCCGTGCTCCCGGCATTTTTAGCTATCCTCGTTAGAAATATCATCAATGTGTATGGTGTTACACAACTGCATAGACTCTTAATCTCATAAATAATCTAAGATATCAATAACCACATAAAATGATCTAGACCTTCAACCTCATAGCAATCGACATGCCTCTTAGCCAATTAAGTAACCGCACAGTCTCTCAAACCTCTACAAATTCACTCAACTCTTAGTGTTATGGATAGTCATTGGGACTCTCAGCCTTATTTGCTCTTAGCATCATAAATAACTATTTTGGCATTAGTCTCAACAAGTGATCAGAACAGCTCTCAACATTAACACAATGATCTCCTATAGGTGAATAAGTAGGTATACCTCACATCTCATGCTTTCTTATTAATAATAACCAGACGAAAGATTGACAGCACTTAGCCTGCTCTAGGAGCCTTCCTCACACACTCTTAGCGGTACCTTATGGTCTTAGTTACCTTCACGACTATGGTAGCCCAATATCCATCAAGTGTATGACTATGCTATGCGTTGGTGGTCATGACCCTGCAAGTGCAGTTAATGATAACAGACTGTTGGCATAAGTGACACAGCAGCAGTGGCTCTTAACCTTATACATAAATAGGTGTGCCATAGATTCGGGAAGTGACCCCCGTAATCAGGCAGCTAGGATGGATACTAGTCAATCTGCTTTACTCCTTGATGTATAATAGGAGCACATACAATAATTAAATACTCTTATAGATCTCAGCCGGCACACTCTCAATATGCATCACCATAAATACAATACCCCATATACTCGACCCTGTTAGAGTGATATCTACTTAAAGAAAGTAACCGAACAAATACCAACTCAAGTGTCCATACGCCTGCTGTTACTCACTCGTTTACTCAATGCTCGTAAATTGCAGTCAACATTGCATAATTATTCCAGATAACAAGTTAAAAGACCAACAAAAGAAATACTACCGAAAGTCTCATACTAAACAATACGATAACTCCGTTTATTCTAATATCTCGTTACATAAAAATATAAATGAATCAAAATACACCATACTATTATTTAGTGATTTCAAAAGGGTTTTATTACATTTCTTCCAAAATCTTCAAAACAATTATAAATTTCGATTTTTCAATTGAACAAAAATCATATTTTAAAATTCTCATTCCTTCTTCAAAAATCTATTCACGGCTTTACAAATAAATATTTATAAACCTCTCATTTAATTACGAGGAAATCTATAAATTAAAATTCAATCTCAAATCACCAAAACTATAATTTCCATTAGGGGTGGGAATTTAACCGGCCGAACCGACCTCAATCGAACCGCTTTAACCGAAAAAATTGATTAACCGAATATTAGGTTAACCGACCGACGTTAACCGATCAAAATTGGTTCGGTTAACGGTTAACCACGGTTATATGTCGGTTAACCGTTAACCGAAACCGATTTTTAAATTATCTTTAAAACCCAAAACTATTAGTATTCGCTTCGCAACCCAGTCCAAAAAAATTTAGGTAACCCTAATCAAGACTTCAGCCGACAGCTGATATTCACTATCTTCGTACTGTAGTTAAGAGAAATCCAAATCGTTCCCAAAAATAAAATTGTTTTCGACTTTTCTATCATAATCACAGAATCTGTCATAATCGAATCGATCCTCCGCCATAATCGAATCGATCCTCCGCCGACTTAGTCATAATCGAATCGATCCTCCGCCGCCTTGCTCATCAGTCTTTGCAATCCAGATCGTCGATTTAAGCAATGATGAATGCTAAAAGAAAGAGGAAAAACGTGAGTTTGATTTATTTTTTACAAATGATTTTTATGATTTGTTAGTTGGTAGTTAGTACTTACGTTGGAATGGTTAAGCTTGGTTAAGGTTTATTCAATTTTTTTGTTCAGCTTGAATGTTTTGAAAACAATGAAAAGGATCCGTCTTTAGTAGGTTTGTTCATTTTTAGTAATTTTTGAAACCAATTTTTGTTAACGTCGGTCCAGTCGATCACTGGATTTTTGAAAACAATTTTTGTTAATCAATTAATTTTTCAAAAATTAGTGGTTCCAAGTTCCAAAAATTAGTTGATCACCAGTGTTTTGAAAACAAGAAAAATTGGTTTCAAAAATTAGAGCTTCACGTAAATTTTGAAACAATGCAAATTTTTGTTGATCACCAGATTTTCAAAAATTATTGGTTCCAAATTTTGAAAACAATGAAAATTCATTTTTACGTCATTACATACATGATCTCAAAAATTAGAGCTTCATGCAATAAATCAACAAATCATGTTTAGATGTGAACGGTGCAGTCAGTATAAGTTTGAACGAGCTACGAAACTTTTTCTGTTTCATTTTCCATTTTATCAATGATTTTGGTGGTCTTCTCACTTCTGTTCAGAAATATAAGAATGATTTTGAAATATTTGATTTGGCACCATAGTCTTGATTTCATTGACATGGTCACATGAACTTGTGCAAACTGCTTAACAAATTTAGTATCAGTATCAGTATACATTATTAATAAATTTAGTATGTATGATTTCATCTTCTTTGGCCTGATTTCTGTATACATGATTAATAGCCTGGTACAAATGAAACAATGGATTGTGCTCATGATTAATAGCCTGATTTATGCTCATGATTAATAGCCTGGTATTAATAGCCTGGTATACATGATTAATAGCCTGATTTCTGCTCATGCATTGTGCAAGATCACTAGCCTGGTACAAATGCAAGGAGATCGTCTATTATGAGAAGAAATTATTTAACTTGCTGGTTATTTGATTTTTTGTGTAATTACAATTTACAAATAGTAGTCATCTGTCAACTATTTTGACAAGCCATTATGTTCTCACTTCCCACTACTTCAACTAAAAAGATATTAATAATATTATAATTAAATTTATAAATTAAACATGCAATTTGTATATCACTATGTAGTTTACATACAACAATTTATTGTCATCTCAACTCATTTTTTGTTGTTGATATCCTTAGAATTAGATTTCAGATCATTGATGAGCACAAACCAGTGAACCATTTTACCAATTATTTGATGCATGGCAGTTATGAGTTATATTTATTTTGTTTTCTTTGGTTTTGTTTTGCTATTTAGTATTTAATATGAAGTAGGATGGTTTATCTTTATAGTTACCAGTTTGGTTTTGTAAAACAGGTGGAAATAGGTGGATCTTCTAGAGAAACAATGGATGATGATGAGTACGTGGAAGAAACGGACGATGAGAAAACCAGGGTTGAAAACATCAATGTTGGAAAACCACCTCCATACCCGAATCGCAAGCCTTCTTCTAGATAGCCTTCTCCGGTATGGAAACATTTTACTAAAGATATTAATCCCAAAGTTAACAAATGTGCTTGCAATTACTGTGTTCAACAATTTGCATGCGATTCTAGATATAATGGCACTTCACATTTGAATTTTCATTTAGCAAAATCATGTATGTCAATTCCACGTGATAGTGATAAGAGACAAAAAACTTTATCTTTTGGAAAAAATAGCGACAGTGAAGATAGTTGCACTCTCACCACGTGGTCATTTAACAAAGAGGAATGTAGAAAATCATTAGCTCGGATGATAATTATTGATGAACTCCCTTTTAGTTTTGTGGAGGGTGAAGGTTTTCATGAATTTTGTCGGCAATTGTGTCCTAGTTTCGAAGTTCCTTCACGTAAAACAATTTGTAGGGATGTGCTTCAATTATATTGGGACTCAATAGATTCTCTTAAAAAATTATTCTCCGAATCTTTGCATGGTGTTTGTCTAACTACCGATACATGGACTTCTATTCAAAATGTGAATTATATGGTTTTGACCGCACACTTTGTTGATGGAACTTGGAATTTACATAAAAGGATTATATATTTTTGTGTGATTACTAGTCACAAAGGAAAAATATTGGAAAACTTATTGTCCAATGTATCAAAAAATGGAAACTCAAAAGAATAGTGTCGATCACGGTTGATAATGCTAGTGCAAATGAAGTGTCAATCAATTATGTGAAAAACAAATTAAAAGATTATAATGGTGGTTGTGTTTTGAATGGTGAATTCATTCATATACCTTGTTGTCCCCATATAATCAATTTAATTATTCACGAAGGGCTAAAAGAAATTAGTAATAGTATAGGAGGAATTTGTACTGCAGTTAGATTTGTGAGATCGTCTCCAGCACGATTTTCTAAATTTAGAGAGATATGTTCAAGTTTGGGAATTGAGAATAAATCTATGCTTGTTTTAGATGTACCCACTAGGTGGAATTCAATGTATTTGATGTTGGAAGCAGCTTTGAAATACAAAAGGATTTTTGATGATATGAAAGAAAATGATGGTATTTTTGTCGCTTACTTTGATGAAGAAGTTCGTCCTCCGGGTACTATAGATCGGAAAAATGCCGAATTATTCGTTAAAATTTTAAAGAATTTTTATGATATTACTTTAAAATTTAGCAAAACTTTATCTATTACCTCAAAAGATTGTTTTGCCGAGCTAAGTGGAATTCAAGAAGAATTACGAGCATTGATTGCGGAAACGAATCCTTATATTGGAAGAATGGGATTTAATATGAAAGCTAAGTTTGACAAATATTGGGGAAGCGTACGTAACATGAACAAGATTTTACTTGTTACATGTGTGTTTGATCCAAGGTATAAATTTCAATTTTTGAAGCTACGTGTTGAAGACATGTATGATAAAGTAGTTGCAGATGATATATTAAAAAGTGTGAAAGATATTTTGATAAGGTTATTTGACTTCTACGTGAGCGATACTACATTTGGAACACAAACATGTGATGAATCGCCATCTAGAAATTCCACTAATAGTGAAAATATTGTGAATGCTAGTGATTTTCTTTCTAGAAAAAGGAATACTTTTTTAAGACAAATTCGACAACGAGATATTGAAGGTAATGAACTAGAAAAATATTAAATGCACCGATTGAGGATGCACCAAATGATTTTGATGTTTTACTATGGTGGAAGGTAAATAGTTCCAAATATCATGTTTTATCTCTAGTTGCTCGAGATCTCCTTGCTATTCCCGTGTCCACGGTTGCTTCCGAATCTGCTTTTAGCACCGGAGGAAGGGTTATAAACCCTTTTCGTAGCACTTTGAGTCCACGAATGGTTGAGGCATTGGTTTGTACTCAAAATTGGTTAAGGTCCAAACCAATTTTTGTTGATCACCGGATTGAGGTTCCAGTCGATGATGTTTACTATTATGATGATGCATTCGCAGGTGATATTAGCATTCATAAAATAGTCTAGCTCTACATTTGTTTGATTTTACATATAATACTCTAACTAATTTATTTTCCATGTAGAATTTGTACATGCACATCAATGTGAATTGCCATTATCTTCAATTTTCAACATGGATAGTCCATCTCCATCATCGTTGTTTTCACCATGGTTAATATCTTCCATCGCTGTTTTCACCATGGTCTGAGAATGAGGTCTTATATTACTTGAGCATTTAGTTTGATGCCTCTTATATTGACCATAGCCTACAGTAATTAGATCACTCGATTGTTCCTTAAACTGAGAAATAATAATGTTAATAGTTCTATGTACTATGTAGTTGAATTATACATGCATGATACAAAATACAAATGTTTAATGTATTGATCCAGAAAGCCAATCTTTGAGTATGAGTTTAGAACTTCAAGTCCACATCATGTAGATTGTTTAACAAACCCCTGAAATTTAAATAAAATTACCTGACTTTGTTGACATTCATGCATATGTTTTTATGTAAAAGATATGAATATGAATTGTAGTTTCCCACCTTAGCTTAGTCTAATATTGTGCATTCAATTCATGTAGTTCTGTTACTTCTGTACATGGTGCAAATGACATTGTGCATTCATGTTTGATTGTTTGTAGTTCTGTACATATTTCACGATATCGCGTGTTTTCAGCTTTGTTCTGTTACTTTTGTACAAGGTGCATTCATGTTTGTAGTTCTGTAACTTCTGTTACTTATGTACAAGCTGCAAACAGCAATAACATATTAACATTATGCATTCAGACTTTGTTGTTCCTTAAATCTGCATTCAAATCATATATAATATAGTTCAAAATGTAAATCAAAATATAATGTTTGTTATACATTTTAGATCACTGTGTAATGGTTAATTATTTCAAAATTTAAACAACGTAATTGAATATCTTCGATTTTTGTAGTTTCCTATAAATGCAACAGCGTTAAATAAATTTAGGATTTATCACACTAGATTTATGGAGTTTGAACTACTTGATTGTGGATTAAATTACAAGTTTATCAAATTATTTTATTATATTTTATTAACCTGGACATTCATTTATCTGTATAGGTGTAATTATGACTTGATAGTTGATTGTATAATATTAGAAATGTCATTACTAAATGTAGGGACTTCATGGCTATTGAATAACCTGGCTTTTTCTATATATTCAATGCATGCTTTTAAATACAGTCAAGGAAGTCTAATACAGTAATACAGTCAAGGAAGTCTAATACAGTCAAGGGCCTTCAACATATATTCAATGCATGCTTTTAAATATAGTCAAGGGCCTTCAATATATTCAATGCATGCTTTTAAATACAGTCAATGAAGTCTAATACAGTCAAGGGCCTTCAATATATTCAATGCATGCTTTTAAATACAGTCAAGAAAGTCTAATACAGTCAAGGGCCTTCAATATATATTTCATGATATCGCGTATTTCTTTTTTCAGCTAACTTCCATTTGTTTACCTTTGGGCAGAGAGACTTGGAGAATGGAGACTGCTGGTTGTTAGCTCGTGGCTGACAGGCTGTGTAATGGTTGAATCAATTGATGGCTGCTGTAGAGTGTAGACTACAGTTGTACTTGTAATGTTTGATTGTTTATGAAATTGGTGTAGACATGTAGTTCTAATGTTTGATTGTTTGTACTTTGTAATGTGGCATGTAATAAACTATGAAATACGAATGCTCGTAGTTGTAGCTTTGTAATGTTGTGTCTGTGAGTCACGACTCACCGAGTCTGTTGTGGTTAATGGCTACTGCTTACCGGTTAACGACTTGTAATGGTCTGGTCCATGGTAGTTCCATGTTGTTATGTCTGTACTCTATTGTGGTTGTATTTCTATGGTTACATTTGTCATTTTCTATTCAATGCATGTTTTAATTTCAGTGCTATGGTTATAACTTGGCCTTGTTAACCGCTGTAACTTGACCGGTTAACTGATTAACCGTTTAACCGCAAATAACAATCGGTTAACCGTTCTATTTGAATGGTTAACCGCGGTTTAAAAGTTACGGTTCGGTCAATACATTTGACCATGATTAACCGCATATTGGTTAACCGAACCGCTTATTAGTTTAGGTTAACCGCAAAAATTAACCGATTTGAGCGGTTAACCGACCGCACCCACCCCTAATTTCCATGATAGATCAATTCAAATTCTTTTATATTTATACCTAAAATCTTTTAAAATAATTACCTTTTTATTTCTTTTTTTTTTGAGAAAAATGTGTGATTCTCTACAGAAGAGGAGAGCACACATGCACATATATATAACAACATAAGCAAAGGAGCTGCCAACAAGCCTGGCAGGTAGCTATAAACCCCCCCATACAAAAGAAAAAACAAACCCTCCCAAATTCCTAAGAAACTAAAAACCAACCCTAAAGAGATAAAATCATCCAAAAACCAAGGCCTAAAGCAACACCAAAGGAGTAGCAGCCAACTGAAAAACATCAACATCCGCACCTGCAACCTCGACAATCAAGCTGAAACAACAAAAAAAACAACAGCAGCACCAACCACAAAAAAACTCCAAAACAAAGAAAATCTCAAAAAGTCTCTCGAAAAAACCAACAACCCTCACTCGAAAGACTAAAAAGCTCTACGATTTAAACGAGGACTTCTCCTAATATTACCGGATGAAAAGCACTTACAATTTCTTCTCCTTAATTTGGCTTCACGACTTACTTTGGCTTCACAAAGTAATTTGACTTCAAGAATTAATTCTTTTGCATGGGAAGAAGAAAGAGGAAATATACCTAAAGCCGCAAGAAAATAATACATAACAAATCTAAACCCTCCGGTCCAATAATAGACAGCTTGGTCAGGATTCTGAAATTTGAAATTCTCCAAATCTTCGCTCACATAACTATCAATAGTATTGTTATCCAAACCATTTTCATCTTGCTTTATAGAGATATCACCTACTGATCCATTCACTCCTCTAAAAATATCAGAATCAATCAATTCTTCAACAACATAATCCAAAAGCACAGATTTTTCCGACGTGGTTTCCGATCCATTGACACAAAATGGATTACCAAACTTGAAACCAAAACCTTCCAAAGGAAAATCAAATTGAGGCAACAACAAACCTGAGAAATCAAAAATAAAACTCCCAATGGCTTCTAAAATCAGAAAACCATCCTTATATAATAAAAATTCTCTATTCATTGTCTCGGGTAAAGAAAGACCATCAGAAAAAATAACAGAAGCCCCTCTAGATATTGGAGCAGTCTCAACAAATTGCAATCTTTCCTTCAACTCTATCTCACTGAATATCTGAGATTTTTGTGTACAGATTGAACAATGTGACACGAAAAACTTGTGTGCACATTTAGAAATGTTAGCATCTTTCATATCAATGTAACTAACCAAATTCATCTCAACTTTATCCCTGAAAGAACTTCCACAAGAATCCCTACCTCTGTTCACAGCAAAATCCCCAACTGACAGGTTACCTCCAACCAAAAAGCATCTATCATCCTCATCATTACAAGAACGATCAAACAATTCCTCAGAGCCAAAACCAACAAAACTAGTTTCAACATTAAGAAAAACAGTTTCTTGTTTCTCACCATCATTTGCAGAAAAACAATTGAGAAAGAATACATCAACTACATTAACCTTATCAACTTGTAACTCACAAGAATCATCTCCAGCCTCTGTACAAGAATTAAACAAAGGATCCAAGGCATCTGAATATTCAATATCACCTTCCCGAGAACGATCAACTGAATCAGGATAAACTGATATCTCACTAGCTACATTTACAGGAGAATTTAGCACAACTGAATTCGATAAATCCCCAGCAAATGTATCCACGAACTTAGAATTAAGAAAATAACATCCATTAACATCAGGATCTAATAAAAACATGTCAAAATGAAAATCCTGTTTCGAGTCATTAACATGAAACTTCTCGATGTTGATCCACTGTAAATCCTCAAAAACCCGATCAGCATTATTACTCTTCGAACAATCATAAAATTGATGCTCATTCCAATCATTGAAATTCGGATACTTACCAATGTTGTCTGAAGTTAAGCAGTCGAAGTGCCAAAAAACTTTATTGAAGAGATAGATATAATCCTCCTTATGCTCTACACAAAAATCCAAAACTAGACCCCTTAATCTCAAGAAATCAAGAACAAAATAATAATGATGATCTTTAGGGCTCAAGGGCATCGAGCGAATAGGATCGGAGTATGGAAAAGAAGGCTCAGAACAGAGGAACGGATTGAAAAACGATGGGCACGACGATCTCTTGTGACCAGCCACTCCGCAATTAAAGCATCGAATTTGATTAGAGCAGTTTTTTATCTTGTGATTTTTATCTCCACACCGATAACAATATGCATCCCTTTTCCACCTCGAATAACGAGACTTTTGAAATTGGTTCTGGAGGCAAGAAGATCTATCTACTCTGTTAAAAGAGAAAGGATAAGAACCTGG
Organism: Allium cepa; assembly: GCA_030765085.1. NCBI lineage: Eukaryota > Viridiplantae > Streptophyta > Magnoliopsida > Asparagales > Amaryllidaceae > Allium > Allium cepa. The sequence continues at coordinate 187,227,273 of CM060930.1, read as the reverse complement.
GTATCGATTTGAAGGAGAAGGAGAAGGACATCTGAAATTCCAGGGAGAAACAAAAGAGGGTAAATTGATTCGGTTGCCATTTTCTTGAAGACGAGAATACTTCCAGTCTTTCGCCATTTTTTAAGACAATTACCTTTTTATTTCAAATAATTATAATCACTACTACATATTACTTCCAAACTTCCAATTTATTAAATTCAAATAGAATTAACTATTTACTTTAAAAATATAAATTTTAAATCCCATATTATAAATAATTTAAATAATTTTATAATCAACGATAAATGAATAATAATATAAATATTTACAATTTTAACTTATTTAATCGAATCCCAAAATTCATCATTTCCTAAATAATTTCTATTTATAAAATACTCAAAACAATTTTCTATCACAAATAATATTTTCAGTTTTAAATAAAAATCATTGAAATATCAATTATTTATTTTTTAAAATATTTCATTTCCTTCAAAACCTTCTATTTCAATTTAGTGTGTTGCTAAGGACGCTCGAGTTTGTGCTCGGGGCTCCCACGGTCGGAGCTTGCCCGTCGACCAAACACTATTTGATCGGTGGTGGCCTATTAACCTTAATATAAAATCAAACAAAATTGTTCGGTAGTAGGCCCTAGCACAAAGCCGTGAGCCCTTAATAGCACACTGAATTTATTCATTCCCTACCGACCAAAAATTCATCCTTTTCATCTTCTTTTTCTATTATTGGGTTTAGACAGGGTTTTCCCTGTCCACAAGGTTCACAACATTCATCCGATTGTGATGATTCTTCGTCAAGACCTTTAAGGTTTTCAGTAGTAACTGAATAATCTGAATCATTTTCATATTCTATTTCTGAACTATTTTCAGAGCTAGAGTCGAGCAAAAGTTTAGATAACGTTTCTTTTAGTTTATTATCAATCTGTAAATTATCAATTTTCTTTTTTAGTTTACATCTATTTGCATAGTGTCCAACTTTTCCACATTTATAACAGTGGATAATTTTCTTTTTCTTTTTATTTAATCTTTCTTCTTTTCTTTGGGCTTTTTGTTCCATCTTTTTATGAGAATAAAATTTCTTCTTTTTTCTAAAAAATTCTTTGGATTTATTATCTCTTCTATGGGATTTTTTAACGTTTGGAACATCCATCCCAAATTGACTACAAAATTGCCCTAATTGATTTCTTTCAGTTAAATTTTGTCGTTTTATTTGTTGATTCAATTTTATTTCATTGCACAATGATAAGCCTTCTTGGATGCATGTTCCAATAAGCTTACCATAAGTATAACCTTCGTAAGGAATATTTATTTTATCTTTCCTTAAAGATTTTCTTACCCTTTCAGCAAATAAGGAGGGTAGTCCATCAATAAACTTTGATTTCCAATGAGTGCTATTACTCTCTAGTAATTCCATTACTCTATTTAAAAATGTATCTTTGTACCACCTAAAATCGGTTAATGTTTTACACCTTAGATTTTGTAGAAGTGTGCGAACACTTTCATTATTATCAGATACTCTTCCAGTAAAATGTTCTAGAATAGTAACTATTAAAGTATATACAGCATTTTGGACCATTTGTCCATCTTCTTGCTTTACAGTGTTGTAAATCTCATTTTTATGAGACGTAGGAAGATAATTATCCCACCATCCTTTAAGCTGGCCTGTGAAACCAGCGACGATCATTCTTGCCACAGCAACGTCATTATTACCATTATTTTTGCAAACCGTGCTATACATTAGCATACGATGAGCTACATTAAATATTTGTTTTTCACTGAACGTGTCAATATTCCATTCATATATACTTTTCCCATTGTAACTATTATTAGTAATAAAATCTGGTTCTTCAGGTAAAGTATCCATTGGAGAAGGTCGCCTGTAGTAAAATAATTTTTGTGAAGGTTTATATGCATATTTTTCAAGTTTATTTACCTCATCTTGAACCTATGATAGTTATTATTTTGAGAAGATTCTTCTTCAAGAGTATTTAATCTGAGATTATCCATTCTTTCTTTTAGGAATCTTTCTAAATCAGACTCGGATTTTAATTTAAAAACCTTTTCTAATTCTGATTCTGTTTTTAATTTAAAACCTTTAATTTCAGGAGGAGGTTGAAGACTTGAAGTTGCAATTATTTCGCTTACTTCTTCAGTTGTAATTGAAACAGTGGGTTTTATATTGTTAATGGCCGAAAATATTTTTTCTATTTTGTTATGTAATGAAGTAATTTGTTCACCAATAACAGCTAAATATAAATTTGCATAATTTTGTTGTTCAAATATTTGGTTTATTTGTCTTACAGTAACTTGTAATGTGTCATTTTCTAGTATTTTAGAAAATGCATTAAAACTTAAGTTCTTCCCATTTTTTTCTATTTGAAAAGACTGTTGGGGAGGATAGACTGCTTTTAGTAGATTTCCATTGGATAGTTTATAATCTCTTTCTATTACAGAAATGTATTGTTCAATATAATTTGTTGTAAACCAAGGAATAAAAGGAAGCATTATATTCCTTGTAGTTGTGAATTTATAAAATTCTTCTTGAAAATATTTCTGTTCTTCTGTTGAAAAGTTTTCAAAAAACCATTTTCTAAATGGTTCCCATTTTGGAAGGTTAAATTCCAATTTAATTCTTTGTCTGGCCAGAGAACCAGGGCTAAAATCAATTTTAGTTATATTACTCATTAAATAGAGAAGTTCATTTCTGATTCGGTTATATCCGCTTCTTGGTTGTTGTAAATACCTTTGACAATATTATTTCTGTTTATATATAATTTTTCTATAGTGTTATGTTTCAAGGATTCGTCATTAGACGATTTTCTTTCAGTTTCCCTAATTTGAGATGTGGACATCCTTGATGGATATTCAACAGGAAAATCAAAAGGTGAAATATGAGAGTGAAAGGATTTTGTTCTTGATAAATATGTGTTACTAGAACTGGGTCTAGAAAGATTATTATCCATTTGTATTTGAATAGTTCCTTCAGGGGTTTGGATGATATTAGTAATATTATTATTTGTCATTGGTTGTGAAGGAATGGCTTTTTCTATTTTCCAATTTTCTGGAAGAGGAATTTCTTCCCATTTTATTGCTCTTCTTGTTGTTATATTAGATTGGCTAAAATTTGTTTCTATTAAAATAGTTTCATTTAAAGGTTTATCAACCAATTTACACTAAGGATTTAGGGTATATAAAGGTTTATAATAAATTCTATAACAAATACACATTACTTCAGATCCTGGAATATAATTATATCCATGGGTCTTAACATTTAAAGTAATAGTTTCTAAAATATTAACATCAGATAAAGATAGTTGTAAATTTGGATAAACATTAAAATAAACTGGACCATGTGCCAGACTAGACTGTATTAATCCCATTAATGATTTTTTCCAATCTAAATTTCTACCATCTCTTAAAGCAGCTATAAAGCTTTCTGGTAATCCTTCCAGAGTTAAAGGTTTAAATGCAATTTGTATTAAACCTATATGGATAAACTTATGTGTTTGCCTATAAGGCTGTAAGTCTTTGTCATTTAATAGTTTAATTATCATTTCGTCATTATCTAGAGAAATTGACTCTTCTGTAGTCTTAACTACTTGTTTTAAACCAAGTCTTTCAAAAGTACCTAATTGGTATATTACCTTAGGTTCAATTTTGGGAATTGTCCATTTATTTAGTAAGTCTAAATTTTGGGGAATATCATATTCTTGTTTAATACTGTTTTTAACAGTATCCTTTTTCCTAATCATATTCATTTTATTGAATATGTGTCGAATTACTCTGAAACTATATGTGCAAACCATGGCTCTGAAAATACAAAAATTTATACTGGGTATTTTTACAAGTTAAGCATCTGTTTAACAATAAATACTTATTAACAAATCTTGTAAAAGGAGGCCCTAAAACGCCTTACGATGGCTAAAACGGGCATAAGTACATGACTTAAGTTAATCAGTAATTACTGTTTCCCAATGCTATTCTTAACCCATATTCAGTATTTTTAATTTAGCATGTATTCCTTAAAATTACGAACACATGAGAACACACATATAGAGTAGGAGTAATTCAACACATAATTAAACTAGCTTGCCATTCAGGCTTATATTACACAATATATTACAAAATAAGAACTTACAGAAATAAAAACTTACAGAACACAGCAAAATATAAACCAGAAAAAACAGCCTTCTTCTTCAGTACACACTTATTTATTACACACTATTTATTAATGGCAGAAAGCTTGAAGTAGAGAAGAGGATGGATGGTATTGAGTCTGCCTTCTTCAAATGAAATGCCTCCTATATATAGTTAAGGATGGACATGAACTTCGGATTCCAAATGCTTCAAATCCGGAAAAGCATCTTCTTACTTTATTAAAGTAGTAGGTAGAATTGGTTACCTGTCTCTAATATGGCCACCTGTCTTCAATTATTAAAGTTTCTGGCCACCTGTTAAAAGCTTTCTAATCTAGCACCATTTTAGCTTTGTTTTTTCCCACATTGTGGGCCTCCTTCTCAAGTTTGTCAAATATTTCGGCAAAGTCCTCATCATTTAGATCTGAATAATTATCATCTCCGGTCATGTCCTTTGCCTTTGATGATGCCATTGACGTGTCTGATTTCGTGTCCTCTTTTCCAAGATTTCTTATTAAATCTTTTTTCACTTCTGCAATATATGCATAAATAATATCTTCTTTAGTGGCTGTCCCTTTCCGCATTTTTAATTTTCTGATGATATGTTGGAACGTGCTTGGAGCTTCTTTATGTTGAATCACATCTTCCTGCTCCTGATATATCTTTATTTTGTTGCTTATTTCAGATATCATTTCTTGGCCAAATAGTTGACCTGTGCTATTATCAATCCTGGTTAATTTATCCCAAAATTTAGTAAAGAAACATCTTTGCAAACATGGGATTCCCTTTTCAGTATAACCTATTTCAGGTTTCCATTTCCATATCCAAGGGATGGAAAATTCAATAAAGAAATATATCGGACCAGATCCTGATATCATAAGGTATTGGCCAAGATTATTAAGCTCGGGTGAAACAACAACCCATTCAGAATATAATTCTTTTAGTTTTTCAGGGAGAATATCAAGAGGTGGTCCATAATTTGTCCACCATTCGTAGAACCAATTTGGTATAGGACGTTTATAAACTTCCGCACAAATTTTAATGAACCACGAATGCTTCCTTTTATTATTTTCATAAAGGAATACTTTATTTAGTGCTTCCACATAATCCCAATAATTATACTTGATAGTACCTACCTTTTTATCAGGTAAAAACATTTCCTTTTCTTTAAGGGTAGATAGCCCCCATTCTTCTGGCAATATAAGCCTTTTGATAATTATTTTGCTGAAGCTATAAACATTAGGATCTCCTGCATTAAAATGTGTTATTTCACAAGTTTCAGAGGCTTTCAATATTGCCTCATAATATCCTCTTTGTTTATATGTCGTAACAGCAAATGATGCTGTATCTAAATATCTCTGCATTAGGTTCCAGGGATCATTTTCCCTTTTTAGATCATTAAATTCCAAAAGAATTATGACTTCCTTATGAGGATTTTCCGCATATGTGGTTATATTCTCTTCATTTTCTTCATTGCCAGTTATGCTAGCATATGAAGAGGATGCTGTTTGGCTATTAGTTGTTTGGCTATTAGCCTCTTGCCTTTTCTTGAATTCTAAAAATTCCTTGTATAGAGGATCATTAGAGCTATTACCTCCTGAATTGGTTAAACTTTTTGCTATCAGCTTTCTATTACCATGTTGGGCCAGGATATTTCCTCTGCCTCCTCTATAGGGGAAATTACCCCTTCGTCTAGGAATCATCTGCCTGTAAAAATTCACGAGTTAAAAAATCAGGAAGACTATTTTCTTCACCCTTTTATAAAGGATTTCGAAATCAAAAGGTGCCAAATGAGCCTGCCATCTAGCAAACATTTGTTTTGACACATCATGTTTAAAATCTTTATTAAACATGTATTTAGCAGATTTACAATCAGTTTTTATAATAAATTTTTGATTGTATAAATCATCTTGAAATTTTAAAACACATTTTACAATAGCAAGAATTTCTTTGGCTATAGTTGCATAGTTTTTCTGACTATTAGTCCATTTTCCTGAATGAAATCTAACAAGATATTCTTGTTTTGTTTTTGGGCATATTTGCTTTAAAATTCCTCCAAATCCTATATCCGATGCATCCGTTTCAATTACCTTTTCCCAATTTGGATTTGAAAGCATCAAACAAGACAAATTCTTTACCTTTTCTTTTATAATTTTAACAGCTTGAGTATGTTGTTCTGTCCATGGTCCTGGATTCTTTTTTAATCTATCATATAAGATAGCAGCATCTGTTGCTAAATTAATATAATAGGAGGATATATAATTTAAACTACCCAAAAACCTTTGTAACTGGGTTTTATCGGTTATTATATCAGGAAACTTTGAAGCAAATTCTATACTTCTATTTATAGGAATTATTTTTCACTTTTCGATATTATGGCCTAAAAATCTTACATTTGTTTGAAACAAAGACATTTTTGTTTTTGATATTACCAAACCATTTTGAATAATAACCTTTTTGAAAATATCTAAGTGTTTAAAAAGTGTATATCAGAGTAATTTCTGATTCTCTGGTATCGGAGCCATGGTTTGCACATATACTAAACCAAACTTTTGAACAACATTTTACCCTGTATATTGTGAATTTTGCCCGACATTTTAAGACTGAATTTTGCCAGCGTTTTAGAAATGGTATCAGAGCCAGGTTTGCACATATAGTTTCAGAGTAATTCGACACATATTCAATAAAATGAATATGATTAGGAAAAAGGATACTGTTAAAAACAGTATTAAACAAGAATATGATATTCCCCAAAATTTAGACTTACTAAATAAATGGACAATTCCCAAAATTGAACCTAAGGTAATATACCAATTAGGTACTTTTGAAAGACTTGGTTTAAAACAAGTAGTTAAGACTACAGAAGAGTCAATTTCTCTAGATAATGACGAAATGATAATTAAACTATTAAATGACAAAGACTTACAGCCTTATAGGCAAACACATAAGTTTATCCATATAGGTTTAATACAAATTGCATTTAAACCTTTAACTCTGGAAGGATTACCAGAAAGCTTTATAGCTGCTTTAAGAGATGGTAGAAATTTAGATTGGAAAAAATCATTAATGGGATTAATACAGTCTAGTCTGGCACATGGTCCAGTTTATTTTAATGTTTATCCAAATTTACAACTATCTTTATCTGATGTTAATATTTTAGAAGCTATTACTTTAAATGTTAAGACCCATGGATATAATTATATTCCAGGATCTGAAGTAATGTGTATTTGTTATAGAATTTATTATAAACCTTTATATACCCTAAATCCTCAGTGTAAATTGGTATATAAAGGTATTTACAACAGTGTTATAAACCTTTATATACAATGTAGAAAAATTATATATAAACAGAAATAATATTGTCAAAGGTATTTACAACAACCAAGAAGCGGATATAACCGAATCAGAAATGAACTTCTCTATTTAATGAATAATATAACTAAAATTGATTTTAGCCCTGGTTCTCTGGCCAGACAAAGAATTGAATTGGAATTTAACCTTCCAAAATGGGAACCATTTAGAAAATGGTTTTTTGAAAACTTTTCAACAGAAGAACAGAAATATTTTCAAGAAGAATTTTATAAATTCACAACTACAAGGAATATAATGTTTCCTTTTATTCCTTGGTTTACAGCAAATTATATTGAACAATACATTTCTGTAATAGAAAGAGATTATAAACTATCCAATGGAAATCTACTAAAAGCAGTCTATCCTCCCCAACAGTCTTTTCAAATAGAAAAAAATGGGAAGAACTTAAGTTTTAATGCATTTTCTAAAATACTAGAAAATGACACATTACAAGTTACTGTAAGACAAATAAACCAAATATTTGAACAACAAAATTATGCAAATTTATATTTAGCTGTTATTGGTGAACAAATTACTTCATTACATAACAAAATGGAAAAAATATTTTCGGCCATTAACAATATAAAACCCACTGTTTCAATTACAACTAAAGAAGTAAGCGAAGTAATTGCAACTTCAAGTCTTCAACCTCCTCCTGAAATTAAAGGTTTTAAATTAAAAACAGAATCAGAATTAGAAAAGGTTTTTAAATTAAAATCCGAGTCTGATTTAGAAAGATTCCTAAAAGAAAGAATGGATAATCTCAGATTAAATACTCTTGAAGAAGAATCTTCTCAAAATAATAACTATCATACGGTTCAAGATGAGGTAAATAAACTTGAAAAATATGCATATAAACCTTCACAAAAATTATTTTACTACAGGCGACCTTCTCCAATGGATACTTTACCTGAAGAACCATATTTTATTACTAATAATAGTTACAATGGGAAAAGTATATATGAATGGAATATTGACACGTTCAGTGAAAAATATATATTTAATGTAGCTCATCGTATGCTAATGTATAGCACGGTTTGCAAAAATAATGGTAATAATGACGTTACTGTGGCAAGAATGATCGTCGCTGGTTTCACAGGCCAGGTTAAAGGATGGTGGGATAATTATCTTCCTACGTCTCATAAAAATGAGATTTACAACACTGTAAAGCAAGAAGATGGACAAATGGTCCAAAATGCTGTATATACTTTAATAGTTACTATTCTAGAACATTTTACTGGAAGAGTATCTGATAATAATGAAAGTGTTCGCACACTTCTACAAAATCTAAGGTGTAAAACATTAACCGATTTTAGGTGGTACAAAGATACATTTTTAAATAGAGTAATGGAATTACCAGAGAGTAATAGCGCTCATTGGAAATCAAAGTTTATTGATGGACTACCCTCCTTATTTGCTGAAAGGGTAAGAAAATCTTTAAGGAAAGATAAAATAAATATTCCTTACGAAGGTTATACTTATGGTAAGCTTATTGGAACATGCATCCAAGAAGGCTTATCATTGTGCAATGAAATAAAATTGAATCAACAAATAAAATGACAAAATTTAACTGAAAGAAATCAATTAGGGCAATTTTGTAGTCAATTTGGGATGGATGTTCCAAACGTTAAAAAATCCCATAGAAGAGATAATAAATCCAAAGAATTTTTTAGAAAAAAGAAGAAATTTTATTCTCATAAAAAGATGGAACAAAAAGCCCAAAGAAAAGAAGAAAGATTAAATAAAAAGAAAAAGAAAATTATCCACTGTTATAAATGTGGAAAAGTTGGACATTATGCAAATAGATGTAAACTAAAAAAGAAAATTGATAATTTACAGATTGATAATAAACTAAAAGAAACGTTATCTAAACTTTTGCTCGACTCTAGCTCTGAAAATAGTTCAGAAATAGAATCTGAAAATGATTCAGATTATTCAGTTACTACTGAAAACCTTAAAGGTCTTGACGAAGAATCATCACAATCGGATGAATGTTGTGAACCTTGTGGACAGGGAAAACCCTGTCTAAACCCAATAATAGAAAAAGAAGATGAAAAGGATGAATTTTATAAAATCCTCTCACAATTTCAAGATTTAAATATAAGTGTATTAACTAATAATAATATTATAGAATTCTTAAAATTGGTTAAAGACCCGGAATTAAGGTCAAAAATGATAGATCAAATGGAAGATATTCCAGAAACAAGCAAAAATAATGAGTCATCAATGGAGACATTTCAAAATACTGGAAATTCTAAAAATCCGTATTCCATGAATGAAGTTCATAAACTTTTAAAAGAACGACAAAGAATTGAATATCCTACTACTGCAGAGGACCTTAATATTGAAATCCAAAATCTTAAAAAAGAAATCCAAATAATAAAAAATGAAAATAGAAATCTTGATTATAGACTCTCTTTTCTAGAACAGTCAAAACAAATTATTCCTATTGAAAACAATCAAGTAAATTGTTCTCAAGAAGGATTTCTTTCAAAATTGGATGTCATAATATCCCAAAAATGGTTTATCAAAATAACCCTTCTAATTGACAACCATTTTAAAAAGGAATTAACTGCACTTATAGATAGCGGTGCAGATATGAATGTAATTCAAGAAGGAATAATTCCAACTAGGTATTTTCATAAAACCACAAATTCATTAAGTCATGCAGGTGGAGGAAAACTTGATATTAAATTTAAATTACCACATGCTTATATATGTAAAAATAAAACTTGTATTCCTACAAGCTTTTTACTAGTAAAAAATATTACTAACCAAGTCATACTTGGAACACCATTTATAGATAAAATCTATCCTATAACAAATATTGATAAGAATGGAATAACAGGTATTTATGAAAATAAAACTATTACTTTTGAATTTGTAACTAAACCCTTTGCAAAGCTCTTACATGAAATAAAAGATCTCTTAACTCAAAAAACCTATCATTTAAATTATCTAAAGCAAGAAGTTGTTTCTCTTAATATAGAAGAAAAACTCCAAAATTCAAAATTACAAGACAAAATTAAAATGATTTATAACAAATTTTCTATAGAAATTTGTAATGACCATCCAAATGCCTTTTGGGATAGAAAAAAACACCTTGTTAGTCTTCCATATGAAGAAGATTTTGATGAAAGAAAAATTCCTACAAAAGCAAGACCATGTCAAATGAATTCTGAATATCTAGGGTTGTGTAAAAAAGAAATTGAATCATTATTACAAAAAGGTTTGATAAAACCATCTCAATCACCCTGGTCATGTACTGCATTCTATGTAAATAAACATAGTGAACAAGAAAGAGGAGTACCTAGATTAGTAATAAACTACAAACCTCTTAATAAGGTTTTAAAATGGATTAGGCATCCAATTCCTAACAAAAAAGATTTATTAGATAGACTATATGATTCCATCATATTCTCTAAATTTGATTTAAAATCTGATTATTGGCAGATCCAAATTTCAAAATCTGACCAATACAAAACTGCTTTTAATGTCCCAATTGGACATTATGAATGGACAGTAATGCCTTTTGGTTTGAAAAATGCACCCTCTGAATTTCAGAAAATAATGAATGATATTTTTATTCCGTATAGTGAATTTATTATAGTTTATATTGATGACATTCTAGTATTTTCAAAAGATATTTATAAATTCACAACTACATGGAATATAATGTTTAAGATATGCATTTTTATTCCACCAAATTCAATCCATATCAACAATAACTCATCATCGAACAATCAACAATTTCATTAAGAAAATAAAATTTAGACCATCGTGGTGAGTTATCAAAAATATAACTCACTCAAACAGTGCAAACAAACCCAATCAATCATCCAATATCATCGCATAACTCAAGCAATATCAACTAAAAAACAACGCATAAATTAGTAGAAGATAGTTGTGATTAAAAGAATTTTACTCACCAAAATATTGCTCAAGCAACCAAAACATGACTAAAGGATGATAATGCCACCGCCATCCACTCCGTCAAGTCAATCGTCATCATTGCCCGTAATCATTGCTGTCGAATCCAAACTACAAACAGTTGCCGCCCAAACTTCAATCGTTACAGCTCCATCACTAATATCAACCGTTGCTGCATCCATCCACTACCGCATCTCCCTAATTTCCACCACGACGCAGTACCATCCATCACATCAGCCTCTCTTGATAATAGCAGCTAAGACCTAGGCCGCATCTATATCGTTGAACGCCAGCTTCCATGATCATACACGCACACCTCTAAGCCATACCTCCATGTCGTCAACGTGACTTCACCACATCCCGACACCCAAAGTCACATGCGCTCTCCCCTTTGTTTACGGCCTCATCACCAACCACTAGGCACCTGTGTCAATGCGTGATGTTTGCATTTGAGTAGGAGTTAATGGAATTTGGGTTTAAAAATGAAGTAGGGAGTCTTCTACAAACGAAAAGAGAAAGAGCAGAGAATGGGCATGAGCCTAGTTTTAATTCAATTCAATTTTTCTTATTTACTTTTGTATCTAAATTTCAATTTTAATCCTTAAAATAAATTCCAATCTAAAATAAATTGATTTACACCCCTATTCTACGAATTATATTTTAATATTTAGTCAGTTCCATTTCTTTCAATACCTGTTCATTTTTTACTATTTTAATCATATAACAATTATTTATAGCTTTGAAAATATTTTATATTCAATCGAAATATTTATTCAATTTCAATATATTATTTGAAAAGAATTTATTAATTTAATTCAATTATTAAGAAAAAATCTTTTATCAAATAACTTCATATAAATGAGAATTTATTTTCAAAATAGTAATTATCAAAAATCGAATTCGGATATTTTAATTTTTTATTAAGTTTATTTATTTATACAGCGTAGAAAGCAGGATTGTTACAGACTTCCCCTTTAAGAAAATTGCATCGTCGCAATTTCTTGTAGGGAAACATCATACACAACTCATACCCTAACATTCTTCGTATTCTACAAATTCTATAAAATCAAACTTACACGTTCCTCCACGTGACTCTCACATTCCAACTCATCTTATCGTATGCTACTGTTTCAGTAGATTTAAATAGTGACTTTCTATTTTCCAAATACATTATATTTTTGTAAAAATATTCTAAGTGTCAGATATTTTGAATATTTTCGATAGAGTCTTCTTTTTACGGAGAGCATTCTAGAAAATCAAAAAAATATAATCATAAAATCAATATACATCTCAAAACAGGGCACCCTGAAACACGGGAAAACAAGATAATATCACAATGTGTATATAAATATATATCGATATACCATGAAAACGTGCCTTTTTATTAGCATTTCAAGCAATTTACTTTGCTATAAGTGTGCGTAAGCAAGCTATCATCGCCAAATTGTCCAAATAAGCTCCAAGGGTACCTATACTTGACACAACATAATCATTTGCCGCATATGAAGAAGAATAAAAAGTATGCACTCGTTTAATATAAAAAAACATCTCCTTCATATTTAAACCTCCTTCCGGTAAACTTTCAAGGGTCAAAAACAAATAATCAAGTTATGGTTTCAAAGAGTGATTTGTTCCATACTATGTTAGCTTTCCAAAACTTTCCAAAACAACTTATGGATTGCAAAAATAAAATATTACAACTCGTGTTACAGGGTATTTACCAAAGGTAAGCAGCTCGGGTTTTCAATAAATACATTGGCCCATTTAAGAAACACACATTTTTGGCCTCGAAAATATGAAAATTATGAAAACATTTAAAACAAAAGTAATTGCTTAGGTTCTACGCTTTTCGAAATGGGCAAAAATAATCAAAATCGGGTAAACCGTTCAAAATTTATGAGCACATGAGTTCAGCTCAGTTTTCATGCAATTTTGCATTACAGAATAACGACATACAACCATTTTAATTCATGTATAAACCATAACCAAGTTCAAAATTTTGCAAAATTTATCCAACTAGCCAAAGAAGAATCTACAAAATTGGATTACGCCAGCACAAGTTATGACCATATTAGCAAGGATTTTATTTGAAACTAACTCTTCAAAATCTTCATCAAATCCTTTCCAACTTTTCACAAAGCATTTTTCTATTAAAGATTAATATTTCCTTCTTCTTTACTTTTCTTTCCAAAATAATTTCAATGTATTTTTTAAATTAAAAAGCATGCTTTCAAAAATATCTTTTACTTTCAAACGCTCTTTGTCTTTTTTTTCCCCAAACAATTAAACCTTATTTAAATTTATAACACTTTATTAATTTTCAAAACAATTCATTACCTTACTATAATTGTTATCTCACTCATGTGCGTACGCGCGCGCGCGCACACACACACACACATATATATACACACTCAAGTCAAAATAAGTTCTAATACTTCAAAATACAGCATACTTCATGAAATTACCATCTCAAAATAATATTTCTTCTATCAAAATATGTTGTATCATTTATTAGATCTTCATTTTTCATATAATTTTTTAATATACATCAACGTTATAAAATATTTTTCAACATCATAATACCACTATATGTTTCTATCTCTTCAGTTATGTCCTAATTTATAAAATTGAAAACCGTTTACGAAAATCACTTTACAATCATTGATAATACAACTCCTTTTCAAATCAAAATACTAAAACTTCAAATTGTTTGAATGTTTAACTATAGTTAAAGTCCTTCATATTGCATATACTATAGATGACTTCAACACTGCTATAAAATTTAACATTTCAAAATTTAAAACTATTTTCTTTACCAAACCAAGTCCTCTTATGAATATTTTCTTTAAATATTATAACTTCACAATCTTTAAAATAATTTATGAAAAAATTAATTTCTTTGAGAGTCAGTTTTCGCACTTGAGAAAAGAATCAATAAAATTTCAATCACCATTTAGCTTTAACTTCCGTAAAATTTCATTTCCTCTTTGGAAAAGAAAATCAAAAGTTGTAAAAATTCAATATTCTCAATATTAGCTATGTATGTAAAACAAAAGGAGCTTTTTAAAAGTAGAATATTTTACCTTAAAACCTCTTTTTTCTCTCAAAATATAGCTTAAATATTTTACCTTCTTTTTTTTCCAATATATTATATCACTTCAAAAGTCTATGTCCATATGTCTCGCCCTAGTGTTTAGGAATCAATATCGATCATTTTGATCAGGTGCATCGATCAGGATTCTTAAAGCACTCAACGAACAGACTAACATGAAATAAGCTTCAAAATTTTCTTTAAATAAATATATAAAAATATTTTCATATGGAAGACAATTGGTTGCTTTAAAATATTGTTCCGTCTTCGAACCATCTTTTCCAAAATCAGTACTAACATTTATCATCCAAAATTTCTATTTTTTCCAAATTATTATTCAATTTATGCAACCATTGGCAATACAAACCATCACACGTCATCCATCCGTAATATCAAACAAGCACTAGTTAACAATACATACATTTCCATGACCGCCTCCAGTGGAAAACTATCAATTAGTTTCTATTGTGCAACTCTGATCATTACTGGATCTTTTACTCATCTCGCCTTGTCACAATTTGGATTTGGGAAGTATTCAATACGAGTTTCAAATTAGGATCCTTTACAGATTCCCTTACCAAAAACTTTGTTCTTACTTCAGAATGAAGAAAAGTTCTAATATTCACCATCAATACCGACAATATTGGTCGGACTAACTACTTCTGCCTTAACCACCTTCATTAGTTACTCTGTATCTCATATAGAGACTAAAATCAGAAATAGGTAGAAGAAATATATTATATATAATATAACAGAAATACTAATACGTCCCTGAATGATTATCCCAGTAATCATCGTATACAACACACCCACGGGGTCAGGGATTCTAAATCTCATCTAAAGCTAAGGCTCGTGTCTTCTACACGTTGTATTGTTATAAACCTCGCTCTAACATCAAATTACAACACTCTACCTCTATACCTATATTATCCAAGATTATCAGTAATAATGCCAGATATACAAAGAATAAGGTTGTATGGGGTACACACTTGAAATTCCATTGGGCTAACATCGATACGTATCTCAAAATCAAATAAATAACTCACCCTATATGTACAAAGTATTGGGACAAAGAAATATACACATGTGCCTTAAGGATAGAATAATGCATAACATAAAATAGATCACAGTGAACGTAGTGTCGATAACGCCGCGATAACATACATAAAACAAGCATATACAAATCTAAGTGGGAGATAAAATAGTTCAATCTTCCAATACCTCAAAACCATACAATGTATAAATCTGATATATATCTCAACGTCATTAATATATATGAGGCTACAAAATAGATTGTGCCACAGTAATTAACTAATAATCTAGCCTTCGTTTATGCCCAACAATCATAATCTGGTCTCTTCATCTCTAACATGTAATGTATGTCTCGGACTGACTCGAGCATTATATAAATAACACAAGGATCAGACTATGTCTAGAATGTGGATGTCAATAAGTATGTGTGTGTGTGTGTCAACAATGGCATCACATCATAAAACTAAGGACAAGTAATATTAGCCGTGACTAATTTAGACTGGTCAACCTACATACTAAGTGTACAATGTCAAATGGGTGAAATAATCCAAGCACCCAAATATCATCAAGCATAATAATCACAAACTGTATAGGACATGCTCTCATCAACATTCAAGATTATCTCTTAGATAATCAAAAAGTAGACATACATGGAGTCCGTCTCACTCAATTAATATACGCATAACATATAATAATCACCCAAATAAAACATATACAAAATATAAATATGGCATACCCTCAGTAGCTAGGGTCATCTTTTAAATAACCATGTAAAAGATAGGTACAGGGTCCAACTCCATGCTATCAGCATTTCTAGCTATCCTCGGTAGAAATATCATCGATGTGTACGGTTTTACACAACTGTATTGATTCTCAGTGTCATAAATAACCTAAGGGATCAATAACCACATAAAATCATCTAGACCTTCAACCTTATAGCAATTGACTTGACTCTCCGCCAATTAAAAATCGTACGATTTCCCATACCTTTACAAGTCTACTCAACTCTTAGTATCATGGATAGTCATCAGGACTCTCAGTCCTATGTGCTCTCAGTATCATAAATAAGTATTTCGGCATCAGTCTTGATAAATGGTCAGATCGACTCTCAGTCGTAATATAATAATCTCATATAAGTGAATACATAGGTGTCATGTTATCTCATTAATAATAACTGGGCGATTGTTTAAACCAAAATTGTAACAAACACCCAATAAATTGAGTGGAGAATAAACATGATGAAAGGTAAATTAAAAAGATAAAGAAAAGAACACATAACATTTTATAGTGGTTCGACTAACCTTAGCCTACGCCCGCTTAACTTTATTGATGGTTTACAGTGTTGTTTACACTTTCATTCTTATGAACTCATATAAATCGGTTACGGATAGGTATAAATCCATGAGTGATTACAAGAAATTAGAGTAAGAGAACAAAAGAATTGAAAAAGATCCTTAAAAATGAGTCTTTCCCTCATATTTATCGCAGTAGACAGCCTAGGAATTCGCCTCCATGATCTCAGCATAGTTTTCCATGCCATAGACTACTTCTCCAGGAAATTAGGTGGACACCGGCCTCGATTTATAATTGACTTCGTGATTACACACTTTTTTCACATTATTAGCTTGTTTTTAAGTCTAAATGGTGGATCGGTAGAAGAATGGTGTTGCTGATTCCAAGTGCTCGTGGAGATCGATACAGACTTGCATGCGAACAATCATAAGAGGCTGGAAATGGGTTGCAGGCGGCATGGCTTTAGAGTGTAGAAAGTTTGTTATGGTTTGGGAGAAGTTTTATGGATCAGTTTCGTCCAAATGGTTGGATCGGTACCGATCCAACACTTGTTGGATTTTTGAACTTTGGATTTTGTGCTTGCCTCTATCTTTATTAACTTGAACTTATTTGGAGTCCAATCTGATAAATTTAGGTGTTTTCTTGGGGCTTGACCTAAATATTTTCTTGGATTTCTATTCTTTATGTTTACCTTCGCTTGCTTGGAGTTAGATTTGAGACTTTTGTGAGT
The DNA here is from genome assembly GCA_030765085.1 of Allium cepa. NCBI lineage: Eukaryota > Viridiplantae > Streptophyta > Magnoliopsida > Asparagales > Amaryllidaceae > Allium > Allium cepa. The sequence goes on along the minus strand of CM060930.1, from coordinate 187,209,717 downwards.
CTAACCAGAGACTTCTATGTGTCCATCCCAAAATCGCTTGCTTGGAGTCGGACCCGAGACTTCCATGTGTTAGACTCGGGTCTTTATGGATTGGGACCCATCCAACCACTTGGATTGATACCGAACCAATTCTGGGTCGTGCTTGGGTTTCTACATGAATTGCTTCGGGTTGCGCTTGGTGTTTTTCTGAGGACACTCTACTTCGAGTCTGACCGGATGCTTTTGTGGGTTTGCTCAGAGTCGGTTTCTTCAAAACCTTGAATCAAAATTTCAAAAAATTTCACTTATTAGATTTCATTTTTCTTGCTTTTTTATGATATTCACAAATTCCTCAGGTTATTTCTCTATCGTTTTCTCCTCCGATTTAATCATTTAAGTCTGTTGGAAGACTATAGCAAATTCGATTGTAACATTTACCCTCCAAACCATGCCTTGCGAATGGAAGGTGTGTTTTGCTCAAGGACAAATGTCAAAGTCAACGAGTCATAAGTAGCTGAGTTTTATTGCTATTAATTAATTAAACTGTGGTGAATCTTCCAGCGAATCGTCTTGTTCCTTCATATTCACCTGTAAATCAAATATAGTTCAAGGCCATGATAACTATGGGCTCGAGTCATGCTTGAAGGTCGGTAACACATAATCATTATGTGTTCCCCTAGAACTTTTATTTCATTCATTATACCGTAAATTAGAATTATCCCATTTTAATCCGAGAGTTACCAGTCGTATGTTGAAATCTTGATCTCTCTAGACTGTTAGTGAAATCCATGGCCTTTCTCGATTAATAATCAAACCAACGATCTCTCTGAATCATTGATCAAATCTATGGTCATTCATGGCCGATAGTTAAATCCATGATCTCTCTGAACCCCTGATTGAATCCATAGCTTTTTAGGACGATAATTAAATCCATGGCCTGTTCGAACCGTTAATAATATCCATGGCTATTCAAAGACAATAATCCAATCCATGGTCCCTCCAGACTGTTAATCAAATTCATGATCTTTTCAGACCCTTGCTAAGCCCAATCGCTCACTCTCCGATGAGGGGGTACAACTACAAGTAAGCCCATCCAAATGCTCTCATGCAAAGTGACCTACTCTCTACACTCCAGTCCCGACTCTTTGGTTGGGACTTAACGCGATCATATCCATGATCTTAGTATACCATAGTTGAACCCAATCCGCTTAACCCATGCCCCATATTCTTGTGGTTCGGTACCGATCCATGCATGGGGATCAGTACTAATCCGTAAGGTTTACATAAGGTTTTCTCCAGCTTATTTTGTGCTACTCTCTAGCATGCTTACATCTGCTTTAGGTCTTCGTTTTTGGTTTGTAGCAACTCAAATTGTTCTTGTCTTTCTCATTCTTCTAAAGAGACTCTCCATCATTTCCTCTTAGCGAGCTATCATCTTCTCTGGTTATGCAGATGGAAGGGGGTTGGCTCCTCAGCATGCTTACTAGCTGCCCTCCTTGTTTATTTCCTTCAGCAGTAGCCTTCCTGGTAGATTGTGTTGTCACCTTGAATGTTTCCCAGTCTTAGATTAGCGAATTCAAGTGTTTCTCATTGATAACATCAAAATGTTGAAACCAAAATGGTACGAACACCCAATGGATTAAGTAGAGAGTAAAATATGAGGAAAAGTAAATTAAAAGGATCAATAATAAATACACGACATTTTATAGTGGTTTGGCTAATCTTGGCCTACGCCATCTTACTTTGTTGATGGTTTATAGTATTGTTTACACTTCTATTCTTATAGATCTATATAAGTTCTTCATGGATAGCTATAGATCTTTCAATTTAAATCCATGAGTGATTAGAAGAAACTAGAGTAAGAGAACAAGAGAGCTGAAAAAGATCCTTAATACGAGCTATGCCCTCCAATTTATAGCAGTAGATAGCCTAGAAATCCACCCTATGATCTCCACATAGTTTTCCATGCCATAGATTGCTTCTCTAGGAAATTAGGTGGAAATGTCATCAATAATAATGGATCAATAGTGATCCATTGGCTTGGATCAGTACCATCCATATGTTCTACACATGAACTTCTTGTCCTGGCTCGATTCGTGGTTAACTTCATGACTCCAAACTTGTTTGCACCATTGTTAGCTAATTTTTGAGCCTAAACGATGGATCAGTAGAAGAATGGAGTTGCTTATCTTGAGTGTACGAAATGATCAAAGAGGCTAGAAATGGATTGTATGTGGCATGGCTCTTGAGTTTAGAAAGTTTACGATGGTTTGGGTGAAGTTTTGTGAATCGGTATCGATCCAAGTGGTTGGATTGGTATTGATCCAACACTTGTTGGATTTTTGAACTTGGGTTTTTTTGCTTGCCTCTATCTTTATTAGCTTGAATTAACTTAGAGTCTAAACTGAGAAATTCGAGTGTTTGCTTGGGGCTCGACGAGAAGATATTTTGAAATTTTTGTGCTCTGAGTTTACCTTTGCTTAGTTGGAGTTAGACTCGAGACCTTTGTGAGTCTACCCGAGACTTTTGTGTGTCCGACCCGAGTTGCTTGCTTGGAGATGGACCTAAGTCTTTCGTTTGTCTAACCCAAGTCTTTATGGATCGGTTTGATTCGACCACTTGGATCGGTACCGAACCAACATCAGGCCACGCTTTGAGTTTTTCCAAGGTTACCTTACTTTGAGTCTAACTTTTGTGGGTTTGCTCTAAGTCGGCTCTTTCGAAAACTTTGACTTCCAAATTTTCAAATTTTTTCGCTTATTATTTTTTATATTTCATTTTTATTTCCCTTTATGATATTTTGAAAGTCTTTGTGTCATTTCTTGTTCGTTTTCTCATCCGATTCGACAGCTTAAGCCTGTTCGATGACAACGGAAAATTCGACCGTAACAGCGGGAGACTAACATCTCTTATCCTACTCAGGAGCCTTCCTTGGACGCTCTCAGGATACTCCTATAGTCATAATTACCTCAGATGGGAGACTGATAGCTCTCAACAAGGTTGTTACAACGTCATCCAACGAAGAAAAGCTAGAAGAAAATAAAATGGTACACGAGCTCATTGAAGCACGTACCATAAGAGAATGTATTTTCCATGGAGGATGGAGTTCCAACTATGCTACAAAAGATGGTCATGGATGATATAGTTTTCAAAAATAGGGATGCTGATGGAATCAAAGCACCAACTTTTGACCCCATGGTGATAACATTTGTTATTCGACTGGTAGTGATATATTGGGTCCTAGTGGATAACGAAAGTTCTACGTACATCTCATTTAGGAAATTTTTTATCAAATGAAAATCAATTTAAGGATGTCAAGGCCTATAAAACCAAAATTCAACTATTTACGGGCAAGGCGAAGCAACCGATTGGGACGAATTGAATTATCTATTGAGTAAGGTGGTGTAGACTGCAAAGCTATGCAGTACAAACATTTGTTATAGTATTGAGTATTTGGTGTATAATGCCTTTTTGGGTCAATCGACCTTGGATGATTTGAGAATAGCTCTGGCTCGTTGGTGCCAAATGACAAAGTTCCCTATGGAGAACGGAGTCGGATCAATAAGGGAGACTAAAGCACAAGAAGGGAATGCTATGTTGCAGAGCAGAAGGAAGCAAAGCGACCAGAGAAAGTTAAGGATATGGAGAAGGATGTGACGACCCGAAAATTCTAACAATTCAAATTTGAACAATTAATTGATTTTAAATTATTTAAAGGTTAATTTTAACTTGAATTCATGATATCAATATTTTCTGGATAATTAAATTATTGAATTATATAGTTTAAATGTTGAATTATATAAATCGAAATTGGGTAAAATGCTGAATCTGGAATTTTAAACCTGTTAAAGATAATTTGAAGGCTTATAAAATTTATAGTGATGATGCTGAATATAACAGAAAGTTTGGAATTTAATTTAAGGATAATTTGTTCAATTTTAAAAATATATCGTTTAAATTGAATTTAAAAATAGCTATCCGAGGTACAGTCTCGAAATTCGACGAAACCAGTTCCATTGGATCCGTAATAGTTAGTTATTATCGGATTTCAATTTCTGTAGCCATCGGAGTTGTCGTTTAACCCTGGCAGCTCGAAACGCTTAGATTTATTTTAATCGATTTAATTTAATATCGATCGTTTAATTCCGTAACTCGCACATACGTTCAAATTAGCCTCCAAAACACGTTCCTTTGTGTTCGGAACGTGGGTAAAACCTTATAAACATCTGTCGGCATGTTTGACATGGGGTTTGGGGTTTTCGTGTTATGTAACACGAGATATTGTCATATTTAATTATATAAAATCAGCATACTTAGGAAGCTATTCGTAAGTCTATTTTACCTTTCCATCGCCCTCTCTATTCTCAAATGAAAATAGATCGTCCTCAAGAAAAATAAATAAAATAAAAATGTCCGAAGCCTTTGAAACGAAAAAAATAAAATAAAATAAAAAGAAATTAGTGGATGAATTCATCGTTCGATCGAGCTGAGAAGGGGGTTGAGTATTGCTCCGGGGCAATCGCGAATGGCTCGTGATGATGGCGAAGCGAAGATGGAATCGTTCGATTCAGGTGAAGGTCTCGACGTCTCGACGTCGTGGGGATTGGTATGTCCGAAATCGCGTGCGTGATAGAGAAGCTGGGTCGAGTCAGCGACCGTGAGAGAGGAAGCGCGCGTGGGACTAGCTGTGGGAGGGTCACGATGGAGGCGATCGTGTGGATCTAGGGTTGGAGGCCGCAACTGCATAGGGGGATCGAGACGAGCACCACACTTTTGGCGAGTTGAGACCCGATTGCGAGGCAGTAAGGTAGATTATTTCTTGTTAATTTTAATTTGTATTCTGAAAAGGAAAAAGGGAAACCTTTCTATTTATTTACAGAAAGAAAAACAAAATAAAATATATAATACATATGTATAGGAAATAGAAAATTTGTTTTTAGAGAATTTTTATACATATGTGTAAATCTGAAGATAGATATGTAGCAGTCAAATATAGACATCTCTACTTTAGTTTATCCATATATAAAGATTAGTAATAAAAAGAATATGTATTCTCAAGAATATAAAGAAAATTCATTAGTTATAATTAAATTATAAGTTAATCAAATTTAATGGGGATTGATAGTTCAATTCGTTTCGAATATTAATAACCTGTATAAATATTTATACAAGGTCAAAACGTGGATAAACCAAGTTGAGAATGAAGTGGATTGCGAATTCAGGATGCAAAAGGTGAGTAGATCTCACTCTGTTTTGATTTTTATGTGAATTTAAATGGTTAGATTTAAATAATCGGCTAAATGGTTGAATTGAATTGTTGTGCAGTGATGTCCTGGTGACTTTGGTTTTGGATGGTTTTTGAGTTAACTGTTGCTTGATTCGAAGTATTCGAGGTTTTAAATTGTTTAAAACTGAAATCATAAATAAGAATTGTCTCCATTTTAATGTTAATAGGGATTTAATGATTGGTGATTCATTAATCAGTGGGGTGATTAAAATGGATGATAAATTAATTCTAATTAATTAATGATTTGGGTTAATTAATTTAGTAATGAATGGTTTGAATTAATTGATTAAGTTTTAAGTTGATTAATTAAGTGTATGTAATTCAGAATAATAATTGAATGGTGTGACAAGTAATTGCTTAATGAAATTAATGAAATATAATTACTCTGCGGAAGAAATCAAGAGATTAAATAAGATAATTAATTAAGGAGTAAGTAATTTAGTTAATGAAGTAAATGAAAGATAGTTAAATGCAGGTCGAGACTGTTTTGAGAATGATTAATATCGTGGTTTAATTAACGAAATTAATTTGGATTAGGATAAATGAAAATAAAATGGGAATTCATAATTTATATAATTAAAGATGAATTAATCAATAATAAGTGACTCTTATGAGGAGTTAATTAATGTAAGTAATCAAGGATTAACATAATTAATTTAGTTAATTAGTTATAAGGTAATTAAAGATTAATTATCGATTTTGGTTAAGAAGAATTAATATTGTGTTAATATATTAAAGATAATCATTTGAATGTAATTGGAAGATAAATAAATCCCGAAGGAGTAGTTAAGCCGAATGATGTGGGGTTGATTAATTAATTGATTTGGAATTAATTAATATTGAATGAAGGAATCTAAGTGAATGAGGTTAGAAATTCAATTAGAATAAATTGAATTGGTTTGCATGTGATTAAGTTTTGCTTATGAAGGGTTGAATGGTGTTGGATGTTTTGAATCAGTAGACATCTCTAATATGAAATGTTGTGTATTTCATTTTGATAATTTGGGTGAGGATGAGACGAGTCTCGAAGAGGCCGGGGTCGGGTATTAAGAAATACCCGAAACCACTTCAAATATTTTATAGGTTGATATGTGAAATCCATATGCTAGAGTGAAGTGATTCAAAGGAAATTGGACTATTTAAATTTAAACCTTGGTACTTAGTAAATGGAAGTATGGAATAAAAGATGTCTATAACTAATAGTAGTTGTGTGAATTGAATCGAGTTACCCGGGTTTTATATAAGTTGATTGCTTTGGTATTCTATGTTAGTTGAGATTTCTCACGCTGGTTTCCAGCCTGACCCGGGTGTTACTTTGGTGTAATGCTCGGGTCAGACCGAGTATTACAGATTTTCAGGTAGGTACGTTCTGGAGCTCAAGAGGCGAGCAGGATGGCAATATCGTTTTGAATATTTCCGCTGTAATTATATTATTGTAATTCTGTGATAAATTGATTGTATATGACCAGCATTTGAATATATGTGAAACTCTGATGTATTGAAATGTAATCAACAGATATGGTATTCTTTTGTAAGCTATTATTATTTATTATTATATTTTATCCGCTGCGAATGTGAGATGTTTGGTGTTTCTGTTCTTCTTCTTCTTTCTCTTTCTTCTTTTTTCTTAACTGTATGCAATTTTCTGGTTCGGAAATTTCGTGTCGTTACAAAGGATCTCTACATTTAGAACTCGGAAGCATAGCAATTAAAACCCAAGCCCTGGCATGGGAACCATGGTACGATCGATAAGTCTACTGATCCCAGGAAGAAGTAAGAGGAAGTGCGGGCTGCACCAACAAAACTGTCGATTGATTTCCCAATCAATACAAAAGATCCTTCCCAAACTCTAAAGATTGGATCTCAGCTCGTTGTTGGAATAAGGAAGGAACTGGTTAATTTCCTAAAAGGGGATTTGGTTGTATTCGCTGGTAAAGCATATGAGGCATAGTTTAGATTTGGAACAATCCGCTACACTAATGGAGGAAGTGGATAAGCTAATGGCAAATGGCTTTATCCACGATGCTTTATATTTATAATGGGTGTCAAACCCCATGTTGGTTAAGAAATCGAACTAAAAGTGGCAGACATGTATTGATTATTCAGATTTGAATAAAGCATGCCCGATGGATTGCTTTCCATTGCCTACAGAACATGATTACTTCCATTTATGGATGCTTATTCACGGTAAACTAGATACCGATGCATATACCGAATCAGGAGCACACTAGCTCTATAAGGATTTAGGACCGTACTATCATCAAGTAATGCCATTATGTTTGATAAATGCTGGAGCTACATACTAGAGGTTGGTGATTTCAATGTTCAGAAAATAGATCGAACAAAGATGGATGTATACGTGGATGATATGCGATTAAAAAATCGAGGTATTACGGAAGCATGAAATGAAGTTGAATCCATTAAAATGCTTATTGGGAGTTGCATCGGGGCATTTCTAGGGTTCATCGTGAATTTAAGAGGGATTGAGGCTAACCCAGAGCAAATTAATGCTTAAGGAATTGAGAGCCCCAACTACAAAGAAGAAGTTTTAGAGCTTAAATGGGGGAAGTTGCAGTCTTGAGTCGGTTCATCTCAAGGGCAACGGATAAGTGCATATTATTCCTTATGCCCTCAAGAAGGGTAAGAAGAATTTTGAATGGAATCAAGACTATCAAAACGCCTTCGAGGAGTCATTAAGTCACATGGAAACACCATCAGTTCTATCCAAACCATTGGACAGAGAGGATTTTCTTGTTTTTTTGGTAGTGTCTACTCATGTACTAAGAACAGCATTAGTACATAAAGAGGAAAGGGTTCAAAGGCTGGTTTATTATATCAGCAACTAGTTTATTAGAGCTGATTTCATATTACCTGTTGATTGCATCGAGAAAGCTACCATATTTTTAGGCTCGTTCGATTAAAGTGCCAAAGGACTAGCCCTTGAAGAAAGTGTTATACTGACCCAAGACTTTGGGGAGGTTGCTGCAGTGGAACATAGAGTTGAGTCGGTATGATATTACTTACCATCTAAGGAGAGCGATAGATGGACGGGCGTTGCCAGATTTCATTGATAAGTTTGCCATGTGTGATGGTGAAGAAGAGGATGATATGGTTATACCTCCTCATTGGAATATGTTTGTGGACAGAGATTCTAATAAGCATAGTTCATGTGCAGGGGTTGTGCTTGTAAATCCGGAGAGACGGTCAATTTATTATGCAACAAAGTTGCAATTTCCCGTAACTAACAGCGAGGCGGACTTTGGAAATAAAAGTACTATGCTATGGATATTGCTAGCTAGTAATAAATTAGGATGCAGCTGATTACACCAAATGATGTGACCATTAATATTTGCAAAGATTCCAAGATCCCCATCTATAGTGCTTACAGAAATGGTTAGCCCGTGGCGATTTTCGGTTTGGGTAATTGATATTATCGGGGTGCTACCGATGGCAAAAGATGGAGCTAAGTATGCAACAATTATGGTAGATTACTTCATGAAGTGGGCCTAAGAAGAACTTATTGCCACAATCAAATGAAAACGGTGATCAATTTCATGATGAAGAACATCATTGCAGGTTCGAATTACTTAAGAGGATCATAATAGACAATGAAACTGGGTTAGAAAGTGCCAAGTCTAGGGATTTCTACAATCAGTATAGGATTGAAAAGAGCTTTTTAGTGGTAGCATATCCACATGCAAGTGGAGATGGAACAAAATCATCAAGTCCACCTTGAAAAAATGGTTAACGGAGGCTAAAGGAAACTGGGTCGATGAGATCCCACTAGCATTGTGGACTTATAAGACGACTCACAAGTTTGGGACTGGACATACGCCATCCATTTTGGCATACGGGTCAAAGGCTATGATCCTGATAGAGTTGAAGTCCCTTCTTATCATAGAAGGCATTACAGTCCAAAGGTAAATGAGGAACTCTTACTAGCGTCCCTTGATTTGGTTGATGAGAAAAGAGAAGAAGCGGAATAAAAAGTAATTGCTCACTAGAAAAGAGTACCGTGGAACTTTAACACTAAGGTCCATAGCCATACCTTTAAGGTAGGGAATCTCATTTTGAAATGAGCTTTCTCGGGCACGAGGCCTTTGGTCCAAATTGGGAAGGTCCTTATGCAATCCAGTGAAAGCTTGGAGATGGAACGTCAAAACTAGCAATTGTCGATGGTATCCCTATTCCACAGGCATGGAACATCGACTTGATGTGGCACTATTATACTTAGTTTTATTTATTTTATTTTCATAAATAAGATACCAAAGGATTCTGGGAAAATGTAATAAGGCAGGACTTGCTGCATTTTTTGTTTATAAATACAATTCAATTCCTGAACCGATGGAACTATGTTCTTGTAAATAAAAATTTTGTGCTATGCGATTAAAAGTACAGTTAGGAACAAACTCCTTTGGTTTAGATCTGACTGAGGAGGATAATCATCAGGGTCGATTAGACAATTGGACGCTGACATTCCAAAATCTGGAAACAGTCATAACTCCTCTGGCCTAGGATCAAGGCAGGGGAGTATAATTCTAGAAGTCGATCGGATAGTTCAACTCTAAGCTACCAAATCCTTTGCTCCAGGATTAGGACCAGGTGAGTAAACACAAGGGTAGATTGGATAATTTAAACCCGACCTTCAAGTATTTGTCGTTGCCTGGAGTTAGACAGCATCAAGAAGCAAAGACCACAAGTGGATCGATCGAATAATTTAACCCTGACCTTCAAGTATTAGCTATTGCTTGGAATTAAGTGGCGTCAAGAAGTAATCCTCGGCATCGGATAGTTAACGAGCTAATTTTTGAAGATAGAAACTGATGTGTGGTTAAAACCCTAACAACCATGCTTGTAGCCTGGCATGATGCGTTGGGCTGAGGTTAGGTGAGGATGATCGATGGATACTCTCGCTCAACACCTAGAGCTAGGTAAGACTAGGACCCGATGCCCGGAGATAGACATTCAAAAGTATAGGTTCTCAGGTGTTTGAACTAGTGTATGGTCAAAAGCTTCATAACCGCGTTTGTAGCTTAACTGAACACGTTTGGCCGAGGATAAGTAAGGATAGTCATCGACGGTAGATAATAGATACTGTCGAATTCTACCGGTCCAGGGTCAGGGTCGGAAAAGTATAATCAAACTGAGGGAAATCGGATAATTTGCCTTTATATGATTACAACACCTTTCACACCTGGTCGCTGATGAGATTTAGGGCGTCGAGGGTTTGATGTTAAGGCTTTTGTTCCCCGAAAATAAGGAATTACATGAAAATTGAATTATCCACGACTTGTTGATGGTCGAAGGAATCTCAACTTAACACGAATGGAGTTGGTTAAGCACTATAGTTTAGTTTCTCCAAAAGAAATACTTTGGGGATTATAAACAGGGATAAGTAGTGAAATATAGTTAAAGAAATTGCAGGTATTTTTTTTATATGTACAGAGCTGTAGTACATAAAAGCTTTGCATGTAAACAAATATGTATAATATAGATATATTGCGATACAGGCGGTAATATTATGTATGCAAGCGGTTGAATATGTGAAGGTACGGTATATAAAAATGCGAAAAAGTAAATAGAACAAAGATTACGGAACCAAAGTGAACTTTCATTACTTCAGCTTTTATATACAAAGGTAGCGAAAGTCGTTCTTGCATAAACATAGCCTATTTTCAACAAAAGGAAAAAAGAAATGTACAACAAAAGAACCATCTCGCTCACAAGACCTAGGAATCATCTACTTGTTCTTCCCTCTCTTGTTGCCCTTTCCATTTGAACTATTGAGTGGTCTCTTATACTTCCGTTCGCCTTTGGATTTCCTTGCTACGGTAGTGTCTCCTTCAGTCTGGAGTGTTACCCCCGCAGTTATAGTAAGAGTTTCGGTAAACTTGCCGATAGGAGCATCGGTAGATTTGGTCTTGAGAGGGTTCATCTTAATTAAGGGAATTTTAGCAGAGGGGTTTGTCAGTGTAGAATTAATAAATTTTTTAGTTCCACGCTCGATCTTGATCTTGACATTGGAGAGTTCAATCTTCATCCTCTCTTTCATAGTGATTTCGTCAGTGGAGTTTACAGCGCTGGTGGTTACAGCACCTTCCTCCAGGGATAAGGTTACATTTTCTAGGGTCTCCAAGATGGCTATCTTCTCGGAATTGGGCCTTGGTCCAGAAATGGAAGGTGGGATAGAAATAATAAGTCTTTTGGAGATGGAGGTTGATGTGATGAAGATTGATGTAGCATCTATGCCTTAAGTGGCTGACAATAGTGGAGGAAGACGTAGATGACCTTTAAGTTGGAAAATAGAATGGTAAAGGTTAAGATGGACTCACGTGAGAACTAGAATTTCTCAAAAACTAGTGAGACATGAGATATACCTTCGCCCCAACTCAGTTATGAAGCATCTTCATGGTTAGAATCGTTTGCACCTATTTAAACAGATCATCTAGGACTCTTAAGCCAAGATATTCGTTCAAAGTAGTGGGTGGGTCTCGCGTTGATTCCGTAGGCACGACCATTCTTTGAAGATCATCGGCGATTAAGCGCTTCCGTCCGGAAGGCGTAGAGGTCAACGTTTGAGTAGAAGTAGACCAAGCTTTGGGAATAGTAGATGGTCCGGCACCGACAATGAAGTAAGGCTATTGATGAGTCATTTTGGATAGCAAAACTTGGCGTTTAACATGGCCAGGTATGTTTTTATTTCAAATTTAAACTCATGTGGCCGATTCCCAGAATCCAATAAACGTTAATGTGCATTGAGCAATCGAATTTTGAACATTGAACGAGGCAAGTGAAAGGTTTAAATATGCAGTATAAGTCCCGTGTCCTGTACACAAGAATGGACTATCATGTGAAGATAGCCCGCTCATGCTAGAAAAATGTGTCACGCTGCACGATGGAAATATGCATCAGATCTTACCTATTATCATTAGATCTTACCGTTTCTTTTATAGGAACACTGGAGTGCAAAAAATGCAGTGCAACAGAGTCATTTGATATGATTGTTCTTCAGAAAAACCCGTCCAATTGACATTCGAACAATGATGAATAATCGATCAAGTGTTGGTCAAAGCAAACCCAAAGCACTCTGGAATATGAAGATTCGAGCTAGAGCGATAGGATAAGTCTCATACGCCTAGGGTCAAACCCGAGTTCATCTTGGGTCGGGCCCAAGAATAATCTAGGAAAATTTAGGTTTACTCAAACAGACCACATGTCGAAGTCGCTCAAGCCATCTCCACCATCATTGACGATTCTGCCACGACCGACAACAGCCATCAAAATAACGTGAAGGCAACTTCACCAACGACACCGGGAACCCACCTTATATGAAGTTTGAATCTTGACAGAGAATAGGTCAGGATTGAGAGAAATTGTAGTTGGCGGTGGTTTCTTGAAGTGACGATCGCGATCTTCCAGTGGCGACGACGTCTTTATGTATGTGGTGGTAGCATTAAGGTAGCAACGACAATCAGCCTTCGGGTCGGGAAGCAAAGCTTGCAAGGGATTGGTACAGGCAAGGAATCAAAGAAGAAAGTAATGCTCGGCAATGGAAGAGAATTTTTTTTAAGTGTTGAATATATAATACTCGGGGCCAAGCCGAAGCACTCGGCACCGAGAAGAACCACTTGGTACTAATATGATATTTGGGACAAAACAATAAGGGGAAAGCAAGTGGAAGAAAGAGCATAGCAAGCTAAGTTAAGAAACAATTCCATATCGTTGATCTTGTACTTATCACGAAGAATGGAATTTCTACCACATAAAGCGTAGAACGGATATCCATGGAATAGTGGCAGCGCTTTAAAGCAACTCTTGGATAACAATGGACATAAATGGATAGCAGTAAATGGATATCTCATTCTAGACCATGCTTTGTTCTAAATAGAAGCGTACTCTGGCAGGCAAGTGTATTCGGCTTTTTAACCAAGCAGCCTTTAGACAAATTCGGACATCACGATGAGGATGAAAAGATTCATGGACTTGGGAACCAACTTAAAAGAATAATAATAATAAACTTAAGAATTTACGAAGCCATTGGGTTGAAGAAGGACACTCAATACCGAGTACTTTCTACTCCGATCACTTTTCTTGCTCACTGTGGTCCCCTAACGCTCTAGCATATGGAAGTATGGCTAAGGTGGTCATCATAAAGTACATTTATCAAAGAATAGGAGAACAACTCAAAGAAAATTCTGAAGCAAAACAGACAAGTGCAAGTGATATCACAACTTCTTGGAAACAACGTGACCTCTAAGAAAAAGTGCTCGAAACACAATAGACCAGGAATAAAAGACCAAAGCAGGAAAGAAGAGGAAGTTTCCCCTCCAAAATTCAACTCAGTACCGACCAACTGGTTGATACCGAGTATAATTTATGGCTCGATAGGGCCTCATCTTCCCTATCCTCCTTCCCCGCATTCTTGGATCTAGACTTGGTATGTTTTGGGATTTCGGTTTAACTAGATCATTTCCCGATAAATACAAACCCTATAGCAACTGGAGAATGACTTTTGGGACCTTTCTTTCTTCAATTTTTTTTATCTCTCATCCATTATACTCACTAAGAAAGCTACTATTTGCTATTCTAGGCCTTTAGATCGGTAAAACCCTTGTATCGGTTACTCTCAAATCTATATTCTATAAAAACTATGGTGGATGTAGGCCAGAGATTGCAGAACCACTTTAAAAATAATGTTGTTCTCTTTGTTTTTCATACATTTCCTACTAGATTTCTATATTTCTACACGACTTTAGCCATTGTGCCATTTTTGATATCAGCAATGACATCTTCATTTAGGTCATGTTGATGAGTAGAATCTTGAAATATAATAGAAGTGAGGGTGATTCATGGTGTTTATCAGTCAAAGCCTAGCTCTTGTGGAGATTTTTCTTTTGGGAAGAAGAAGCATATCACTTTGATGTTAAGAGACATAAAGCTATGGAGTTTCTAGAGTATGTTTTCTTATGTATGGGTACCCAGCCCACCCCAATTTCATCTTTAGGTAGAGCTAGTTACTTCGTCTTATTTGTGGATGATTTCTCGCATAAGTTATGGGTCTGTTTCGTAAAGGCAAAAGATGAAATATTTTGAAGTTGGGTCAGCCAACAGCGGAGAAATTGGATAAATTTCAAAAATTATTCCTTTATCAGATCTTTAATGGACCTATGTACTCTAAATCCATTTAGAAATTTTCTATTTTGATTTGAATAAAATAAATATTTTAAAAAAATGTTTTTTTATATTATTACTTTTATTATATATGTATATATCTGTGTTTATGTCGTATATAAATACATGTGTTCGTGCACGTGCAACAACATAATGTGTGCACGTTTAACATGCATGTGTATAGATGTTGGAATTTACACCACAACAGATATGCTACGCCCTTGTATATGAATATATTGTCTAAATATACATATATGTGCATTAAATTATTATGTGTATATATATATATATATATAAATTTAATACATAATTATTATAAAATATTAGTTATAAATTATTTGTATAAGTATTTAAGAAATATACGTACGTACACACACACACAGATATATATATATATATATGATAAAATTACAAAATTATTTCAAATACTAATTTGTAAAAATAATTTAGAGTATTGATCATACAATACGAAATCCAATTTTTTTACACAAATATAATATATGAACATGTACCGTGGTTATAAATTAATGTGTGTGTGTGTATAATTTATTATTAAACATAAATTTGTTGTTGCTCTCAACCAAAAGCAATTTTTTAAATTTATTTTTCGGTTTAATTATATTTTATTAAAATAATCACCAAATAATTAAAAAACTATATTGACTAAACAAAAAAGTTATTAAAAAATTATTTTTGAAATCATAATGAATATTTTATTTTATATACGATTTTTCCCTAATTTTATAATATTTATAAATGTGTATAAATGTATTTTGTTTATTTAACTAATTTTAAATAAAAATTAGTTAAAGTATTAATATATATATATATATATATATAATCAACAAATAAATAATTATTTTTACCATCGAGTACTTTTTAAGTATAAACCAAAAAATCTAAAATTTTAAAATATATAAATATACACATAGTGATTTAATAGTTTATATTAAGATTTAATCGATAAAATCATTTGAAATATTATTTTGATCAAACTTTTTTTAATCAATCCATGAGCATATAGGATGTATACTAAACAATAATATTTTATTTTTACTTTTATTACGCATATATAAGTATAACCATTCAATGTGACAATACCATTATATACAGATTCGTTATATCGGTAACTATCTAAGCTGACATATAATATTATAATATATTAAGCACTAATATATGATAACAAGTAAAAACTGACACCATTCACTAAATGCCTAAAGCTACATATTGAAACGAAGAATAAAGGTCCTTGAACCGAATTTGAATTCAGAAGTTGCCAGCTCTCGAATGGAGCTACCATCGCCACTGGAATCGGGTTGATTTGCTGTGTTATTGTGTTTGGATTTTTTTTTGAATTTGTAGTTCCTGGATAAATTTTGCAGTAAAGGGAAGTCTTTAAAGTAATAAAAGTGAGGATTAATTGGCATTACATAAAGGAGAGATAATGGTGTGAAAAGTGGATCATCATCCTTCTTTCTCCCTTACCATTTCTTTTCTTTTTAACCATTCAAAACCTCCACTTGCCTACTAACACTTGGATGGCTCCTTTCCACTTCCTAGCCAAAAATAACATGCCCAATACGGGACTCAAACCCAGTCCAAGCCCGAACAAAAAATCATTTAAATTTAAATACAATTCAAACGCATATTGATCGATTAATATATTAATAATTGTTATAAACACACTATTTATTATTAATCAACACGTCAAATAAGATTTTGTAGTTAATATTTCATAAATATTAATTAATTAAATCAATTATAACAATTACAAATTAATTAAATCGGGAGGTAAAAGGAGTATTCAACGTTTCCGTTGTGTAACTCTTAGGTGACAGCTAGTAATATCGAACAATTCGAATATTAACATTCACGCTTCACTTAGCAGATGGTATGATAGTATTACTAAATTTATCGCCTACTTGGTTCACTAGAATCCAAGTTTACTTTATTAAGCGTTATCCGGTAGTGACAATAATTTATACCAATTCTTTTCGGCAAAACTATATCACTTTAAACCTATGGAATTTGGTAATCCTTAAAATTCCAACATCATACATACTTAACTCCATAGTCCATATACAAAGTCTTTGGTTTAATAATAGAAATCATTATTGACCGAATTACTTTGCCAAAGATTTTAACTTTGAATTGATCTCGGTTGACTATGATACTGACCTTATATAATCGAGGAAACAAGTCCTCTCTTGAATAATGTTTCACTTCCAATACTTCCAGTCAACCCAACTATAGTCATTCGATGGATGGCATGCCACGATTTGACTTATAATCAAATTAGATCTTTCATATTAAAGATCAATAGTATTCTTAAGTTAAGAGAACCGTGTAAATTTGTCACATCGATAGTTTCTGTTTGACTTTAGTTGCATTAACCAATAGTAAACTATCAAGTGGGTTATTCCATAGTTATCCAATAACTATATAAGTATGTAACCCCTTGGTGACGCCAGAAGTCATGAGTAATATACTACCCAACATTTGGAGAGCATGACGTACTCGGCCTCTAGACTGCTTTTTTAGTTGCTTCATTGAGGGCGATGTACTCATCCTCCATCATTGAATCAGCTACCATTTCCTGTTTGAAAATTTCCAACCGATGACCCTTCCGTTAAGCGTAAAAACATAGTCGGACACTAATTTACATTAAATATTATTTAGAGGTCTCGATTGAGACCACTGCTGGCCTGCTAGACTCATAGGTGCTAGAGAATATACAATTCTATGGTCCGCCTTTGCAGCTAATGTTATATAGGAGTCATAGAGAATAATAATACCTTCCCTCCACTAGCCTGATAACGTTCTCCGTGGTCTGCGTTCTAAGTCATAGAATCATAATTTCTTACTCGTTTCTCATTTAATTAATTACCGGACTTGGCATACTAGGCTCCTTTAGTTCTTTGCTTCTGTATGATAGATTTGATTCGATAATGAAATTCTTCATTGATCTGCCTGATACCAAGTCCTAATTGATTGAGCTATCTAAAAGTAGCTTGGGAAGGGAAAACCAACTATAATACTTGACGACCGGGCTTTATCATCATTCTACCAATTCTTCATCTACCAGGCTTGATTTTCATTTGCTATAAGGACTAGGGCTCATGACAATCATAACTAGAAAATTAAGTGAGACACAAATAATGTGGGTCTTAATTTACTATGTTTACCAAAGAAGAGGAAATCATAAGAACAGAGGCCAACGAAGTGAGCGGGAGGTGGGAGTCGCTCACTCCTTCTTTTTGGGTGCAGAGACCTATCCGAGACTAATGCTAACTAACATCACTCTAAAATGTGGAGTCAGTACAACCCTTCATAAGGAGGTATTCACTCCCGTATATCAGGAATAAGCCTTGAGTATTTTTTAAATACTTTAGTACACATTTTACAGCCGTCCAAAGCTTCTCTCCTGGATTAGACTAGTATTGGCTTGTGCATCCAAATACATATGTCATATCCGGTTTAGTACATAGCACAATGCATATAATGGATCCTATGACTAAAGCATAGAGAACCTTTTCATATGATCTTTCTCCACATCTATATGAGGAGCGCCCTTCTTAGAAACAATGGTTCCAGATTGCGTCGAAACATTTCCACATTTGGAATTTTCCACACTGCACCTTTTTCATTATGTTATCTATGTACAGGGATATGGTTAATCCCAACAGCCTATTAGATCTATCTCTATAGATCTTTATGCCCACTATGTAGGCTGCTTCTCTCATATCCTTATGAAGAAGTTCTGGACAGCTAAGTTTTCACTGATTGCAATAATAAAGTGCCATTTCCAATCAACAGAAGATTGTTGATGTACAACACTAAGAATACGATAGCTTTGCCTTGTTTCTTTCTATATATGCACGCTTCCCCTATGTTTAAATAAATACCAAACTATTTGATTACCATATCAAAACACTTGTTTCAACTCTTTGTTGCTTGTTTAAGCCCATAAATAGAATTTAACAACTTGCAAGCCTTTCCCTCAGTCCCACTGACCACAAAGCCATCTGGATGAGACATATAAACAGTATCTTCTAAATCACCAGTTAGAAACGTCGTTTTTACATTCATTTTCCATATTTAATAGTCATAGAATGCATGATGGTCCACATAATCAGAATGTACTTAAGCATGGCTACGGGAGAAAAGGTCTTATCATAGTTACACCTTGAAATTGACGAAATCCTTTCTCATCTAGCCTAGCCTTATAAGTATCTACTTCCCCATTTACAATAGCTTTTTCTTAAATCCATGTATAACTGATGAATTTTATCCCATTGGGTACGTCTGACAAAGTCCATACTTTACTGCCACATATGGAATTGTCTCGGAGCCCGTCACTCCAAACCAGAG
Organism: Allium cepa; assembly: GCA_030765085.1. NCBI lineage: Eukaryota > Viridiplantae > Streptophyta > Magnoliopsida > Asparagales > Amaryllidaceae > Allium > Allium cepa. The sequence continues at coordinate 187,190,909 of CM060930.1, read as the reverse complement.
TGTAGAGTCTTTACTCTGTAGTACTTGTTGGAAAGACATAGGAGTGTCATCATCTAAGACACAATCCTCCCTCTCGTCATACATGAGAAAACCATAGTATCTCTTCGATGCACAAAATTCCCTATTAGATCTTCTAATAGGTTGCATGTTTCATGTGTGGGTGACTCGGTTCTCCCACTTGTTTGGTCTTACTGTTAACTTATTGGATCTTGTAAAGACTGCCATATACCTCTGGTACCCAGTATATCCGCATAGAGTGCTAGGGAGGTACCCGATTATGTAGGACGTTAACCAGTGGTGTAAAGTAATAAAAATCAAAGCATAAAACTTGTAGAACATCTCATAGTGCACTGATAAAATATTATATGGTAACATAGATATAAAACATGCGAAACAGTAAGGTAATAAAGTGAACTATAAATAAGAACATTATAGTGCATCAGGTTCATAAACTATACAAAAACTGAAACAAAGAGTTTATACATCCCAAATCTCTAATATAAACTCTATAATTGCCTCTCAAAATACAAGTACTAACATAGCTCCACAATATTATACAGCGGAACATAAGTGGTAGTAAGCTCCAAAGTATAGATATACGAAAGCATAGTCTCTTGCTCATACTCCGTACAGCTCCATGCGCCATCCAGATCTATTGTCTTTAATCTATTAATTTAAAAGTACCTAAGATAATAAGAAGCAAAACATAAAACCTCAGGTCAAACAACAGTATGGTATGAGCGATACATCATCTAAAGGGTTAGCACATAAACACATATATGGTAAATAGGATATAAGGTATGAACAACCATACCTGACATGTCCCTGCATCCAAAAGGTTAGCACATAAACACAATATATGCTAAACTACTATCACATTTAAAATATAGGGGTGTAGTGGTATCACACAATATATCAAGCACACGGCAAACATAGCATCCATCACACAACCTTTCATCCCTCGCTCAAGTGTTTCGGATGAACGATAACTCTTTCAGACACATAACTCATTGCCTATGCAGATGGCAAAGGGCAGGAAACACGTAGACGTCTAAAAAATGGGTACATGAAGACTATCCTAGGTACACACAGGCTACCCTGTCTCAATAATGGGCATCACAACCATAGAGTCATCCATCTGTCCCTTAGCACATGTACCTACGATAGAACTACGTTTTAGATGCCCAACTCATGCCCATGCAGATGGAAAAGGACAGGACACATGCAAATGCCCAAACACATAGGTAAATGCAGATTACCCTGTCATACTCACGAGCATCACAACATCATGTTCTACTCTACCAGCTATCATGCACAACTTGTCCTTTTGTTCCATTACAAGATGTCGTAGTCACTCGCTACATCGCACCATCGGAGTCGTCGCACTTCATTGGTTGTCATTCCAAAGTCATCTTGATATATCTTGGGGTTATCCGTCCTTGCTGCAAACTAGATACCAAAACCACCAAGCAGATCCCATATTCACCCCCAAAGCACACAACCACCAGGCCCAAAGCCAATAGCAAGAAACCTCGTTCTCGACTATGTTTGGTTTCTTCACCTAGCCGAAATTACACACCTCGGAACCACATTTCCTGTTCGGCTTTCTCCTACTGCAGAACCAAAACCCTATCGGACAAGATTTCCTTTCGGATATCCCCACTGTCAAACTGACACCTACCGGATGGGATTTCCTATCCAACCATTCAATTACCGAACCAACCAATGTCGGACTAAGTACCCCCAAACCAAATGCTTCTCCTTCCTTCAGCCAACCACTGGACAATTCTTCCAACGGATTGACCACAGCTAAAGAAATCCTATAGCTCCCTCAACGAGTCAACATCGCGTCATTGCATCACTACACTCCACACTTCAACCTTCATGCATCACATACATAACGGTTCGACTCCAAATGCTCTAGAGCCTATCCGTCGAAGTCCAACTCCACGATTCCTACCTCTAATTCGCTCCAATGAGCGTTTCAATCATACAAACAAACATCATACATGCACCAGATAACATTAAAATTTGTAAATCACATAATAAATCATAGCAATCATCATACAAGATGTATATATAGCTTAACATATATCAAGGCAATCACACGTCCAATTAACATGTCTAAAATACATAATATCCATTTATTCATGTTTTTACTACACATTGGGTTTTAAAACAACATCCAAACTTAATTTTAACTTTAAAAATGGACCCAAAATATGTTAATATTTATGTATAGATTTATAGTAAGACGAGAGATGATAAATTACTCACTAAAACCTCTAAATTCCATGTTTTGCACCTAAATCGAGCAAGATCCGAAAATCAACAACCAAGCTTCAAGTTTTCTTTCCCGAAAATATAGATTTGAAGATCTCTAATGAATCCCTTGCTAATCTACCCATAATTTAAGGAGTTGATTTAAAGGAGGAAAGAGAAGGTTTTGGATGGAGAAAGTGTTAGTGGAAGCTTAGATCAATTTATGAAGAGGTAACAGTGATTTGGGGATGATGGTTCAGACAAATATAGTCTCCGAACCTAAAATGGGTTAGTGGCTTGCCCCCAAATTCACTAATTACCCACAAAGCACTCTAAAACTGCCAAGAACAACCATATCTTCTAGCCAGAAAGTCTTATTCGCTACTTTAACCATTCTACCGAAAGAAAAACCATCATGTCTTTTCAATTGAAGTGGCCTTGGATGCTAATTCAATTTCTATCAAAATATATAGTAGTTAAAATATTTCGTGGGCAAAATCATTTGGAAAATTTTTAAAGATAGGAAATATCACTATTAGGCATTTTCCAAAGTTATAGAGTTAGACAACCTCATCAGAATCTAAAAGCAATATTTTACGATCCCCGATACGCAAAATACGGATCGTTACACTCTCTTTGCCCCCTTTAGGAATTTTTCCCCAAAATCCAACACATACAAAATGGAGTCAAACATAACTACCCCCAAATGCCTAACATCTACAAGCAAACATATCAAACATGCACACAAAAGAAAGAAATGGTATATATGCCTATTCTACCAAGTAAAGTGCTTTAGATAATCAGTCCTCATACTCTCCTCGGTCTTCCAAGTACAATCGTCTTTGCTCTCACTCCACTGGACCTTCACTAACTCTTCTTCCTTTCTTCTAAGTTTCTTTGTATCACGTCCAATGATACGAATATGCCTATGTGGTCTCGATGCTTTCGGTTCAATCTCGATATTATCAAGCTGATTCGGTTCAACTATCACGCTTGAGTTACGCATAAACCTATGCAAGTGAGAGACACGAAACACGTTGTGCACGCCTGCCATCTTCTTAGATAATTCGACTCTATAAGCCAGGTTCCCAATCCCTTCAAGTTTCGAAAAAGGACCAACGAATCTTAATGCCAACTTCCACTTAATACCGAACCAAACAACATTATTCAGCGAAGAGATCTTAACAAATACCATATCACCGATGGAGAACTCTACGTCTTCTCCTATTCGCGTAGCTCCTCTGCCTATCCAGGCAGCTTTCATTCAATATCGAATGATCTCGATCTTCTCCAAAGTCTCTCTAATCATATCTGGCCCAAGTATCAGTTTCTCATCAACTGCCCACCAACATGAAGGAGCATTGCATGGTTAACCATATAGTGACTTAAAGGGTACCATACTGATGTTGGATTGTTAACTATTGTTGTATGAAAACTCTACTAGTGCAAGTTATCGTCCCACCAACCACCAAAATCCAAAATGTAAATTCGAAAGATATCCTCCAAAATATGATTCATCCACTTGGTCTGCCAATCTTCTTGTGGGTGATAAGCTGTACTGAGATGCATCTCCATCCCCAACACCTCTTGCAAGCTCTTTAAAAAATTTCTAGTGAAGAAAGGATCTCGGTAGCTCACAATGCTCTTCGACATACCATGAAATCACACAACCCATTTCACATACAACTCAGCCAATTTGGATGTCGTTCTACTTAACTTGACTGTATAAATCTAGCAATCTTTATCAACCTATCGACTATGATTCAAATGTTATTATACCCTCCTCTGGTCCTCGGTAATCCATTGATGAAATCCATCTTTGAGATGAATGTCCTAAAGTCCATCTTCATCCCTTCCAAATAAAATGTCTGCCTCATATCGTGGTGCATTTTATTTCCGGTGGGATTTATAGTCAATCTTAAATGATGACACTCTCGTACCACCTCATTCCTTAACCTATCGACATCTGGAACAAACAACATTTCGTTCTTATGGAGCCAACCATAATGGTTGAGCCGTACTGCTTCATCTCCTTAGACTGTAGCCCTTTCTCTATCTTCACCCTGATCTTGGTAGTCTAGCATGTCTTCTCTGACTAGTATCGATCCCTTCAATCAATTTAGATTCTATCATCAGGCTAGCCAACGCTTTCATATCTAGCTCACATCGAGGTCTAAAATCATAGCCGGTAATAAAATCCAACTACTTCCACTCTAGGAACATCGCTCCCAAGTTGTCATGTCTCGTACTTAAAGCATCAACGACTACATTTCCTTTGTCGGGTGTATAGAAAATGTCAAAGTCATGGGAGGCTAGGAACTCTAACCATTGCTGCTGATGACAGTTGAGGTCCTTTTGTGAGAATAGATACTTCAACAACTTATAATCCGTATACAACTCGAACCACTTCTTTAGAAAATAATGCCTCCGTATCTTCAAAGCAAACATTATTGCTACCAAATCCAAATCATAAGGTGGATACTTCTTATTGTGTGGGTTCAGCTATCGGCTAGCGATGGCGATAACCTATACCTACTATATAAATACTGCACCAAGGTCAATACCTCAAGCATCTGTGTATACTATCAACTCCGCAATCCCGCTTGGAATTACTAACATCAATGCGCTCATCAAGCTCTCCTTTACACTTACAAACGCATGCTCGCACCTCACGTCCCAAATAAAAGTCCGATTCTTCCTCGTCAAGTTGGTTAATAGCGCTGTTATCTTAGAGAATTCCTGGATAAAACGTCTATTATATCCCACCAGTCCAAGGAAACTTCTCACGCCTTTAGTAGTCTTAGGTCGATCCCAGTCTTATACTAGTGCCACCTTTACAGGATCTACAACAATACCCCGCTCGAAAATAACATGACCCAAAAATTGCACTTTCCACCTCTAAAAGTACCACTTCGAAAACTTTGCCTTCAATTGGTGCTTCCTCAACACCTTGACCAAAATCCTAAAGTGCCCCTTGTGTTCATCCTCCATCCTCGAATAAACAAGGATATTATCCATGAATACAAGTACAAACTTATTTAGCTGATCCTTGAAAACATGGTTCATAAGATCAATAAAGTATGTCAGTGCGTTGGCTAACTCGAACGGTATAACTAACAACTCATAGAATCTAGATGGTGTACAATATATTGTAATCGACACACTCTTCTTCACCACTCTTAGTTGATGAAATCCCGTTCCACTGTCCAGCTGAGAGAACGCCTTCACACCGTGGAGCCAATCAAACAAATCATCAATATGCGGGAGTGGATACTTGTTCTTATTCTTTACATTACTCAGCTCACGGTAATCTACACATAAAATCAGAGAGTCATCTACCATGGCGGTGAATATTATAGGTACACCCCACTTAGATATGTTTCTACAAATGAACCCTCACCTCAACAGGTCATTAACTTGCATCTCCATCTCCTTCTGTCCCTACGCCTCAAAGGCTAACTATCAGTCTGGAATCCTTCACTAAGTCTATGCAGAACTCAATCTCTCGTTGTGGCGGTAATCCATTCAACTCCTCGAACACATCTGATACTCTCTCACGATAGGCATAAATGACAACTTATCCCATGAAATGTCGAGTGGATATAGAAAGCTAATCATAGCTCCATCCTCCGGCAAGTAGCCAATCACTATATTTCGCCTCTCCATAGCCCCAATCGTCACTAATAGTCTCTCAAAATCAGCCAGTTAATCACCATTATGATACCGAACCCCAAAAACCCAAAAACAAAGCAATCATAAGCAAACAAAAATCCATGACCCGGTAAGGTCAAGTCTGGACAAACCATGCAAAGGCTAGTTAATGCTCTAAAAGGGTTTGTAATAATCAAAGGTCGGTCAACAATCTCGGGTTTCAATCCTTATGTATCTACCAAATCACTACATATGAAGGAATGTGAAGCCCTACTCTCAAATAAAGCACGTACAAGCATACTAGAAATAGAAAGTATACCCTGTATAATGACGTTTTTCCCCTTCTCCTTCTTCGACAGAGCACTCAATGAAATTGGAACAGTGTTCAAAGAGTAAGCAGACACAGCCTGCTTATTTCTCAACGGTTCTAAACAATCCTTCTTGATATATCCCGGTCTGTTGTAGTTAAAGCATCCTTTATTCTTATTTAGGCAATCTTTTCTTAGATAGCCCTTCTCTCCACAATTGCATCAAGTAGGCTTCTACTTGCCCTTCTTTTGCCCACCCTTCTGAAACTGCTTCATCTTTTTATTGTTGTCCCACTTCCTCTTACGTCCCTAGACAGCTTGCGGCTTTGGCTCATCCTTGGAAGCAATAACCAACTTAGGCTTAGGAAATAGACTCTCATGTTGAAGAGCCTTCTCCACTAGCCTCTCGAACGGATCATCAATATGCCCTACTAGTTTCCATCCAATATAATCATCCACGTCCATAATGAACACTTCATTCTTCTTTAGTGGAGTATTAATAAAAGATAGTCCGTACTTTGACAATGTGTCGAATTCAGCCGCGTACTTTGGTAAATACATATCCCCCTATCTCAAGTTAGCGAATTTTTGGCAAAGCACCGACTTTTGAGTAGTCAGTATATACTTCTCTTCAAATATCATCTTAAACTTCTCCTTAGTAATCTGGTCCTCAAGAGTAGTAATCTTGTTGGCATTCCACCACCCTGTAGCTCATCCCTGAAATTGTCTAGAGGCCATCTTCCTATTTAACATATCCTCTAGCTCCATATCCTCAAAGATGCATTCATAGATATCCAACCAATCATTTACTTCGATGGCTAGTTCCATCCTAATAAATAGTTCGCGTTCCAGAGTGGAGTAATCCTTACTTAGTTTGGAAAAGTCAACCTTGGACGCTTGCACTGAATCACCACCACCAACAGCCATGGTAGGAGAAACTGGGGCATTCTGAACCATGTTTCGCACCATCTCAGTGAACATGTTCTGTAAGATGGGGTTAGCAGTTCTTGATCGCCCACCTTCCTGAACTCCAGAGTGGGAGTTCCTAGCAGCAATCCTTGTTAGCCGACCCATTCTTATAAGTTGTAATAAGAATGATCAATCTCTCTAAAAGGAATAAGTAGTGTCCATGAATGCAATGCGACTTATATACTATATACACACACACACACTACTTACAGTTTTTAAAACTAAAATATAACAAGAATGCTCCGTTGTATATTGCTCAATCAATTCTAATGTGATAGCTCCTTCCTTATCTCTAATGGATCCAAGTATCAACTTAGGTCGTCTATGAAACCTAAACTCCGTTACCAAGGGTGACAACTTCCATATACCTCTAGTGCCTAATATATCTTTATAGAGTGCTCTGGAGGTAATCGAATAATGTAGGAAGGTAGCCCAGGATGTAAAATAAAAAATTCCAAACACAGAACCTATAAAACACCTCACGGTGCATAAATAAAATATAATACGATAACATAGATGTAAAACAAGCGAGAGGTAATATAATCAAGTGAACCATAAATAAGAACATTATAGTACATCAGGTTCACAGACTACACAAAAACTGAAATTAAGAGTGTATACATCCTAAATCTATAAAATAAACTCTATAGTTGCCTATCAAAATACAAGTACTGACATAGCTCTACAGTACTACACAGCAGAATATAAGCGGTAGTAAGTTCTAAAATATAGATATATGAAAGTGTAGCCTCCTGCACATACTCCATACGGCTCTATGCGCTATCAGACCTGTTATCCCTAATCTACTCATTTAAGAGAACCCGAGATAATAAGAAGCAAAGCATAAAACCTCAAATTAGACAACGGTTTGGAATGAGTGATACATCATCTCAAAATACTATAAAATCATAGAGAGTAAATAGGGTATATGGTATGAAAAATCAAACCTAACTTGTCACAACATCCAAAGAGTTAGCACATAAACACAATATATGCTAAAATACTATCACATGTGAAATATAGGGCGTATAAGGGTATCACACAACGTATCAAGCACACATCAAATATAGAATTCATCACAAAGCCTTGCATCCATCACTCAAGTGCATCCGATGTATGATAACTCTTTCAGATGTTCAACTCATTGCCTACACAAATGGCAAAGTATCGAACCATGTAGAAGTTGAAAATATGGGTACATGTAAACTACCCTAGGCAAACACAGATTACCTATCCTAATAATGAGCATCACAATAATAAAGTCATCCATCTATCCCTTAGCACACGCACTGATGGTACAACCATCTCATAGGTACTCAACCCATGCCCATGCAGATATCTAAGGACCAGACACACGCATACATCCAAACACCTAGGTACACGCAAACTGCCCTATCCTACTCATGAGCATCACAACCTCATGTTCTACTCAAGGAGCTATCACGCAGAACTCGTCCTCTCAGTCCATCACTAGATGCCATAATCAATTGCCATATCGAGTCGTCAAGGTCTTCGTAGTTCATTGGTTGCCATTCTAAGGCCATCTTAAACTATCTCGGAGTTATTCATCATTGCTCCAAAATTGCTCCCAAACACCAAGCAGACTCCATGTCTGCCCCGAAACACACATTGCCATTCCCAAAGCCAATAGCTAGAAACCCTATTCCCAACTCTGTCAGGTTTCTCCCCTAGCCGAATCTGCGTACCCTCGAACCACATTTCCTTTTTGGCATTCTCCTATAACCAAACCAAAAACCTACCAGATAGATTTCCTGTCTGGTACCACTACTGCCAAACCGACACCCACCAGACATGATTTCCTGTCCGATCCTTTACTTTCAAATCAATTAATGCCAGAACTAGCACCTTCGAACCAAATGCTTCTCCTTTCTGAAGCCAACCATCGGAAAATGCTTCTATCGGACCGACCATGCTGAATCGAAACCTATAGCTCCCTTAACTCATCGACATTGCACTGATCCCATCACTACACTTAACACTTCGACCCTCATGCGTCACTTATGCAACGATATGAATCCAAACGCTTTAGAACCTATGGGTCGAAGTTTGACTCCATGGTTCCTACTTCTAATTTGCTCCGGTGAGCGATTCAACTATATAACCATACAAACGATCATCTTACATGCACCAAGCAACATCAAACATGTAAATCACACAATAAATCATTGTAATTATCATATAAGGTGTATACAACATAGCCTAATATATATCAAGGCAATCATACGTCCAAATAACATGTATAGAACACCAAATAACTATTTATCCATGTTTTTACTCTAGGTTAGGTTTTAAGACAACATTAATACTTAATTTTAACTTTAAAATGGACTTGAAACATGTTAAAATCTATTGATACATATATAGTAAGGTGAGAGATAATAAATCACTCAACAAAACCTTCAAAATCCAAAATTTTGCACGCAAATCCAAAATTAATTACCAAACCCCAACTTTTCTTCCCTAAAAATGTTTGAAGATCTCAAATGAATTCCTTTGATAATCTACCCATAATCTACGATTTAGACTTGATTTGGAGGAGAAAAGAGAAGGTTTTGGGTGGAGAATGAGTTAATGGAGTCTTAGATCTATTTGGGAAGAAGTAAAAGTGATTTGGAGATGACGGTTCAACCAAATATAGTCTCCAAACATGAAATGGGTTAGTGGGTTTTCCCTCAAATTCACTAATTACCCACTAAGTTGCTCCAAAACTGCCAATCTTCAAACGACCTTATCTCTTAGCCATAAAGTCCAAAATTTTCATTTTACGCATCGATTTCAACCATCATCCCCAAATCACTTCCTTGAAAAAATCCAATAACTGAGTCGGCTTCTATCTTTAAATTTTTGATAGAAATTCTAAGCCTTAGATCTCTAAAATACGGGTCGTTACAGATCTCATCCATGTTTGCAACTTCATCGCTAATTTATTTTGATAGAAATTCCTTCTCCAATAAGGCCATGTGTCTAGAAATAATAACCTTTTTCTCCTTAGTGTTGTAGAATATATATCCCACTAAGTTTTTGGGATATCTAATAAATTTACAAAGCACCAATCGTGCCTCTAATTTATTTGGACCAACGTTTTTAACATAGGCCACACAACCCCACACTTTCAAATACTTGAGTTGGGTTTCTTTCCACACCATTTCTCATATGGTGTATTTGGCATAGATTTAGTGAGTAACAAGTTCAACATATGCGCTACGGTTTTCATTGCATATCTCCAATAGGATAGAGATTACTCAAACTTACTTTTCATTGAACGAACCATATCTAATAGAGTTCAGTTCCTTTATTCCGACACACCATTATGTTGTGGGGTATAAGGTGAAGTAGCCTGAGAGATAATCCTATTATCTTTTAAGTACTACTGGAATTCTTATCCAATGTACTTGCCTCCTCGATCGGATCGAAGAATATTTATCCTTCGGTTCTTTTAGTTTTTAACTATGTTCTTACACTCAATAAATTTCTACAGACATCGGATTTTTTTTTCATAAGATACAGATATCCTAAACTTGAGAAATTATTAGTGAAGGTAACAAAGTATGAACTATTATCTCTAGTGATTACAAGCATCGTGCCGCATACATCACTATGTACTAATCCTAAGAGTTCATCAACACTTTCATTGCTCCCACTTAAGGGATGCTTGATCATTTTATCTTCGAGACACGACTCACGGATATCAAATGATTCAAAATCAATTGATGGCAGAAAACCTTTGGTTTTCAATTTTTGCAGTCGTTACTCACTAATATGACAAAGCCTATTATATTGCTATTAGAACAACTCATAAAACACACATAATTCGTATTGATCGCATAAATGTCATTTTCAAGAACACCTTCAAAAACTTAATTTTCATTCAAGTCAATGTGTGTAACATTATCCGCAAACCAAAACACATATCCATCCTTAAACAGTATAGAAATAAATACAATCCCACGAACAAAGTCTTTAACAAAATAGCAGTTATTCAATATCAAATCAAAACCACTAGGCAAACATAAATAAAATTCTCTTACTGCTATTGCATCTACAATAGATCCATTAGCACCCTAAAGCCTTATTTTGCCATTTGCATTGCGGCGGTAGTTCGTAAGCCCCTGTAACGAATTACAAATATGAGTTCCAGATTTAGTACCTAAAACCATGTTACTTTATTGATTGCAAAACAATTTCAATCATAAATGTATCTAACGGAGCTGGAGAACCATTTTTCTTTCTTTACTTAAAATCTTCAAGTATTATGGACAATTATTCTTCCAATAGCCTTTCTATGACAATGGTGAAATTCAGTGTTATCATCGCCAGATTTCTCACTAATTTTATTCTTCTTGCCTTCACTTTTCGCTTCTTTGAACTCTTCGATGGTGATGCCCCATCCTTAACCGCAAGCACGATTCCATGATCCTTCGATTGTGACTCAACTGACCTCAACATATGGAGAAGCTCGACGAGATTCACATTTAATTGGTTCATATTATAATTCAGTACGAATGGTTAATAATAAGAGGTAAGTGAACCAGGATCAAGTGCCTGCAACTCGTTACTTATTGCCTCATCCAATTGTGAAAGCCTAACAATATAGCTCTTCGTCATTAGGAAATAATCGTCCACCTTTATCTTTATAGCTCTTAACCAATCGACATGGTTAATTAGTCTTGTTAGTTTGTCATTTTCACTAAACAGTCTTGGAGTTGACATTTTCTACAAGTTTTTAATTGATGGATTATTAATACAAAATCATAGTAGATGTTATTATAACTAGTAACCTTAAAATTTATGTTATTTTACTAGTAAACTCCCACTAGCTTTTTATGTTTTATCAAACCCTAAGTTGAAATATAGTAGTCTTTCGACTTCACTAGCAGGAGTTAAGACTCGTCTATCTTGGAATTCTAACCTTGAGTTTGCCCAACAATTCATAGCACCACGGATAATGGATAATTCCTTATCAGTTGTATCATATACAACTCCCAACCAGTGGTACCTTGTCCTAACTTCACTTCGATCTTGAGTTTTCTCAACAAATCAAAATAAAAAAATTCACTCATACATATCATATCGTGATGGACTAAGTATAGTATATGTACCCTGTGTTTACTCAACAAGTACATATAGTTATCTTACCTTGTCTATTCAACATATTAATAAAACTACACATCACATCCTCAGCTTGAGTTTGCTCAACAACTAAGAAGCATACAAGTAATTTATTAATATATATATATATATATATATATATATTGTAGAGGACAACATTATATTAAAGATTCGTAGTCTTCAATATATTATATTGAGTGATATCGACTTATGGAATAATGTATTTATTATAAAATACTTTTGTGATTCAAGTGTCGGATACATCGAAAATCATGGTATACGTACATTTATATATGTATTTACTCCTTAGTCTATTTTGGGTTTCTTTAATGTTTTACCTTTAGTTTATGCACTTATATTATATAAGTTTTATTATTATATAATTTTTATATTTTAATTGTCTTATATAATAATTTAATGTATAATATTTCATTAATAAAATCATAGTTAATTAATTTAAATTAATTAATTAATTATATATTATTTAATTTTAACATTTTATATTGAATGTTTATACACTATAACCTTTGTAGTATAACACATATACTTATATATGTGTGTTTCAATTTAATTAATTAAATTATATAACTAAAAACTTTTAATTACATTTTATTAATTTCAAAATTTATTTTATATGCATACATGTATATTTATATTATCTTTAAACATTTTAAGATAACATAACATATATAATATATATTATACATGAACATATATTTGTATATATATATATATATAATTAATCAACTAATTTAATTAACTTAGTTATCTTATTAATAAATTTAATTTTCCAAATTAATATAAATTTATATATTTTCAAATATTTTGAAAATCCTTATCATATTTTTAGAGATTTTAAAATCTTATATTATGTCACAGCTTTTATAATAAACATGTTTTATTTTAAATTTAAAACCATTGTTTAGTTTTCAAAACAATTTTGAAAATTAAGCTAAGGCCCAATTTAAATTAGTACTATTCTGTTAAGGGCAATCTTTGGGCTCATTGCACCTTTCAGGCCAGGCCAGTAACCAGGTAGAACAAAGTACTTGATTTTCCAATTTCAATCCTAAACATTACATTTCTAGACACTGTTACTAGGTAGGAAAATTTAATTAGTTAGCCCTAACATGAACCGTATAGGCTATTGTGTTTTTATACTTTTGTTGGAACTAAGCCAACCCATAGTGGAGGAATTAGGTAAATTTAAAAAGAAAACAATCCTTTATTGGATGTTTAATGGGATTATGTAGTCTAAATCCGTTTAGAACCTTTCTATTTTGGTTTAAATAAAATTAATATTTTATTTAAATTTTAAATAATGTTATTATATATAATTTTTTATATTATATATATGTATATCAGTGTGTTTGTGTGTATCATATACACAAATGTGTACAAGTGCATGTGCAATAGGATAATGTGTACATGGTTTAACATGCTTGTATATAGATGTTGGGAATTACATGCAACACACATGTTACCCCCCCTGTGCATAAACGTGTTTTTAAGATATACATTCATATGCATCAAATTATTGTATGTATCTATATATTTGAGTTGAGTGTGTGTGTTTATGTGTGTGTATGTATGTATAAATCTAATACATAATTAACATATTAGTTATAAATTATTTGTATAAGCATTTATGAAATTTATACACACAACATACACACACACATATTAAATTACAAAATTATTTCAAATATTGATTTGTAAAACTAAGTTAGAGTATTTATCGTACAATAAAAAATCCAATTCTATATATATATATATATATATATTATATAAACATATATTGGTAATAAATATATAAAATAATTTATTATTAAAAACAAATTTATTGTTGCTATTTCGCAGAGCAATCTTTTTTATTATGTTCTTTTTTGGTTTAACAATATTTCAATAAAATACTTATTAAATATTTAAAAACCATACGGATTAAATAAAACGTTATTAAAAATTTATTTTTGAAATTCTACTTTATATTTTCTTTTATAAATGATTTTTTCAGAATACTAATAAATGTTTATAAATGTATTTTATTTATTTAACTAATTTTAAATAAAATAAATAATTAAAGTATTAATATATATATATAATAAATAAAATTCTTTTTGCTGTTGAATACGTTTTAGTATAAACAAAAAAATTAAAAAAAAATTAGATACATACATGATTTAACCATTTGAAATCATACATGATTTAATATTTTATATTTAGATTTAATCAATAAAATCATTTAAAACGCTATTTTAGTCAAAAAAAATTAATCAGGTCGTGTGCATGTAGCATTTATACTAAATAATAGTAAAAAAAATTAACTTTATTATGAACATATAAGTATAACCATCCATGTGACAACAAAGTTATATACAGATTCATTATATCGATAACTATCTAAACTAACATACAATATGATAATATATTGAGCATTAACACATGATAATAAGTAAAGAATGATACCCTCCGCTACTGCCTATAGTTACATGTTGAAACGAAGAGTAAAGGTCCTTGAATCGAATCTGAATTCAGAAGTTGTCTGCTTCCAAATGCAGCTACCACCATTGAAATTGGATTGAATTAGATGTATTTTTGTGTTTGGATTTTTTTTAAATGGGAAGTTGCAGGTCGAAATTATGTAGCAAAGAGAATTCTTTAAAGAGTAGTAAAAGTGAGGGTTAAGTATCATTATATAAAGGATAGACAATGGAGAGAAAAATAGATCACCATCCTTATTTCTCTCTTACCATTTCTTTCCTTTTCAACCATTCGGAACCCCGCCAACCTACCAACACTTGGTCGATCCGGCCTTGCCACTTTCTGGCCGAAAATAACATGCCCTATATAGGCCTCAAACCTAGTCCAACATCGAACAAAAAATCGTTGCAATTCAAATGTGTATTGATATCGTATATCGATAAGTATATTTATAACTATTATAAACATACTGTTTATTATTATTCAACACATCAAATTAAATTTTATAACTAATATTTCATGAATATCACTTAATCTAATCAATTATAACAATTATAAATTGATTAAATCAGACAGTAAAAGGAGTATTCAACATTTCGTTCGTATGACTCTTAGGTTGAACAATTTGAATATTAACGTTCACACTTCATTTAGCAGGTGGTGTGGCATTATAGCTAAATAAATCGTTTACTCGGTATCAGTAAAATCCAATTTTACTTTATTAAGCTACACGATATTAACAATTATTTATATCAATTTCCTTCGTCAAAATTATATCACTTTGGACTTATGGAATTTGAAAATGGTCCGAATTTCAATATCCTCCATACTCAACTCTATAGTCCAAATACAAAGTCCTTGATGTAATAATAAAATTATTAGTAATCGAATTACTCTGGTTAGAGATTTTAACTTTGAACTAACATCAGTTGACCATGATATTAACGTCATATAACTAAGGAGACGAATCCTCACTTGAAAATGTTTCACTTCGAATACTTCCACTCGACCCAACTACAGTCATTTGATTGACGTCATACAATGATTTGACTATAATCAAAGCGGAGCTTTCATATTAAATATTAACAGTATTTTTAAGTCACGAGAATTGTGTACATTAGTCACATTGATATTTTCTGTTTGACCTTAGTTACATTAACCAATAGAAAACTATTGATACATCTTGATCATGAATATTTAAAATGGTATGTTAATGATATTGTGATACAATACTCATGATTACAATTATTTGTAATTACTATCACAAATACATCATTTATGTAATTTCTGTTATATTTAATTAAACATCTAACTATTTGTGACATATTATACTTTTTGAGAAAAATGTGTGATCCTATACGATTAGAGGAGAGCACACATGCAAATATATATATATATATATATATATATATATATCATGAATATATGGTGCTACCAACATGCCTGGCAGGTAACAAAAACCAAAAACATATACATCAAATCTCAGGTACTCCTAAGGTGAGTTTCGACAAGGCTACCCCCCATCACACCCCAATATCGAGCTCCGGCATGGCCACCGCCCGATATTAAGGTGTTAGAAATACCTAAAAACTAGAGGATACCAGACGACGTCCCAGACTAATGAGGAAGCTCCAACCAACTGAATAGGAAGAGGAAAATAAACATCTACTCTAAAGTGGATCTGCTGAAAAGAGAAACCACTCTGAAGTCTCTGAACAATAGAAAGGGGTACCAAACCGAAGAATATATCCTCCTAAATGAAGATACTCTGCTCTGGTGAATAAGCGTCTGCACTGAAGTGAATCTGCTGAAAAGAGAAACGCTCTAAAGCCTCTGAACAATAGAAAGGGATACCAAACTGAAGAATATATCTTCCTGGATGAAGATACCCTGCTCTGGTAACCTCTCTACCCTCTGATGTCCAGCAAATTGAACATAAAAAAACCTGCTAAATGAACCTGATATCCTATCTCTCATACCTGTAACTGGAAAATGACTAAATAAAAAATTAGAATGATACATACATACATACATACATACATATATATATATATATGTGTGTGTGCGTGTGTGTGTGTGTGTGTGTGTGTGTATTTACATAATAAATATACATGTGTGTGTGTGTTTAAAAGGAAGGAAATAAAAACCTAAATAAGACTAACTGGACAATAAGAGTATAAATGAAAAACCTAAAAACCAGTATCAAACAAAGACTAGGACAAATTATTAAGATGGATCTATCTTATGAATCTTTTATCATAAGTAAGTTATGATTAGAAGTGATATCATCATCTAAATTAGTGAAGATATTAATAATACTATTATTGATGTTAAAAAAATTATTGTTGAGTTTAAAAAAAATTAATATTATGATTAATCATATTAATTTATCTTTTGAAAAGGATATTTTTAGCTAATTTATATTTGGGGTTAGAGATCCAATTAAAACAAAATGAAGAAATTGCAAAAATCAATTTGTTCAAATGACAATTATTATTATTGAAAATTCTTTGATTTCTTTCAAACCAAATAAACCAACTAATAATAATGAATAAAGTGTCTAATAAAAATCTAATATTCTTTTTAAATTTGAATCTATAATTATTCCAATAGAATTCACAATTCGAAATTTTAGTTGTTATATTAAAGTTAAAAAATTTAAGAGTATTAATTAGAATGTAATTAGAACCCCGACAATTAAAGTATATATGATTAATGTCCTCAAGATACATATTACAGTAATAACATTTTTTTATCATTTTGAATATTTTTTCTCTATAAAAATTCAATTCTATTAAGTTTTCCATGAAGAATTAACCACATGTGAATTTTAGATTTGGGAGGAGCATCAGATTTCCACATATATTTAAACGAGTTATTTATTGTACCCGAAAAATTAATGAATCTGTAAAAAGAATTAGGTTTATATTTCTTACTTTTATCTCATTCCCAACTAATAAAATCATTATCCCTATCAATATTATAAAGATTTAATCTGGCATAAAGCAAAGAAAGTTGTCTAAAAGTTGAATCAACTAAAATTCTATTAAAACTGAAATTCCAAGGAGGATCATTAACAAGAGGGTAAACTTCATTGATTAAAGCATATTTAAAATTACAAATTTCATACAGATCCTTAAATTCTATCTTAAGAGGCAAGATCGAAATCCAACGGTCATGCCAAAACGAAGTATGATTACCAGAATGAATAATTGTGTTTATTCCTATGTTAAAAATCTCATTACATTTTAAAATATTTTTCCAAAAGTTAGATATATTATGAGAGACTGGAGAAGCAATTTCATATAAATTGCTATTTCCATTATAGTAATATTTAGAAATGATCTCTTTCCAAATAGCGGGTTAATATCTTTAAACTTCCAAAGCCATTTACCTAATAGAGACAAATTCATATTACGCAAATTAATAACACCTAAACCACCTTCCTTTTTGGCCTTACAGACCTAACAGAAAGAAAAACGTTTTTTTATGAATGAGAATGGATTGTAGAGTTAATAATCTACAATAACTTACAGAATTGCCCTTATGACATACCTCCATCTCTATCAATTTTCCACCTGCATTTTGAGCCGATTATGGAATCTCAATCTCATATCTTCAATCAGTTTCTTAATGGTGACATAACTAGACCCCTCGTGAATGGATCTGTTATGTTATTCTTGGTATCTACTCTCTGTATCAGGATCTTTTTCTTCTCAACAAATTCTCTAATTATGTGGTATTTTCAAAGAATGGGCCGTGATTTCCTATATGATATGAGCTCCTTCGCGATCTGCACTGCCGCATTGTTGTCACAAAATAATGTCATTTGATTCTCCGTGTTGGGAATCACTCAAGCTCACTTAGAAATTTGCGCATCCAAATTGCTTTTTTAGCTGCTTCATTGCAGACGATATACTCGGCCTCCATTGTTGAATCAACTAAGTTAGAGCTTTTCCAACCGACGATCCGTCGTTAACATAGCCAGATGCAGATTTACCATTATCAACGCCACTGTGATTTTGTAGTGTTTCCTTTTTTACGTGAATTGAAGTAGATTAGAGTTCTTTTTACTGTCAAAATATAAGTAGTTTACGTCAATAATTTGTCGAGAAGGCTTGGGACTGAAATAGAATGACAATAAACACGTTGTTAACAATGCAAATCCAGAATATAGATATTTGAGAATGAGAGATTAGACTATAATCAAACGTCCGTCTATTTTGGTGACATGTCTACTTTTAATCACTAGCATATGAGTTTGACCGTACATGGATATATCACACGTGTTGCGTGCTTAAGTTTAATGAGGAACAAAACGAAACTATACACCGACACATGAAGTTGGTCCACCTAGCTAACTAAACTACTTATGAATAATACACTATTTGCTCATATGTAAAGTAACTTTGGCATCTTCCACGGTTTCATTTTCCACTTTGCCTACCTTGTTACAACCATGGTGTGCGTACACTAAATAACTCTAGTACACACCCACAAGAAAATATATGACAGCATTAGCAAATAAAATTCACAACTATTACAACTTTTCTTTCCATTATGCAAAAAATCTTAACTTTTTATTTATTCTTAATAAACAAGTAGTAGTTAGTCATAAATACCTCTTTAGCAATCAACTAACCATCAACAAAAGCTAAACATATCATTTGTAACCATAAAAGTTACACATTATATATAAACTATTATCAAGCTTCAATCCTATCCAATCTGGCTGAACCATAATACCCTCTACTTTCAAACTTGGCCCTTATCATAAAGCTTCTATTCCCCAACTGCCTTCTAAGCGATCCCGACTTTTCAAACTCCGGCCTCTGTTTAGGGACACTCTGCGACCTGACTTTGGCCCTAGAAGATTCGGTGTAGGACATGTAGCTAGGGCAGTCGGAGAACTCACTTAACAGGCTTCTAGAACATTCGCTCTTGGCAGGAGACAGCCCCCTTCTGGAACTTTCTAGTAGGTTCAGGTCTAGAAGGCTGCTGCCTTCAAAGCTGACCGAGGGCGGGCTGGGGACCGTGGTGTAGCTTTGGGTTTGGTCGGAGGTTAGGGGAGAAGTATAAGAGTTGTTGGGGTATGATATTTGACGTTTCGATTTCTGAGGGTGGAGGGGTTTTTCGGGGCGGAGGTCTAGTGTTTGAGGGTGATAATCAGGGGTTGTTTTAGCGGAGTAGCGATCTTCTATCCATTGGTCGAGCCATTTTTGCTCACGTGATTGGTCGAAGCGAACACTGGTGCTTGGTTGCCTTGAGGAATTGCTCTGTTATAAGATTATATTAGATATAAACAGGTTTTTAGACAATGTATAGATAATGCTTGTTAAACATAAACAGCATGTAAACATCCTTAGGAAGTATGTATTGATCACACAACACATAATTCAAAAAAAGCGAGTTTTAAGACTATTTACATGACATGTTGAAAGCAGTTTTTTGTTATTTTAAAGCTAAATGACAAGAATTCGATTTAATGAAAGTAATGGATATTTTGATATATTAATTTTTTACAAACTTTTTACAATCAAGACTTTTAAAACAAGCAAAAGGACTTCTTGGATTCCTGGAGTATACTCTTGTAGAAATATGAAAGATTATATTTTGAATATACCGACCTTAATTTGTTAAGGATGATTTCCTATAATATTAGAAGTACGGTTCTAAAATTAAGAAACATGAAATATAATTTTTGGTAAGTTACACTGAAAGTGTAATGTTCGGTGGCTAAAATAACCTACTCTAAATTGAAAACAGGGCTTCATTCAAAATTTTAGATATGAAATAATATAACAATGTACCTATTTAAAACGATGCATTTTAGCAACATTGCACATATGCCAATATACCTATTTAAACACTATGCGACATAAGATACAGATATGAAACATGGTTATAGATCAAATATAATTGTTAAAAAGTGTATTTTGTTAATTGAAGACTTTGGTAACTACATATCCTACTACAGATAAACGAAACATTTCAAATGCAAGAATATAGCATACCTTGAGAGTTGAAGATCTTTCGGTCTTTCTACCATTTCCTCTGCATGGTATTTCAAACTTCTCGGGTGTAGATGGGCCCTTTTAATTCAAGTTCAAATTCAAGTTGATCATCTCATAGATAATACATCACGTTTTAAATAAATTTATATTACGAGGAAGAAAGTAACATACCGAGTCAGATGGGGAGCTTAGTTTACGCTGAATAATATCTGAGCGAATTGCACGACATGCACGAGCACGGGCCTGTACACGAACCAGAGCTTGCATGCATCTAAATGCTTCAGCTGCTTGTTTCCTAACAATGTTGCCTCTCACTAAAGCTTGAAGCTTCACTAGGCCTTTCAGTGCCCTTAGCGCCCTTCGAGCCTATAAATTGATGATCATCATCATATAAACTTTAAAAATACACTAAACGCTAAATTTTACAGTAAAATAAAAATATATGCGGTTCAGTATTAGCACAAAATATTAAATATTATCAAAGAATATTAGATACTAAGTTGTGTACATATTTATGTTTAGTTTAGTGTATGGTAAGAAGTTTTGCCGCTCAATGCTGATCAATATAAGTGGTTGATTTGTTTTCGATCAAATTTTATCATCACTTCTTGGTTTAATAATATTATATATATATATATATATATATATATATATATATAAACATAAAATTGATACACTGCCTTAAATAGTACTAAATGTTTACAAAATACTTACCAGTAGAAGAAGTTTCAAGGATCAGACTCATCAATAAACAACTAACATGCATACATGGTATATTACATCTCAGATCTTAAAATACATTTCGAGAATATCCTGAAGTAACTTATCGTCCAAAATTGATGTTTTGAAGATTTGTAACTATAACATTCAAAGTAATACAATTTGTCAAATACTTGATTTGCATAGAAAAAAGAAATGAAATTAATGTTTTGGAGAAGAGCGGTATCTCGATTTGCTTAATATATTTGGTAACGATCGAATAATATCCTCATATTTGAACATAAAAAGAAAATGAAGCCATTTGTTGTGACCCATCAAGACAAAAAGTAAAAAAAAAAAAATATGTTTAAGGAGTTGGTAAATAATAAATAGGTCGATTAATTTCTTCTCAATCTACGTGAAAATAAAAAAACATATTATGTGAAACAAGAAAAAAGATATAATTTTGGATGAGATATCGGATTGATTTATTGATCCTTATTTCGGATGAGATTTGAATATATGAAGGGGATATGAAGAAAATTTGATGCCTCGTTTCGTCTAAGTGTGAAAAGGAAATCTCGGAGAAATCTCCGACGATATATATGACATTTAAAACCATGCATGCTTAGAAATGAAAATTTAAAACATGATTCATTATATAACCCATAATGGGTGATTTTGTGATGAAATGGGACAGAACTTTAGTTTTTCTTTTTATAATAAAATGAACTCAGTATCATTTAAAAAAATGCAACTGTTGCAAGTTCATTTTTACTAAGTTCCTATATCCATACTAGTACTTATAAATGGTAGGTAGGCTTAATGGGGCTAACAAATTTGTTAAATAAGGGGCGGAGAATGAGGATTAAGAGACCTACTCTCAAGGAAAAATAGTAAATAGTGGACCACATTGACTACTAAAATTCTAATGAAAATGATGCCTCACCAACTTGTTCCCAAACGTAAGTCCATAAATACTATTTTCATAACTGCTGTTTGTTTTTCTTTCACATAAATATAAATATTGCAAACGTAATCATTTACGACTTCTACTCATTCATTTCAACTATATTAATTACATAGCCCCTAAATGTATATTGGTAATGTTTAACTTCAAAAAAGTGAATTCCTACTTTACTTAATGAAAATTAATAACTCATTTTGAAAAAGTTTATCTTGCTATTCAAGGAAGTTGATAATAAAATGGATTTTCTAATGATTATTTTAGCAAATAATTATAGTTGTTACTTCCCGAGATCACGTATATTTTTAGTGACTACTCCGAATTCAATGCATATAATTTAAAAAGGGAAAAGAAAAAAAATATAATGTTTTATATAAAATTAACAGTAAAAGATCCAATCTTTTTGAAATAAAAATGTTTAGATCAAATTGCTTGAACATATTTAACAAAAATACCAAATTTTGGTAAAGATGAAAGAAAGAATTATCGAACCAGGTAACCACGAAAGGCAGATTGAATCTTAATTGCTGCAAATTCCTCTTTGCTTCCGCCACCTGTCATCCTACCACTGTTCGTCAGCTTCACCGCTGCCGCCGCCGCCTGAGCAGCCGCAATCGCCGCCTCGGCGACTGCAGCGCTGGCGACGGCAACCGCAGTGGCTCTTTTGTTCTGGTTGTCAAAGTCGTCGCTTTCGCAGTAGCTGTTGAAAGGAGGGGCATTTTTGTCTTTTTCGCGGAAGGATTTCATGAGATTACCCCATTTTTTGCTTTTTCCTTTGGGGAGTGGCTTAGCCTCCGCCGACGATGTCTTTTTCTTTCCGAAGAGGGCGGAAAGCCATCGGAGTGGATTTCCCATTATGAGTTTGAGGAAGGAGACGACATTGGACGAGTAGAATTGGAAATTTGGGTTGGAATTTGGATGTGTTGGCGGCAAGTTGTTTTACCTTTTTTTTTTTCTTAGTGGAAAAGGGAGGAAAAAGAAAAGCGAGTAGCCGAAGAAGATGGAAAGATTACTCCTTCGCTGAGTGGTCCTTATATACGTAGAGGAGAGGAAGGTGAAGTGAGTGGGAAGGCGTTTGGGTTTTTAAATGCATGTTATATAGTTATATTGTTTTTAAAATTCTTATGAAGTAGAAAAGAGATGAACTATATACAGACCGCAACATCTTCCCCGCATTACTCAACTTTCGGATGGCAGTAAACATCGGTGGTATGGATTGCTATTCATAATAATAGTCGGCGGTACACTGCCTGTTGAAGCGTCTGGGTAAAATGGAGTTCGTGCGGAGCTATATTTAGCTTCGCTTGGTAAAATGAATGCAATAGTTAGAAAATAAAATTGGCGTCTATGGATATACTAGTGTAGCGTGTTTACTATAAAAAAATCATTTTTAAAAAAGTGAAAATTCATGTTTTCAGATTTAACACATGAGAAACCTATTTTTCAAAAACTTGTTTTAAATTAAACCGTATTTTTTCGTTGCGGTAAAAGAAAAATATTTGTTTTTTGATGGAAATTGAATCTGAATGTTAATCACATGTTTCTATCATCCAAATAGATTTATTTTTTTTTGGAAAAATGTAAATATTTGTAGCGAATTCTGAAAAAATATTGGCAGAGTTTTCTGTATTTTTCTACAAATATGTGCAGTGCGAAAACTTCAAATATTTACGGAGTTGTTCACAAATATTTACAAACTTCTCCGCAAATATTCTGTAATTAAAAAATATAGGTTTTTTCATAACTTAATTTTGAGAAGATGGGACTATATATTATGAAACTTAGTTACTTAAACATGGTGATTTACAAATTTTCCCATAAATAAAGACGTTACAACACCATATTTACAAGTCACTTCCATGGATAAATCAATTCCTAAGTATTGGTCCTCAAATGTTACGAGCAAAGCACCGAGCTGTCACGAGGAGTTACAAATATCGATTCCCAACAACAAGAGCAACAAACCCAGTTTCTAATGATTCAAAGTAGGAAAATCACACGATATGGTCTCTAATGATGTCTACGAATAATGTTTTGATACGTGAGTATTTTGAAACATAATTCTAAACTTTTCCCAAAGTAACTCTAACTAACAATTTGATCTCTTTCTCTCTCAAATCCACACCATCAAATCGCAACAGCATGCTCCTGCACCATGTCGTCGGATCATGTTGTCACATTACTCTTGTTTACTTCTTTTCTTCCTTCAAGTCTCGCCTCTCCTTGTCCCTCTTAATGCGTCTCCTAGCCTTCATCATAAAAAACATTACCACTCCACCGTTTAACCCTCGTGACTATGTGTAACGCCGACGGCAAAATATGTGTAACGTCCTAGTTATGCACATAATATAAGAAGGATTTATAACACCTCGTAACGTAACGTGGCAGTAATTATTTAAGTAGTTAGTTAGTTAATAAATTAGGCTACAAAAATGAAATTTGTGCAAATGATGGATTTGACCATGAAACTTGCACAATTGCATTGTGGCGAAATTCCAAGTAACTTTCATAATTGGAGTTTTGCGATTAAAATCCAAATGAAGAAGTTACAGACGAAAAACGAATTTGGAACAAAAATAAATAACTAATAAAAAAATTAAATAAATTAATCCAACCCACACATCGACCCGCCATAGCGGGTGGTCGACTAGGAGCAGTCGACCCTTGGGTTGGGGGCGGTCGACCGCTCCCTGTGTGGAGGCCAGGTTAACTTAAGCCTAACAGCTTGGATTTAATATATTTCCATTTAATTGTTCTGATTGATTCTAACGTTTATAAATTCAGGTCTAACACTCTCTTCACTTCTCATATTTTTCTGCAGACAGTAGCGAAGTTTTGTAATTTCTTATTCTCCACTTTATTTCTAAATTATAAAAATAAGATACTTATATCTATATTGATATAAATTGGAGAAGAATAGAAATCTATTAAAAAGAAAAGGAAAAAGAAAAGAGAATCAACTATATGCATATTTGAGGCAATTTATATATATTTATATATTTGTATCTATTTTCTCTCTCAGTCACAATTCTCCTCTCAGATATGTAATTCTAACGCATGTATACATCATTTTATACGTAATTCTTGGATTAAAAATAATTTGAAGATGAATTTAAGGTTCTACTTCAGTTTTGGAGATTTGGATCGCTTTTAAAAGGTGAGTGAGATATATATTGTTTATGATTCTAAATCTATTCTGTTAGTTGATTTTTATGCCAAAATCAATTTTATTTGTGAATTGTAGGCTTAAATTAGACTGATAAATAAAGAAGTTGAATTAAAAACTATTGAATAGTTAAAAAGGTTACTAATTTGAAATTAGTATTCGTACATAAATGTCTTAGGAAATGTCCGTTAAGATTTTATGAACAAATTGACAATTATGAGCATTAAAAGAAATTTTATGGGTAGATAAGCATTTGAGATTAATATTGTTGCCTTAAATAAAAAGGGAATTAGTAAGCTAAGTCCAATGTCTATCTAAGATAATATAAGTAAAGGCTTAGGATGATTAACTAGACTTGGTAGGTTAGTGATGCGAGGTCGGTAGAATCACTTGATAGAAGACTGCCCTTCAGTTTGAGACTTTTAGCAATCGGGTGCACTTATTACTGATGTGAGATATCACTAATCCTAGAATCCGTAAATACGTGAGAGATTGAGCCTGATTTCTTAATTGAAAAGTGTTAAATGGTCCAAGTTTGAAATTGGGGAGGTCAGGGATATTTCCGTAGAGATTCGATTCGAATTTGAGGTATTAAGCGGTTGTAGGGTCCGCCTCTTTCCTAAAATGAAGTATTAAGCAACCTAGTGAGATTCCAAATAAATAAGGATGTTTTTAAAAGGGTTTACTTCACCGTTGAGGTATTAAGTGACTATTTTAGAACCCGCCCTCTACCGAAAAAAGTAAGCTAACGAGATTCTATATTTATAATTAAGTGATAGTTGATACCTCGGGAGGGGTCCGCTTTAGGTTTGAGGTATGAACTGACTGATCTAAGGGTTCGCCTCTCTCCTAAAATGAAGTATTAAGTAACCTAGTGAAATTCCAAGCGATGTTAGCTAGATAGTACCAATGACGAGTCTGCCTTGGGATTAGATATTAAATGACAAAGGCATATCTTTAAATAAGTGTTAAATGGTCAGAGGTCTGTCAAGTCCTTATTAATGAGGTTTTAATGGTTTGGGTACAGTCACTCACATTGCTAAGGCCGCAATAACGATAGTACCAGTAAGGAGCCTTCCTTGAGATAGGTATTAAGTGACGAGGACCTGCATAGAATATAGGTTTTGAATAATTAGAAGTCCGCCTAGTCCTTTTTAAAGGTATTAAGTGGCTTTAGCAATGTCTCTTACATGGCTACGATTTTATTGATGATAGATACGATATAGGAAAGACTTAAATAGTGATTAGAGGTCTTTTTAGCTAGGATCTACCAACCATTTACAACATTGTCAGAAAACCACCTTGGAAACATGTCTTGAATGGCGGGATCCATCTTGATTAAGGTCTTAAATGGAAGAGTCTGCCTATTTCTTTTTTAAAAGTACTTTATGGTGATTGTAGAAGCCCGCTTCATATTAAGAAGTATTAAGTGGCAAACAGGTTTGAAAATATTGAATGGTTGATAAGGCTTCATGTGACGACCCGAAATTTTCGAGCATTTAAAATCGGAATATTTAATTGATTTTAAATATTCAATAGAGTAATTTTAACTTGAATTACGAATATCACAATTTATTTAATAATTAAATTATTGAATTAAATAATTTGTAATTGAGTAAAATGTTGAATCTGGAATCCTAAACCTGTTAAAAATAATTTGAAGACTTATAAAATTTATATTGATAGTACGGAGGATAATAGAAGTTGTACAATTGAATTTAACAGAAATTTGTTCAGTTTTGAAAATATATCGTTTAAAATGAATTTAAAAAATAGTCTTTCGAGGCACAGTCTTGAAATTTGACGAAACCAGTTCCATTGGATCCGGAATATTTTATTATTATCGGATTTCAATTTTCGTGGCGTTTGGAGTTGTCGTGTGATCGTACGGTAGATTAACGCGTTGTAGGTTATATCGAAAATTCAAATTTAATTAAGTATATATATTTATTTATACTAGTCAGCCGAATTTCCATCACATCGTAACTTTTTCGAAGTCACTGTGGCTAGGCAATGCTTCTCACGCAATCTTCCTCTTCATTTCTTTTAAGTGGCCGAGCCTTTCCTTTATCGGTTCAAAACCAAAATCATCAAAACAGAATGAAATCGAACGAAAAAAAGGGGCCAATGTCTTTATCTTCTTCTCCCATTTCCTCTCAAATTCAAATTGAATTCGTTCGTAATCAAAGAAATGGAGAACGAAGGCTAATCGCGTCCATTCCTTTCCTTTTCCCCATTCTCAAATCTAATGCGTTGAAGAAACAAATTGGCCGAGCTAAATCAATTCGAACAGCTCAGTTTCATTTGAAGATTGCACGCGACCTGATCTCGCGATTGGAGGCGACTTCGACGCATGGCAGCGACGTGGCTTGGGCGATCGTCTAGGGCTTCTCGTTCGTTGGCGGTAGATCGAAGGGTGCTAGGGCAAGGGAAGTGTAGTCGCGATGGTTGAGGGTTACATGGAGCTAGGGCTAGGGTTCGTAATTGCGACTTGACGGTGGAGCGAGTTGCGATGGAAATAGGCGGTGGCGACAGCATATTTGTAGGTGATCTTTGATCTAAATATTTGCGTATCGATTTGGTCTTTGATTTTAGTTTATTCTGCTGGGTATAAGAATATATATAAATTTTACAGTAATAACTCATTTTTTACGTTATTTAAATATATATATATATATATATATATATATATAAACATATACATACATGTTTAAAATATAGATAGAAACAGGAAATAGGATATAGATAAAATTGGGATAATAGATAGGAATTTTGAATATTGAAAAGAAGTTATATAAATTAGATTTTAGATTTATATAAAAGAGTTTTTGAGTGAATGAGTTTAAAGTAAATATATATATATGTAAACTTATCTATTTAAAAATATATATACACGTGTCTTCATTAACTGGTTTATTGTTAATAATGTATGATGAAGATATTAACTTACTGAATTCTTTTAGGTACTAAAAATATTTTATAAAAAGGAAATCAGCTTAAAATTAAATTATTAGTCTGGGATAAAAGCATTGGATAATTAAATTTATATGCGAAAATTTAATGGTCGATTTATTCGAATGTTAATAAAAATCATCTAATGTTTATTCAAGGTCAAAAATTGGGAGATAATGATCGAGATGGAAATGGGATTGCAAATTAAAAGTCAAAGGTGAGTTAGTCTCACTTAGCTGAATTTTTAATTTAAATTTAAATAGTTAAATTTAAACAATTGATTGATTGATTTGATTTGGTGTGATATATATAGTGGTATATAGTATATTTTGGAATGCTTGATTTCCGCATTAAATAGCGGAAAATTTTATGTTTTAAAACCCATATGCCGTGATATTCCACCTCGAAGTGGAATTGATATTTATGTGTGCTAGCGTCTGTGGATGCAGGGAAAACAGGTTGGAGGGATCCAACTGGATTCCTCAACATTTATCTAAATTATTTAATATTCACTGTTGTGATTATTTTGATATGCTATGATGAATTATATTGGAATGTTGATTGTTATGGTTTGCTTGAATTTATTTCGACATTCTGAGTTATCAAAATATATAGAATTGAATCTTTGGAAATAAATGAAAATAATTTGTAAGTGAAATAATTATTGAGAATATAAATAAATTAAGAATAAATTGGAAAAGAATAATAGTAGTTTTAAATTCTAATAAATTCCGTATATGAAAAGGAAATTGTGAATAGACTGAAAGATAATGAATTTTAAACTTCAGTGCTATTATTTAAAAGAATAAAACATTCATTTTAAATTTAAGACTTAAATTTAGAAAGAATAAGAAAAAAATTGGAAAAATCTGAAATTCGTATATTTCAGTTAAAGGATTTAAAATCGAACGGAAATTAATAATAATAAAAATAAAGTCCACAATTTATGAATTTTGAAATGAACTGAGAAAGTAAAGAAATTTATTTTAAAGGGGATAAATTGGGAATAAATTTGGAAAATTGATTTAAGTGATTGAGATTGAAAATTCTCCCTGGATAACCAAGTACGTTTTTAAAGTAAATTTTTAAATATAAATTAATGGTTTTGAAGTTGTTTTTAAAAAAGCAAGTTCTGGAAAATTTAACATTTCTAAATATTTAAATTTCTAAAGTAAGTATTTTCTTTCAATCTATTATGGTAGTAATTATTTAAAGAATGACTTAGTATTATGTTTTTTAAAAGTGTAAATCTAGTTTTATATTTTATTAAGTAACTTTATTTTCAAATATTCATATAGTATGAATTTTAAACAAATTATTGAAGTAGTTTTAACTTAAATGTTTTAAAGTATATTTCAAAGTAAAGTGTTTTAAAATATTTTAAGAAAATCTAGTTTTGTGCTTGGTGATTTCAGTGGAGATAGAAAATATTTGGGAAAGTTTATTCTGAAAGGAAAGTTGGTTTGAAACTGTTTTCAAAGGGTTGAAAATAGAAATATATCTTGCGAAGATATTTTGAGAATAATAAATAACATGGGAGATTATTTATTGTTTGATGGATGTTGTGAATATTGATTGATAGTTAAATCACCTACTATCAATATTGGACAAATACGTTGATCGTTTCGAAGAGACCGGGATCAAGATTTATTTCTCGAAAACCACTTCGATCCGGTTTGTACGTTTCGTGGAAACGAGTTTGGATTCGAAGATGGATCAGTAAAGTGCAAGGGCTAGTCGCTACTAATCCTTAGGATATTTCCAAAATGGATGTAGTAGGAATAGTGCATTCGGTTCCGTTCGAACTCGGGACGCACTTGTATGGATGAATGCTTTCGGAACATCGTCGGGTGGATGATGGGCATTCTAAGGGATATGTTCTAAAAAGGTAATGCTCAACCTCAAGCCTCATCAAATGGGAATAACTGAAAATCAGGGGTTATGTAGCAAGGCTAGGTGGGTAGCACCCAAGTAGGGTGAGGTCATCCCTGTCTACATGTCCCTTTTATTTCGGCTTAGTGGGCGGTTGCTGATCCCAACTACGGGGTGATCTCACTCAAGATTATCCAGTAAGGGGTAGTCCCGGTCTTGTGTTGCAGGGGAGCGGGCGTACTCCTCGGTACTGTGATCTACGCCACGTACTGTGATAGGTGATACCACAGTGCCTAGTCATTAGTTGGAAATCCATTCTCTCTACGAGCCTTGTACGAGTTTTGGTTTGTATTGCCCACTCTGTGGCTAGTAGCTGGAATTTAGTGAATGTAACAATTTCGGCTATTTTATAAGTATTTGTATATAGAACCTATTATAATATCAGAGGATTTCTATAAAAAATTGTTTTAGCTATCGTAAGGTAAAACCCGACATGTTTATTTGTGGCGTGGTCTTACGAGATGCTTTTGTTTCCAAAGGATTTTTGAAACTTTAATAATCAATTGAGTGTGATTTTCTCACGCTGGTATTTCAGACTAACTCAGGTATTATTTAACTGTAATGCTCGGGTCAGACCGAGTATTATAGGATACAGGATATGATGTTGTGGAGCTCAAGAGACGAGTTGGATGACGATACGTACTTTCGTACTTGTTTATGTATATTCCGCTGTGTTGAGTAGCTGTGTATCCAGTTGTATGTTATTGATGTTGAGCTGTGATTGATGTACTCTGATGATGTAATATATATAAACAGATATATTTAATTTGAGTAAAGATCATTTGTTATCTATTATATTTTATTCCGCTGCGTGGTTAGATCCTGCTGTTGTTTTCTATTTTCTTCTTCTACCTCTTCTTCTTTAACCCAAATGGTTCGTATTTCTGTATAACTTGAGTTGATTTTTGGTAGAATAGTGTTGACTCAAGGGGTACGGATTTGCGGGTCGTCACAGTTGGTATCAGAGCTTAGCTTGGTAATAACCTTGGCTCTGGTGGGAATTACTCATTTAAATTGGAGTCCATAGTACTCTAGAATGAGTTTGAGCGTAATAGATATGAGCGTGTATTTGTTAGTGAATATAAATTGTTTTAATACTGTGTTGATTGATTTATTAAGTGGCATATGAACCTTCGTCGGCATAGTCTGTACAACTGTATCGAAGGGGTTTCTAAACACTTGAATAGAACAATCGACACGGTATTGTTTTAAATGTTGGTAAATGAAATAATGTTACCCAAAAATATATGTTGATATAAATTGTAAACTATTTTAGCTAATATATGGTTGCGTGGATGTTAGGAAGAATAATATTAAAGTATTGTCATTGTTAAGTGAAAATTTAACTAGAAATTGAAAATATAACCAAAGTTTAAGGGAATAAATTCATTATAAAATAAAATTTATAAATATGAATTATAAATGTAATTTATAAATTGAAATATAATCAAATGAAAATTTGTATAAGCATAAGTTGTACAAATGAATTATAGTATTGAAATCACTTGGATTATTGGAAAATAATTCTGATGACGACGGCCGCATCATCAGTATTCATTTTCGAATTTCTAAGTGACGGATTGCTACCAAATTGATTTGTTCATGAAAGCTAGTTGTTTTTGAAAATTTCGAAGGAAATTTGTTGAGGGTAAAACCAGGATTGGTTTGGCTTTTGAGAAATGTGATTTGAGATGTTGGAGATTTCAAAATGATTTGAAAGCAAAGGTCAGATATTTAAAAATCCTGATGAGATAGGTTGTAAGCTTATAAATTGAGATGATTTTTAAATCAAAAAGGAAATATAAGCTTTAAATGTTGGAATTGAAATTTAAAGTGAAAAGTTAAAAATGAAATTAACTTGGATTGGAATAAAAAAAATTGACTGGATTGAAATTAATTGGATAGGCTGAAAATAATATCCAGTTATATTCAAATAAAGTTGAAATCGAATTGAATTAAATAAACTGAGTTAAAATAAAATGAAATTGGAATAAAATTTCAATTGAGTATTGAATGGAATTAGATTCTTACCTGAATAAATGGAAAATAAATTGGATAAGGATTGAATTGAAATAAATAAACCAGAATAACTTATAAAAGAAAAATTCAGAGTAATAAAAATATGCTTGGGTTATAAATAAGCATAAGGCTTGAGTTGAAAATAAAAGAAGAATATATTCAAGCCTATAATGAATGGAAATGTGTAAAATCATAAGTTGTGACTTATAAAATTTGAAAGTGAAATAGAAAACCCAAATATATATTGTTTAATGAATTGGAAAAAAATCCAAACTTGAATTGTAAAATAAATTTGAACTTAAGAAAATTAAATGAAGAGATTTTGAGATTTAAAATCAAGTAGTGGATTTTAAATAGGGAAAGAACTAATTAGATACTGAATAAATTAATGAAATATGTAATGGAAACGTAATGTAGTTAAATAGAAGCCGAATTGTGAGTTTATGATGAAGTTTGATAATAAACTCAAGTTATAAATTAAATTCATTGTGAATTGTTAGTGAAGTAAATGTAATTGAATTGTGAGTTCATAAAATTGGACGGCAAATTTAAAATGGATAGTGGAATCAGAATTTGAGCTATTAATTAACATTCGGCTTAAGTGTTAACAAATTTAATACAATTGGAAAAGTATCGAATAAAAATGAAATTGGATTAAAATAGTGATGGTTTGAATTGCGAATAAAATCCAAATAAGTGGAAATAAATTGGAAATGGCCATGTAATCAGTTGAA
Source organism: Allium cepa (assembly GCA_030765085.1). Lineage (NCBI taxonomy): Eukaryota > Viridiplantae > Streptophyta > Magnoliopsida > Asparagales > Amaryllidaceae > Allium > Allium cepa. The sequence continues at coordinate 187,157,625 of CM060930.1, read as the reverse complement.
TGAGTTGAATCTGAAAGGTTAAATTTTATAATAACTAACCAAAAGAAATTGTAGATTTAAAATGAGATTTAAATGAGATAGAATTAAATTTGAATGGAAGAGAAAAATTTACTCATAAGATGAAATGAGCTTAAGTATAAAATTAAAGTAAATTAACGTAAGCTAAATGAGTGGAGGAGAGTTGAACTGAAATCAACTTAAACTAAGTTTAATGATATTGGGTTAGCTTTAAATCAAGTGAAAATAAATTTGAATCGAAATACAATTTGGTGAGTTATAAATAATATTTAAGGAAATGAAAATTCATAATGGATTGAGTGGATAAACTAATTATATTGAATAAATAAATGGATAGAATAAATAAGAATCAAATGAAAGATAGAAGTAGAACTTATTTTAAAAAGAAATGGAAATGAACTTATGTTATTGACTTAAGTAAGCGTTGAATGAAAGCCGAACTCAAAATGAAGTGTGGTTTAAATAAGTTGAGAAATAGTTATTGAATGAAATAGCCTAGATTGTTTTCGAGCTAAATAAAATAGTGTGGAATAAACAAATATGGAATGAAATGTAAATGAATGGGTTGTGAATGAAATTTAAACAAAATGTGTCGAGCTAGATCAAATGATTTTGAATGGAACCTTTTTGAATAATGAAACTAGTTTGGTCAATAAAATGAAATGCAAGTGAATGGATTCAAATTTAAAATGCAATGAAAATGAGAATATATGGATTGTGAATAAATTTAAAAATGGAATAGAATTAAGTATAAATTGAGTTGAAATCAATTTAAATTGGTTATAAAACATAAATACTTATTTATTCACATAGATCTCGTCAAATTGCATAGAATAAATTGTCATCTGATGTAAATGGAAGTAACTGGAATTGATAGGAGTAAAATAATTTGATTTTGAGAGCAATTGAATTAAATATGAGTTCGGTTTGCTTAAAAATAAATTAAATGTAAGCGATTGAGTTTTAACCCATTTAAATTGAATGAAAATGGATTATAAATTAATTGAAATAGATGAATTAGTATGAAAACTATATAAATTGCTTACGGAAAGTGTTTAATGTGCATTTCTTTTAGAATTCATGTGTTTAACTATTGCAAATAAGTGAAATATTGTTAAACTTCATATATTGGCACTTACATGTTTAAATTGTGTAAGTACAGGTACCTGGGAGTCGTGTGGCTGGATTTAGTTGTGCTAATTGCTAAAATAATAAGCTGCTTGCTTAAAAATGATAAATAAGGTACGCCTACGCAATAAAAATAGGAAATATGAACTGTTTTTGGTTTTTCCGACTGGGTGGGTCGATGTATATATATATTTATATCTTTTGTCAAATTGGAAAAGCTCCTCTGTACAAATGAGACTCTACCATAATTTTTCAAAAATTTTGGGAGTTAGAAATTTTTTTGAAAATTTTTGGAAAATTTTGTTAGCGATAAAACGATTTCAAAATTGGATATTAAAATAAAGTGGTAAATGTAACTAATTTAAAATAATGTCATGAATTAGTTATAAATGAAAAATAAAATTTAAATATTCAGAGTTAAAGATAAATTAAATTCATATGGAAATGGGAGGATCGATTTGAATAAAAATCGATATAAACTAAAGTGGTAAAGTGGAAATAAATAAAGAAACATATATAATGCTTATATTAAACTTAAGTAAGGAATGATAAATTTTTAATTGGAAATTGGATATTGCAAATATATTCTAAGTTGATATATGGATGAATAAATATTGACATTCGGTAAGGAAGTCGATAAAATGTTTTTGGAATATTATGATGGGATATTATTGTTATGAAAGATATGCAGTATGAAAAGGGAAAAAAAATTGATTTTGATTTCAAAAGCTAAATTTGAAATGCTCGACAAAAAGGTATGTGTTTAAATTTCTATATGAAATTTGATTGGGTTTTTGATATAGCCACTTGGCGTTTTGTTTTCTTTTGGAATTTGGGAGCCGTGGAGGCCTTTTGTAGTTGTACCAAGCTAGCCGCGCAAAGGATACGCTGGCAAAATATTTCGGAAATTTAGAGAGTTAGAAAATTTTTGAGAAAATTTTGATAATTCAAAATTGGTTTTAAAATTAAAACTTGAATGATTGGGAAAATAGGATTGTTTGCAAATTATGGGAGAATTTGGAAAGTTAGCAAGAATGATAGTGGGTCTATGATAAAAGATATGTATGGCAAGTTAATTAAACCGTTTGATTTTGAAAAATAGTAACGGGTATTGGACCATTCTTCCTAATTAGTAATTTCGGGGACGAAATTCTTTTAGGAGGGGAGGAATGTGACGACCCAAAATTTTCGGGCATTTAAAATCGAAATATTTAATTGATTTTTAATATTCAATAGAGTAATTTTAACTTGAATTACGAATATCACAATTTATTTAATAATTAAATTATTGAATTAAATAATTTGTAATTGAGTAAAATGTTGAATCTGGAATTCTAAGCCCGTTAAAAATAATTTGAAGACTTATAAAATTTATATTGATGGTATTGAGGATAATAGAAGTTGTAGAATTGAATTTAACATAGATTTGTTCAGTTTTGAAAATATACCATTTAAATTGAATTTAAAAAATAGTATTTCAAGGCACATTCTCGGAATTTGACGAAACCAGTTCCATTGGATCCAAAATATTTTATTATTATCAAATTTCAATTTTCGTGGCGTTTGGAGTTGTCGTGTGATCGTACGGTAGATTAACGTGTTGGGTATATCGAAAATTCAATTTTAATTAAGTATATATATTTATTTACTAGTCAGCGTCAGCCGAATTTCCATCACATCGTAACTTTTTCGAAATCACTGTGGCTAGGCAAAGCTTCTCACGCAATCTTCCTCTTCATTTCTTTTAAGTTGCCAAGCCTTTCCTTTATCAGTTTAAAACCAAAATCATCAGAACAGAATGAAATCGAACGAAAAAAAGGGGCCGTTGTCTTTCTCCTCTTCTCCCCTTTCCTCTCAAATTCAAATTGAATTCGTTCGTAATCAAAGAAATGTCGAACGAAGGCTAATCGCGTCCATTCCTTTCCTTTTCCCCATTCTCAAATCTAATGCGTTGAAGAAACAAATTTGCCGAGCTAAATCAATTCGAACAGCTCAGTTTCATTCGAAGATTGCACGCGACCTGATCTCACGATTGGAGGTGACTTCGACGCGTGGCAGCGACGTGGCTTGGGCGATCGTCTAGGGCTTCTCGTTCGTTGGCGGTAGATCGAAGGGCGCTAGGGCAAGGGAAGTGTAGTCGCAATGGTTGAGGGTTACGTGGAGCTAGGGCTAAGGTTCGTGATTGCGACTTGACGGTGGGGCGAGTTGCGATGGAAATAGGCGGTGGCGACAGCATATTTGTAGGTGACCTTTGATCTGAATATTTGCATATCGATTTGGTATTTGATTTTAGTTTATTTTGCTGGGTATAAGAATATATATAAATTTTACAGTAATAAATCATTTTTTATGTTATTTAAAAAAAATATAAAATAATAATATATAAAAACATATACATACATGTTTAAAATATAGATAGAAACAGGAAATAGATATAGATAAAATTTGGATAATAGATAGGAATTTTGAATATTGAAAAGAAGTTATATAAATTAGATTTTAGATTTATATAAACGAGTTTTTAAGTGAATGAGTTTAAAGTAAATATATATATGTAAACTTATCTATTTAAAAATATATATACACATGTCTTCACTAACTAGTTTATTGTTAATAATGTATGATGAAGATATTAACTTATTGAATTCTTTTAGGTACTAAAAATATTTTATAAAAAGGAAATCAGCTTAAAATTAAATTATTACTCTAGGATAAAAGCATTGGATAATTAAATTTATATGCGAAAATTTAATGGTCGATTTATTCGAATGTTAATAAAAATCGTCTAATATTTATTCAAGGTCAAAAATTGGGAGATAATGATCGAGATGGAAATGGGATTGCAAATTAAAAGTCAAAGGTGAGTTAGTCTCACTCAGCTGAATTTTTAATTTTAATTTAAATAGTTAAATTTAAATAATTGATTGATTGATTTGATTTGGTGTGATATATATAGTGGTATATAATATATTTTGGAATGCTTGATTTCCGCATTAAATAGCGGAAAATTTTATGTTTTAAAACCCATATGCCGTGATATTCCACCTCGAAGTGGAATTGGTATTTATGTGTGCTAGCGTCTGTGGATGTAGGGAAAACAGGTTGGAGGGATCCTACTGGATTCCTCAACATTTATTTAAATTATTTAATATTCACTGTTGTGATTATTTTGATATGCTATGATGAATTATATTGGAATGTTGATTGTTATGGTTTGCTTGAATTTATTTCGACATTCTGAGTTATCAAAATATATAGAATTGAATCTTTGGAAATAAATGAAAATAATTTGTAAGTGAAATAATTATTGAGAATATAAATAAATTAAGAATAAATTGGATAAGAATAATAGTAGTTTTAAATTCTAATAAATTCTGTATATGAAAAGGCAATTTAGAATAGACTGAAAGATAATGCTATTATTTAAATGAACAAAACATTCATTTTAAATTTAAGATTTAAATTTTGAAAGAATAAGAAAAATTGGAAAAATCTGAAATTTGTATATTTCAGTTAAAGGATATAAAATCAAACGGAAATTAATAATAATAAAAATAAAGTCCACAATTTATAAATTTTGAAATAAACTGAGAAAGTAGAGAAATTTATTTCAAAGGGAATAAATTGGGAATCAATTTGGAAAATTGATTTAAGTGATTGAGATTGGAAATTCTCCCTGAATAACCAAGTACGTTTTTAAAGTAAATTTTTAAATATAAATTAAAGGTTTTGAAGTTGTTTTAAAAAAAGCAAGTTCTGGAAAATTTATCATTTCTAAATATTTAAATTTCTAAAGTAAGTATTTTCTTTCAATCTATTATGGTAGTAATTATTTAAAGAATGACTTAGTATTATGTTTTTAAACGTGTAAATCTAGTTTTATATTTTATTAAGTAACTTTATTTTCAAATATTCATATAGTATGAATTTTTAACAAATTATTGAAGTAGTTTTAACTTAAATGTTTTAGAGTGTATTTCAAAGTAAAGCGTTTTAAAATATTTTAAGAAAATCTAGTTTTGTGCTTGGTAATTTCAGTGGAGATAGAAAATATTTGGGAAAGTTTGTTCTGAAAGGAAAGATGGTTTGAAACTGTTTTCAAAGGGTTGAAAATAGAAATATATCTTGCGAATATATTTTGAGAATAATAAAAAAATATGGGAGATTATTTATTGTTTGATGGATGTTGTGAATATTGATTTATGGTTAAATCACCGGCTATCAATATTGGACAAATACGTTGATCGTTTCGAAGAGACCGGGATCGAGATTTATTTCTCGAAAACCACTTCGATCTGGTTTGTACATTTCGTGGAAACAAGTTTGGATTCGAAGATGGAGCAGTGAAGTGCAAGGGCTAGTCGCTACTAATCCTGAGGATATTTCCAAAATGGATGTAGTATGAATAGTGCCTTCGGTTCCGTTCGAACACGGGACGGACTTGTATGGATGAATGCTTTCGGAACATCGTCAGGTGGACGATGGGCATTCTAAGGGATATGTTCTAAAAAGTTAACGCTTAACCTCAAGCCTTATCAAATGGGAATGACTGAAAATCAGGGGTTATGCAGCAAGGCTAGGTGGGTAGCACCCAAGCAGGGTGAGGTCATCGCTGTCTAGATGTCCCTTTTATTTCGGCTTAGTGGGCACTTGCTGGTCCTAACTGCGGGGTGATCTCACTCAGGATTATCCAGTAAGGGGTAGTCCTGGTCTTGTGTTGCAGGGGAGCGGGCGTACTCCTTGGTACTGTGATCTGGGCCACGTATTGTGACAGGTGGTACCCCAGTGCCTAGTCATTAGTTGGAAATCCATTCTCCCTACGAGCCTTGTACGAGTTTTGGTTTGTATTACCCAGTCTATGGCTAGTAGCTGGAATTTAATGAATGTAACAATTTCAGCTATTTTATAAGTATTTGTATATAGACCCTATTATAATATCAGAGGATTTCTATAAAAATTATTTTAGCTATCGTAAGGTAAAACCCGACATGTTTATTTGTGGCGTGGTCTTACGAGATGCTTTTGTTTCCAAAGGATTTTTGAAACTTTAATAATCAATTGAGTGTGATTTTCTCATGCTGGTATTTCAGACTGACTCGGGTATTATTTAACTGTAATGCTCGGGTCAGACCGAGTATTATAGGATACAGGATATGATGCTGTGGAGCTCAAGAGACGAGTTGGATGACGATACGTACTTTCGTACTTGTTTATGTATATTCCGCTGTGTTGAGTAGCTGTGCATCCAGTTGTATGTTATTGATGTTGAGCTGTGATTGATGTACTCTGATGATGTAATATATGTAAACAGATAAATTTAATTTGAGTAAAGATCATTTGTTATCTATTATATTTTATTCCGCTGCGTGGTTAGATTCTGCTGTTGTTTTCTATTTTCTTCTTTTACCTCTTCTTCTTTAACCCAAATGGTTCGTATTTCTGTATAACTTGAGTTTCGAAGAGACAAATACGTTGATCGTTTCGAAGAGACCGGGATCGAGATTTATTTCTCGAAAACCACTTCGATCCGGTTTGTACGTTTCGTGGAAACGAGTTTGGATTCGAAGATGGATCAGTAAAGTGCAAGGGCTATTCGCTACTAATCCTGATGATATTTCCAAAATGGATGTTGTAGGAATAGTGCATTCGGTTCCGTTCGAACCCGGGACGCACTTGTATGGATGAATGCTTTCGGAACATCATCGGGTGGATGATGGGCATTCTAAGGGATATGTTCTAAAAAGGTAACGCTTAACCTCAAGCCTCATCAAATGGGAATAATTGAAAATCAGGGGTTATGTAGCAAGGCTAGGTGGGTAGCACCCAAGTAGGGTGAGGTCATCCCTGTCTACATGTCCCTTTTATTTCGACTTAGTGGGCGGTTGCTGATCCCAACTGCGGGGTGATCTCACTCAGGATTATCCAGTAAGGGGTAGTCCCGGTCTTGTGTTGCAGGGGAGCGGGCGTACTCCTCGGTACTGTGATCTACGCCACGTACTGTGACAGGTGATACCACAGTGCCTAGTCATTAGTTGGAAATCCATTCTCTCTACGAGCCTTGTACGAGTTTTGGTTTGTATTGCCCACTCTGTGGCTAGTAGCTGGAATTTAGTGAATGTAACAATTTCGGCTATTTTATAAGTATTTGTATATAGACCCTATTATAATATCAGAGAATTTCTATAAAAAATTGTTTCAGCTATCGTAAGATAAATCCCGACATGTTTATTTGTGGCGTGGTCTTACGAGATGCTTTTGTTTCCAAAGTATTTTTGAAACTTTAATAATCAATTGAGTGTGATTTTCTCACGCTGGTATTTCAGACTGACTCGGGTATTATTTAACTATAATGCTCGGGTCAGACCGAGTATTATAGGATACAGGATATGATGCTGTGGAGCTCAGAAGACGAGCTGGATGACGATACGTACTTTCGTACTTGTTTATGTATATTTTGCTGTGTTGAGTAGCCGTGTATCCAGTTGTATGTTATTGATGTTGAGCTATGATCGATGTACTCTGATGATGTAATATATAATATATTTGATTTGAGCTAAGATCATTTATTATCTATTATATTTTATTCCGCTACGATGGTAAGATTCTGCCGTTGTTTTCGATTTTCTTCTTCTTTAACCCAAATGGTTCGTATTTCTGTACAACTTGAGTTGATTTTTGGTAGAATAGTGTTGACTCAAGGGGTACGGATTTGCGGGTCGTTACACTTTGTTGGTATTTTGTACCATGGGAAGGGGTAGGTAAGTAATCGTGTATGCAATGCAAGGTTGGGTTAGCTTTTCAAACATTAATAGATAAAACTATTAAATGGATACCAATATGCATAAATTTATGTTACGGACAATATATGGATTTCTGCGGTCACCAGACCTTGTTGGCATGTTTATGCTTATGTGATAGAGGGGTTACTACACTCCGAACAGTGTTGCCTCTTGTCCCTACATGTCCTGACAATATGGGTTGGTTGACAGTCGAGAGGTTGGCTGTAAAACAAGAAAGTTTGGGTTACCATTTGTAGCCACGCCCTTTGAAGGGTGACCTTTGGTTGTTACATTTAGTACCATAGCCTAGGTTAGTAGATCATAGGAATTATGATAAATTAAGAAAACGTATTCATACTTTTTTTTGTGGTAATATTATATTTTTACTCTAGATTCTAAGAGTTTCTACTATAGAAGTAATTTCAGTTCCACTTCGAGGGAATGAGCGAAGCAACTATGGGTTGGAAATATCTCGGAGTTAAGATTTTCGTGCTGACTTCGAAGTACCCCACGAAGTGCTAGTAGTGCGTAAAGCGTTGTTGATGAAGAGCATGAGTATAATATATGGTAGAATCCCGGAGATTGGAGGTGTTTGACTTGATGGTTGAGATTCTACCTACCTAGTGATTTTGGATATTGATGATGTGTTCCAGTCGGAGACGAACATTTATTCCAAATGGGTCGGAAATTAGAGTTTGTATGACACAATTGTCCACGGGCAAGTTTTTGCTAGGGCGCATTCATTGGTCACCTCTGTGATGGCAAACCGGTTCTTTACTAGGAGAATTAAAGCCAAGTTCTTAGTCTAAAACCTGTAAGAAAATTTTCATATTTTTGAAAAACCTTAGAGTTTCAAAAAAGGGTTTTCAAAGGATTTCTTTTCTAATGATTTGTTTTGGAAATTTTCTTTTGGGAAAGTTTTGAAAATTAATTTTCAAAGAAACATATATACCACTAGGCTGGCCGTGTTAAGAAATTTTTGGTTTATAAAAGACCAATTTTTGAAATCCTTAAATATGTATACATATCAGTAAAGGCTTAATTTTGGTTTTTGGCAAGAAAATAGTTTCCATTTGGGAAATTTGTATTTTAAATGAAAGTTTTTGGAGACCCTGAAATGTGTGTGTGTGTGTTTGTGTAAGTTAGAATTTCAAGGGAATTTTTGGTATGAAATAGTTTATTATTTAGAAACAAGTATAAAGGAGCATATATTCAGCTCAGTAATTTTTCAGTTTATAAAATCAAGGTTTTTAAAATCTTCTCTCCTTAAAGTTTTATAAATAAATAAAATATTGATTACACATTGCCATGATGAGGATAGGAATTCCTTCTATTCAGTTTATAAATGGTATAAAAGTTTTATAAAATAGCCATGATGAGGACAGGAATTTTTCAGATCATGTCGAATCGAAGGAGATAGTGTGAAATAACTATTATTATTTAATCCGACCATAAATTGGTCTAGGTTCAATCAACGCCCAAAGACCATCTAGTGGTCATCCATCTAGTGGTAAACCTAGAGTGGTCGAACAGTTAACGAGTTTTGGCACAACTTGAGCCTGGAACGGGACTATAACAGCCGCGTCTGAATTTCCTCAGTTGCATTCTTTCATGCCTCATTCCTCAAGAAGCCGAACCTAATCTCCATTGTCCCCCTCCTCTAAATAGAAGCCTCTCTCTTTCATTCCTTCCCTAGGTGACGCCGTATTTCCCTAGGTGTAGCACCCTTGGCTCCCCCTCATGCTAGTTTTGCACATTAGTTCTCCCCCACCACTACTTCAAATCTAAACCCTATTTCCTCCCCACGACCATCTCCTAGCCCAAGACACCTTCCAGCACTGCTGGTTTTTCCTCATACCATTATAGTCTCAACCCTCAAGAGGCCATGTGGCCAGATCAAAATGAGCAGAAGGTTTCACCGCTTTGAGGCTGGAGAGTTGTTCGTCTTGGTAGGATTTACACCGATCCTCTGCTTCGAGACTTTGAGTGAGAATGTTACCCATGTTGCATCTGCCTTTACGATGGAAGCAATAGTTTGATTCGTTCAGAGGTGAACGGTATCTTGATTGAGCTGACTAATGATGATCTGCTGAGATTTTGGAGGCCTCTGCGAAGGACGTGGACTTGGTTGACCTTGAAGTGATCGACTCAAAGATTTTTGCAACAGATCTTTTTTGAAGATGTCGGTGTTTGGTATATGGATAATCTACATTAACTTCCCATCTAATTATGTGCATCATTTAGCACAACACATCCTTAAGACGGGAAGTTGCAAGCGGATTCATCCCTTGGTGCGGAAATCCACCTATGCTAGTATGGGCGACATTGCTATTTATTAGACCCGCACCCTTTTGATTCAATTTGTTTATCAAGGATTAGCACTCCATATAGTCACTTTCCATACTTTCATTCATCCACTCTCATCTTTAGGTAATACGGATGAATCTCTATGGAAATGCATTTTAATAGAAGGTTCCTTCTGTCATCGTTAGATCGTTCCTTAGAAAGATGGAAATTCGAAGCCGTCAATAATACCAGTAGCGCCATCAACACGACATTCAGTGTGTGGCCACTATGCTTTGACCATTCAAGGGTCGCAACAATGGATCCAGCTCCAGCAACGAAGCAAGGCGTCTCCTAGTCTATAAGCATTATTTTATGAGTTATAGCGCTGTTGTCTTTTTCCTTCTAGCATTTTTCCTTTCTTTTAGGTTTTTTTGGGTTGTAATTTTTAGTTGTCTCTTGTAAAAGGCACACACGATATTATGAGTTCATATTTATTCACTGTGCTATTGTTTTTGGATATGCGAACCGCTCCTATATATGCATAGTAGAGAAGCAATATAAATATGTGAATCTCATAGAGACACTTCACTAACAGTAAATGCAATATAAGACTGGAAGTTTAGAATAGTTGGGAAGATATGATAAAGTTTTTTTGGTATCACGGGTCATTGCTCATGTTCATTAAAAGATAAATTTTTTGAATAATAGATGTGTTGACATTTCCCTTTCTGTAAAATGTCATGTTTTATGGGTGAAGGTTGGCTGTAGATTTTAGAATTTAGTTTATACGTTTAGCGCATATCCGACTTCTACGCTGAAATTGTGGCTTGATATATCAAAAAATTTTAAAAGAAAAATATTTTGAAAAGTTTCCCCTTGATTTAAAAAGTTCTCTTTTGAAACTTTTTTTAGGTTTAGTTGTTTTTGTCAATTATTTTTAGAGTTTTTGCCCCATTATTTAATTTCAAGGGAAGATGCACGTTTAAACTTATTTTGACTTACGAATTTGAAAAGTGAGAAAGATTGTTGTGAAATCTTTAATTTTGAAGGCTATATGTCAGCATATAGAAGACAGATAGAGTTAGAATTTATAGGTTTTGAAGGAGATTGACGATGCAAAAAATGCAAGCGATAACAAGGGAAAAGCTATTTTAGCCTTGGAATTTCTGTTTCCATAACTTGTCGACGATGCGTGCGAGTCTATTTTTAGACTTAATTCTATTTTAGAGCTTGAAAATAAACCTCCTTATGCATTTTGTGCGTGGAAAATTTGGAGTAAATCCAGGGCAGCGAGAAAATTTACACTATACTACGAGAATAGGAACATTATAATGTAGTAAAATGTTAAATTCTCCACCTAAATTCTATTTCCAGCTTAGAAGTAAAGTATAGGAAGCGATTTTTCGATGCGTTGGAATATTGGATAGTAGGAAATGGATGCAAAATTGGTTGCTTCATACTTCGATTCGTACGAGTATGAGGGTTTTGGTTGAAAAGATTTTTAGAAAAGCTGCATACATATAGAATTGCCAATATATACAGGTTGCTTGCATCATGGTTTCAAAAATGTTTCAAAAAAAATGTCTTCATATAGGAGGATCCAAATTAGAATCATTTTGCATATATATTTTCTATGTGATGATACAACAATATACTATGCGTTTATGCACGTTTGGTTGTAAATTTGGTTATACACTCATTGGTTGTTTAGGATAATTAGAAGCCAAAACCATGATTTAGTCATTGGTAAAATTTCAGGGACGAAATTCTTTTTAAGGGGGGTGGCGGGAAGAATGTAACACCCCGTAATTTGATATTAGTTATTTAATTAGTTAGTTAGTTAGTTAATTAGGCTCCACAAATAAAATTTGTGCAAATGTTGGAATTTGACTACAAAACTTGCACCATAGCGTTCATAGCAAAACTTTGAAAAACTTTAATGTTTTGAGTTTTGCGATCAGAATCTAAACAAAGAAGTTACGGACGAAAAGCGAATTCGAAACAAAAACAAGTAAATAAAAAAATTAACTAAATTAACCTGGGTCCACAGGTTGACCTATCATCATGGACAGTTCAGGGGACGGTGAACCGCTCCCTGTGTGGCGGCTAGAGTTAGTCTTGCCCCAACGGCTCAAATTTGGTATATTTAGATCTAACGGTTCTGATTGATTCTAACACCTATAAATTCAGGCCCAACCCTCTCTTACTTTCTCATATTTTTCTAGAGGCAGTAGCAAAGCTCTACCATTTTTTATTCTCCCTTTTCTTTCTGAATTATAAAATTAAGACATTTATATCTATATTCACACAAATTGAAGAAGCATAAAAATCTAACGAAAAGAAGAAGAGAAGAGAATCAACTATACGCGTATTTGAGGTAATTTATTTGTATATTTGTATGTATTTTCTCTTCCAATCTTAAATCACTTCTCAGATTTGTAATTCTAATGTATGTATATACCCTTTTATACACATTTCTTGGATTAAAAAGGATTTGGAGATAGGCTCTACTTCAGATCTAGAGATTTGGATCGCTTTGAAAAGGTGAGTGGGAAATTTTGTATATTGTCTATGATTTTAAAACTACACCACCGGCAAACATTTGATTTTTATGTCTGGATCAATTTTATTGTAAGCTTAAAATAGGATAGAAAACTATTGCTTACATATTCTTGTTTTAGACTTAATTTGAAATATGTTTACACCTCGATTTGAAAATCAGTCACAAAGATTTTAGAATTTAAATGTTGTATATTTTTATCCCAGATCTGTACTTGGGTGTAAAATAAGATTTTTCCCCAAATTTGTGTTAATTTTTAGATTTCCATAGTTTAATTTGTAGGAAAAACGTCCATTAGATTTTTATAAATTTGTTCACATTTTTTGCTTTTGATCCAAAAAGGTGATGCATGATTTAATAAGGAATAAAATAGAAAGGAAATAGATGTGTAAAGTACTTATGTATTCTCCATAGTTTACACTATTTATTTCAAATAAAAGGAAATTATCCTTTCCTTGTAATTTAAAACGTAGTAAAAATTTCCTTTTTTGTTAAAACCAATTTATGGAAATCATAAAAGGAAATCTTTCTAAGGAATTTAATTCTTGTAGATTAAATACAGAAAACATATTCTAGATACATATTTATGACTAGGATATATTTGAATAGGAACAAGTAGTTTATACGTATTTATTATGTTATTAAAGGAGAATATGATTTATTCTTGTGTTATTTATGAGTAACATTCATTAGTTATTATTATATTTTGAAAAGCGAATAGGTAGAATTTGAAAATGTAGTAATTCATATTAATGGGCAATAATTACCAATAATTAATAGGATATAAAGGATTGTAACCCTAATTAATGGGAAATTTGTGATATGGTAAATGGACTAATGGGATAGATAAATAAAGAAGTTGAATTAAGAACTATGGAATAATTAAAAAGGTTACTAAAATTATTTATCATACATAAATGTCATTGGAAAATTCCATTAGGATTATATGGACAAATTGACGTTTATAAGCATTAAAAGGGGACCAATTGGTAGATAAGCATTTAAGGTAAATCTTATTGCTTTAAATAAAAAAGGAATTAATAAGATAAGTCCAATGTCTACCTAAGATACTATAAGTAAAGACTTAGGATGATTAAATGGACTTAGTAGGTTAGTAATGCGAGGTCAGTAGGGTCAATCGATGGAAGACTGCCCTTTATTTTAAGGCAACCGGCAGTTGTGTGCACTTACTATTGATGTGAGATATCACTAATCCTAGGACCCATGAAGGCGTGAGATATTAGGCCATCTTTCTTAATTGAAAAGTATTAAATGGTCTGAGTTTGGAATTAGGAGCGGTAAGAGATATTCCATAGGGGTTCGCTTCTGGGTTGAGGGATTAAGAGGCTGTAGGGTCTGCCTCTCTTCTAAAAGCAAGTATTAAGTAACCTAGTGAAATTCCAAATAAATAAAAATGTCTCTAAAAAGGTTTACTTCAATGTTAATGTATTAAGTGGCTATTTAGAGCCCCCATCCTTACCGAAAGAAGCAACCTAATGAGATTCCATATTTATAATTAAGAGTGACGGTGGATATCTCAGGAAGGGTTTCTTCGGGTTTGAGGCATGAACTGACTGATCTAAGGGTTCGCCTCTCTCCTAAAAGGAAGTATTAAGTAACCTAGTGAGATTCCAACGATGTCAGCTAGATAGTCCCAATGAGGAGTCTGCCTTGGGGTTAGGTATTAAATGACAAAGGCATACCTATAAATAGGTTTTAAATGGTCAAAGGTATGTCCAGTCCTTATTAATAAGGAATAAAGTGATGTGGACCTGCCTAGAATATAGGTATTTAATGGTTAGAAGTCCTCCTAATCCTTTTTAAAGGTATTAAGTGGCTTGGGTACTATTGAAGAAGTCTTCTTTTCTCTCACGCTCGATGCTGATGTGACAACCTGCTATCCAAGGAATACCATTAATTTCAAGGTAGTAGTCATAATCAATATTATGATACTATTATTGTTTCTGTTGTGAGTTTAGATTTCTATCAATTTTGATAATGCTCATTTTTATTTGCAGGTACCAAATCCAACGATCTTTACTTTGATGGGCTTGAATTTCAATTTCAGTCAAAATTTAGGCTCATTGAGGTACAGGATGTTACATGAGTTTACCTTTCAAAAGCAATAATAATCCCTTGAAACCAACATTAACTCACTTTCAATTCCATAAGTGCATATCCCGATACAAAGTTTTAGATATAGTACTATATGATCAAGAAATCAAAAACAACACAAAAGCCAATCGTTACATTGTTTGAAAAAAATATAATACACGTTACTATTTTGAACCAGTGCATGTCTAACATATGCTTATGCCAAATCACTGCACTTAAATACACATTAGTTTTAGGCCGATCATGTATGTATGGATATGTATATATACAGTTTCCCAGTTCACCCGCAAAAATCCTGGGAATATGCTTTTATATAAACTCACACTCTTAACCTACTAATGTAAGAAACCGAGGGCTATAAGAAAAATAAATAATCGTCGGCTAGACATCATCCCATTGGAGAGAAATACTATCAAAAATATAATAGTAAAACGTGTATGTAATTCATGTTAGCTTTCCATGTAATTCTTGCTTACAATAGGTTTTCATTCAAAGGCTTATATGTATAAGAGTATAGTTAAGGCACGCCTTAGGGGAAATTCTGTAATTTATTGTAAATTTTTAACTATATAATAAAATTTTGTTCCAAATAAAATAGGTTTTTCTATTAAATACTTGTCATGTTGTGATGTATTAACTAACTATTTAATTTAGGTATATTAAATAGTAAATCTTTAAATGATACGTTATGCGATAGTAATTACAATGTGTCGTAATCATGAGAAATTTATCACATTAAAATGACATATATTTTTTAATATTTTCGATCAAGATGTTTTGAGATAGGATATCAGTACATCGGTTGAGCCTATAGTACGTAATGCTCTTCAAATATTAGGCAGCGTATTACCAACGATTGCGAGGCTGCCAAGGGGTTACGTACAAATAGTTATTAGATAACTATGTAATGACTCACTCGAGAGTTTTCTATTGGTTAATATAACTAAGGTCTAACAAAGAGTCTCGAAGTGATGATGTTACACAGTGATAGAGTTAGGGATATGCTCCGAGGGAAATTATGCAATTTGTTATATATATTTGACTCGATAACCAATTCTGTTGGAAATGAAAGATGTTTTTTCCTATTATATACTTGATATATTGTGTTATATTAATTATTTATTTAATTAAAAGTATATTTAATATAGAAAATCCATAAATGATATACTTTGTGATAGTAGTTACAATGTGTTGTAATCATGAGTGACTTATCATGATAAAATAAACATAACGTTTTATTAGTCAATATGTTTTGAGATAGGATATCATACTTCTGTTAAGACTAGAGCATGCAACATTATCCAAATGTTAGGTAGTGTATTACTCATAGTTGCAAAGGTTTACGTACTAATAGTTATTGGATAACTATGGAATGAATCACTCGATTGTTTTTGTTAGTTGATATAATAAAGATCAAGTAGAAAATATTGTTGCAATAATTTTACAAAATTTCCTCTGCTTGCAAATACCCTTGTGCTTCAACGTAGAAACTCCTCTTTGATTATACTTAAATCATGGCACGGTGTCCTTCGAACGACTATAGTTGGCTCGAGTGGAAACTTGGAAGTGAAATAATTTTCAAAAGAGAATTCATTTGCTCTGTTATATTGGGCTAGTATCATAGGGTCAACTTAAGTCAACTTAAAGTCAAAGTCTCTAATCAGAGCCGTACGATTAATAATAATTGTTATTGTTGAACGAAGGATTTTGTGCTTGAAATTACAAAGTTGAATATGGATGATATTGGAGTTTAGACCAAGACCAAATTCCATAAGTGCTAATTTGATATAGTTTCGACGAAGAGAATTGGTGTACATAACCGTTACTACCTAGTACCGCTTATAACAAGTTAAATTAGATGTTATCAAAAAGATGCATATGATAGAGTTAGGGGTATGCCTTAAGGGTAATTATGTAATTTGTTACATAAATCTAACGTTTTGACCAATCTTTTTTGAAATTCTTTCTATTATATACTTGATATAATGTGTTATATTAATTAATTAATTTATTTAAAAGTATATTTAATATAAAATCCATAAATTATAGATTTTATGATAATTGTCACAAAGTGTTGTAACTGTGAGTACTTTATCACAATGAAAACAAGCATACTATTTTAAACATTATCGAAGTATCCGTTGGGACCAGAGTACGTAACGCTCTCTAAATATTGGGTAGTGTATTACTCATTATTAATATCTTAGTTAAAGATTTTGATGACAACAACTATATACAACCATATAAAATATAGATACTAATGTTTTGCCAAATTATATAGTATATAGTGCATCGAAGACTGTACAGTATAAAGACTCAAAATAAAGGTATTGTTATCCCGTATTTTGACCCGACTATATCCGAACTGATTGGACAAGTTAGATTCCGCTATCATCAAGGCCAGTAAGTCCAGAGCGATGACTGTGGGGTCTAAAAGTTAAGTACATATGGTAATATGAAGCCATGATCAAACAGAATCAAGAGATACGCTACGTAGAACTCTCTAAGTATGGAATATAATCTAATATAGAAAAGGGATCAACTATAATTACTCTCAAAATCATAGCAATCGGCCTATTTCAGCTAAATAAGCGCAACACGATGGAAAACAATCAATATATCGAGTTCCATCAGTCCAATACAAATGAAACTTTGAGAGTAAGACGTGGGGACCCTAGCAAGTCTACCCAAGGAATCACGTCTCAAAAGGACTAAGCAAGAGGTTCGACCCTCATCCCTTCGTAGGGATTGGCCATAATCACGATGCATAACATATGGCAGCAAGGATTTATAAATAACTTAAGTTCTACTAATTCAATTGGCATAAAACTTAGGGACTAGGCATAATACAACATGAAGAAGCTCCTATAGGAATCGCACCCTCAAAATCCTCCAAAATAGGGATCTTCCTCGATCCCTATTTCTTAGGATTTGGGTCATACGATCTCTTCTGCGGATCTACATGGTTTTGAAGATCTTTCTGCCGAATTTTCGAGGAGATATTTCATTGTCTTCCTCTACAAATACAGACTTAATTGTTCATTTTCGAGACCTTTACGCTGCTGGTTGATTTGTACTCTATTTTAAATAAGAATTTTCATCTGATCCCTATTATAATCAGTTTATAAAGTGATTAATAAAGCTATCTATTCAAAGTGGATATAGGCAAACAACACCGAACCAGTATAAATCGTTGTGTTCTTGTTATTGCTTTGATTTTATGTTATTTAATTGCTTGTTTTCTTCATTTTCATTTTATATTCTCTATTTATTTCTCCACAAAATCTCTATTGGGTGTTCGTGCCAATTTTTGGTGATTTTGGTGCTTTCACCGAGAAGGAGATTCTCGGGTCTATATGGATCCTTTTTCTGCTACTGGATTGCATATATCTCCGAAAGAGATCTGGAATTGTCTTCAAGTAGTTTATCCAATCTATTTAGATTTGCAAAAGTCAAAGGAAAACTATCAACAATGGTTAGGAACATCAGATCTACCTCTTAGAACGCAGAAGGAAACAAGAATGGTAGCATCCAACAAGTAGGCCCATGCAATCTACTGGCAGATGTGAATGCTGCCAATCCAGTTGATGTTTAGAATCTGGCTGACTCCATCACAAGAGCAGATTGGTTAACTTGCTCCTGATTGATGATGAACCTGTTTCTGGGTCTTTGTGGAAACAATATTCTCTCTGGTGCCACTATTCCTACTGTAATAGGGTTTGCATTTTTACCTAGGAAGCAACATCCATTGATGAGTGGTTATACAATGGCGGTCGAGCTAAGAATCTAATGAGAGAACTCGTGGATAGCCACCGACAGTTGAGCCAGAAGATTCAAACCAATATCGATCAAATTAATCAACTCAGGGAGCAGTAGTTTAGCAAAACTAGGAGAGAGCCAACCGCTTATTCTACATCAGAGCGTTCTTGTTCGTCAGATGACTATCACAGACGCAAGCATCATAGACACAATGGATATCATGCAGAAGCTTCTGGACACAACAGGCAAATTAACCTGGGTTACCCAGACCGATCGGGCCTGATTCGTCCATAAGGATCAATGCGGATCCCTCCTCCAAAAAAGGAAGCATGCCTTTTCATACTGGAGCACAAGTTGGAGCTGCTGTAATTAATTTGGATGCTGGAGTTTCGGTGGATGCGGACCAACCACCTCCTCAAAATGACAATCAAGTGAAAGCACGTGATATACACTGAGAAGATGTTGAGCCAAGAAGGCGTGGAATAGCCTATAAACATTGACCAGACCATTCATGTGAGGTGGAACATGACTACCGCTTGGCTCCAACTATCCAAACGTCGAACAAGTCGGCTATGGTTAAAAAGCTAGTAAAGGAGAGCCAAGGCTTGACCAATGATGATTGGGGAATCTCAAGAAGCCATACCCTATTTACCAACAATATCCTACATGCGAAGTATCTAAGGAGGTTTAATATACAGTCGATGCCTGCCTATGAGGGAAGAACAAACTCTAGGCAATACATCATAAGATATGAATGGTTGATGGATTCTGCACGAGTTGATGATGCCATAAAATGCAAATGTTTTCCTATTACTATCTATGGCAAAGTAATGATGTGGTTTATGAGATTAGCCCTATGGTTAATCTTTAGATTTGACGATTTAGAAAAAAAGTTTGTGGAGCTATTCCATATGCATACAACTCACCCAAAAGATGTAATATCCTTATCCAGCATGATCCAGGATCTAGGAGAATCGGTGAAGGACCGTTTGAAGAGATTTCATATAGCCGTCGTAGAAGTCAGTAATCTGAATGACCACTCAATATTGATGGCGGTAACAAAGGGATTGATCCAGAATCTGACTTTGGCGATTGGTTAGCTGGGAAACCACTCGCAATGTTGGAGCATTTTTATGCAAAAGCAGCTCAATATTTGAGGAAAGAGGATGTTGGATACTCTAGGAAGGAGAATGTTATGGGACTAAGTGGAGTGGGAGTGCAGAGTACCAATACAGTGAAACGGTCCGCGAAGAGTTTTGGAAAAGATCAAGTAATTGCCTAAACTAAACCGAATCAACAAAAGAAAGGTGGTGATTGGAACCGTGAATGAAATGGGGGTTTTGGAAGAGGAAAGCTTAGGTTCCAATGTATGATACCTATACACCACTGAATACATTACTAGAGAATGTCTACTTGTCTATCTATAACACTATGTATCATAGGAAGCCACCTCCAAAAGATTCGATGGAGAAGCAAAAGCAGACTGGAAAATATTACCAGTTCTATGAATCATATGGTCATATTACGAATGCTGAATGTAGGCATCTCTAGGATGTTATCGAGAAACTAATTCGGGAGAAAACTAAAGCAGCTTGTTAATGGCTCATAGAATGGCGGGCATGGGACATCCAACCCCAACTGAGGATAAGCGCCACACAAGGCCGAGGAGCTTGCACAGACTTGTGGAAGATTAGTGATCAATACAATAGTTGGAGGACCACATCCAGTTGATAAGAATTGGTACGAGATGGAGCGCCATGTTAGCGCAATCAAGCATATGAATTTTGAGTGTTGTTCAAGTACAGAAGATGGGGCTCCGACAACATAGCATACAATAGCAGATGATGTTGTATACAGAAACAGAGATGAAGACAAGGTGGAGGCACCGACGATCGACCCATTTTTCATTTCGGGCATGATCGGGCTTGCCTTAATAAGGAGGATCTTGGTTAACTGTGGTAATTCCATGAATATAATTTTCAAAAGGGATTACGATCAAATGAGGATGGAAGCCAAGGGATTTAAATCATCTAAAGCCCGCATTCCTAGCTTTAGCAATGTTGTGACCGAAGCTGTCGGTTATGTCAAATTTCCTATGGAAGTGGGAAAAGGTGATCACAGGAGAGTGCGGATGTTTCCATTTGATGTCTTGAATGTTGACTCTCCATATAATGCTTTTCTGGGCCGACCAGCCCTAGTTGAATTTCAGGAAGCTCTTTCCCTATGGTGTTTGACTTAAAAGTTCCTAACTGGTAACGATGTTGGAGTTGTGCATGGTGATCAGACAACCAGATGCGCCTGCTATGTAGCTGAATTGAGAGATGCTCAGCGGAAGGAATAGGGTAAGGGTGTGGACAAGTCCCTCCGCATCCAAACCACCGAAGATTGGCAACCAGTGCTTGGGCCTTGGATGGGCCGCCAAAGTTGGTTCTATAAAGACAGATCCGAGGGACGACGGTGAGGAGCCCAAAGAGACCAAGGCTACACCAGCTGAGCCGACGATTTACATTATGATCATCCACGATGACCCATCACGGTTCCTAAAGGTCGGGTCATAGCTCAACCTCCCAATGATGAAAGAACTTGCTGGTTTTCTCTGAGCGATTCTTGACGTATTCATTTGGACTCACTCCGACATGTGTGGGTCTCATTGCCATTATGAGCCGCACATTAAATATCGACCAGAGGCATGTCTTGGTGAAACAGAAAAGGCATGGCATGGATCCGGAAAGATCTGTCATTCTTAAAGAGGAGGTGGATATGCTTGTATGCAATGGGTTTATTCGCCATGCCCTCTACCTGAAATGGGTATCCAATCCTGTATTTGTGAGAAAGGTGAATAGAAAAGTGGCAAACATGTGGTTACTACTCGAAATTAAACAAAGCATGTCCAAAATTTCCCCTTTCAAGGATCGATCAGATGTTGGACTCAACCGCAGGACATGAATTGTTATCTTTCATGGATGCATACTCCGGATATAATTAAATCTTGGTGCACATTTCAGACCAGGAGCACACCGGCTTTATTACCGATGTTGGATTGTATTGCTACATAGTAATGCAATTTGGTTTGAAGAATGCTAGAGAAACTTATCAGCACCTAGTCAATCGAATGTTTAAAGATTCGATTGGAAAGACGATCGAGGTATATGTGGATGATATGCTCATGAAGTCATAACGATCAAGCGACCACATTAGAGACTTAGTAGAAATGTTCGATATCCTCCGATATTACAAAATGAAGATCAATCCCCTAAAATGTTCTTTTGGCATTGCATCAGAAAAGTTCTTGGGTTTCATAGTCAATGCTCATTTAATCGAAGCAAATCCCAAAAAGATTCGAGCAATTCGCAACCTCCAAGATCCAAAGACCATCAAACGAGTACAAAACTTAAATGGTAAGGTTGCCGTCCTAAGTTGATTTATTTCCAGTGCCACCAATAAATGCATTCCTTTCTTCGACTTGATTCGAAGAGGGAATTGAACTTTGAATGGACACAGGATTATGTAGACGCATTCCAAGCTTTGGTGAACCACTTAGAGAGACCTCACATTTTGTCAAAGACGGTGGACCATGAAGACTTATATATCTACTTGGCCATGTCGGTACACACTATAACAATCACACTACTTCGCGAGGAGAATTGAGTCCAGAGACCGGTCTACTATATTGGCAAGCGATTAACATGATCTGAGAGGAACTATCCAAAGATAGAGAAATTGGCATACTGCTTTTTGATTGCTTCATGAAAACTCCACCCCTATTTTCGGGCTCATCCTGTCAATAATTACACCGATCAGCCATTACGATAGGTCCTACAAGGCCCTGAGACGTCTGGAAGGTTACTCAAGTGGAACATTGAGTCAATTCGACATCACTTATCTCCCTCGGAGAGTCATCTAAGGATAGGAATTTGTGGACTTTATAGTATAATTCACTGCATAGGATGATCTCCCAGAGAGCAATGGAGCCCTTACCATTCGATGGAAATGTATACGGTTGGAGCATCCAACGACCATTGTTCTAGATTCGAAATCATGCTAGTGTCTCCAGAAGATCGATCAATTTACTACACTTTGAAGCTTGACTTCCCTGCAACGAACAAAAAATCTAAGTATGCAACTCTAGTTGTTAGACTCAAACTTGCCAAAGAACAGGGAATGGAATCTCTTGAAATCTTTTGCGATTTCTAGTGGTGGTATATCAAGTCAGGGGAAATTACTAGGCTATCTGAGTCCAAGAGCTATTGATTGACTTTGAGTATTATGCCATCACACACATTCCCCAGCTTCAAAATAAAAAGGCCGACTCATTGAAAAAGTTTGCTAGCACTAGGGATGCACAACAAAGGGCTTGGTTCTAGTCAAAGTACTAGATGCTCCAAGCATAAACTATATGGAGATCGATTGGGTACTAGAAACAAAGTATGAGAAGGAGTCGTGGATGACTCTGATCAAAGACTATATGCTATAGAGAGTTCTTCTGAACGGAGGAACGAAAGACGACAAATCCTCCATAAAGCTTCACGGTATACATTCAGGATGGAGCCATGTACAGAAAGGGTTTTTACCTTCCTCTGCTCTGGTGTATCTCTCAGGATGAAATAAAACAAGTCCTAAAGGAAGTTCATGAAGGGGAAAGAGGTGGTCACACTAGGAGGAAAACCCTAGCAAAGAAAATACTCAGTTATAGGTATTATTGGCCGATTGTCAACCGAGATGTTGCCGAAAATGCTAAGCGATGCTACAAGTGGCAGATGCATGCAAAAGTACCGAGAGCTCCACTGGATGAAAGCACACAAATGATCAGTCGATGGACATTTTCCATGTAAGACATAAATATTATCGGTTATTTCCAATCACAAAAGGTGCTGTAAGTACGCCATCATAGCAGTTGATTACTTCACCAAATGGGTCGAAGCGGAACGTTTAGCCATGATCAGGACAAAGAAAGTAATCGACTTCATTATCCAAACCATCTTCTGTTATTTTGGCCTTCCATGAACCATTGTAACTGACAATGGAACCCAACTCGACAGCGTTGAATTTAAAGACTTCTGTCATCGGCATCATATTGAAAAGAGATTTGTAGCAGTTGCTCAACCTTAAGCAAATGGACAGGTCAAAGCTGTAAACAAAATCATAATGTTTATTCCGAAGAAGCATTTGGAAAAGGCTAGAGGAAAGTAGGTGGATGAAATCCTAATGGCATTATGGCTTACAAAACCATCCACAAGTCCAAGACTGGCCATACTCCATTCGCCCTTACTTACGTCTTCGAAGCTGTTATTCGTGTTGAACTCGAAGTCCTTTTTCATCGAGTAACCTACTACGATCATAGAAAGAATAGAGATATCCTCTTAAAATCTCTAGACTTTGTAGATGAGAAGCATGAAGAAGCTTATTTGAGGGCAACTGCACACTGACACCGAGTCGTCTGATACTACAACATCGAAGTCCGACCTAAAACCTTCAAAATCGGCGATCTCATCATAAAACAGACTTTTCCTGCCCCTATACATGAATCCTACTTGGGAAGGACCGTATGTCATTGAACAGAGGCTTGGAGAGGGAAGTTTTATGTTAGCAATTGTTGATGGTGTAACGCTCCCAAGGGCATGGATTAACGAGCATTTATGACACTATTTCACTTAGTTTATTCTTTTAAGTCAGTTGTATTTAATTTTTGAATTTTCTTTAGCATTTGATTTTCCAGATATGTAATAAGACATACTATGTCATTTCTTTCCACTTGGAAAATAAAGTTTGAAATTTCCTTCATATATGTGATGGCTGTAGCATTACATATTAGCTACGATACTCGACTAATATTAACATGTTCGAGCTAGTTCCCAACATTTGGAGCTAGCCAATTACACAAGTTCATGATTTAACTAAACAAAATAAATGGGGTCCGACTGTTCATTCGATGGTTCTCGCCCACAACTCGATGGGCAACGTACCTAACAAGAAATGGATGTGACTTGACCATCCAGTAACCAAATTAATCCCATCGAGCGATAGGACATACATGAACCAAAAGCGGACGTGATACGGCCGATTGCTTGCTAAGTTAAACCTCGGACTTGGGGGAAAATCAATCGATTAAGGAAAGTGCGGTCTAGCTTTTTTTGAACCAACCCTTATCACCAAAGTGCGGATATAAATATAAAAAAATGGATGAGTACGGTTTGACCACTAACTATTCCATAAACTCCGACCTGAAAAGCACAAGAGGGAGTATAAACTCGCTAAGGATAGAGTTCGACCATCCATTATCTAACTCCGCTAACCTGAGACTGCGGGAAGGAGTATAATCAATCAAGCCATTGAATCCAGCGGTGTAACACTAGGGCTCGAGCCAATTGTTTGGTATAACTTGAGGCCATGACCACATAAAGGCCTTGAGTAAAAATTAATGGATGATTGTCTGAATCAATGAGCAACGAGTTACAAGTACATTAAATGGAAAAGTAATAGCTTGACTACTCAAACAAAATTCACATAAAAGTTCGACAGAAAATAAAGAATTTCTATTTGCACATTAAACTTGAAAATCATAGTTTAAGTTTATCCAAAAGCGGGGCCCGTACCCTCGCAATCATGGCCAGTAAAAATAAAAATAGCTATACAAGCTATATAAAAACTAAGCCATAGTGACGCTACTTCTTTTGCTCTTTCTCTCTTTTGGATCTCTAGGAGTGGCACTACCCGAGCTTCCGCCTATCCTTCTCTTCAATCTTTTACCACGTTTGGCAGGAGACTTTCAAAGGTTGAAGGGAGTTCTTCGGGAACCGACCTACTGGGTAGGATGACATGTAGTGGGACGAGATTTGGATCATTGACGTCCACATCAACGGGGTCATCTTTAGCTCTTTTCTTCAGTAACTCCTCTCTCTCGATGCGCTCCTTTAAGCTGAGCTCATCAGTGTGTTCGAAGGCACCAGTGATCACAACGTCATTAGATTCATCTGGCCATGCTGATCATTGGCCTTTTTGTCAGAAAGTGCTCCAATAATTAGAGCATCAGGCCCTGGAATGTTGATAGCCGTTGGAATTTCAGTAAATGTCGGTAATTGTTCCACGGCGACACCACTTCCTGGAGTTTAACTGGGGCCTGAATAACCTGCAGATTCGTAAGAATAAGAAAATAAGCCCATGACCATTGGGCATGAGGAACAAAACCTCTCGAATAATGGAGAGTGAAATGAGATATCCATGTCCGGCTGACTTTCAGTTGTCGCCAGAGTGCTCCCTTCTTGAATAGGAGTCAACACCTTTGATTGATAAACAGGTCTGTCCAAATTATGGCTCAGATCATTTTCCAGTCTAAGTGAAACTGATGCTTCAGCTGTTTGAAGTGAAGGGGGACCTTTGGTACCAGACTTCGAAGCTTCAATGATGTTTTCATTTTGTTGGAAGGAGCCAAAATATCAAAGTACCAGAGCCTTGCCGCGTCAAGATCTAAAGGTTCATCGCCATGAAGGATCTCCTGTACTAATTTCTCCTCATCTAACTCAACATTGCCAAGGGCTTCCTTCTTCATCTCAACGATATATTCCCAAGCCTCGGCAAGCCATTCGAGGTAGCCCTCTCCCGGAAAACACAAGTGACGATGGATTAGGACTTTAGCATTATATTCAACAGCTAAAGGATTGAACATGCCCTTAATCTCATTCTAGCCAGCCCCTTTAGCGTCCTCTAACCGGGCCTCAATTTATTCTCTTACTTCATTGTGGCCAGTTTCCTTTACCATTTTCTTGAGGACTTCAATTTGAGTGAGTTGCTCATCAACTTTAATTTTCAACCCCGAGCTTTGACGGCCTCTTCACAACAACTTTGAGACTTCTCCTGATCTTCGAGTTTTCTTCCTTCTCTTTTTTAAGGAGTCCTTCGAGTTCCTAAATGCGACGGGCTAGACTGTTTTCCTCTTTTTGCGATGTGTCCTTCTCTAGAGCAAGCACACCGCTGCGGTTGAGGGCAGCATCCAAATTCTTTTTATGAGCTATTTCCAGATGATTAATCGCCATGGATGTTTCTTCGGCACTCTTCTTTGTCGTGGCTAGCTTTATTTGTCAACACCGTGATCTTGTCATCTTGGTAATTGATGATGCCTTTATCATATATAACTTACAGCTTAAAAAATTAATTTCATGTTTCCATTTAGTAGTCACCTCAGAGATTTTCTTGGCTAAATGTAGGAATGCTTCATGATGCATAGAAACACCATTGATACATGAAAGTGAACTCGCTTTAGCACTCCCTAGAATTTTGCGGATGGATGGAAGAAACATTAGCCTATCGAAGCAGATTTTTAGGAAATTGACCTTAAGTTCGGCCAATCTTTCTGAGGCCTTAGTAGCGGTAGTAGCCAAAGCTGGATCAGAAGAAACAATTGGGTGTTTTCTCGACCTACGATTATGAGGCTGTCAAGAACTAGATGAACCTGAATGATGCTCAGGCGACACAATAACTTGAGGAACTTGGGGAAAGGTCTACACCGCTATGTACAAGAAGATTGGGCTGAACTTTTCGATGAGACAATTGAGATTGGGACTTGTGTTTGGAAGATGAAGACTCCCTTAAATGATGACTAATTTCCCAGCTGTCATCCCCTTTTCGACGCCTGCCTGAGTATGGACAGCGTCTGGGTCCATACTATGTCAAGGAGCACCTTAAGCAATCGAAGGCATGTGAGTGGACATAGCACTTGCAAATCAAATAAGAGCGTATAAGTGACCATCAAATAAAAGACAAACAAAAATCTTGCAATGAAGTGCGCATGATTGTGAGTGTTATAGTGTCCCCCCGATGGACCAGTACTATAGCCTTGATCATAGGAGTGTTTTCCCCTTCGCTAGTGGAGGAATGACATCACTAGTCCCAAAGGGAGAATTAAGCCCCTCGATACTGATGTTGGAAAAGTCATTGGTTATGATATCGTCAAGGATCAGGAGATTCGAGAACCCTTCCATCGAACTTTCTAAAGGTTGAGAGGTAGACTCTTCTTCAACAGAGGCGATTACGAAATCAAACTCTTTGGCGGTTTTCTCCTATAGAGTTTATAAGCAAGCGTTTTCCTTTTCTTATTGCCACATGTGATTGCATGCCTTGTTGTGGTTCGACCATGCATAGGCATCTTATCCAGACCTACATCAGCATCGCCAGGCTTGTTAGTTTCTTCACCTCTAATTTCACCTTCTTCAGCATCATCCAGAGCCTCCACGACTTGGCATGACAGGGCTACCAGTGTTTCCTTCTTGTTTTGTAACATTCCCTGGTAGTGCAATGTGTTTCAAATGATCGAAGTTGTAGCCTTCTTCTAACAGCCCAAAAAAACAACCACTCATCAATTACAAAAGATCTGATGTCCCTATCCTCAACTGGGGTGGTGCGAATTGCAGAAACTGCCCTTGAATAACTATCACCTTCAAGCCATTGATGGACAACTTTAAATTTTCAAAGTATTTGTTAGTTCAGGATATGGTTTAGGCTAAAGAATTTGAGAATAAAGTGAGGACAACACTTACTTCCTTCGAACTATTGCATTAGGAAGCCAGGAGGACAACGAATAGATCCATTCATGTTTAAGGATACCGAGCTTGTTCCGAGCACTAGTTCGAACTTGAAAGTTGGGCAAAGGCTCAAGAAAAGTATAAGAAAGTCTCCCCATCGGTTTTTTGAAATTGTAGATAAACCTGATGTCTTGAGGAGATGTCGAGCGCAATAGAACATCCATAAATAGCAAGAAAGTGCCATGAAGAAAATCATAGCTATTTGGATGCAGCTGAGCAGGAGCTATTCCTAGATAATTAAGCATCTCTATGATAAAAGAATTAAAAGGTGGAACACATCAGGCTTAGCATATAAATATATTGCATGCCATACCATATACCCATCTGGAGGAAAATGAGCCCTGTCAGTCACTGAAGGGAGTAGAACGTCTCCAGACGGAATCCAATGTTTAGAGCATAATCTGCAGAGACCGACCTCGCTAATTCTAGAGACCGAGGAACCATCGGGTTATCTAGAAATATAGCACTCTCTATAGCGTTAAGGGCAAGGTTTATCTCTTCCACTGGAAAAACGAGAACATTAGAAAAAAGGTCTACCAACGGGTCGGAAATCTTTGGTTGCTCAGTTTGATGTTCAGGGGAAAGTTTATCAGATACAGTCGTAGAATTTGACTTGGCTCCGGGATAGCTTTGCTGTGAAGGTTGTCCAAAAGGCATTGCGACTAAATTCCCTAAACGTCTGGAGACCATATCGATAAACTCAATAGATAATCAAGATTAGAAAATTTTACCTATTCGCCCCATGCTAAGTGTAAACAAGTGTGGTGCAGTGTTGTGCAGTGCAGAGATAAACAGTTCAAAATTAAAAGCAAAAGTGAGTGATGAGACATTGGATTTTGACCAGAGTGACTGTCATCGCTGACCGTCCCAACTAGCGTTTGGATTGACCGATTGTGTAAGCTTTGGGATCGACCATCGATACATTAAAGTGTGAAGTCCATATATTAAGTTTTAATTCAAGTTCATGTCCCGGTAGTTTAGTTTGTTCAATTTCTAATTCAAAATAGGATAAGCAAGTCTTGTTGTTTGTTATCGTCGTATGTTCAAGTTGGTTAAGATACGATTGGTTCTGATTGTTCGTGCGAGTGAATATGGATTGGTTTGCTCAAATGTTCAAGTTCAATTCAAAAGGCTTAGAATCGGCTAAGCCTCCATAGCCGTTCCCTCCACCTAACAATGCAACTGACCCCTTCCTCCTCAAACTTCAGTCTCGATCCCTTTACTTCCCTGTTTTCACACTTCCCTTCATACCTCCAACCCAATTATGAAAATAGCCAACTCCTCTCTATACCTAACCATGACCAATTTCTCCTAACTCGAATGACATTGATCCCTCCACTTAACAAACTTCCACACCTCATTTCCACAAATTTCCTCACTCTTTACTTTCTCTACTCCTACCACCACACCAAACCCAATGCCGCGAACATTCTCCTCTTCTTCACTTAATTCAATTCAACCCATGCTCAAAACAAAAAGTGTTGGACTTCATGATTTGGATTCATGACAAGGAGCTCAAGACAGAAAGTGGATTATCGAATATTCGAAAAACTAGAGTTTAAATATGGTTTAGTTTAGTATCAATTGTTAAAGTCTTTCCTCAAGATTAAACCTGCATATTTTGAAAACCCACAGTTCAGTCAACTGGATCAATCAGCTCGGTTGACTTACTATGCATATGTATTTTTTACAAGTTAAGTCGACTAAACCCTTATGGTCAGTCGACTAAACTGTTGTTATAAATTTTTGTAAAATTTACATGATTTATTCGACTAGATAATATAGTCAGTTGACTAAATCTGCTATATACGATCTAATAAATTTTTGCTTCAACTTAGTCGACTAGACGATTATATTCAGTCAACTAAACATGTTCAAACTACCAAATTTTCAAATTTTCTAAAGAGATACTTCTTCTTTCTGAAGAGTAATATCTTCCAAGAAGAGTTACAACCATTTCTGTTCATCAGAACTCTTTGCCAACTGTTGTAACTCTTCATTCATTATATATATGCATTCCATTCAAGATCAAAGCACTTAACATAACAGAACTTTCTACTCTCTACTCTCTTGAATATTCAATTGTTTAGAAATTGTGAAATTAAGTTTATAATTCTCTTTCTAAAGTAATTTATACTACCTTTATCTTCACGGACACACTAATATTCATATCATACTAAAAGAAAATATTATAGGAAGGGTGTACTTCATTTCAAAAAATCTATGTTGTAACAAGAACACGCAAAGTTAGAAAAACATTTCATTTTGTATCAAAGTCCTGTTCGGTTGCTTTGGTGGGAAAATCCTGTTGGGTTGCTCAGGTGGTCAAAGTCCTGTTCGGTTGCTCAGGCGGTGTAAACCTATTCCTCCAGGTTAAGTGAGGGTTGCTAGTTTAGATCCAGAAGGAGTCTGGGACTGGACGTAGAATAAGAGTTCGAACCAGTACAAAAATATCCATTGTCATTTTATTTTACTGCTATATTTAATTTATATTCCGAACTAGCATTTTAGATTATACTATTATTACACGATCCTACACTCACTTTCACTTGGTATTAGAAATATCCATATTACACTGACAAAATTTGCAGGATTACAAGATATCGACACAAATTCAAGGGGAGTTATAGATTATAGTTTTTGTCGAAATTTATCTCATATGAAGTTATAATCAATCAAAATGGGGGAGGATGTTGGACTTCATGATTTTGATTCATGACAAGGAGCTCAGGATAGAAAGTTGATTATTGAATAGTCGACAAATTAGAGTTTAAACTTTGGTTTAATTTAGTACTATTGCTAAAATCTTTCCGGAAGATTTAACCTGCACGTTTTGAAAACACACAGTTTGGTCAACTGCATCCAACTAGTCAATTGAGTAACTATGCATATAATTTTTTTACACTAGGCACAAGTTTAGTCGACTAAACCCTTATGGTCAGCCGACTAAATTGTTGTTATAATTTTTTTAAATTTACATGATTTAGTCGACTAAATCATATGGTCATTCGACTAAATCTGCTATGAACGAACTAATAATATTCTGTTTAACTTAGTCGACTAGATGATTATATCCAGTCAACTAAACATGTTCAAACTGCCATATTTTCAAATTTTCTGAAGAGATACTTCTTCTTTCTGAAGAGGAATCTCTTCTAGGAAGAGTTGCAACCATTTCTGTTCATTAGAATCTTTGCCAAATGTTGTAACTCATCATTCATTATATATATGCATTCCATTAAGGATCAAAGCACTCAGCATAATAGAACTTTCTACTTTCTACTCTCTTGAATATTCAGTTTTTTAGAAATTGTGAAATCAAGTTTATAATTCTCTTTCTAAAGAAATTTATACTTCGTTTATCTTCACGGACACACAAATATTTATATTATACTTAAGGAAAAGATTATAGGAAGTGTGTACTTCATTTTGACAAATCTATGTTGTAACAAGAACACGCGAAGTTAAGAAAACATTTCATTTGTATCAAATGTTAGGAACTCCTATCTACAAGTTTTAATGACTATAAACCATATAATAGTAATTGTACATATATATCTCGTATCTTATTTTTGGAGATTCTCAAGGATACAAATCGAAGCATGGAGCATAGATCACAATAGTGGAGAGATAAATATTATATAAATCTTAGAAATAATATGTAAATCTCCCTGGATTTTGTATATGATAAAATACACATACATTTACATAGAATAACAAGTTTTACATATACCAGATGTATTGCCCCCAGACATCTGGTCACAACCTATAATTTTTTTCCAGATAACACATGACCAGACGTCCGGTCATTACAATCCAGACGTCTAGATTTAGCTCCAGGAATTTTTTTTAAAGTACATAACTATCAAATCTGAGAGGTTGCTTCTGCATCTCTTCTTCAACTCAGTTCTACCCAAAATAGAAGCAACTTCAGAAATAAAGAGAAATGGTTACAACACTTCAAATCGATCTTTTCACAACTATAAATACATTAGAGAATTTACAATTAAAATAACTAATTTTTTGATTTCTATTTTCTATACTTACTTTGCACTCAAATTCAAGTTACTCATATTTGCTATCAATATTTCAATCAAAGATCATTAACTTTGGTTAAATTTTTTTCCATATTTCCAAAGCAAACAAATTTTTTTATCTACACATATCCAATGGAGACTATAGGAAAACTTGTACGTATTACCAATATCAATGTTAATCATAGCACATTCTTGATGAAAGATTTCTATTGTAACTAGTCTATTCCTCCAGGCAAAGCGAGGGTTATTGATTGGTGAAATTCTGAAGATGATCTTGGGGACTAGACGTAGGAAGGGAGGTCCAAACCAGCATAAAATTTCTGGTGTGATCTATTTATTTTACTATTATCTCATTATCTTAATTTATCGTGTATATAATAATTACTTGTCATATACATAGTATATGATACATATAGACTTTCAATGGTATTGGAGCAAGGTTAGTTCAAATCATAGTAACACGTATTTGAAACTTGTTAATATGGCAAGTATCTTTCAAGAAGGTCAATCAACTACACGTCCTCCTCTATTCACCGGATCTAATTATGCAATTGGTCAACATAATGAGAATCGTTATGGAAGCAAATGGTTTAGAAATATGGTCAGCAGCTCAAATTATGTATATAGCACCTGAAACAAATATTAGCACATGGACAGTTGCAAAAAAAACTATCGCTTCTAATAATACTAAATCTATGAATGTACTTTTTTGCTCTCTTGATAAAAATGAATTTTCATGTGTTATGCTATGTACCACTGCTTTCGATGTATGACATACTTTACAAGTTACACATGAAGGTACGACTAAGGTCAAACAAACAAAAATATCTATTTTACAAAATCAATTCTCATTTTTCAAAATGAAACAAAATGATTCAATTGTTGACATGTACTCCAGATTTCAAACTACACCACACGATCTTACGGTACAAGGAGTTAAATTTACTGATTTTCATTTAGTATCTCGAATTCTCAACTCTTTAACAATTGAGTGGGAAAAAAAGTATTAGCTATCGAAGAAGCTAATGATCTTTCTGAACTCAAAATTTAAGAGTTGATTGAAAAATTAATGTCATATGAAGCTAATTTGTAGGCCAGAAAGGAACAAAACCAAGAAAACAAGAACATAGCATTTCAACCAAGCAATGAAGATTTTGAATCAGATGAAGAGGAAATTGTTTTCAATGCCAAGAATTACAATAAATGTAACAAATTCAAGAAAATGACGAGATTCCAAAATGGCGGAAAATCAAATTCATCAAATCAAACTTCGATCAAGTGCTATGAATGTGATCAGTTCGGACATATAAAGAATGATTGCCCAAAACTCAACAATGAGAAAAGGAAAAATAAGTTTGAGAAGTCTGAGAAATTTAAGAAAAAGAGAAAGGCATTCCAAGTCACATGGATTGACTTTGATTCTTCCTTTTCATCCGATAGAGACGGTGAAAGTGATATAGAGCAAGCAAATGTATGTTTTATGGCACATATGGATGATGTATGCCCCGATCTTACTTATGAAGAAATTCTAGAAGTTAGCATGGAACCTGATGACATATATAGAGAAACTAAGAAATTAAATAAGGAATATGTTGCTAAGATAAATCGATTGGAACTTGAGATAGAGTTGCTAAAAGATGAAAAATCTATTTTAGAAGAAGAATTAGAAAATGCTCAACAAAAATACAAGAATCTTTCTGTTGAAAATAATGCTTTATCTTGTGAATTAGGAAAAGTTAAACTTGAAAATAATAAAATTAGTAACGAACACATTATCTTAAAAGACAATCTAGAAACTTCAAAGTCCAAAATTACTGATCTTAAAAACAAGTTAGATAAAATTACTAATAACGTTACTAAATTTAACGAAGGAAAACAAGACTTGGAGAATTTAATTAAAATTTCCAAGCCTTTCAAAAATCGAAATGGACTAGGATTTGAGAATAAAACAAAAATTACAAACTATAGTAAGATTTACACTAAGATTAAAAAACCTTCTTTCAAATATAAAAAATTGATCTCAATTCAAAAATGGTTAAAATATGGGTTCCTAAAACAAATAACAACCTAATTAAACAGAAATATATATCTATATGTAATTATATGAAAGAAGTGATTCATAATAATAATTATATTTTAAAAGAAACTAGACCATCATGTGTATGGTTACCCTCATTTACTAACACTTAGGACCCCAAAATAAAAAAGGTACCAATTTAAACATTTTTATTTTTTGCCGGTAACCAAATACAAAAATAAAAAGAAATGGATATTAGGTAGTGGATGCTCAAGCACATGACGAGAAATGCTAACATGCTGTCAAATATGAAGTACCCTGATGGTAGCACTGTAACTTTGGTGATAATTTAAAAGGGTTCATCATTGGCATTAGAGAATTAATCAATATCGGTATCTCTAACTCTCCTATTTTTTCTAATGTTTATTGGTAGAAAACATAAAACATAATCTTCTTAGTATAAATCAGCTGTGTGATAAAGGATTCGAAATAAAATTTGGAAAAGATAAATGTAAAATTCTTGATCAAAACAAAAATTTACTCTTCAAAGGATTTAGAAATCGTAACATATATATATATATATATACACACACACACACACCCAAGTATGATCAACAAATCATAACAAATATATGTTCGTAACTATAGATGATTTTTTAAGTTATACTTGGACATTATTTTTAAAACATAAAAGTGACACTTCGGAATGTTTAAAATCTTTAAAAAAGGATTACTAACTTAATGGATTTGAAAATAAAAATATACACAGTGATCATGGAGGAGAATTCGAAAATGAACTTTTTATTGATTTTTGTAACGAAAAAGGAATTAGTCATAATTTTTGATTCCACGAGCACCACAACAAAATGATGTACTTGAAAGGAAAAACATAACTTTGAAGGAATGTGCACGAACATTACTAAATAGCAGTAACCTATCTAAACATTTTTGGGCTGAAGCTATTGCCACTGCCTGTTATGTATTAAATTGTGTCACACTTCGACATATGACCAAAAATACTTGTTATGAAATATTTTGTGGAAAGAAACCAAAAGTTCCGTATTTCAGAACCTTTGGGTCAAAATGTTTTATTTTATATACTAAAGATAATCTTGGAAAATTTGATCCTAAAGCCGACGAAGGAATTTTCATTGGTTATTCAGAACGTAGTAAAGCTTATAGAATTTATAATAAATGAAACATGTGTCTTTTGATGAAAATCTCCAACAAACTATTAAAGAAGACGAAGATGAAATTTTACCTAAAAATGAAACTGAAAATACAAATAATGTGAATAATTCATCCTCCGATAATAATGAAAATATTTTAAGATCACCCTCACGAACATTAAAAAATCATCCTTTTGATAATATAATTGGAGACTTAAATTCTCGGGTCACTAGAAATAAATTAAATCAAATGAGTCATGCTGATTTTATTTCAAATACAAAGCCTAAAATTTTTAAAGAAGCGTCTAAAGATGATTCTTGGATCTTAGCAATGCAAGAAGAATTAAATCAATTTGAACGTAATAGTGCATGGGAACTTGTTCCTAGACTACCAGATCAATCTGTGAAAAGAACAAAATGGGTTTTCAAAAATAAAACAGATGAAAATGGAAATATTATTCGTAATAAAGCAAGATTAGTGGCTCAAGGTTACAACCAAGAAGAGGGAATTGATTACAAAGAGACGTTTGCTCCCGTAGCTTGTCTCGAAGCAATTCGTACCCTACTTGCTTTTTTGTGTCATTACAATTCAAATGGATGTTAAGAGTGCCTTATTAAACCGTTTTATCATAGAAACAGTTTTTGTATAACAACTGCCATTATTTGTTGATGAAAAATATCCAAATCATGTTTATAAACTCAATAAGGCTTTATACGGTTTAAAACAAGTACCACGTGCTTGGTATGATCGACTAAAAACTCATCTACAAAATTCTGGATTTCAAATAGGCAAAATAGACACTACCCTATTTATAAAGCATAAAAATAATGACATATGAGTTATACAAATATATGTTGACGACATCATATTTGGATCAACTAATGAAAGTTTATGTAATGAATTCTTTGAAATGATGAAAAATGAATTTGAAATGTCACACATGGGTGAATTAAAGTTTTTCCCTGGATTACAAATAAAACAATTGGACAATGGTATTTTTATAAATCAAGAAAAGTATTGTATAGATTTACTTAAACATTTCGGAATGGAGAACACCATTAGTAAACCAACACCTATGAGCATAACTGTATATTTAGACAAAGACAAAAAAGGAAAGGACTATGATCAAAAATATTATCGTAGTATGATCGGCTCTTTACTATACTTAACAGCTAGTCGGTCCGATATAATGATGAGTGTTTGTCTGTGCACTCGCTTTCAAGATCAACCTAAGGAATTACATCATCGAGCAGTCTCAAACAAATTTTATGTTACTTAACTAACACTAAAGATTACGGCTTATTCTATCCTAAAGGTACGGCTTTCCAACTCGTATAATATACTGATGCAGACTTCGGAGGATGTAAAATAGACAGAAAAAGCACAAGTGGTACTGCCATTTTATTGGTCAATCTTTAGTTTCATGGTTTAGTAAAAAGCAAAATTATGTTTCATTTTCGACATGTGAAGCAGAATATGTCTCTACCGCCTTAGTTTGTGCTCAAGTTATCTATATGCAACAAATACTTAGAGATTTTGATAAAATAGTTGAAAAATCTCTGATATACTACGGTAATACTAGTTTTATAAATTTATTTAAAACCCCAGTTAACCATTCTTGAACTAAACATATATACATACGACACCATATTCTTAGAGAAAATGTCAAAAAGGAATTATCTCCCTTGAATTTGTTAACAATGACAATCGAATCGCTGATATATTCACCAAACCATTAAATGAACAATTGTTTGTAAAACTTAGATGAAACTTAGGAATTCATTCATATAGTGAATTAATAAACTAAACTATATATATTCTTTATTATCCTAAATGGTTACTAAAAAGGCGAACATAAATAAACCTTCTTCACCTTTCGTTTTGAAACCTTCTGAAAACCACAAATTGTTTTTAATAGAAATTGTAAAACACACACAAACACACATATATCTTAAGGAGAATTTTTTTAACCATATAATCTTTTACTCTTTAAAGCATTTAAACTTTTATACGTAATGTCATCTAATCACGATTCGACTTACTCATCCATTGATTTCTCCTCACCTTCTTCTGGTAGTACTTATACATCTCATGCCAAAACAATACCAAAATTGTCTCCTTCCATAAACATTGTTCCTACTCCTAATCCCGTGTTCCATACCGCTATTCTCCAAAAGAAAAAAGGCCAAATATGGTATTATTCTTGAAAATGCTTCTCTTCACGATAAAATTGGCAAAGTCCATCATTACCAAAAAGAAATGATGGACGTTCAAAAAGAAAAGTATTATACACAACAAAATCAAGGAGCTCATTTAAACTTTTAGAAAAAAGCATTATGTGGACCTGTCCTACAAAGGATTGTGTTCATGTATGATTTCCTCGTATGATAGAAACTTCTCCACATGCTCATCAAAAACTCCATGGAAACTATGGAAAGAAAGAACATCTGAAGCCCAATTAAGTCCAGTACCTCCTTATTGGTCTCTGCTACGATCATTAAAAAAAGAACAAAGGTGGAAAAAAATTTATGGGAGAAAAAGTAATACTGCTCTTCTATCAATAAGTATATTTCGTGTGTGTGTATATATATATATATTCTTGTTCTAATAAGTATAAAAACTATTCACGGTTGTAATTGATATCTTAATGAAAATAAAAATATAATAATAATAATTTGAAACTAAAATCAAATTATTAATACTCTGTTAAACCAGACATCTGAGATATTTAGTCAGACGTTTGATTTTTTTCACGGGTTACCACGGACTCAAAGAACTAGACGTCTAACTAATCCACCCAAACGTCTATTTAAAGACTCGT
Source organism: Allium cepa (assembly GCA_030765085.1). NCBI lineage: Eukaryota > Viridiplantae > Streptophyta > Magnoliopsida > Asparagales > Amaryllidaceae > Allium > Allium cepa. Next base: position 187,119,360 of record CM060930.1, on the reverse strand, counting down.
AGTACAACTCTGCATAGAAATTTCTTTCTCTTCACCCTACTCTGTTAGTACCAGAAATCTACCTACAGGTGGCTAGACGTTTGGGATAGCTTTCTGCCTAAAAAAATAAAACAGCCGGACGTCTGCCTAACCTTTCCAGACGTTTGGAATTTGTTTCTGCCTGTCATGAACTGCTGTCTATTCACTACTTTAAACCACTTCTTCCCTTATTTCACTCACCCTTTCATCCTCTACAAAACCATATTAAAACCCAGATCTTAAAAATTCACCCTCAATCTTCAAATAAAATGCCTCCAAAATCCAAAACTAAAAAGAAGCAAAAGAAAGATCATGGATCTTCATCTCAAATAAATGTTGTCACTGATTCTCACATAAAATCATGGCTCGATCAAACCCCTAGCCCAATCAAAATATTTGATGATTTGAAGACTATGAAATTTCATCTAGGTCCCTTCTACTAACCACTACGATTTCCTCTCTATGAAATGCATTCATTATGTGAATATGCTGAGGTTAACTATCTAATCGAACAAGGTCCAAATGAGGTAACTATAGATCAGCTTGCTATCTTCCTCTTTTATTCGAATCTATGTAATTCTCCCATTTGAATCCTGAAGATGACGAAAATTGGCTTTGGACTAGTGTCTATGGTAAAGTAATTAAGCTCACTCCTGGACTATTGGGATGAATCCTCCATTGCTCTTACACGAGAATCGAACTAAAAGACATACCCGATATAATTTTTTTACCTCGTGATAAGGTCACTCATCTGCTTTGAGAAGATCATATGGAATAGTGGAATACGAAGAACCTTCGACCTAGGGCTAGATTGCTAAATCGCATGATTATCAACAACATAATACCAAAAAAAGGTAATCACGAACAAATATATGAAACGGAACATGCTCAAAGCTATGTATGCTATATTTGGTGGTATTAAAATTAATTGGGCTCAATTTCTTTTCGACGAAATTAAAAATTTCTGGATTCACAAGCGCTAGCCAATTTTTTTTGCACCCTATATAATGTGGATTCAACCCCAATGCATCCCTTCTTACTTATCATATTCTGAAGAACTACAAATTAAAGAAAGTGAGCCTAAATATTCCAAGCTTATGCATCTGCCGAACGAACCGCTACCGATAATATCATTTCCTCAATGGACTCTGCAGCAACAACAACAAAATCAACAACAACAGCAACAGCCCCCTTCACAACAACCAGGTCCTTATGTTTTCCAACAGCATCTTCCTAAATATCACTCAGACCTAGAGATTTTAGAAGCTTGAGGAGAACCTACTTCAACCGAATCATATCACAACTTATTAATTCGAAATCAACAACTTTTATCTTGCAATCAACAAATCTTAGGCAAGAAAGTTGTTGATAGATCTGTCTTAAGCATATCTTCTTGAATGGGCAAAATCGAGAAAACACTAGATAAGGTTGTGTCTACTCTTGGGAAAGTAATGAGTAAAGTTCGTGGTCGATCATCATCCCGGTCCTCATCCTCATCACCGTCTGCTCCTTTGCCTGCTCCATATATCTCTTCTGTTCTAGGGTCTTCAACAAAATCATGAGGAAAACAAGCCATGGAAGACAAATCATTAAAGGACATAGATGAAGAGGAAAGTGAGGAACATAATATGCAAGATCCTCCCCCCAACAGTAGGGGTACTTGGCTTTTCAAGGGTTGTCTATTCAAGAGGATGAAGAATATAATGATCAATGTCATTGGTCCGAGAATACTTCTAATCCTTCAGCCTTTTCGAATTCCTATAATGATACCTAAGAAAGTTTTTTTGGTTCGACTCACTATTACCATAGTTTCTTTGTTTTTTTTAGTACATTTCTCATTCTATGTACTATTGTTTCAGTTATCATGTACTACAATTTCTATGTTTTAGATAACATTTTCTATTTTCTTTGTTCTTTTTAATAATGCCAAAAGGGGGAGAAATATGCATACACATAAATGGGAGGATAACATATTACACACACACACATACACACACACACACACACACACACGGGGAGTAAAATACATAGTTTGTCATCATCAAAAAGGGGAAGAATGTTAGGAACTCCTATCTACAAGTTTTGATGATGACAAACGATATAATGATAATTGTACATATATGTATCTCTTATCTTATTTTTACAGACTCTAAAGGATACAAATCGAAGCACGGAGCATAGATCATAGCAGTGGGGAGATAAATATTATACAAATCTTAGAAATAAAATGCAAATCTCCCTGGATTTTGTATATGATACAATACATAAACATTTACGAAGAAGAACAAATTTTACATATACCAGACGTCCGGTTTATTGCCCCTAAACGTCTGGCCCAACCTCTGGAACTTTTTCAGATAACACATGAACAGACGTATATGATATAATACATAAACATTTACAAAGAAGAACAAATTTTACATATGCCAGACATCTGGTTTATTACCCCCAAACGTCTGGTCCCAACCTCTGGAATTTTTCCAGAAAACACATGACCAGACGTCTGGTCATCACAATCCAGACGTTTGGATTTGGCTTCGGGAATTTTTTAAAATACATAACTGTCAACGTCTATTTTATGGCCACAAATGACAAGGTGAGTAATTTAACTTTTGATGATTTAGTAGATATAAATTCAGAATTACTTGATAAGCTAAGAGACATCAAAAGAAAATATAAAGGCACTCTTTAAAAATTGAATAGGACTGAAATTGAGGTAGATATGTTAAGGAATGAAAAAGAAATTTTACAAGAAGTACTTGAAACATCTCAAGAATCTTGTTCTAATACAACATCCTAACTTTCTATGCTTAGTCAAGAAATAGAAACTCAAAAGGAAAAGAATGATGCTCTTTTAATTGAAAATCATGGTTTGAAAGCTAATATTAAAATATTGAAATTAGATATTTCTAGTCTTAAAACAAAACTAGACGATATTTGCTAAATATGTATCTAATTTTAACAAAGGAAGAGAGAATTTTTCTAAAATTACAGAAAATCTCAAACTATTTCAAATAAAAAGGGACTAGGATATAAGCAAGTGTCAGAAAATATTCCTAAGAAAAAGAACACTTTGTACAATAAATTTTAAAGGACTAATGATATAATTGCAAAATCAGTTTCAAAAGTTCCAAATCATTCTAAAAAAATTAAGATTTGGGTTCCCAAAACCAACAATTCTTTGATTAGAAATAAATACATAAAATCTTTTATAGAAACTGCTCACAAAATAAAGATTTTATTTTCAAAAGGAATTCTAAACTCTCATGGGTTTGGTTTTCAAAGACCTAACTCTTAGGACCTTAACTTTGTTCGTACAATTGTTTTGTGTTTGTTTTTGTTTGTATTGTGTGTTCTCCTTAATATTGTTCTATGTGTTGCATGATCTATTATTATTGATGGTATATGTTATCATATGTATATGTATATATTCTCATAATTATCTCTCTATTTTTGTCAATGATAAAAAGGGAGAAAGAAATATACATATTACACTAAATTTTTTTGCAGGATTACAAGATATCGGCACAAATTTAGGAGGAGTTATAGATTATATATTTTTATCAAAATTTATCTCATAGAAGTTGTCATCAATCAAAAGGAGGAGAATGTTGGACTTCATGATTTTGATTCATGATAAGGAGCTCATGATAGAAAGTGGAATATCGAATATTCGACAAATTAGGGTTTAAATTTGGTTTAGTTTAGAATCTAATGCTAAAACCTTTCCTGAAGATTAAACCTGCACATTTTGAAAACACCCAGTTTAGTCAACTGGATCCATCCAGTCAGTTGACTAACTATGCATATAAATTTTTTACACCATGCACAAGTTTAATCGACTAAACCCTTATGGTCAGCCGACTAAACTCTTGTTATAATCTTTTTTAAAATTTACATGATCTAGTCAACTAAATCATATAGCAGTCGACTAAAACTGCTATATACGAACTAATAATTTTCCATTTCAACTTATTCGATCGAATAAACATATTCAAATTGCCATATTTTCAAATTATATGAAGAGACACTTCTTCTTCCTGAAGAGGATCTCTTCCAGGAAGAGTTTCAACCATTTTCGTTCATCAGAACTCTTTGCCAACTATTGTAATGGCTCATTGATTATATATATGCATTCCATTTAAGATCAAAGCACTCAACATAACAGAACTTTCTACTATCTATTCCCATGAATATTCAATTGTTTATAAATTGTGAAATCAAGTTTATAATTTTCTTTCTAAAGCTATTTATACTTCCTTTATCTTGACAGACACACAAATATTCATATCATACATGAGGAAAAGATTATAGGAAGGTTATGCTTCATTTTGACAAATATGTGTTGTAAAAAGAACATGCAAGTCAAGAAAACATTTCTTTTGTAACAAAGACCCGCTCGGTTGCTCAGGCAGGAAAATCCTATTCAGCTACTCAAGTGGTCAAAGTCTTGTTCGGTTGCTCAAGCGGTGTAAACCTATTCCGTTGGGTGAAGTGAGGGTTGCTAGCTTAAATCTAGAAGGAGTCTGGGGCTGGACGTAGAACGAGAGTTTGAACCAGTATAAAAATATCCGGTGTCATTTTATTTTACTGTTATATTTACTTACTTTATATTCTGCACTAGTTATTTATATAATATCGTATTACATGATCCTACAGTCACTTTCAGAAAGCTCAACCGAATCCATCATCTCATCAAAAAATAAAGATTAAATGCAAGAAAACCTACCTAAATGTATTGAATACGAGTTTCTTGAGGGGAAATGTTCGATTTCGATTCAAATTGAAGATGGAGTGGTGGTCTAGAGCAAGAGAGAATGGCGAGTCTAAGGAAGGAGGCGATATTTGATTCGAAGGGAAGGGATCAGGGTTCAAATTGGAAGGGGAGGGTTCGAAGGTGAGCTCGAATGAAATGGAAAAGGGAGAGAAATGAAGTAGTGTGATGGATAGAGAAGGAAATGTTAGTTTATTTATGAGGCTAGATGGATCAACATGCCTTAGCTTCTCCACGAAGCTGAAAACATGAAGTCCCCAATGTTGAAAGGGATCAGATATAATCCCTGCCCAAAGGGGATCCATCTAATCCCTATCATCGTACATATAAAAAAAGGAAGAGGAAAAAGGGATCGTTATAAAAATTCTAATCACTTTTATAACAAAAAAGTGAGAAAGAAAAGAGGAGAGGAAAGGGGTCAGTTACAAACCCTATGTGCATGCAAACATGTACATAAAAATCATATAAAGTAAACAAATATAAAATGCAGTGAAATTTCATCTATTTCAATGAAAATTGGCGATGACCCATGAGTGTGCAAACATAAAATCAACTAATTCTTCCAGTAATTTTTTTAAAATTACCTAGTTTATATTTTTATGAAATTGATTGATTAGTTTTCGGGAGCCAATGATAAGAATGTGTACCTGAACATGCATGTGTATATTTTAGAGATTCAATTTTTGAAATTGACAGAAATTGAATTCATACCTGAAGCTTTCAAGGTCGAGGATATATTGGAGAGCCAAAGCTATTAGCGCCTTAAAATCGGACGTAGATGACATCTGACGAAATATGATCCTGAATTTATACTATTGGATCGACCAAGCATCATATCGATCAAAGAGAGGTATGAAAGTTTGGGAAATAATTTGACGAAAGGATAGCCACTTTCAGAAAACTGGATGGATTTCCTTCCGGCTGCACTAACTTGCTTTGATTCAAAGCATGTCATGTACAACACAAGACATACTTTGAGGGGCAAGTGTTATCCAGCATTTTGACACGATTATATCTGAACTGATTGGACAAGTTAGATTCGACTGTCGTCAAGGCCACTAAGTCTAGAGCGATGATCGTGGGGTCCAAAAGTCAAGTAAATATGGTAGTATGAAGCTGTGATCGAACAGAATCAAGAGATATGCTGTATAGAACGTTCTAAGTTTGGAATATAATTTAATATAGAAAAGTGATCTGCTATAATCACTCTCAATCATAGAGATCGACCTATTAAAGCCAAACAAGTGCAACTCAATTGAAAACAGTCAATACCTCGAGATCCATAAGTCCAATAAATATGAAACTATGGAAACAAGATGTAATGATCCTACGGAGTCTTCCGTAGGGATCACCCCTCAAAAGGACTAAGCAAAAGGGATCGATCCTCTTCCGTCTATAAGGATCGGCCATAATCAAGATGCATCAAAGATTGCAGCAAGGATTGATTAATAACTCAAGTTATATTAATCCAATTGGCGTGAAACTTGTAGGCCAAGCATAATAAAACATGAAGAAGCACGCATAGGCATTGTACCCCCAAAATCCTCTAAAATAGGGATCAGCCTCCATCCCTATTTCTTGGGGCTTGATGTGAATCCTCCTATGGGCCCATATGGTTTTGAAGTTCCTTCTACCAAATTTTCATAGAGATATTTCACTATCTTCCTATATAAACACAAACTTGATTGTTCATTTTCAGGACCTTTACGCTGTTGGTTTCTTTGTACTTAATTGTAACAAAGGATTTTCATCCGACGACTATTGTACTTAGTTTATAAAGTGATTAATAAATCTATCTATTTCAAGTGGACATAGGCAAACAATGCCGAGCCACTATAAATTGTTTTGTTCTTATTATTGCATTGATTTTCAATTATTTAATTGCTTGTTTCCTCTGTTTTTTTATTTTATATTCTTCATTTATTTCTCTACAAAATTTCTATTGGGTATTTGTGCTAATTTATGGTGCAAACAGATATGAAGACTTATGAGTTCAAAGATAAAGAAATGAAGATCTCAAGGTTATAATTTAGTATATAGAGTCATTAGTATATATTGTTAAAATCCCTGATAGCAATTTCTGATCTTTATCTTCAACTTTTGATCCTTGATATTTCTAAACAAAAATAAATTATTTTAATTTCAAAAATATTTTTTAAAAGTCCTTTAAGTTCAAAAATATTTAAAAACTATGTTCAAATCATTTTACATAGTATATGATGTTCAAAAAACTTAAATCAAAAGTATTTCAAAAATACCAGGGTATGTCGACATACTTGGTCCCTTTATGTCGGCATATGGATAGTTGAGTCATTTTTTAAATTTGAGTAGACGTTTCTATTTGACACAACTCTTTACGAATTTATATCTATGTTTATTTACTATACTAAGGGGAGTGCAAAAGAATTTTTTAATAATTAATTACTTACTTTCTTCCCTTTCCCCACTCCCAAAAATTCTCTTGAAATATATACTATATTCTCTTCAAAATCATATAGAATCAATTCATACTTTAGTATTGATTCGATACTACTTTCTAAATATTTTGGAAACATCTGTCTCTCAATTCAAAGATCAAAGTGTTATACAAGAGGTTATAGGATCCATTATATCTAAAGTATATGAATTTGCCTTTAGAGAAACCGTCAACTCTTTTTGTGCTTGCTTGGGTGTGCTTGCAACCCATTCAAATCAAGTGGATGTGCTTAGTAGCCCGTTCAAATCTAGTGTGTGTGTTTGTAGTTCGATCCAATCAAGTGAGTTTAACCTGGACTCATGATATAGAAGGTTATGTCTCAAAGCCTCGAAATCGAGATTGTATTTGGGTTTGCCTTCTACCTGGTTAAAGATTGGCATTTGAAATGAAATATGTACAATCCACCATATAGAACTAGTTGTAAGAGAAATCTGAACCAGTATAAAGCCCCGGGTGTTATCTCTCTAATTCTTACTTTACTTTATTACTTTTATTTATATCTATGATTGCTCTAGAACTGATTGTTAGTGTAATTATGTGTTGTTAATCTGTGATTTAATGTTAATCTTGAAAGAAAATTTAATAGATTTACATAAGTTAAAACACACTATTCAATCCCTTCTATTGTTAAATTAGCCTTAATATCTATAATTCGGCAACCCGCATTTGGTATCAGAGCGCTAGGTTTTCATAAAATCGTAATTTGATTTTTGAAAAATTTAAACGGCCAACAACAATGTTAGTACACTTATCAACACTTTGGTAGAAGAGCAATCGATTGCTAGACCTACACTTTTTAATGGTAGTAGTTACACTTATTAGTCATATAGGATGAAAATTTATTTACAGTCTTATGGCTTGGACATTTGGAATATTATATAAAATGAGTTACTGAACCCCAAGTTTCAACTTGGACTGTTACCAAAAGATACCGGCACTTTATAATTCTAAGGCCATGGCTATTTTATTTCGATGATTAGATAAAAATGAATCTAATAAAGTTTTTAATTGTAAGACTGCATATGATCTTTGGAGAACATTACAAGTTACTCATGATGACACTAGTAAAGTCAAACAAACTAAAATTTTCATGTTGACTAACCAGTTTCGATATTTAAAATAAAACAGAATGAGTCTAATTCATATATGTATTATAAGTTTCAAGATGAAGTACATTCTTAGTATCATTGGGTAAAAAAAAGTATCTTAAGAGCACCAAGTTAGAAAAGTTATCAAATTACTCTCTTCAGTGTGAGATCAAAAGACAGTGGCAATTGAAGAGGCTAATGACATTAGCACTCTAAAAATTGAAGAGGTAATGGGTAATTTTATATCCTATGAAGCACAATTACATAGCAGAAGATAAAGCAAGGCAATATAAAAGAAATCTATTGCTTTTAACGTAATAACTTACTATCAGGATTCAGAATGAAGACAGTGATGAGGAGATTTCCTTCATGACTAGAAATTTCAAAAAGTTCCTGAAGTATAGAAATATGAACACTTTCAGAGACATGAAAATAAGACTTCTAGAACTCGAACCGTGATTCGATGTTTCAACTGCAATGAATGTAATTTCCTACAAAGAAATAATCCGCATCAGAATAAATCAAGGATCTCGCCAGTTACTGATTCATCCAAAAAATAGGGCTTACACAACAATATGAAATGATTCGGATACTACTTCGAGTGACAGTGAACTGGATACCGAGGATAAAACTGTGTTTCATAGTGATAATATATTAATCGAAACAGATCAAGAGCAAAAATTGGCACTTTTTACATTTTGTTTTTTTTAATTAAATTTAGGAATAAACGTAGATTAACAATAATATTGGATGCATACAGGTATATATATATATACATATATATATATATGAATATTTTTTCTTAGTTTTAATTTTAAACTTTTCAGCCCAAGTGTAAACCTACATGCTAGAATTTTGAACTTTCATCTCAAATTCAAATTTTTTATTTCCCTCTCTTTTGCATTAATTTCAACAAACGAAAAGGCATCTTTTCAAAATAGAAATGTTAGTTCTTTCTATTAAATCATCCTATCTATATCCATTCAGTCTCTCACTTTATTTCAAAATTTGAAATATCTCTTGACTCTCTTATCTCTTCAACAAACTCAACAATGACCTCCTCAAGCCAAACACCAAAAAGCATAAGGCTCTCAAAAAGAATCAAAGGCTTCTATTTCAAGGAAAAAGAAACCATAGATACTTATGTTGAACATGCTACTTTTAGAAAAAAATCTCTTGGAAAGATTCGCAAAGTTTGGTGATTTTTCTTCTTATGGTCTCCAAGATCTTTGTTTTCAAAATGATATTCCTGGTTTAGTCGACTCTTCTCAAAATGATTTTGTGTGTTATCTGGATTTAGTTAAAATGTTTTATGCAAATTTAAATGGAAAACTTTTACAAGGAGACGAGGGACAAGTTTAGAGTAGCGTGAAAGGCACTACTATTGTTTTAAATTGTGAAATTCTGGGTCAAATATTGGTTGCAAATTTAGTTGACTTAACCTCTCCACCTTTAAAAATGATGATCAAAATCGTGAAGCTTTTCATCATATTTTTGAAATTGACAAAGAATTAGATTCAAACACAAAAACCTTATACCAAGATTGAGATGCATGAGTCTCATTTTACAACAAGGCATCACTCCAAGGACGGAAAATTATAATAACCCGACTCAAAAAAACTGTAAAGCAAGTTTTTTTTCCATTTATGGAAACTACAACATATAAAAATTTCTCTATCTAAGATGACTTATGCCCAATTGGTATCATAGTTTCTAAAAGTGGCGAAAAAAGCTTTAAAACTTTTTGAGTAGGGTTATTGTAGTTACCCGTCCTTGGAATGATACTTTGTTGTAAAATGAGAATCATAAGTCTCAATTTTATTCTAAGAGTTTTATGTCCAAAATAAAATTCATCAGCACTTTTGAAAATGTCTTGAAAATTTTCATGATTTTGTTCATCAATTTGAAAAGTGGAGAGGTTAATTCCAACAGATTTGCAACCAAGTATATAGGATCGATTTCACCCTAGAGGGGGGGGTGAATAGGGTGATTGTATAAATTATAAAATTAATTGCGAAAGCTTATAAAATAATTTCAACACAGATCACAGAACAATAGCAGCACAGATAATAGCAGAATAATAAATGCAAAAATAGAACGACACAGAATTTACCCAGCTTCGGTAAAACCCTGCCTACGTGCTGCCCCCAAGGTTTCTACTAGAAATTAGATAGTCCCTCGCTTACACACGTAAACTCGCGACACCCGCTATCGACTAAATCTAACTCTACGCTCAAAACCCTGCCACAACTCAGCCACTGAGTTGCGAATTCTCAAGCTACGCCACGTAGCTTGTCCCCTAGTCACACGACTAGAAAATTAAACGGTTTAAAAAGGAAAATACAAATTAAAAACAATTTTAAATTAGAATAACCCTAATTTAAAACCAAAACCCATTTTTATTGTTTAACAAGGCCGACCCTTTTTTTTTATTAATTGGCCCGTCTCCTTTTGTTTGCTTCGTTCGTTTATGGTGGCCGTTCCTCTTTGCAACTTAACTAGGGCTTCGTCCCTTCGATCCCGTGCTCTTAAATTTGGGATTTCAAATTGATGTCGCCACTTTTGGTTAGCTCGTTTCTCTTATTAGCTCTCGGCTCTTCAATTTGGATCGAGTTCGTCTATGATTTCGGTATGTACTTTCTTCTTTTGCTTTGCTAGTTTGATGCTTATTTGAACTCGATGATTGAGATTGCCGATGATGATTGTTTATATAGGGTTTGTAACCCTAGATTTGCATTCGTACGAATATATTTGAATTTGTCAATTATCTTTGATCTGACTGCTTGATTTTGCTTGGTCGTTTGAGATTGATTCTGACTTGTTCGTAATCGTATATTCTTGTTGCTTGGTTGACACAGTGTTAATTCAATTTCATGATGACCACGGCTTTAATTTGTGACATTTGACTTTGTCACATTTGTATATTTTTGTGACTTGATTCCCATGGTTATTTCACTCTGACTTCGTTAATGGTTCATCTTGTTCGTCCCTGAACATTACTGTTTTGGTTTAACCTGTATATCATTTATGCTGTTTGCATGCTTCATTGACATCTGCCATGTGTTCATCTTAGTGTTCATCCCTGAACATTACTGTTTTGGTTTAACTTTGTAGCATTGATTTGATATTCTTCACTGCCTGCATTTGTGTCATTTGTGCATTGTTGCTCTACTTGACTCTTCTGAAGCTCGAGTTGCACACTGCTGTTATTGTTGTACTTATATGCACTGTTATCTTTGATTTTGCTGTCACTTGAAACTGAGCTGTCAATGTTGGTTTCATTTTTGCTGTGTCATTTACTTTGTATGTCTATGAGCATTGTTGTGAGTAGTTTGAATCACTGTCATTTGTTTTCGAGTATGAAACTTGCACTGTTTCATGTGTGCTTGAACTCGAATACTGAAATTGCCATTCCATGACTCTGCATATATTCTCTGAGTTGCTTTGGCCCTGTTGCCTACACTCTGGTGCATTCCTGTATATGCTTTGCTTTTTACTTGGTTCATGCATTGCTGTGTTGGCTTGATGGTTTTCTTCTTTGGTTGTATATTTGGTCTCGTCTGCACCTTGTCATTGTGTAGCCTGGTCTGGACAAGTTATTGTTCAGGTTGCACATTTGTGAGTTGTTCAGTGCACTGTTGTTTGCTGTCCACCTGAGTTTGAGCATTTGCTAGTTGTTATGCATATGCAAATTCATTCATATTTCATTTCCCATTCACTGTTGCCTTGGCTTGCTTTTGTTACATTTTGTTGCGGCCTGACCTGTGCATGATGCATATTGCCTGACCATTGTTGCTGTGTTGATCTGAATTGCTTCCTGGTCGACACTTGATGTTTGTAGTTGATGTATATAATTGTTCGACCTGGCATTTGTTTGCTGTTATGTTGGTGGTATTGTGCCTTAGCCTCTTGTGCATTGCCCCATACATATTGTCACTGTTTGATATAGTTTGGATTCGGGCTTTGACTTATGTCACTGATCTTTGGTCGAGACTTGTTTTAGTTGTCGAGACCGTTTTTCCATACTTGCACATTTTTAAGTGCACCTATGTTGAATCCAGTTTTAAAACTCGGGTTTGACCTTGTGCTGATATCGAGACTTTATTTATATTGCACCTGAGTTGAACCCGTCTTTTTATTTTGGGTTTGACCTTGTGCTCACCTGTCCCTGTAACATTATCAAGTGCATATCGGTGTGCACGGCCTTGTGGCATGTACAGTGATACACTGTGCATGTCACATTGTTCGTGTGTGATGAATTCAAATATAAATCATGACGAACAACCCAAATAACTGAGGCAAATATTATTTTCAAAAATTCATATTTTATTTTATATTGCAAAAATATTTCTTTTTCAATTTTACTGCGTTAGTGAATATTTTTGCAGATTACTCAGATGCTAGATTCTAACTGGAATGAAGTTGAAGATAAAATACGAATTGAGTGAATGAGTGATGTGTAGTGAGGTTAAATGTAAATATGAAATTGTGATGTATTTGTAATCAAAAATGTATATGTATAGTGAGAGCTTGAATTTGTACTATTCAAAAATGTAATAAATATTTGTTTGAATAAAATTTCTGTTTGAATTCAAATTCTGTGTTATTTAATTTTATTCAGCAAATATTTATTTAATCTATGAAAAATAAAATAGTACATTAACAAATACATTTAAACGAATGTATATATGTTTATTATCATCAAACAAAAATCATATAAGCGCATATTCAACAATCTCCCCCTTTTGATGATAACAAACATATATTTAAGATTTTGAATATGTTAAATGTATTTGATCATTGATTGCTCCCCTTATTTTAATGCTTCCTCTCTACACAAAGCTCCCCCTACATATATGCATACAATTAAATAATATGCAAATGAGCCTAGATGCAAATAGAAAATTATTTGACCTTTGCTTGATTTTATTTGACAAAATCTTAACTTTTCTCTCCCCCTTTTGTTATCAGCAAAAGAATAATAGTGTTAGAGAAAATAGAGATAAAGTGATCAATATTAATCCAACATTAAAACTCAATTGAATATAAATATTAAATTTCAATAAAAAATCAAACGAAAATCATAAATATTTTGTTAGGCGCATATTCCACTTTTAGAATGATGGGAATTATGTCATCATATAAAACCATACAGTTGTGTTTATTTGTGGTATATTTATACCAGGAATTTAAATATCTACTAACCATGCATAACCATTAGGACTTTTAAATGAGATTAGTAGTATTCTAATTTTATTTTAAAAAAAAATGAATACAACTATCTTCTAACCACGCATAACCGTAAGGACTTTTAAATGGGATTAGAATCAACTTGTTTATTTTAAAAATCAGCTTTTGATATGCGTTCCATACATGCATAACCGTGAGGACTTTTAAATGAGCATGGAAGCACATAACAAATTCCAAGTAATTCGCCCATGCATAACCGTGAGGACTTTTAAACGAGAGTGAATACTTTGGTATTTATTTATTATTGTTTTTTACTATATAAATTTTTTCTATTATTAAAAAAAATGTAAAAATGAAAAACGAACGATTCATGTTTAAAGTACCACATATCGACAAACTATATAGAATCTTGATGAGTGATGGTCGTTAGAAATATGATAGAGATAGAGATGGTCATGGAATTTTTACCAACAAAAAGTTGTATAACTCTTGTTTAAATTTCTAAATTTTTTTTACTAATTATACCGTCTCGAGTTATAATATATGATAAATATCAACACTCATCACTTTTTCAATCACTATTCATCTTTTTGATAATCATAGGGAGTCAGATTAGTCAAAATAGTCATTTAAAATCAAATTCAAAAATAATTATAAAATCATTTTTTCAAAAATGACTAATCTGAAAATATGGCCAAAAATGATTTTCTCGAAGGGGTTTTATAAGAAAATTTTCTGCTATTTGAAAATTGTTTGAAATGAAAAATATGCAGATATTTTCTTTGAAAAACGATGCAGTTACTAAATGTCTCAACAAAAATCACGTTTCACTAGTAATTTTTCTATCAACTAGATTACCAGTGTAATCTGCATCTGAATTTCTCTTTCACTCAAAATTATCATCAATTGAATTTTATAGACCAAAACATGAAGTGTGCACCAAAAATTTCAAACTCAATTTTAACAACAATTTAAATGACATTCTTTGAATCTGAAGCCGTGTTGAAAACCGTGAATAAAGAGTTAGCCATATTATAACCAAATGTATCATCATCCAACAAAACATTATTTTTAATCCAAACTGATGTTTAAGAAGTAATTCAAAGAATCTAGAGAATTTTATAGTGTTTTTGGCATAAGAATATAATTGGCCAACTATTTTGAATAAGTCAGAGTCAAAATCATCATCTTTTCATCATCTCAATATTGGCTGATTTTAATTCAGAATATGGTGCAGATTATCACATTTAATATATCGTTCAAACAAATATACGTTTACCTGTTTTTACCTTTACGATATTTTTCGTCGTTGTCCACTGTGATTCTGTCACCTTTATACTAGGCTAAGGAACTTTGCTTTGTTGCTCGTTGTGTTCTCGGAACAGCCAAAATCCAGAGAACACTGTTGTTGTTCCTTAGCCTGCCACCACACCTACACGGGAAAAGATTTATGTGACCTATTTGTTTTTATAGGTCCATGGTTGTTAGTGGCAGAATATTTAAAAAAATAATTTTGTGGAGACCCAAAACTATTTATAATTGTTCCCTTCGGCACCCAAATTTGTTTAACTTTGAGAGATTTTATATTTGTGCCTTTTGGAACCCAAATTTGTATAGTTTTCACATGTTTGGGTCTATACCAACAATTATCGTGATTGTGTCCATTTTTTCTACAAATTGTGCACATAGAATTAACTCGATTAATATTGCTTTCAACAATTTTCAATTTATTATATCCAAGTCCTTGTCCAACCGTATTAACAATTTGCTTTCCTAATAGCATATTCAACGATTTTTCACTTTTTGAAAACTTATCTAGAGTCGTTGACAATTGTTGGACTTGTGTTTTGAGAGACTCATTTTCGTTTAACAATTGCGTGCACTTTTTAATCGAATTCTCTCTTCTAGTATTTTCATTCTCTTTTAAAATCAGAATTTCATTTTCAAGTGATTTTATATTGATTTCTGATTTTCTAATTTCTTCTTCGAATGTTGGACACTTATCACACTTAGGGATCCTACTTTGATAGGTTTTAACTAATTGGTCAAGTTGTTCATTTAATTCTATCAAAGTAACTTTTTGTGATTCAAGTTTAGCGTATTTTTCCCTAAGTCGTTCAAAACAGCCATTTACTTCATGAAAATATATAAGCAACTCTGAATGAGTAAGTTTTGATACCTCGCTTGGCTCATCATCATCACTGTCAGTTATATCACCTCGAAGGCACAAATCTGCTTTTTCGCTCTCACTGCCAGTGCTTTTATCATCCTCATCTATTTCATCCCAAGTGGCTGCAAAACTTTTCTTTTTCTGTTTCTTTCCAAAGTCGCGTCAATTTCGAGGACAATTAGGCTTGATGTGTCCGGGTTGGTTGCACTTATGACAGATGATCTCCTCTTCTTCTGAGTAGTCCAGTGCTTTACCTATTCTGCTTTTCACTTCCTGATTTCGAGCTGGATTTCCATATTTGCGATTCCACTTTTTGAATTTCTTTATTAGTAGTGCCATCTCTACTGCTCCATCATCATCATCGTTATCATAATCACTTTCGGTTGTTCCTTTGAGTGTTATTGATTTCTTTCGAGTATCTCCTCCTTCACGCTCTTCCTTGAATTTCATTTCTAGCTCATAAGTGGTGAGATTTCCGATGAGTTCTTCGACTTTCATTTGTTTCAAATCTTTTGATTCTTGAATAGCAGTCACTTTTGCTTCAAATTTTCGTGGAAGGAACCTAAGGATTTTTCGGACTATCTCCAACTCTGTGTATGATTTTCCAAGAGCTTTTGATTTGTAAACGATATTGGAAAGTCGTCCATGCATCTCTTTGACATTTTCTTCCTTCGCCATTGTGAAGTTTTCGTATTCGCTGCTTAGCATGGCAAGGCGAGATTCTTTGACTTGAGATGTTCCTTCGTGAGTCACTTATAGTGTGTGCCATATTTCCTGTGCAGTTAGACAATGTGAGACACGATTAAATTCAAATTGATCCAATGAACAGATAATAGAATTCATAGCTTTAGCATTAGTATTTTGTAATTTATTTTCTAGTTCTGTCCAATTGTTCCTTTGGTTTCTCTATTTCCTGATTATCTCCAGTTATTGTTGGTATTCTATAACCCGTCTCAACAATATTCCATGCGTCAATGGTTTTCAGAAAAATTTCCATCCTATTTTTCCAGTAAGCATATTCACTATTGAACATTGGTGGTCTAACTATGGATTGACCCTCAGCAAAAACAGTATTAAAAGAAGCCATTTTAAAAATTCATTTTTTAAATAAAAATTGGTTTTTGTAAAATCAAAATTTTAAAACAAAAACCGATTTTTGAAACACGATTTTTTTAAAACAAAAATTGACTTCTATTCCTAGCTCTGATACCACTTGTAGGATCGATTTCACCTAGAGGGGGGTGAATAGGGTGATAGCATAAATTATAAAATTAATTGCGAAAGCTTATAAAATAATTTCAACACAGATCACAGAACAATAGCAGCACAGATAATAGCAGAATAATAAATGCAGAAATAGAACGACATAGAATTTACCCAGCTTCGGCAAAACCCTGCCTACGTGCTGCCCCCAAGGTTTCTACTAGAAATTAGATAGTCCCTCGCTTACACACGTAAACTCGCGACACCCGCTATCGACTAAATCTAACTCTACCCTCAAAACCCTGCCACAACTCAGCTACTGAGTTGCGAATTCTCAAGCTACGCCACATAGCTTGTCCCCTAGTCACACGACTAGAAAATTAAACGGTTTAAAAAGGAAAATACAAATTAAAAACAATTTTCAATTAAAATAACCCTAATTTAAAACCAAAACCCTTTTTGATTGTTTAACAAGGCCGGCCCTTTTTTTTTTATTGATTGGCCCTTCTCCTTTTGTTTGCTTCGTTCGTTTATGGTGGTCGTTCCTCTTTCCAACTTAACTAGGGCTTCGTCCCTTCGATCCCGTGCTCTTAAATTAAGGCTTTCAAATTGATGTCGCTGCTTTTGATTAGCTCGTTTCTCTGATTAGCTCGTTTCTCTGATTAGCTCTCGGCTCTTCAATTTGAATCGAGTTCGTCTATGATTTCGGTATGTACTTTCTTCTTTTGCTTTGCTGGTTTGATGCTTACTTGAACTCGATGATTGAGATTGCCGATGATGATTGTTTATATAGGGTTTGTAACCCTAGATTTGCGTTCGTACGAATATATTTGAATTTGTCAATTATCTTTGATCTGACCGCTTGATTTTGCTTGGTCGTTTGAGATTGATTCTGAGTTGTTCGTAATCGTATATTCTTGTTGCTTGGTTAACACGGTGTTGATTCAATTTCGTGATGACCACGGCTTTAATTTGTGACATTTGAATTTGTCACATTCGTATATTTTTGTGACTTGATTTCCATGGTTATTTCACTCTGACTTCGTTAATGGTTCATCTTGTTCGTCCCTGAACATTACTGTTTTGGCTTAACCTGTATATCATTTATGCTGTTTGCATGCTTCATTAACATCTGCCATGTGTTCATCTGAGTGTTCATCACTGAACATTACTGTTTTGGTTCAACTTCGTAGCATTGATTTGATATTCTTCACTGCTTGTATTTGTGTCATTTGTGCATTGTTGCTCTACTTGACTCTTCTGAAGCTCGAGTTGCACACTGCTGTTATTGTTGTACTTATGTGCACTGTTATCTTTGATTTTGCTGTCACTTGAAACTGAGCTGTCAATGTTGGTTTCATTTTTGCTGTGTGATTTACTTGGTGAGTCTTCGAGCATTGTTGTGAGTAGTTTGAATCACTGTCATTTGTTTTCGAGTATGAAACTTGCACTGTTTCATGTGTGCTTGAACTCGAATACTGAAATTGCCATTCCATGACTCTGCATATATTCTCTGAGTTGCTTTGGCCCTGTTGCCTACACTCTGGTGCATTCCTGTATATGCTTTGCTTTTTACTTGGTTCATGCATTGCTGTGTTGGCTTGATGGTTTTCTTCTTTGGTTGTATATTTGGTCTCGTCTGCACCTTGTCATTGTGTAGCCTGGTCTGGACAAGTTATTGTTCAGGTTGCACATTTGTGAGTTGTTCAGTGCACTGTTGTTTGCTGTCCATCTGAGTTTGAGCATTTGCTGGTTGTTATGCATATGCAAGTTCATTCATATTTCATTTCCCATTCACTGTTGCCTTGGCTTGCTTTTGTTACATTTTGTTGCGGCCTGACCTGTGCATGATGCATATTGCCTGACCATTGTTGCTGTATTGATCTGAATTGCTTCCTGGTCGACACTTGATGTTTGTAGTTGATGTATATAATTGTTCGACCTGGCATTTGTTTGCTGTTATGTTGGTGGTGTTGTGCCGTAGCCTCTTGTGCATTGCCCCATACATATTGTCACCGTTTGATATAGTTTGGATTCGGGCTTTGACTTATGTCACTGATCTTTGGTCAAGACTTGTTTTAGTTGTCGAGACCGTTTTTCCATACTTGCACATTTTTAAGTGCACCTGTGTTGAATCCAGTTTTAAAACTCGGGTTTGACCTTGTGCTGATATTGAGACTTTATTTATATTGCACCTGAGTTGAACCCGTCTTTTTATTTTGGGTTTGACCTTGTGCTCACCTGTCCCTGTAACATTATCAAGTGTATATCGGTGTGCACGGCCTTGTGGCATGTACAGTGATACACTGTGCATGTCACATTGTTCGTGTGTGATGAATTCAAATATAAATCATGACGAACAACCCAAATAACTGAGGCAAATGTTATTTTCAAAAATTCATATTTTATTTTATATTGCAAAAATATTTCTTTTTCAATTTTACCGCGTTAGTGAATATTTTTGCAGATTGCTCAGATGCTGGATTCTAACTGGAATGAAGTTGAAGATAAAATACGAATTGAGCGAATGAGTGATGTGTAGTGAGATTAAATGTAAATATGAAATTGTGATGTATTTGTAATCAAAATTGTATATGTATAGTGAGAGCTTGAATTTGTACTATTCAAAATTGTAATAAATATTTGTTTGAATAAAATTTCTGTTTGAATTCAAATTCTGTGTTATTTAATTTTATTCAGCAAATATTTATTTAATCTATGAAAAATAAAATAGTACATTAACAAATACATTTAAACGAATGTATATATGTTTATTATCATCAAACAGAAATCATATAAGCGCATATTCAAAAAAGTATACGACCCAAAACTTCATAATTTAAAACAATTTGAGTGCCATTTACACCGCTCCAAATTTATCCCTCTTCTCCTTGAAAAAATTTTCTATTTAAATTTGGACAAAACATTTTAATAAAATCTAGATGACAAACAAAATCATTTTGAGAAGAGTCTACTAAACCAAGAATTTCATTTTGAAAGCAAAAATTTTGAGGACCAAAACCGGAAAAATCGTCCAATTTAGCAAATGATTCGAGAAAAACTTTTTCGAAAGTAACATACTCCATATAAATATCAATGTCATCTTTGTCATTGAAAAGAAAGCCTTTGGTTCTCTTTGTGTGCCTTATGGTTTTAGGAGTTTGATTTGAGGAGGCCATTTTAAAGATTTTAAAGGGATAAGAGAGCGAAGAGAATTTTGAATTTTAAAATAAAGTAAGTGAATGAATGGATAGAGATAGATTGGATCAATAGAGAGTGAAGAGTCATGTTCT
Source organism: Allium cepa (assembly GCA_030765085.1). Classification (NCBI taxonomy): domain Eukaryota; kingdom Viridiplantae; phylum Streptophyta; class Magnoliopsida; order Asparagales; family Amaryllidaceae; genus Allium; species Allium cepa. The sequence continues at coordinate 187,099,148 of CM060930.1, read as the reverse complement.
CTGGTCAAAAAGATGACTTTTCACAATGTAGGGATTCGTACAAAAGGGAAAGAAATTTAAATTTTGAAATTGAAAAGAAATTTCAAATTACTGGCAGGTATTTCGACATATTAGCTGGGTATATGTCGACATATAGCCCGTAAAATCCAAAACTAAAACTTAGATAAAATATTCCTATTCATATCTATATACATATGTTCATCAAATATTATTATTAATCTATATGTTATTACTAAAAATAAATAAAACAAAAATGGAATAAAAATTAAATGTAAAACGTAGCGCTTTTGTCTCATTTTCTTTGATCTATTAATCAATTATTGTCGTGAAATACCTGTTTGCATTCTCAGTATCAGGTTCGTTACAGTTTGAGGAAGTATTTGAATCATCTAATGTTGCTGTATAAGCCATTTTTTTGGATAAACCAGTAGTTGGTGAGATCTTTGATTTATTTTGATGCGAGCGGTCTCTTTGCAGATAGATGACCGGGTTCATCGAAGTTGAATATTTTATTGTAGTTCCAGTTCCAGGAGTCTTTTTTTTCATCTTCGAAAGTTGTTTATCTGTAACGACCCGCAAATCCGTACTCCTTGAGTCAACACTATTCTACCACAATCAACTCAAGTTGCACAAAAATACGAACCATTTGGGTTAAAGAAGAAGAGGTAGAAGAAGAAAAATAGAAAACAACAATAGAATCTAACCATCGCAGCGGAATAAAATATAATAGATAATAAATGATCTTTACTCAAAATCAAATATATCTATTTATATATTACATCATCAGAGTACATCAATCACAGCTCAACATCAATATCATACAAATGGATACATAGCAACTCAATACAGCGGAATATATATATATATATATAAACAAGTACGAGAGTACGTGACGTCATCCAGCTCGTCTCCTGAGCTCCACAGCATCATATCTTGTATCCTATAATACTCGGTCTGACCCGAGCATTATAGTTAAATAACACCCGAGTCAGTCTGGAATACCAGCGTGAGAAAATCACACCCAATTGATTATTAAAGTTTCAAAAATCCTTTGGAAACAAAAGCATCTCGTAAGACCACGCCACAAATAAACATGTCGGGTTTTTACCTTACGATAGCTAAAACAATTTTATTAAAGTCCTCTGATATTATAATAGTGTCTATAGAAAGTAAAATGGAATCTAGCTGAAAATGCTTGCATCTCACGTTTCAGCAATAGTTGGGCACAATCAAAACCGTACGGGCACGTAGGGAAAATGGATTCCAACTAATGACTAGGCACTGGGGTACCACCTGTCACAGTACCTGGTCTAGATCAGCGTACCGAGGAGCCACCCTAACTCCCCTGCAACACAAGACCGGAACCATCCCTTGCTGGACAGTCCCGAGCAAGATCACCCCGCGGTTGGGATCAGCAACCGCCCACTAAGCCGAAATAAAGGGACATCTAGACAGGGATGACCTCACCCTCCAGTGGGGGCTACCTACGAAGCCTTGCTGCATATCCCCTGATTTTCAGCCATTCCCATTTGATGAGGCTTGAGGCTAAGCGTTACCTTTATAGAATATATCCCTTAGAATGCCCATCGTCCGCTTGACGATGTTTCGCAAGCATTCATCCATACAAGTCCATCCCGGGTTCGAACGGAACTGAAGGCACTATTCCTATTACATCCATTTTGGAAATATCCTCAGTATTAGTAGCAATTAGCCCTTGCACTTCACTGCTCCATCTTCGAAACCAGAATCGTTTCCACGAAACGTACAAACCGGATCGAAGTGGTTTTCGAGAAATAAATCTCGATCCCGGTCTTTTCGAAACGATCAACGCATTTGTCCAATATTGATAGTCGGTTATTTAACTATCAATTATATTCACAAAACAACCATCAACCAATAAATAATTTCCCAATTTATTTATTAATCTCAAAAATATCATCACAAGATATATTTCTATTTTCAATCCTTTGAAAACAGTTTCAAAACCATCATTCTTTTCAGAATAAACTTTCCTAAATATTTTCTATCTTCTCTGAAATCACCAAGCACAAAATTATATTTTTAAAATAATTTAAAACACTTTACTTTGAAATATATACTTTGAAATATATACTTTAAAACATTTCGGATAACTACTTAAATAATTTGTTAAAAATACATACTATATGAATTTGAGAAAATAAGGTTACTTTATAAAATATAAAATCAGGTTTTCACTTTAAAAACAAGTACTAAATCACTTTTAAATAATTAATGCTCTAATATATTAAAAGGAAATACTTGCTTTAGAAATTAAATATTAGAAATAATAAATTTTACAAAACTTGCTTTCTTTAAAAACAACTTTAAACATTTAATTTATATTTACAAATTTACTTTTAAAAACGTGTAATTAGCCATCCAGAGAGAATTCCAACTTCAAGCACTTAAAACAATTTCCCGAATTGATTTCCAATTCATTCGATTTGAAATAAATTTCTTTACTTGCTCGGTTCATTTCAAAATTCATTACTTATGGACTTTATTTTTATTATAATTATTTGTTGTTTGATTTTAATTCTTTTAACTGAAATATACAAATTTCAGGTTATTCCCAATTTCTTCTTTATTCTTCTTAAACAATCTAAATCCTAAATTTAACATAAATGTCTTGATCTTTTAAACAATATGATAAAGTAGGCTGGAAGTGATTGAAAGGAAGGAAGCGTGCAAAGGAAGCTTAAAATAATTTTGACCAGGCGTACACAAGAAGCTTAATTAATTAAATTAAATTTCATTAGTTAAAATCAATTAAATTTTCCGCGTTTATATCGTACACTCACACACTAATTTCGATCAATACGAAATTTGAAATCCGATAATAATTCAATATCACGGACCCAATGGAACTTGTTTCGTCAAATTCCGAGGCTGTGCCTCGGAAGGCTATTTTTAAATTAAATTTAAACAATATCAATTTAAAACTGAACAAATCACTGTAAATTTCAATTTTAAAACTTCTATTATCTTCAGCGTTATCAATATAAATTTTATATGCCTTCAATTTTTTTTAATAGGCTTAGAATTCCAGATTCAATATTTTACTCAACTTCAAATAATTTAATTTACTAATTTAATTATCAAATAAACTATGATATCCTTGATTCAAATTAGAATTGCTCTATTTAATATTTAAAATCAATTAAATATTCTGATTTTAAATGCTTGAAAATTTCGGGTCGTCACATTCCTCCTCCTTTAAAAGAATTTCGTCCTCGAAATTACTAATTAGGAAGAATGGTCCAATACCCGTTTACTTTTTCCTAAAACCAAACGGTTTCTAACAATTCAACATCGCACCAGCTATTTTTTTTATAAAAGACCCATTATTATTCTTATTAACTTTCCAAACCTTTCCCTAGTTTGCAAACAATCCTATTTGCCAAACCATTCAAGTTTTAATCATAAAACCAATTTTGAATTATCAAAATTTTTCTAACTCTCTAAATTTCCGAAATTTTTTGCCAGCGTCTCCTTTGCGCGGCTGACTCGGTACAACTACAAAATGGCTCTACGGCCTCCCAAATCCAAAAAGAAAACAAAACGCCAAGTGGCTCAATCCAAATCCCAATCCAATTTCATACCAAAATTTAAATACATACCTTTTTGTCGAGCATTTCAAATTTATCTTTTGAAATCAAAACCAATTCTTCTTTCCCTTTATAATACCTGCATATCCTGCTTAGCACTAATATCCAATCACCATATTCCCAAAACATCATACCAACTTTCTTACAAACTGTCAATATTTATTCATTCAAATAACAACTTAGAATATATTTGCAATATTTAATTTTCAATTAAGAATTTATCATTCCCTTCTTAAACTAGTATAAGCATTCTATATGCTTCTTTGTTTGTCTTCACTTTACCATTTTAGTTAATATTTATTTCTATTCAAATTGTTCTTTCATTTCCATATGGATTCAATTTATTTTTAACTCTGCATATAAATTTTATTTGTCATTTATTACTAATTCATGTCATTACTTTAATTAGTTTCATTTACTAACTTATTTCAATTTCCAGTTTGAAAATTGTTTTGTCGTTAACAAACTTTTCCAAAATTTTCAAAAATTTTCTAACTCCCAAAATTTCTGAGAATTTTTGGCAGAGTCCCCTTTGTACGGAGGAGCTTTTGCAATTTGACAAAAGAGATAAATATATATACATCGACCCACCCGGTCGGAAAAATCAAAAACAGTTCATATTTCCTATTTTTATTGCGTAGGCGTACCTTATTTAGTATTTTAAGCAAGCAACTTATTATTTTTAGCAAATAGCGCAACCCAATCCAGCCACACGGCTTCTAGGTACCTGTACTTAATCAATTTAAACATGTAAGTGCCAAATATATGCAGTTTAACTATATTTCACTTAGTTGCAATGGTTAAAACATATAAATTCTAAAGAAATGCACATCCAACATTTTTGTGAGCAATTTTTTACAACTTTCATAGTAATTCAACTATTTCAATTAATTTACAAACCATTTTCATTTGATTTGAATGGTTTTCAATCCATTCGGATACCACTTCATCAATTTGAATGGTTTAAAATTCAATCGCTTACATTTAATTTATTTTTAAGCAAACTGAACTCATATTTAATTCAATTGATCTCAAAATCAATTTATTTTACTTCTATCAATTCATAGAATTTTAATTACTTCCATTTATATCTAATAACAATTTATTCTATGCAATTTGACGAGATCTATGTGAATAAACAAGTATTATGTTTTATAACCAATTTAAATGGATTTCAACTCGATTTATACTTAATCCTATTTCATTTTCAAATTTATTCACAATCTAAATATTCTCATTTCAATATATATCAAATTTTGAATACATTCACTTGCATTTCATTTTATTAACCAAACTAGTTCATCCAAAACTATTAACAGCTTAGGTTCATCTTCATTACTAATTAAATTCCCTTTTATTTTAATCCATTCACAAGCATTTATTTAGCTCGACACACTCCATTTAAATTTCATTTACAATCCATTTATTTACATTTCATTCCAAATTTGTTTATTCCAAACTATTTTATTTAGCTCTAAAACAATCCAGGCTATTTCATTCAATAACCATTTCTCAACTCATTTAAACCAACACTTCATTTGATACTTATTTATTCCATCATTTATTTACTCAATATAATAGTTTATCCACATTCACTTAAACTATTCTAATAAACTTGAAACATTCCATTTTAATCGATTCTTCTCTAAATCAACTATTTATTAATTTTGATTCAACTAGCTTAAACATTTACCAGATTTTAAATTCAAACTAGTATATCCATCCAATTCTGGTTTATATTCAATAACTTAGTCTTTTATTGATAATAAGGTCACATCAAATCATTTCACACACTTGGATTTTATTTACGATTCAACCATCACTATTAAAATCCAATACCAGTATATATTTTTTTCAATATCAAAATTATACGCTTTACAACACAAATTCCATTTAATTGTAATATAATTTAGTCTCTAACCTATTTTAATTCGCTTCCTCAATTCACTCTGAATTCATTTTGAATTTTCATTTTCTTAAATTTTATTTAAAACCATTCTATTTTTCTCATTGAATCCAAGTTAAGTTTTAATCTATAACTCAAGTTCTGGATCCATATCCATTTTCAATTTACCACTCAATTTTATGAACTCACAATTCAACTTCATTCTCAATCACTTCATCAACAATTTGAATCAATTTTAATTTATAACTTGAGTTTATTTCCAAACTTCATCATAAACTCACAATTCAATTTCATTAACAAATTTATTATCTAATTAGTTCTTCCCTTATTTATAATCCAACACTTGAATTTTTATTCCAAATATCACTTCATTTTATTTACTTAAGGTCAATATACTTTATAATTCAAGTTTGGATTTTCTTATTTATTTATTTCAATGTTGTGCACGATATATTCAATAGTGTTTCATTCCTTATCGGCATTCATCCTAGGCTTGAATACATTCATTTTTTTATTTATTTTTGTATTTTAACTCAAGCCTTCTATTTATTTATAGCCCGAGCATATTTTATTTCTATGGATTTTTAATTCTCTTATAAGTTATTCTAATCTATTTATTTCAATCCAATTCTTATCCAACTTATTTTCCATTTATTCAGGTAAGAATTTAATTCCGTTCATTAATTCAATTGAATTCTCATCCCAATTCAATTTTACTTTAACTCAAATTTATTTAACTCAATTCGATTTCAACTTGATTCGAATACAACTGGATATTATTTTCAACTTGTTCGATTTATTTCAATCCAGTTAAATTTTATTCTCCAATCCAAGCTTATTTCATTTTTAGCTTTACACTTAAAATTAAATTCCCAACATTCAAAGCTAATATTTCCTTCCTGATTTAAAAATCATCTCAATTTATAAGCTTACAACCTACTTCATCAGGATTTTTTTAAACACCCGGCTTTTGGTTTCAAATCATTAAAAATCTCCAACATCGCAAATCACATTTCCCAAGGACAAACCAATCCTGGTTTTATTACCAACAAATTTCCTTTGAAATTTCAAAAACAAATAGGTTTTCCTGAACAAATCAATTTGGTAGCAATTCATCACTTAGAAACTCGAAAATAAACATCGATGATGCTGCAGTCATCACCGATTTTATTTTCCAGCTACTGAAGTGAATTCAATGCTATATCCCTTTCCAAAATTTTATTTGAAACAATTTCCTTCCAGAAGTACCTTTAAAATAATAATGTTATTATTTGTCTTCAAACCACTTCGAAAACACTTCCAAAATCTCCGGGATTTTAAAATTTCAAATTCTGGCTTAAATCAAATATTAACTATAATTCATCTGTATAACTTAAGCTCATACAAATTCACATATGATTATATTTCAATTCATAAATTACATTTATAATTCATATTAATAAATTTAATTTTATAATGAATTTATTCCCCTAAATTTTAGTTATATTTCAATTTCTATTTAAATTTTTACTTAACAATGATAATACTTTAATATTATCATTTCTAACATCCAAGCAACCATATATTAGCTAAATAGTTTTCAAAAACCTTTCTTTATATCACAACATATTTTTGGGTAAAATTATTTCATTCACCCACATTCGAAAACAATATTGTGTCGAAATGTTCTACTCAAGCGTTTAGAAACCCCTTCGATACAGTTGTCCAGGCTGTGTCGACGAAGGTTCATATGCCACTCAATAAACCAATCAACACAATATTAAAACAATTTATATTAACTAACAAATACACGCTCATATTTATTAATACGCTCAAATCATTCTAGAGTACTATAGACTCTATTTTATGAGTAATTCCCACCAAAGCCAAGGTTATCACCAACCTAAGCTCTGATACCAAGTGTAACGACCCGCAAATCCGTACTGCTTGAGTCAACACTATTCTACAACAATCAACTCAAGTTGCACAGAAATACGAACCATTTGGGTTAAAGAAGAAGAGGTAGAAGAAGAAAAATAGAAAACAACAACAGAATCTAACCATCGCAACGGAATAAAATATAATAGATAATAAATGATCTTTACTCAAAATCAAATATATCTATTTATATATTACATCATCAGAGTACATCAATCACAGCTCAACATCAATATCATACAAATGGATACATAGCAACTCAATACAGCGGAATATATATATATAAACAAGTACGAGAGTACGTGACGTCATCCAGCTCGTCTCCTGAGCTCCACAGCATCATATCATGTATCCTATAATACTCGGTCTAACCCAAGCATTATAGTTAAATAACACCCGAGTCAGTCTGGAATACCAGCGTGAGAAAATCACACCCAATTGATTATTAAAGTTTCAAAAATCCTTTGGAAACAAAAGCATCTCGTAAAACCACGCCACAAATAAACATGTCTGGTTTTTACCTTACGATAGCTAAAACAATTTTATTAAAGTCCTCTGATATTATAATAGTGTCTATAGAAAGTAAAGTAGAATATAGCTGAAATGCTTGCATCTCACGTTTCAGCAATAGTTGGGCACAATCAAAACCGTACGGACGCGTAGGGAAAATGGATTCCAACTAATGGCTAGGCACTGGGGTACCACCTGTCACAGTACCTGGTCTAGATCAGCGTACCGAGGAGCCACCCTAACTCCCCTGTAACACAAGACCTGAACCATCCCTTACTGGACAGTCCCGAGCAAGATCACCCCGCGGTTGGGATCAGCAACCGCCCACTAAGCCGAAATAAAGGGACATCTAGACAGGGATGACCTCACCCTCCAGTGGGGGCTTCCCACGAAGCTTTGCTGCATATCCCCTGATTTTCAGCCATTCCCATTTGATGAGGCTTGAGGCTAGGCGTTACCTTTATAGAATATATCCCTTAGAATGCCCATCGTCCGCTTGACGATGTTTCGCAAGCATTCATCCATACAAGTCCATCCCGGGTTCGAACGGAACCGAAGGCACTATTCCTACTACATCCATTTTGGAAATATCCTCAGGATTAGTAGCGATTAGCCCTTGCACTTCACTGCTCCATCTTCGAAACCAGAATCGTTTCCACGAAACGTACAAACCGGATCGAAGTGGTTTTCGAGAAATAAATCTCGATCCCGGTCTCTTCGAAACGATCAGCGCATTTGTCCAATATTTATTGTCGGTTATTTAACTATCAATTATGTTCACAAAACAACCATCAACCAATAAATAATTTTCCAATTTATTTATTAATCTCAAAAATATCTTCATAAGATATATTTCTATTTTCAATCCTTTGAAAACAGTTTCAAAACCATCATTCTTTTCAGAATAAACTTTCCCAAATATTTTCTATCTTCTCTGAAATCACCAAGCACAAAACTATATTTTAAAAATAATTTAAAACACTTTACTTTAAAAATATACTTTGAAATATATACTTTAAAACATTTCGGACAACCACTTAAATAATTTGTTAAAAATACATACTATATGAATTTGAGAAAATAAGGTTACTTTATAAAATATAAAATCAGGTTTTCACTTTAAAAACAAATACTAAATCACCTTTAAATAATTAATGCTCTAATATATTAAAAGGAAATACTTGCTTTAGAAATTAAATATTAGAAATAATAAATTTTACAAAACTTGCTTTCTTTAAAAACAACTTTAAACATTTAATTTATATTTACAAATTTACTTTTAAAAACGTGTACTTAGCCATCCAAAGAGAATTCCAACTTCAAGCACTTAAAACAATTTCCTGAATTGATTTGCAATTCATTCGATTTGAAATAAATTTATTTACTTGCTCGGTTCATTTCAAAATTCATTACTTACGGACTTTATTTTTTATTATTATTATTTGTTGTTTGATTTTAAATCTTTTAACTGATATATACAAATTTCAGGTTATTCCCAATTTCTTCATTATTCTTCTTAAACAATCTAAATCCTAAATTTAACATAAATGTCTTGATCTTTTAAACAATAACATTGAAGTTTAAGTTTCATTAACTTTCTTTTTATTTAAATTTTCCTTCCCATACTCAAGATATTTTAAAGTCACTTTATTTCCTTTCCAGACCATTCATAAATTTATTCGACTTTTCTATAATTATTTTACTTACAATTTCACTTCTTTATTTTCATTCCCGAACTCAAATTATATATTTGGTAATTCATTATTGCCCGATTATAATAATCAAGCCATAGCATTCAATAATTCCACATAATTCATTACAGGATATCAAATATTCAGAGCTGAGAATATTAAATAATTAAATAAAGTTGAGGGGTCCAGTTGGATCCCTCCAACCTGTTTTCCCTGCATCCACAGATGTTAGCACAATATAAAATGCCAATTCCAAATATACACCACATTACAGCACATAAATCAATTCAACCATTTCAAACAATTATTTAAATTTAATTATTTAAATTTAAATTTAACTAAGTGAGATTAACTCACCTTTGATTATTGAAATCCCAATCCAAATCTCGAATTGTTTTCTTCGCGATCTTTTAACCTTGTATAAATATTCATATGATTAATATTTGAACTAAGCGAAAAATTAATTTCCATTTAATAGAATTTTATTTAATCTAATAATTTAAATTTAAACTAATCTTTTTATAAAAATCTTTTAGTAACCGGAATAAATTAAATAAGCTGATTAATTACCAAATCATTATTTTATTTCTAACAACTTCCTTTTAATAAAAATGCTTTCGACTAAAATAATTTGATAAGCTTATTAAATCAATTTATCTAGAAATACTACCCAAGTTTTATCGTTGATGCAGCAGCACATTTCTTCAAATCAAGTGCCTATTCCTTTGTCTTCGATGCCAACTGCCAGCACATGGTGTTTCCTGAAATATTCACCTCTGCTCGAAGTCGTGCTCACCTCCAAGCCCTAGGTCATCGACCTGCTTGCCTGCCTTCGGCCACAACTCACGCGACCTCACCAAACACCCTCCACAAATGCCGCTCGAACCCAAGTCGCTCCTTGAAGATCACGCAGCAGCATCCTTCCTAATCGCGACTTCAACAAGACATCGTGGCATCAGGTCGATTGAAGCCTCCTCAACCTGTGATACACGACTTCTGTCTCACTCCTCAGCCCCGGTCGATCGACTCTCGATCGATTTTTTTTTTTAATTTTAGGTTTCTGATTTCGATTTTGTACTGAAAGAAGGAAAGAGGAACTTGCGAACGAAATAAAGAGGATGTTGCGTGATTTTTGTTTACAATAGTTCGGTCATTTTATTTTGATTTTCGAATTGGGAAATGAATTAGAATTAGGGGAAAAATTTGTTCATCTATTCGGCTGTGTTGATGAAGTAGGCTGGAAGTGATTGAAAGGAAGGAAGCGTGCAAAGGAAGCTTAAAATGATTTTGACCAGGCGTACACAAGAAGCTTAATTAATTAAATTAAATTTCATTAGCTTAAAATCAATTAAATTTTCCGCATTTATATCGTACACTCACACACTAACATCGATCAATACGAAATTTGTAATCCGATAATAATTCAATATCACGGACCCAATGGAACTGGTTTCGTCAAATTCCGAGACTGTGCCTCGGAAGGCTATTTTTAAATTCAATTTAAACAATATCAATTTAAAACTGAACAGATCACTGTAAATTTCAATTTTAAAACTTCTATTATCTTCAGCGTTATTAATATAAATTTTATAAGCCTTCAATTTTTTTTTTAATAAGCTTAGAATTCGAGATTCAATATTTTACTCAACTTCAAATAATTTAATTTACTAATTTAATTATCAAATAAACTATGATATCCTTGATTCAAATTAGAATTTCTCTATTTAATATTTAAAATCAATTAAATGTTCCGATTTTAAATGCTTGAAAATTTTAGGTCGTCACATTATCTTTCTATACTTTAGGAACTTTCTGAAATTTCTAGTCATGAAAGCAATTTCTTTGTAACGACCCTAAAATTTTAGTGATTTTAGTTATTCAATAAATTGAAATTTTTTGAAATTTTAAACAACAAAAATTGAAAATAAAAATTTATTATTTAGAATACGTCTATTTAAACATAGCAACTGGGAAATTTTCATTTGATAATGTTGAAGTTATTCTATTTCAATTCAAATTAGTTAATAATTGATGGTAATAAATAAATTTCCAAACCTGAATATTTTTGTATAGAAAATTTCTAAATCCTCATTAGAGTGAGGCGTCATCTTTTGTTTTTTCAAATTTTGACTTCCGTTGCTCCATTATTCTCAATTCTAGCAAAATAGCTGCTTTTCTGGTACCGATTATCGACTTTTGATCGTATGATCGAACCACCAATAGCTGTATACTATTTTGATTGTCTCGTTGTGCTGATCTCTAAGGTATATTTATTTCTGTATTTTGAGATCCGGTACACGACGGAAACAATAAAACGGTGCGTCGTATCAGTACCGTAAATTGTGACCATTAGCTTTCCTTTGCCTTTTTAAAATTGAAACATCCTGTCAAATCAACCCATTGACTGCTTTAATAATTTTTTCGGAATCAATGCGTCTGATCTTTAAAATTTCTTTTAATTATATGTTCGTTCAAAAATTTTATTTGGCTTTATCTATTACTGACGTTTCCATTTTCTATGGTTTCGGTATAAAATAAATAAAGGTCTATACTTTTCTTTCCGTTGAAATTTTGTCACCTATCTACATTCTTTTTCCTTGAAAAAAATGTATGAAGTGACAGATCACCTCTTTTAATCTAGCATATATATGTTGAACCCTCCTTCTGCACGTCTTCCTTCTCTTCTCCTACCCGAGCTCCTCCCTGCCCCTCTGTCCTTTGCCTGTATAAGAAAATAAAGATAAAATAAACACTGCTCTTCTTGAACCAATAGCCGCACTATGGCAGCCCTAGTTAGGCAAGCGTATAAAAATTTAAATACAAAAAATATATATAATAATATATAAATACCATTTTCTGGAAAATCTTGTGTGTAAATAAGAATGCAGGCCTTTGTGCCTATGCATACTGTTCTAACATATTACCTGAGCAAGGCAAGTTAGTAAACAAAGGCCCTGTAAGTAAATGTAAAGTAAATGAGTCCAATCATAGCTAAGCTTACAATATGATAAAGTAAATGGCTTACAATGTGATAAAGCTTACAATATGACATGTAAAGTAAATTGATGATGCAATATGATAAAGTAAATAATAATGCAATAGCAATTTAGGCAGTTTTGGTCCTAACTTCATGAGATTAAGTATGAGCATGATACTGGTGTGGATAGAAAAAAATGCATGAATATAGGGTGTGTAAAATATTTAATTCACACACATTCAGTTAGACACATAAGTAAAATGCATTAAAAAAATATAAATACACATGAACATATATGCATAACATTTGGTAGATACACACACATAGCTGGTTATATAAATAGGCTTATATGCATGATTAAAACTAGAAAGACAAGTTATACCTGAGCCAAGGTCATACATATAATGTGTGAGGAGAAATTGCCAAAAGTGGTCAAGATAAGGAAAAGGGGAGAAATGGTGGGAAAGGAAAGTGGAGAGGGTGAACAGTTGGGTGAGACCAGAAATGGTGATAGCATTTCTGATGAAAATAAATTACTTATCTAGCCTTAAAACCCTAGCAACTCCACTATATACATCATTATCTCCTACGGTTACATATTAGAACCAGAAAAAAAAAGGAAAATAAAAGAGAAGACAGACAGCAGTTAGAAAATCAATGGCAGAATTGAATCAAAATTTAGGAAGGAGAACCTTGGTGAGTAAACCCTCACTTGGCAAGGCATTAAGACCTATGAAAGGCAGCCATTTAACCTTTGGTTTATTTTAACTTCTGATTGATGTTTTACTTGCATTTTTAGTCTAACAATCTTCTGTTGTTTCTGAGATTATGTGACTGGTGTTGCTTAGTTAATACTTAATCTATGCTTGTTTATACATTATAAATTTAATAATTGATGTATTTATATGGTTGTGAACTTGAGAAATATTTTAGTTAAAGCATGAATTAATAGGAAGTGTAGGGTACAAGGCAGTAAGAGAAAGAGGTTCTCCGGCTTATGTCTTGCAACTGAAAATATGGATTAGGGTGCAATGGGATCTCCATGTGCTGAGTCTTGATCCACCATTGATTGTTCTCTAGAAATAAGGTTGAGTAACAAGAAAACACACTTTAATGTGTGGATTGATTGTGAGAACCTTATTGCTGAAAAAAAAACCTCAGTAGTATTTCATTCATTGAAAATGCTCTAATCTATGCTTTAACCAAAGATATATCTCTGAATGAAACTGACTTGAAATGATATACAAGTGTGATTGATTGTTGAATATATGAGTGGATGAATGTTTGATGGATGTAGAAAAAACTGCTGGTATGCATTGATTAGGTATATATCTGTCTTAAGCTTGACACTGCATAGATAGTATTGGGTCATATGAAAGTGTTTAGTAATTAAACTAAGGATATGGGTCACCTCTATCAGGTTGGTAAGAGGGAAGTGGGTATGACATAGTGGTTGGCTTGCATCAAGGTTGGGGTGTGAGTTTGCACATGGTATGTTTATGTCCAAATTGCTTGTAGTGCACTGGAAATTAAGTAGCAGTTCCAGGCAGTGAGCACCAATGCAACCATAAATGTGATATTGGTCTTAAAACGACATCAAATGAACATACATGCAAGAGTAAAAATGCTAGAAGTATGGGGAGTCCTGATATGCCGAATCAGTTTTGGTACTTTAGTTCAATGTTATGGATGTTGTTATTTGTTCATGTTTGAGTATGCCTGTGGTAAATTATGGTGGCCATTATGATTACTGGATTAAAAGTTCCTGTTAATCAATTAGCCTAAGAATGCACACATGATAATGTTAACAGTGCATAACACTTACCACTGTTGTAACACTTAACAATTTGAGCATGAGAAAGTAGCTTAACAACTTAAGTGAAACCCTTAACCTTTGAAAACAGAAAGGGTACTATGAAACCTGTTTTATTAGCCTTCATGCATTGTCAAATGATTTTACTTGCACCAGACTTTAGTCTGACATGTTTGTTGCTTGCATCAAATGGGTGCTTCACTTGCATTGTGGAGCAGGTCATATGATGTCTGCAGGAAAGGAGGAAGTTAAGTAATAAGGAGTAGAAGCATGATGCTAAGAAGAAAATTGCTAATTAACTAAGCTAGAACTTTTGCTGAGAAATGTTTCTTATGTTTTATTTTATTTGAAAGATTTTGTGTAATGATGTTTGAATTGTGCTAAAAGTTTGACTGTGATGTAATGAATGGCTTAAGATGATTATTATGAGATGGAACTATTTTCAGTAGAAAAGATAAAGGTGTTTAGTTTTATATTATAACCTGTAAGCATGTAGAATTTTCATGAATCAAGTAATGAGTTTGGTAGTGGATCTGAAGTATATGTGAACCGGTAATGTATGCTTATGTACTAGATTGTTTTTTAGACTAGAACCTATTCACATAATAACTGTAAGTATTATAAAGTAAGGAGAAACCCATAGGGAGACCTGAAAAAACACAAGAAACATGAACCCAGATTTAAATGTGTTTGATGATTATATGAATAAATAAAACTTGTAGATTATAACCAGATAATCTAAGAATCATACCTAAACAAATTAGTCCACTTGAAGACTAAGGTGAAGCAGATAGCAACTGTACATGATTATGTGCACACAGGTGCACAGAAGCATGCACAACCCCCATATAGGCTATTTGGAAAGCAAAACTTTGAACAAGTTAAAGGCTATGAGTTAATTCACATATCTAATCAAACATACAAATGCTAAACACAAGCAAACAAATAAGAATTGGTTAATTAATTTGTACAAAGATTCAAATAGGAGAGGATCTTCCCAATCCTTTGTACCGTGGCTAAACTTGGTTTATTTTTAGAATAAAATAAACTTAGTTATTCTTTTCAAAATAAAAACAACAAAACTCTGATATTAGAACTAAAAAATAATTTGGGTGTTTATATGAACATAGAAATAGCTTTTACTAAGAAGTATATCAATATTTATATATTGATTAGTTTGGATTTTGGGAAATAAATTACAAAAAAAAGACATCTAATAAAAGGAAGAGAATAGTCGGTCTGTGAAAGAAAGCAACCCTGAATTTAGCTTAGAATAAATTGAGTCAATCAAATAAAAGGACAAACTAGGGAGGGTTGCTTCAGTTGGTATCAGAGCTATGTTATTAAATACATAGCCAAAACAAATACTTGCTTGAATCTATGTGTATTGTTTGCATTGTTGGCTGTTTGCTTGAGTTGCTTTACTTAATATGAATGAATGTGTTCACTGCTAGTTTTAAAAGTAAAAATAGTAAATAGGAATTAGAACTGACTACACTAGAAATGTTCAATAGAGATCCAGAGCAGTTAGAATCAATCCCCTGGCTGCAGGAGAAAGGGAGAATGGTCAATCTTCTAATAACACTGAACAAGCAACTGGAATGGCCGCTGGTCCCCCAATGATTAACATGTAAGATTTTGTTCGAGTGCTGAGGGATGGAATGGCACGTAGGGTAGATAATCCATATGAAGAGCTGTCCAAATGGCTTAAAACATATACATACCTTGGAGGCAGTAGCTTTGATGGTACAGAAAATGTCATGGGTGTCCAGACTTGGTTAAGAACAGTGGAGAGGATCTTTGCGGATATGCAAGTTAATGATCAGAGAAGGAGGCAAATAGCTTCAAGACAACAAAAAGGCATTGCTTTGGACTGGTGGGAAGTGATTATTGCAGGCAGGCAAGAAGAGGAGATCGCATGGAATCAGTTCAAAGAAACGTTAGAAGCCAGATTTGTCCCAGCATCAGCAAAAGCTTCACTGCTTGAGGAGTTTATTAAGTTGAGAGAAGGATCTATGAGTGTCACTGAATACACTCAGAAGTTTGAAGGGTTGTCCAAGTATGGGGCAGTATTAATCCCAGATGAAGTTGCAAGGAATGCTAGGTACATTCAGGGGTTAAATGTTGGATTGAGTAGAGCCATGTTACCATACAAAGACAGAACATTTGATCAGGTTATGGACTTGACATTGTCATTTGAGCAACATGATAATGCCAGAGAAAAGTTTAAGAGTTTTAGGAATAACAAGAAGGGGAAGAATAGAGCACACCCATATGAGAAGAAGAAGGGAGAAGCAATGAACAAAGAAAGAATTAAGGTGGCAAGCTCTCACAATAATAAATCTAAAGTGATCTGTTATAACTGTGGGAAGGAAGGCCATATAAAGACCAAATGCCAAGCACCCAAGTCAATTGTTCTTGGGTGCTACAACTGTGGTAAGGAGGGGCACATGAAGAGGCAGTGTCCAGAAATGGCAAGGGTGGCTGTTCTTAAAGGAAAGGGCAAGGCAATGGAAGCACCCAGCCAAGTGGAAGGTACACTATTTATTAAAGGCATACCCATATCAGTTATTTATGACACTGGAGCTACACACTCTTTTATTTCATATGACATAGTTCAGAAACTAGGGTTAACATGTATTCTTGTTGAAAAGCTATTGCATGTTGATAGTCCTATTAGTGGTTCCTGCATAACAAATATGAAATGCATACAAATAGAATTGTGTATGGGTGGCCACACCTTTATTTCAGAATTATATGTGTTAAATTACCCTAAGTTGGATATTATACTGGGAATGGATTGGTTGAAAAGTTTTGGTGCAATCATTAATTTGGAAAATTCCACAATAAAATTTCCTAATGGCAAAAGAATTCTAGTTATGTATGAGGCAGCCAAAGATAGGGTTATGGGCAAAATGTTCAACTTGAAAAATGTTGATGTTGAATTAAGCCTAGAGGAGATACCCGTAGTTAACCAATACACTGATGTGTTTGGTGAAGTGAATGACATTCCTTATAATAGACCAATAGAATTTCAAATAAGACTTAAACCAGGAACAAGCCCTGTCATTAAGAAGCCAAACAGAATGTGTCCTAAAGAATTGATTGAGTTGAAGAAACAACTAGAAGAATTAGAACAAAAAGGCTTCATTAGGCCTAGCAGTTCAAATTGGGGATCTCCAGTAGTATTTGTTAAGAAGCTTGATGATTCTTTGAGAATGTGCATAGATTATAGGGAATTAAACTCAGTCACTATCAAAAACAAATACCCTCGACCTAGAATGATGATCTCTTTGATCAATTAAATAGTGCTAAAGTATTTTCCATGCTTGATTTAGCATCTGGTTTTCACCAAATGAAAGTGGAAGAAGAAAGTATCAAGTTTACAACTTTCAATACCAGATATGGCTTGTATGAATACTTAGTAATGCCATTTGGTTTGACTGATGCACCATCCTATTTTGTGGATTTAATGAATAGGATTTTCAGAGACTACTTAGATAAATTTGTATTAATTTTTATTGATGATATACTAATATATTCTAAGTCAGATAATGAACATGAAAAGCACTTGCATATGGTACTGAGTAGACTGAGGCAACAAGGCCTTAAAGCCAAGTTTGCAAAATGTTCTTTATGGAAGAATGAAATAAAATTCTTGGGCCACATAATTTCTCAAGAAGGAATTTCAGTAGATCTTAGTAAGGTCATGGCAGTACAAGCATGGAAGAGGCTCAACAGTGTAACTGAGGTAAGATCATTCATGGGTATGGCTGGATACTACAGAAGATTTATAAAAGATTTTGCTAAAATAACAATCCCACTAACCAAGTTAACAAGGAAAGCCCAACCTTTTCTATGGACTGAGAAATGTGATGGGGCATTCAATCAATTGAAGAAGGCATTGATGGAAGCACCAGTGCTAAAAATTCCAGAAGGCAATGACAATTTGGTGGTATACACTGATGCATGTAGGTCAGGTATAGGAGTTGTTCTTATGCAAGATGGTAGAGTAATAGCTTATGCATCAAGACAACTGAAACCAAGTGAGACCAAGTATGCAACACATGACTTGGAATTGGCAGCTGTGGTATATGCATTAAAGCTTTGGAGACATTACCTGTTAGGAGCAAAGTTTGAGCTTTATACTGATCACAAAGCTTTGAAATACTTATTTTCTCAAAAGGACTTAAAGATGAGACAACATAGGTGGGTGGAATTCCTTGCTGCCTATGATTTGGACATTATGTACACACAAGGGAAAGCAAATAGAGTGGCGGATGCATTGAGTAGGCAACATACCAAGTTAGCTACATTGATGATAGAGGAGTTTAAAATATTATCAATACCGACTGATGTAGAAGTAGAAAACATGAGAGAGCAAACCATGAAGTTAAGTGAGGACATGGAACACTATGGCAAGCTCAGCCTCATCAAGATAAAATCAGACCTAGTGGAGGAAGTGAACCAGTCAAAAGACATGGATGAATTTCTAAGGGAAACAAAGGAATTGTTAAGGAATGATTCAAAGCTTGACAAATTTGAACTAGATAGTAAGGGATGTTTAAGATATAAAGGAAGATTGTGTGTGCCTAAGACAGAAGCTCTGCAAAGGAAGATTTTGGATGTCCATCACAAGTCAAAGTACACCATGCATCCAGGGAGTACTAAAATGTATCATGACTTAAAGAGGAGTTATTGGTGGAAAGGAATGAAGAGAAGTGTGGGTGAGTATGTGGAAAAATGTATGACTTTCCAACAAGTCAAGGCTAAGTACCAAAGACCCAGTGGACTGTTGCAACCTCTAGAAGTTCTAAGGTGGGAACAGGAAAGCATATCAATGGATTTCATTGATGGCTTACCAAGATCAAAGACAGGTAATAACAGTATTTGGGTGGTGGTGGATAGGTTGACAAAATCCTCACATTTCATACCAGTAAAGAGTGATAGAAATGCACCAAAACTGGCACAAGTTTTCATGAAAGAAATAGTGAAGCTACATGGAGTTCCTGCCACTATCATTAGTGACAGAGACACCATATTCACATCGAAATTCTGGAATAGCTTTCAACAAGCAATGGGGGTTGAGTTGCGCTTGAGCACAACATACCATCCCCAAACAGATGGTCAAATAGAAGTGGTTAATAAATTCTTGGAGGATCTACTTAGAGCTTGTGTACTTGATCATGGTGGCAATTGGGAAGACTACCTTCATTTAGCAGAATTTGCTTACAACAGTAGCTACCAGAGTAGTATAGGGATGGCACCCTATGAAGCTCTATATGGGAGGCCTTGTTTGTCACCTGCTTGCTAGTTAGAGGTAGGTGATAAGATAATGCTAGGACCAGATCATGTGAAAGAGACAAATGCTAAGATCACATTAATCAGACAGAGAATGAAGGTAGCACAAGATAGAATGAAATCATATGCAGATAGGAGAAGGAAACCACTTGAATTTGAAGTTGGAGATTATGTGTATTTGAAAGTTTCACCTATGAGGAAGGTATTGAGGTTTGGCAAGGCTGGAAAGCTAACCCCAAGATATATAGGACCATATGAGATCATTGCAAGAATAGGAAAATTGGCTTACAAGTTGAAGTTGGCAGAAGAAATGAGTGGAATACACAATGTATTTCATGTATCACAATTGATAAAATTTATGCATGATGAAGCTTCAGTAGTTCAGTCACAAAACAAAGTGTAAGTCAGACCAGACTTGGTGTACGAGAAGAAGCCAGTAGGCATTGTAGCCAAAGAAGATAAGAAATTGAGGAACAAAATAATTAAACTGGTAAAGGTGCAGTGGAGCTTAGACCCTAATGATTGCACATGGGAGGTTAAAGACAAGATAAAAGTCCAATACCCTCAACTATTTGCAACTGACGGTTAAGGTAAAGGTATTTTATTATTCATGCTTGAATTTACTTAGTTAAACATGATGTTCAGAGTTGAATAAGCTTGTTTGATACATGCTTTGGTTGAATTAAGAATGTGTGTTCATTTTCGATTTTTGACACTTGACTAACATCGTAGGAAGTGTTAAATTATGGGACACAATTTCTTAAAGGAGGGGTGTATGTGACAGCCCTAGTTAGGCAAGCATATAAAAATTTAAATACTTTAAATACAAAAAAATATATAATAATATATAAATACCATTTTCTGGAAAAGCTTGTGTGTAAATAAGAATGCAGGCCGTTGTGCCTATGCATACTGTTCTAACATATTACCTGAGCAAGGTAAGTTAGTAAACAAAGGCCCTGTAAGTAAATGTAAAGTAAATGAGTCCAATCATAGCTAAGTTTACATATGATAAAGTAAATGGCTTACAATGTGATAAAGCTTACAATATGATATGTAAAGTAAATTGATGATGCAATATGATAAAGAAAATAATAATGCAATAGCAATTTAGGCAGTTTTGGTCCTAACTTCATGAGATTAAGTATGAGCATGATGCTGGTGTGGATAGAAAAAAAAAATGCATGAATATAGGGTGTGTAAAATATTTAATTCACACACATATTCAGTTAGACACATAAGTAATATGCATAAAAAATATAAATACACATGAACATATATGCATAACATTTGGTAGATACACACACATAGCTGGTTATATAAATAGGCTTATATGCATGATTAAAACCAGAAAGACAAGTTATACCTGAGCCAAAGTCATGCATATAATGCGTGAGGAGAAATTGCCAAAAATGGTCAAGACAGGGAAAAAGGGAGAAATGGTGGGAAAGGAAAGTGGAGAGGGTGAACAGTTGGGTGAGACCAGAAATGGTGATAGGATTTCTGATGAAAATAAATTACTTATCTTGCCTTAAAACCCTAGAAACTCCACTATATACATCATTATCTCCTACGGTTACATATTAGAAACAGAAAAAATATATATAGGAAAATAAAAGAGAAGACAGACAGCAGTTAGAAAATCAATGGCAGAATTGAATCAAAATTTGGGAAGGAGAACCGTGGTGAGTAAACCCTCACTTGGCAGGGCATTAAGGCCTATGAAAGGCAACCATTTAACCTTTGGTTTATTTTAACATCTGATTGATGTTTTACTTGCATTTTTAGTCTAACAATCTTCTGTTGTTTCTGAGATTATATGACAGATGTTGCTCAGTTGATACTTAATCTATGCTTGTTTATGCATTATAAATTTAATAACTGATGTATTTATATGGTTGTGAACTTGAGAAATATTTAAGTTAAAGCATGAATTAATAGGAAGTGTAGGGTGCAAGACAGTAAGAGAAAGAGCTTCTCTGGCTTATGTCTTGCAACTGAAAATATGGATTAGGGTGCAATGGGATCTCCATGTGCTGAGTCTTAATCCATCATTGATTGTTCTCTGGAAATAAGGTTGAGTAACAAGCAAACACACTTTAATGTCTAGATTGATTGTGAGAACCTTATTGCTGGAAAAAAACCCCAGTAGTATTTCATTCACCGAAAATGATCTAATCTATGCTTTAACCAAAGATATATCTCTGAATGAAACGACTTGAAGTGATATACAAGTGTGATTGATTGTTGAATATATGAGTGGATGAATGTTTGATGGATGTATAAAACTGCTAGTATGCATTGATTAGGTATATATCAGTCTTAAGCATGACACTGCATAGATAGTATTGGGTCATATGAAAGAGTTTAGTAATTAAACTAAGGATATGGGTCACCTCTATCAGGTTGGGTAAGAGGGAAGTGGGTATGACATAGTGGTTGGCTTGCATCAAGGTTGGGGTGTGAGTTTGCACATGGCATGTTTATGTCCAAATAGCTTGTAGTGCATTGGAAATTAAGTAGCAATTCCAGGCAGTGAGCACCAATGCAACCATAAATGTGATATTGAACCCTTAAAACGACATCAAATGAACATACATGCAAGAGTAAAAATGCTAGAAGTATGGGGAGTCTTGATATGCCAAATCAGTTTTGGTACTTTAGTTCAATGTTAGGATGTTGTTATTTGTTCATGTTTGAGTATGCCTGTGGTAAATTATGGTGGCCATTATGATTACTGGATTAAAAGTTCCTGTTAATCAATTAGCCTAAGAATGCACACATGATATTGTTAACAGTGCATAACACTTACCACTGTTGTAACACTTAACAATTTGAGCATGAGAAAGTAGCTTAACAACTTAAGTGAAACCCTTAACCTTTGAAAACAGAAAGGGTACTATGAAACCTGTTTTATTAGTCTTCATGCATTGTCAAATGATTTTACTTGCACCAGACTTTAGTCTGACATGTTTGTTGCTTGCATCAAATGGGTGCTTCACTTGCATTGTGGAGCAGGTCATATGATGTCTGCAGGAAAGGAGGAAGTTAAGTAATAAGGAGCAGAAGCATGATGCTAAGAAGAAAATTGCTAATTAACTAAGCTAGGACTTTTGCAGAGGAATGTTTCTTATGTTTTATTTTAGTTGAAAAATTTTGTGTAATGATGTTTGAATTGTGCTAAAAGTTTGACTGTGATGTAATGAATGGCTTAAGATGATTATTATGAGATGGAACTATTTTCAGTAGAAAAGATAAAGGTGTTTAGTTTTATATTATAACCTGTAAGCATGTAGAATTTTCATGAAACAAGTAATGAGTTTGGTAGTGGATCTGAAGTATATGTGAACCAGTAATGTATGCTTATGTACTAGATTGGTTTTTAAACTAGAACCTATTCACATAATAACTGTAAGTATTATAAAGTAAGGAGAAACCCATAGGGAGACCTAAAAAAACACAAGAAACATGAACCCAGATTTAAATGTGTTTGATGATTATATGAATAAATAAAACTTGTAGATTATAACCAGATAATCTAGGAATCTTACCTAAACAAATTAGTCCACTTGAAGACTAAGGTGAAGCAGATAGCAACTGTACATTATTATGTGCACACAGGTGCACAGAAGCATGCACAACCCCCATATAGGCTATTTGGAAAGCAAAACTTTGAATAAGTTAAAAAACTATGAGTTAATTCACATATCTAATCAAACATACAAATGCTAAACACAAGCAAACAAATAAGAATTGGTTAATTAATTTGTACAAAGATTCAAATAGGAGAGGATCTTCCCAATCCTCTGTACTGTGGCTAAACTTGGTTTATTTTTAGAATAAAATAAACTTAGTTATTCTTTTCAAAATAAAAACAACAAAACTCTGATATTAGAACTAAAAAATAATTTGGGTGTTTATATGAACATACAAATAGCTTTTACCAAGAAGTATATCAATATTTGTATATTGATTAGTTTGGATTTTGGGAAATAAATTACCAAAAAAAAGACATCTAATAAAAGGAAGAGAATAGTTGGTCTGTGAAAGAAAGCAACAGTGAATTTAGCTTAGAATAAATTGATTCAATCAAATAAAAGGACAAACTAGGGAGGGTTGCTTCAGTTGGTGTCAGAGCTATGTTACTAAATACATAGCCAAAACAAATACTTGCTTGAATCTGTGTGTATTGTTTGCATTGTTGGCTGTTTGCTTGAGTTGCTTTACTTAATATGAATGAGTTCACTGCTAGTTTTAAAAGTAAAAATAGTAAATAGGAATTAGAGCTAACTACACTAGAAATTTTCAATAGAGATCCAGAGTAGTTAGAATCAATCCCCTGGCTGCAGGAGAAAGGGAGAATGGTCAATCCTCTAGTAACACTGAACAAGCAACTGGAATGGCCGCTGGTCCCGCAATGATTAACATGCAAGATTTTGTTCGAGTGCTGAGGGATGGAATGGCACCTAGGGTAGATAATCCACATGAGGAGCCGTCCAAATTGCTTAAACATATAAATACCTAGGAGACAGTAGCTTTGATGGTACAGAAAATGTCATGGGTGTCCAGACTTGGTTAAGAACAGTGGAGAGGATCTTTGTGGATATGCAAGTTAATGATCAGAGAAGGAGGCAAATAGCTTCAAGACAACTAAAAGGCATTGCTTTGGACTGGTGGGAAGTGATTATTGCAGGCAGGCAAGAACAGGAGATCGCATGGAATCAGTTCAAAGAAACGTTAGAAGCCAGATTTGTCGCAGCAGCAGCAAAAGCTTCACTGCTTGAGGAGTTTATTAAGTTGAGACAAGGATCTATGAGTGTCACTGAATACACTCAGAAGTTTGAAGGGTTGTCCAAGTATGGGGCAGTATTAATCCCAGATGAAGTTGCAAGGAATGCTAGGTACATTCAGGGGTTAAATGTTGGATTGAGTAGAGCCATGTTACCATACAAAGACAGAACATTTGATCAGGTTATGGACTTGACATTGTCATTTGAGCAGCATGATAATGCCAGAGAAAAGTTTAAGAGTTTTAGGAATAACAAGAAGGGGAAGAATAGAGCACACCCATATGAGAAAAAGAAGGGAGAAGCAATGAACAAAGAAGGAATTAAGGTGGCCAGCTCTCACAGTAATAAATCTAAAGTGATCTGTTATAACTGTGGGAAGGAAGGCCATATAAAGACCAAATGCCAAGCACCCAAGTTAATTGTTCTTGGGTGCTACAACTGTTGTAAGGAGGGGCACATGAAGAGGCAGTGTCCAGAAATGGCAAAGGTGGCTGTTCTTAAAGGAAAGGGCAAGGCAATGGAAGCACCTAGCCAAGTGGAAGGTACACTATTTATTAAAGGCATACCCATATCAGTTATTTATGACACAGGAGCTACACACTCTTTTATTTCATATGACATAGTTCAGAAACTAGGGTTAACATGTACTCTTGTTGGAAAGCCATTGCATGTTGATAGTCCTATTAGTGGTTCCTGCATAACAAATATGAAATGCATACAAATAGAATTGTGTATGGGTGGCCACACCTTTATTTCAGAATTATATGTGTTAAATTACCCTAAGTTGGATATTATACTGGGAATGGATTGGTTGAAAAGTTTGGGTGCAATCATTAATTTGGAAAATTCCACAATCTCATTAAAATTTCCTAATGGCAAAAGAATTCTAGTTATGTATGAGGCAGCCAAAGATAGGGGTATGGGCAAAATGTTCAACTTGAAAGATGTTGATGTTGAATTAAGCCTAGAGGAGATAGCCATAGTTAACCAATACACTGATGTATTTAGTGAAGTGAATGGCATTCCTCATAATAGACCGGTAGAATTTCAAATAAGACTTAAACCAGGAACAAGCCCTGTCATTAAGAAGCCAAACAGAATGTGTCCTAAAGAACTGATTGAGTGGAAGAAACAACTAGAAGAATTAGAACAAAAAGGCTTCATTAGGCCTACCGGTTCAAATTGGGGATCTCCAGTAGTATTTGTTAAGAAGCATGATGGTTCTTTGAGAATGTGCATAGATTATAGGGAATTAAACTCAGTCACTATCAAAAACAAATACCCTCTACCTAGAATGATGATCTCTTTGATCAATTAAATAGTGCTAAAGTATTTTCCGGGCTTGTTGTTGTTGTACTTATGTGCACTATTATCTTTGATTTTGCTGTCACTTGAAACTGAGTTGTCAATGTTGGTTTCATTTTTGCTGTGTTATTTACTAGGTGAGTCTTCGAGCATTGTTGTGACTAGTTTGAATCACTGTCATTTGTTTTCGAGTATGAAACTTGCACTGTTTCATGTGTGCTTGAACTCGAATACTGAAATTGCCATTCCATGACTCTGCATATATTCTCTGAGTTGCTTTGGCCCTGTTGCCTACACTCTGGTGCATTCCTGTATATGCTTTGCTTTTTTACTTGGTTCATGCATTGCTGTATTGGCTTGATGGTTTTCTTCTTTGGTTGTATATTTGGTCTCGTCTGCACCTTGTCATTGTGTAGCCTGGTCTGGACAAGTTATTGTTCAGGTTGCACATTTGTGAGTTGTTCAGTGCACTGTTGTTTGCTGTCCACCTGAGTTTGAGCATTTGCTGGTTGTTATGCATATGCAAGTTCATTCATATTTCATTTCCCATTCACTATTGCCTTGACTTGCTTTTGTTACATTTTGTTGCGGCCTGACCTGTGCATGATGCATATTGCCTGACCATTGTTGCTGTGTTGATCTGAATTGCTTCCTGGTCGACACTTGATGTTTGTAGTTGATGTATATAATTGTTCGACCTGGCATTTGTTTGCTGTTATGTTGGTGGTATTGTGCCTTAGCCTCTTGTGCATTGCCCCATACATATTGTCACTGTTTGATATAGTTTGGATTCGGGCTTTGACTTATGTCACTGATCTTTGGTCGAGACTTGTTTTAGTTGTCGAGACCATTTTTCCATACTTGCACATTTTTAAGTGCACCTATGTTGAATCCAGTTTTAAAACTCGGATTTGACCTTGTGCTGATGTCGAGACTTTATTTATATTGCACCTGAGTTGAACCCGACTTTTTTTTTGGGTTTAACCTTGTGCTCACCTGTCCCTGTAACATTATCAAGTGTATATCGGTGTGCACGGCCTTGTGGCATGTACAGTGATACACTGTGCATGTCACATTGTTCGTGTGTGATGAATTCAAATATAAATTATGACGAACAACCCAAATAACTGAGGCAAATATTATTTTCAAAAATTCATATTTTATTTTATATTGCAAAAATATTTCTTTTTCAATTTTACTGCGTTAGTGAATATTTTTGCAGATTGCTCAGATGCTGGATTCTAACTGGAATGAAGTTGAAGATATAATACGAATTGAGTGAATGAGTGATGTGTAGTGAGGTTAAATGTAAATATGAAATTGTGATGTATTTGTAATCAAAATTGTATATGTATAGTGAGAGCTTGAATTTGTACTATTCAAAATTGTAATAAATATTTGTTTAAATAAAATTTCTGTTTGAATTCAAATTCTGTGTTATTTAATTTTATTCAGCAAATATTTATTTAATCTATGAAAAATAAAATAGTACATTAACAAATACATTTAAACGAATGTATATATGTTTATTATAATCAAACAAAAATCATATAAGCGCATATTCAAAAAAGTATATGACCCAAAACTTCATAATTTAAAACAATTTGAGTGCCATTTACACCGCTCCAAATTTATCCCTCTTCTCCTTGAAAAAAATTTCTATTTAAATTTGGATAAAACATTTTAATAAAATCTAGATGACAAACAAAATCATTTTGAGAAGAGTCCACTAAACCAAGAATTTCATTTTGAAAGCAAAAATTTTGAGGACCAAAACCGGAAAAATCGTCCAATTTAGCAAATCATTCGAGAAAAACTTTTTCGGAAGTAACATACTCCATATAAATATCAATGTCATCTTTGTCATTGAAAAGAAAGCCTTTGGTTCTCTTTGTGTGCCTTATGGTTTTAGGAGTTTGATTTGAGGAGGCCATTTTAAAGATTTTGAAGGGATAAGATAGCGAAGAGAATTTTGAATTTTAAAATAAAGTAAGTGAATGAATGGATAGAGATAGATTGGATCAATAGAGAGTGAAGAGTCATGTTCTCTGGTCAAAAAGATGACTTTTCACAATGTAGGGATTCGTACAAAAGGGAAAGAAATTTAAATTTTGAAATTGAAAAGAAATTTCAAATTACTGGCAGGTATTTCGACATATTAGCTGGGTATATGTCTACATATAGCCCGTAAAATCCAAAACTAAAACTTAGATAAAATATTCCTATTCATATCTATATACATATATTCATCAAATATTATTATTAATCTATATGTTATTACTAAAAATAAATAAAACAAAAATGGAATAAAAATTAAACGTAGCGCTTTTGTCACATTTTCTTTGATCTATTAATCAATTATTGTCGTGAAATACCTGTTTGCATTCTCAGTATCAGGTTCGTTACAGTTTGAGGAAGTATTTGAATCATCTAATGTTGCTGTATAAGCCATTTTTTTGGGTAAACCAGTAGTTGGTGAGATCTTTGATTTATTTTGATGCGGGCGGTATCTTTGCAGATGACTGGGTTCATCGAAGTTAAATATTTTATTGTAGTTCCAGTTCTAGGAGTCTTTTTTTTAGTCTTCGAAAGTTGTTTATCTTTCTATACTTTAGGAACTTTCTGAAATTTCTAGTCATGAAAGCAATTTCTTTGTAACGACCCTAAAATTTTACTGATTTTAGTTATTCAATTAATTGAAATTTTTTGAAATTTTAAACAATAAAAATTGACAATAAAAATTTATTATTTAGAATACGTCTATTTAAACATAGCAACTAGGAAATTTTCATTTGATAATGTTGAAGTTATTCTATTTCAATTCAAATTAGTTAATAATTGATGGTAATAAATAAATTTCCAAACCTGAATATTTTTGTATAAAAAATTTCTAAATCCTCATCAGAATGAGGCGTCATCTTTTGTTTTTCAAATTTTGACTTCCGTTGCTCCATTTATCTTAATTCTAGCAAAATAGCTGCATTTCTGGTACCGATTATCGACTTTTGATCGTATGATCGAACCATCAATATCTGTATACTATTTTGATTGTCTCGTTGTGCTGATCTCTACGGTATATGTATTTCTGTATTTTGAGATCCGGTACACGACGGAAACAATAAAACGGTGCATCGTATCGGTGCCGTAAATTGTGACCATTAGCTTTCCTTTGCCTTTTTAAAATTGAAACATCCTGTCAAATCAACCCATTGACTACTTTAATAATTTTTTCGGAATCAATGCATCTGATATTTACAATTTCTTTTAATTATATGTTCGTTCAAAAATTTTATTTGGCTTTATCTATTACTGACGTTTCCATTTTCTATAGTTTCGGTATAAAATAAATAAAGGTCTATACTTTTCTTTCTGTTGAAATTTTGTCACCTATCTACATTCTTTTTCCTTAGAAAAAAATGTATGAAGTGACAGCTCACCTCTTTTAATCTAGCATATATATGTTGAACCCTCCTTCTGCACGTCTTCCTTCTCTTCTCCTACCCGAGCTCCTCCCTGCCCCTCTGTCCTTTGCCTGTATAAGAAAATAAAGATAAAATAAACACTGCTCTGCTTGAACCAATAGCCACACTGTGGCAGCCCTAGTTAGGCAAGCGTATAAAAATTTAAATACTTTAAATACAAAATATATATATAATAATATATAAATACCATTTTCTGGAAAATCTTGTGTGTAAATAAGAATGCAGGCCTTTGTGCCTATGCATACTGTTCAAACATATTACCTGAGCTAGGCAAGTTAGTAAACAAAGGCCCTGTAAGTAAATGTAAAGTAAATGAGTCTAATCATAGCTAAGCTTACAATATGATAAAGTAAATGGCTTACAATGTGATAAAGCTTGCAATATGATATGTAAAGTAAATTGTTGATGCAATATGATAAAGTAAATAATAATGCAATTGCAATTTATGCAGTTTTGGTCCTAACTTCATGAGATTAAGTATGAGCATGATGCTGGTGTGGATAGAAAAAAATGCATGAATATAGGGTGTGTAAAATATTTAATTCACACACACATTCAATTAGACACATAAGTAATATGCATTAAAAAAATATAAATACACATGAACATATATGCATAACATTTGGTAGATACACACACATAGCTGGTTATATAAATAGGCTTATATGCATGATTAAAACTAGAAAGACAAGTTATACCTGAGCCAAAGTCATGCATATAATGTGTGAGGAGAAATTGCCAAAAGTGGTCAAGACAAGGAAAAGGGGAGAAATGGTGGGAAAGGAAAGTGGAGAGGGTGAACAGTTGGGTGAGACCAGAAATGGTGATAGGATTTCTGATGAAAATAAATTACTTATCTAGCCTTAAAACCCTAGCAACTCCACTATATACATCATTATCTCCTACGGTTACATATTAGAACCAGAAAAAAAAAGGAAAAATAAAAGAGAAGACAGACAGCAGTTAGAAAATCAATGGCAGAATTGAATCAAAATTTAGGAAGGAGAACCTTGGTGAGTAAACCCTCACTTGGCAAGGCATTAAGACCTATGAAAGGCAGCCATTTGACCTTTGGATTATTTTAACTTCTGATTGATGTTTTACTTGCATTTTTAGTCTAACAATGTTCTGTTGTTTCTGAGATTATGTGACTGGTGTTGCCTAGTTGATACTTAATCTATGCTTGTTTATACATTATAAATTTAATAACCAATGTATTTATATGGTTGTGAAATTGAGAAATATTTTAGTTAAAGCATGAATTAATAGGAAGTGTAGGATGCAAGGCAGCAAGAGAAAGAGGTTCTCTGGCTTATGTCTTGCAACTGAAAATATGGATTAGGGTGCAATGGGATCTCCATGTGCTGAGTCTTAATCCATCATTGACTGTTCTCTGGAAATAAGGTTGAGTAACAAGCAAACACACTTTAATGTGTGGATTGATTGTGAGAACCTTATTGCTGAAGAAAAAAAATCCTCAGTAGTATTTCATTCATTGAAAATGCTCTAATCTATGTTTTAACCAAAGATATATCTCTGAACGAAACTGACTTGAAATGATATACAAGTGTGATTGATTGTTGAATATATGAGTGGATGAATGTTTGATGGATGTACAAAAAAATGTTGGTATGCATTGATTAGGTATATATCTGTCTTAAGCTTGACACTGCATAGATAGTATTGGGTCATATGAAAGAGTTTTGTAATTAAACTAAGGATATAGGTCACCTCTATCAGGTTGGTAAGAGGGAAATGGGTATGACATAGTGGTTGGCTTGCATCAAGGTTGGGGTGTGAGTTTGCACATGGTATGTTTATGTCCAAATAGCTTGTAGTGCACTGGAAATTAAGTAGCAGCTCCAGGCAGTGAGCACCAATGCAACCATAAATGTGATATTGGACCCTTAAAACGACATCAAATGAACATACATGCAAGAGTAAAAATGCTAGAAGTATGGGGAGTCCTGATATGCCGAATCAGTTTTGGTACTTTAGTTCAATGTTATGGACGTTGTTATTTGTTCATGTTTGAGTATGCCTGTGGTAAATTATGGTGGCCATTATGATTACTGGATTAAAAGTTCCTGTTAATCAATTAGCCTAAGAATGCACACATGATAATGTTAACAGTGCATAACACTTACCACTGTTGTAACACTTAACAATTTGAGCATGAGAAAGTAGCTTAACAACTTAAGTGAAACCCTTAACCTTTGAAAACAGAAAGGGTACTATGAAACCTGTTTTATTAGTCTTCATGCATTGTCAAATGATTTTACTTGCACCAGACTTTAGTCTGACATGTTTGTTGCTTGCATCAAATGGGTGCTTCACTTGCATTGTGGAGCAGGTCATATGATGTCTGCAGGAAAGGAGGAAGTTAAGTAATAAGGAGCAGAAGCATGATGCTAAGAAGAAAATTGCTAATTAACTAAGCTAGGACTTTTGCAGAGAAATGTTTCTTATGTTTTATTTTAGTTGAAAGATTTTGTGTAATGATGTTTGAATTGACTGTGATGTAATGAATGGCTTAAGATGATTATTATGAGATGGAACTATTTTCAGTAGAAAAGATAAAGGTGTTTAGTTTTATATTATAACCTGTAAGCATGCAGAATTTTCATGAATCAAGTAATGAGTTTGGTAGTGGATTTGAAGTATATGTGAACCGGTAATGTATGCTTATGTACTAGATTATTTTTGAGACTAGAACCTATTCACATAATAACTGTAAGTATTATAAAGTAAGGAGAAACCCATAGGCAGACCTGAAAGGAAAAAAAACACAAGAAACTTGAACCTAGATTTAAATGTGTTTGATGATTATATGAATAAATAAAACTTGTAGATTATAACCAGATAATCTAGGAATCTTACCTAAACAAATTAGTCCACCTGAAGACTAAGATGAAGCAGATAGCAACTGTACATGATTATGTGCATACAGGTGCACAGAAGCATGCACAAACCCCAGATGGGCTATTTGGAAAGCAAAACTTTGAATAAGTTTAAAGCTATGAGTTAATTCACATATCTAATCAAACATACAAATGCTAAACACAAGCAAACAAATAAGAATTGGTTAATTAATTTGTACAAAGATTCAAATAGGAGAGGATCTTCCCAATCCTCTGTACTGTGGCTAAACTTGGTTTATTTTCAGAATAAAATAAACTCAGTTATTCTTTTCAAAATAAAAACAACAAAACTCTGATATTAGAACTAAAAAATAATTTGGGTGTTTATATGAACATACAAATAGCTTTTACTAAGAAGTATATCAATATTTATATATTGATCAGTTTGGATATTGGGAAATAAATTACAAAAAAAAGATATCTAATAAAAGGAAGAGAATAGTTGGTCTGTGAAAGAAAGCAACCCTGAATTTAGCTTAGAATAAATTGAGTCAATCAAATAAAAGGACAAATTAGGGAGGGTTGCTTCACGCGCACCCCTGTTGAGACGACCTGACTTCCTATCTCCAGAAAATCGCATCATCTTGAAGAAAGAAAGGGATAGAAGAAGAAAAGAATTAGAAAGAAGAAAGACAACAACATCAGAGAACTAATAGTGGAAAGAATGAAATATAATATTCACTTAAAATATTACATAGTATCATATTACATTAGAGTTCACAACTTATGCAACACATATTAGACAGTTATAAACATTGTCTAACTATACAACTCAAGTACAACAGATACATATACCAAACAAACACAGTGGTACCATAATATATCTATACGTGGAAGCCTCCTGCTCCGTATCTCCTCCAGAATTCGTCGAGCAACCTGAATCACTTGACTACTCATATAAAATATGAGTACCCAAGAGTTTAATAAAACAGAAAATAAACACTCGGGTCAGACAGGGGTCTGGTGTGAGTAAACGGGTTTAAATTGCTTAACTTTAGAAAAACCTTTGAAAAGAAAAGGTATCACGTAAGACTTCCCACACATAAACATGGAAAAGTTTTTACCTTACGCTAACCAAAACATTTGATAGGAAATCCAGTGATATTATAATAGTGTCTAGGATTTTCAAATAAATATGAAATAGCCGAAATTGTTACATTCATTAAATTCTAGCTACTAGCCACAAAAGTGGGTAATACAAACAAAACCGTAGGGTCTCGTAGGGAAAATGGGTTTCCATCAATGGCAGGGCTACTGGGGTACCGTCCTTCACAGTACATTCCATTACGCCAATCGCTAGACCCCTATATCCCTTCGATTCCGATCGAGCAAAAGTAGCTCGCCATCCGTCGACCACTGCACTCAAGTACGAACCGCCTTCCCTACCGCTACTTGATTCGTTAACCCACGTGCGAGTTCCCATCGAGCTTGAAACGTGATGACTTTCCCTTGCACCGGCCTTCGAATCGAAATCGCGATTTCGATTTTAAAACGCTCAGTCGCCATTTTCTTTCGATTTCGTTTAGTTTTTTGAAAAATGGAGAGGGTTCATTTATTTCTTTTTCTTCTATCTGTTGCGTGCTAATTTTCTGGCATAAGTACTATTTTTTTCTTCGACAACGAACACGTGTTTGATTATTATTTTTTGAGAGGACACATGCTATAAGGTCATAAACGTTTTTAAAACATTGAATTTGGGAATGTATTAGACTATTTTAGTCTGAAATCAATAATAGAAAACAGAAAGATTTATTACAGAAAATAAATATATGGGTATACAAATATTTTCGAATTTACAGTAAACAGATTTTTTTTAACTAGAAATTATATAAGGTTTAGATTTAGTAGTTTAGATAAAAATCGGATTTTCAAACCCATGAAGATTTTTTTATAAGTGTAGTTTCAAGAATAAGATTTTGGAAAATATATGAGGACTTCTAAAATGTTGAGTTTATTTTAAAAAAATTGGATTTTTTTTAAATATTTTATAAGTATACATATGCATGTGATTTCATTAAACTAAAATATTAGTTAGTTAAATTTATTAAATGAATAAATTGTTTGATTTGTTCAAAATAGTAATAAACCGCATAATATTTATACAAGGTCAAAACTGCAAAGGAAACAAACTGGAATGGAAGTGGACTGCAAATTTAAAATCAAAGGTGAAATCTTCTCAACTCAAAAGGGTTTTGTTTAAATTTTAAAATAGTTGATTTAAAATTGCTTGATTGTGTTGATTTTTAGCTTGGATGATAATTGATTATCTATTGTATTGAAATAGACCCTATACGCCGCATAATAGCGGATAATATTTATAAATCCCATATACCACGATATTCCATCTTGAAGTGGAATGAGTATTTACTTATTGTGCTAACGTCTATGGATGCAGGAAACAGGTTGGAGGGATCCAACTGGATTCCGCAAATGTTTAATTTGTGCTTATATTGTGTGTTGATTATTTTTAATTCATGCGAATGTTTTGTGATTGAAACCGTAAAGGCTGTAATTCAGTCGAATATATTTTGGGTATCGTAGGATACCAGAAATAAATAGCTAATTGATTTTGAAATTTGGATAGAAAATTTATAATGAATTCACTCAAAGGAATCGGGTGAATTTCAAAGGAAGGAAATTTAAATAGATAAATTTTTGTCTTTGGAAACTTATAGAATAAATTCCAAAATATGGGAAATATTTTATAACGGAATTTCGAGTAATGTTGTTAAATAGTTGAAGAATTTATTTAAGATATGGATTTTAAATAATTTAAAGAGATAAAGAATTTATTTCAAAAGGAAATAAATTTAGAAATTAAATTTTGGAATTTAATTTAGAGTTGAAATAAATTTTAGAAATCGATTCAGGAATTAATTTGGAGTTAAAATAAACCTTAGGAATTAATGTGGAAATTTGGTTTGGTGTGTTGGATATAATTTTGGGAAATCAATTTGAAATCGATTTGATTTGATATTGGAAAAAAATTAATTTAGGAAAATCAAATTGGAAGTTGATTTTGTATTTAAAATAAACTGGAAATCAATTTGGAATTCGATTGGGTGTGAAGATGATATTTGGGAATCGATTTAAATATCAGTTGATATTTGGAATGTAAATTTAAAATAAACCGAGAAGATTTATTAATTTATTTGAATGGACCAATTTATATTGGGAAAAGAATTCTTCCCTGGAAAGCCGAGTATATTTTTAAAATGGCTTTTGAATAGAAAATTTAAAAGTTCTAGATTTGGTTTTTAAAATAATACTGTTGAAGAAATTAGTATTGAAAATTGTTTTAAATCTTTAAAGTAAAATTTATTTAATAAATTATATAAGGGATTATTTTAAAGGATTTAAATTGATATTTGATTTAGGAAATAGCTATTTAAATAATTATACTTTGTCTACTAAATTTTATTTTAAAATTAGTTTCTGGACCTG
The DNA here is from genome assembly GCA_030765085.1 of Allium cepa. Taxonomy (NCBI): domain Eukaryota; kingdom Viridiplantae; phylum Streptophyta; class Magnoliopsida; order Asparagales; family Amaryllidaceae; genus Allium; species Allium cepa. The sequence goes on along the minus strand of CM060930.1, from coordinate 187,063,462 downwards.
AATTTTTATATGTTAGGGCTAACAAAATGGCTTGGAGAGGTGTCAGCGACCTTGTCATGAGGACGAACTGCTTTGGGAGGTGTTAGCGACCTTGTTAGTGCTGACAAAATGGCTTGGAGAGGTGTCAGCGACCTTGTCATGAGGACGAACTGCTTTGGGAGGTGTTAGCGACCTTGTCTGAGGCTTCGGCCGTTTGAGTTTAGCACGTGCAACATTGCTTCGGCATCACAATCGGGGATTTGGCCAATCCGTATTTTCCGAGTTTACGGTTTTATTGTGATTTCACCTTTTTAAGATGTTTTATTACATCGATAGCCAAGTGCTATATGAGATGTTATATATATGGTGATTTCAATTGTAATGTTTTGAACTCTTATCGAGTTCCTTGAGTTATGAGTTTGGATATTTTCAGGATTTTATAGGATATCCTTGGTTTTGCCATTTTGGCGAGTTGAGATTGAGATTTATATACATTTATACCGATGAGATGAGGTATAATTGAATTTGGAGATTCATCTTTAATTTAGTTTTGGATCATCCTATTTGAATATGTTTTATGTTTGCCATTTTAGCAAGAGTTTGTATTGATGTTTCTCCTTTTGAGGAGATACGATTCATGGAACCATGTCGACATTTTAGGATATCGACGATGATATGGGGCGTTACAGCAGATATTAGTATAATATTTTTCATAACTAATATTTAAGCAAATATTCTAAATTTGTTATTTTAAATATTTCCAAGTATATTTTGAATAAGTATTTTTATATTATTTTAAATATTTGAAATCAGCAGATTTTCAGTGGAAATGAATAAATGTTTGGAAATTGATTTGAAATTTATTTTTCAAAGGATTGAAGTGTGAAATTTTATCTTGCAAAGATATATTGAAAATAATAAAAATTGGCGGAAAAATTATTTGAAATCCAGTGACTGTTGTGAATGATGATTGATAGTTAAATAACCGACTATCAATATTGGCCTGAATAGGCATTTGAATTTCGATGCGACCGGGAGTCGAATTTCAAATATTCGAAACCCACATCGAAGCTTTGTCATTGTGATGGATCTTTTATTTAAAAGACCAAAGTGAAATTGTTGTGATTTATTTGAATCTAAATGAACACTTATTTTAAAATAAGCGCTCGTTATTCGGATTAGCCGGGAGAGGACCTTATGCATTAAAACCCATTCCGCATAATGATACGATGAAATGGGATTGCATTTGAAGATGGTGTTGAAGACCGGGTATTTTTGAAAGCGAAAGGATACCTGTCGAATGTCTCTACACTTGGTTGCTCCGATATAGAGATTTTATCACCCTTTGTGATGGGGATTCCGGACGTGATTAGTAAATATCCGGATTGCAAGGACTTCTTTTGAAGTGCCTTCGGTTCCGTTCGATCCCGGACGGACTTGTATGGATGTGTGTCTGACGTTACAATTTGAGATGTAAAGCTGGTTTCTATCAAATACATTTCTGTTGGTGGCAGAGAATTTATTCTATTATCTTAACACCCTTCTCTGAAACGTACGAGCTCAGAGGTTATGTGATTGATGATTACAAGTGATACATTCCCAATTTGGTAATGTGGCATACGAAGTGATGCTGATCATTTGTTGATCGAAGCATGGCTTTTGTGAAAAGCGTAGCTTTGTGGACGAGACTTCGTCGGACCTCACACCCCGGAATGGTCAAAACAGGAAGGATGCGGCAAGGTTATAGGGGGTAGCGCCCCTTAGGGTATGTACATTTCCTTCTGGATAGAAGTGGTATCATGGTATGGAGCCCAGATACCTAACTTATGTGAATGTCGCAAATATATATTACTTTGTGATTGTTGATGTTGAGGATCCTCGGATAAAGGTTGTTTACAACCGGGGAATGGCATACTCGTGTAGTAGTTACCTATTTTTGCAGAGGTAACCCGGCCTTGTGTTGGCAGAGATCCAGTTAGGTTCTCGGGGCGTCTATCCAGAGGCGTACACATGTGGCAAGGGGAAGTTCCTTGGCCTGACCATTTGTTGGAAATCCAATTCCCAATACGAACCCAGTACGGTTCTAGTTGTAGAACCTGCCATCTAATATGGTAGCTATAGTAGGCATACTATAATGGTACGTATGCTGGCTAAGATTAATATTATACTTTCGAAATGTTTTCTGCACTATGCACTAATAATAATATTAAAAAGATTTTGCGTATTAAGCATATTTGACTATCATAAGGAGAAATCTCCTCCAATTCTGCGCTTGCATTGTGTATGTGGCGGGAGGCCTTATGGTAGTTTCATTTTCCAAAAAGCATTGCGGATTTCTTTTAAAATCTTTTGTTTTCCTTTATTAAAGAACAACTGTTTTTAAGATCTCACACCAGTCCCATGACTGACCTGGAGTTTATTGTTCCCTTTCTAAACTATGGGTGCCTATAATTTTCCAAACGGGCAGCGTAGAGTCAGCCTTCAGTTATCCGGGAGCGCAGTCAGAAAGGAGTTGCTGTAGAGATCAGGAGTTGAAGCTGGATGGCGAAGCGTATTACTAGTATATGTTATATATTCTTCTGCTGTTGTTATTGTACACTCTGATAATGAAATGTGATGTAATGTAATAACTGATATAGTGATTCTGTTTAAAGATATTTATTTATCTATTATATTTGTTCCGCTGCGAAATGTGAAATTCTGTTATTGTTTCTGTTCTTCTTCTATCTTCTTCTTCTTAAACCCTAATGGTTCGGTTTTCCGGCATTCCAATGCGCGGCATTTGATACAGTGGACATATAAATGTCGACTTTCGAAAGTCGTAAAATCGGGTCGTTACAATTTGGTATCTTTTAATAATTAATTAGATTTATTAATTCAAAGATAACCATTTGTGTAAATTTTTAGTATAATTACTTATGGAAGTAATTAAGAAATTAATTAGTTATTGTAATTAACTGAGTTTAATTTGATTAGATTAAGTTAATCAATTCAGTTTAATTAATTGAAATTAATCATTTAAGGATTGTGAAGTGTAATTACTTAATGTAATTAAATAAAGAGAAATTACTTAGGGAAGTAATTTATGGGTAATTACTATATGTAATTATTTGAAGACGATTTATTGATGAAGTAATTTGAGTATATTACTTTGTGAATTATTCAAGGGATTAATTGGAGATAATTACTTAACGAGTAATTAATTTATTTGGTGAAGTAATTAAGGGTAGTTAATTACTGAATGGAGTTAATCAAGGGTGATTAACAATTATGGTTTAAATAAAGATTAATTACTTAATGTAATTAATTTAAATAGAAAATGTAATTAGAAATCATTAATTACTATAATTAATGATGTAATCAAAAATGGATTTAATTAGAAATAATTAAATTAATTAATTAATGTAATTAATTAAGGAGTAATGTAATTAATTCATGGTTAATTAATAAGAAAGCAATTAAAGATTAATTACTTTATTTGATTAAATATAATTAATTTAAAGAAATTAATTAGTGAATAATTACCTGAATAAAGGTTAATTAATCAGGAATGATTAATTGAAATAAATAATTGGTTGTTGATTAATTAATTGATTGATAATTAATCAATAGTGATAAGCAAGTTGATATTGGTAAAGTAATTAATTTAATTTACTTTAAATTAATTAGAAATGAGGTAATTAATTTAATTCATTTTAAATTAATTATATTTGGTGTGGTATATCATTGCTTATATGGATGGATAATGTTGTTTGCTTAGATGGTTTGAATCTCAAATATGAGATAGATATTGTTGAGCGATTTGAATGCATTGGTTGCATTGTGATGTTGATATAGATTATCTGTTTGGATAACGATAATATGGTTTATCTGATATGATGATAATGTTGATTATCTGTGTGAATCTGTGATTTATCTATTTGGATATATAGATAATTGAATTGTTTTAAACCTTTAAAACAACTTGGCCTTAAAAGACACGCTTTGGATTTCGATGAGACCGGGATCGGGTTTCCATATTTGGATATCCGAAAACCACATCGATCCAAATTAACGATAGGTCGTGAATCTTTGGTGAAGAGTGAAGATTCAAGGTGTAAGGACTATACGTCAGTATAACTCTGAGGGTGATTCCGTGATGAGTTTGACGGAACTAGTTCTTATAGGTTCGAGATGGTTATTTAGAGTTCAAGGGTTATCGTCGTTAACTCTGAGGGTGATCCCAAAATGAGTGTAACGAGATAATGCCTTCTGTTTCGTTCGAACCCGGAACGAACTTGTATGGATTGAATGCTTTCAGAACATCGTCAGGTGGACGATGAGCATTCTAAGAGATGTGTTCTCTAAAGGTAATCGTAGCCTCAAGCCTCATCAACCGGGAATGGCTAAAACAGGGGAGGTGCAGCAAGGTTTCATGGATAGCTCCCACAGGAGAGCAAGATTTACCCCTGTCTAGAGGTCCCTTTTTATTTCGGCTGTGTGGGAAGCTAGATGTACACCAACCGCGGGGTTGTCTTGTTCGGGACTGTCCAGTAAGGGATGGTTCCGGTCTTGTGTTGCAGGGGAGTTAGGGTGGCTCCTCGGTAGGTTGATCTAGGCCATGTACTGTGACGGGCGGTACCCCAGTAGCCCTGCCATTGTATGGAATCCATAATCCAATAAGTGCCAACGGTTTTGATTGTATTACCCACATTTGTGGCCAATAGATGGAATTTAATGAATGTAACAATTTCGGTTATTTCTTATTTACTTGAAAACCCTAGACCTATTATAATATCAATGGATTTACTATCAAATGTTTTGGTTAGCGTAAGGCAAAATTTTTTCCATGTTTATGTGTGGGAAGTCTTACGTGATACCGTTTCTTTTCAAAGGATTTTCAAAGTTAAGCAACTTTAACCTGTTACTCACACTAGACCCATGTCTGACCCGGAGTTTATCTTCTGTTTTCTTAAACTCTTGGGCACTCAAATTTTTACGAGTATCCAAGGGATTCAGGTTAGCTTTGACGAATATTGGAGGATAAATGGAGCAGAAGGCTTCTGCGTGTAGATATATAGTTCCGCTGTGTGTTCTCTGTATTGTTATCTCTTGTTTTGAGTTGTATTAAGTTGTATAACTAGACAGGTGTTTATAACTGTCTACTATGTGATGTAAATTCCGTATAACTCTGATTATGTTATATACTATGTAATGTTTATGTTATTAATATAATTTATTCGTTCCGCTGTTGAGATTCTGATATTGTTTCTTCTCTTTCTTTCTTTCTTTTTTCTACCCTTTCTTTCTTCATGATGATACGACTTTTCTGTGGAGAAAAAGTCGGGTCGTCACAGGTAGTATCAGAGCATTAGGTTGAGTGAATACCTAGCCTCTGGAGTGGTGTCTATCTTGAGAGAGCGTATTTGTAATTTTAATATATATATATATATATATATATATATATATTTGTATAATTACTTCTACTTATTTGTTGGGTTACCCGTTCAGGTTTTCCAATATAGGTTATAAAGGTAGATAAGGTAGTGGGGTGTGTAACACGATTACTACCAATGGTTGGAGTTTGAGTGATGAGGTTGGAAGTATATCTGTCGAGACTGTAGACCTAATACCGTCTCGAGTGAGTTGTACAGAGTATAGGATTTCATAGATCTCTGAAGGTAACCTGTTAAGGTTCGTAGTCTATCTTTGAGTTGGATATGATAGTGTCTAGGATTTTTAAATAAATATGAAATAGCCGAAATTGTTACATTCATTAAATTCGAGCTACTAGCCACAAGAGTGGGTAATACAAACAAAACCGTAGGGTCTCATAGGAAAAATGGGTTTCCATCAATGGCAGGGCTACTGAGGTACCGCCCGTCACAGTACCTGGCCTAGATTACCGTACCGAGGAGTACGCCCGCTCCCCTGCAACACAAGGCCGGGACCATTCCTTACTGAACAGTCCCGAACAAGGCAACCTCGGCGGTTGTCTGGAATTCAACCGCCCCACACAGCCGAATAAAAAGGGACTTCTAGACAGGGGTAAATCTTGCTCTCCAGTGGGAGCTACCTACGAAGCCTTTGTTGCACCTCCCCTGTTTTAGCCATTCCTGGTTGATGAGGCTTGAGGCTGTGATTACCTTTATAGAACACATCTATCTTAGAATGCTCATCGCCCACCTGATGATGTTCTGAAAGCATTCAATGCACACAAGTTCGTTCCGGGTTCGAACGAAACCGAAGGCACTATCTTGTTGCACTCATTTTGGAATCACCCTCAGAGTCAACGACCATAGCCCTTGCACTCTAAATCACCATCTCGAACCTATAAGTACTATTCCGTCAAACTCATTACGGAATCACCCACGGAGTTATACTGACGTATAGCCCTTACACCTCGAGTCTTCACTTGCTTCACTTGGATTCACCACCTAACTTTTAATTGGAATCGATGTGGTTTTCGGATTCCAAATATGGAAACCCGATCCCGGTCTCATCGAAACCAAATTCCATTTTAATGTTCAAGTTGTACTTAAGGGTTTTAAACAATTAAACTTATATACAGGATGATATATAAACAGATAGATGAATCACATTATCACAATAGATAATTTATATCAAACATTCAAAATGCAGCATATCACATTTCATGGATATCCAAATCATCCAGTATCAACCCATATCCATCACCCAATATCAATAAGTCAATATTGATCATCCAATATCAATCAACCAACCAATAAATTGTCCAAAGCAGAATTGATCAACTCTTAATCAATAGGATTACCTAAATCCTTCTCCATTACTTTATTTCAAATAAATAAATTGATCATCTCTAATGATCTTCCTCAATTAATCTTCCTTAATTAATCTTCCTTGATTAATTCTACTTTAATTACATTCAAGTAATTATTCTTAACCATATTCAGTAATTAACCTTTAATTACTATCATTATCTACAATAATTAATGACCATTCACTTACTTCCAATATTAATCAATTATAATTAATTACATTAAACCTTAATTAATTAAAATTAATTAATTACACTTACATTAAATCACTTATATTAATCAACCTTGATTAATATCATTAATTACATTAATTAATGATCCTTATTAATTAATAATCTCCTTTAGTTAACTAATTAACTTGTAATTAATCAACTCATTAATTATAATCAGCAATTAACAATTTGTAGTTACTTATCTTAATTAATTAAATTCTAATTAATTATATTAACCCTTTGATTAATTACTCTAATTAATTAATCTTTAATTACTTCATTAAGTAATTATTAATCAATTTAAATTAACAATTAATCCTTAATTAATTACTTCATTAATTAATTACATTTTAATTAATTACCCTTTGTTAATTAATATTAAATTAATCTCATTCATTAATTAATTAATCACATTAATTAATTAATTAATTAATCCTTAATTACTTACATAAGTAATTATCTCTAATTACTTCATTAATAACTCTTGATTGCTTTCTTAATTAATTACCTTAACAAGTAATTAATTCCATTATTAAATAATCCTTAATCCTTTAATTAATTAATTACTTCATTATTAATTAACTTCAAAACAATAATATTAATCAGTTCCTTAATTGATAACATTAAGTGATTATCCGTTAATCACTTCCATTTAATTACTCCAATGAGTAATTTCCTATTAATTACTTCCATAATTAATTTCTTCCATTCTTAATTACATTCAATAATTGATCATTAATTACTTCATTACGTAATTACACTTAATTAATATATAATTAAGTGATTATTTAAAATTAAATAAATAATTAACTAATTATTTAAAATTAATTAAACAATAAATTAATTAACTTCTATTATTAAAGAAAATCTTTAATAAATTAAGAAAACCATAAATCTTTAATCAAACTTAACTTATTAATAAATAAATATTCTTAAGTTAATCAACCAAATAATTTAACCTTATTTATTTCCACAAATTATTAGAATCATTTCAAATTTAAAATTATTTCATTTCAAATAAATTTGAAACTTAAACTATTAACATTTCACAAAAATTTTCTTAAAACGTGGGTCCAATATTTAAATTCAAACACTTCTTTTAAATTGGATTTCAAAATTAAATTAAGAAGATCATTTTCAAACAACCATCTTAAAACATTTTAAACCTGAAATATAAATTCAATTTACATTTTTATAAATTTTTTTATATTTTGGTTTACATTTATTTTAAAACGACAAGTTAAACTTTGTATTTTTGATTTCCTTTAAGAACTTGCTTTATAATACAAAGCTTCCTTTCATTAACTCAACATAAGCTACACAACAATCTTTCCACTACACAGAACTACTCCAAAGAAAAACACGCAACTCGAAACCCCGAGTCGAACACAGTAACATCACGAGTCACTCTCGAAGCAACCCAACGCTCCTTCCTCTTCGAGACGACACGCGAGAAACACGAGTCAAACTTCGAGCAAAAGCTCGTCTTCCCCAAATCACCATTACCCAGTGTACAACATGTACACGCGTGCACTTGCACCACGGCCTCCGGCCAGCGTCGATCATCACGACCAACGACAATCATCACTTCACTCCACACGAGCTCGAAACCGTGCCCAGATCAAACAATACGCAAGAGATTCGAAATTTCATCATTCGAATCAAAAACTGCGAAACAACGCGACCCAAATCCCTCCACGGCCAACCCCACGACGCTGTACTACCCTCGCCCACCACTCCAACGAAGTGCCATGACCACATACTACGCTTTCCCTAAATACAAACGAACTCGATCCATCCATCACGACAAAATTCCCAAAATAGTCAAGTCGAGAATGAAGACCACTAAAACCCTAACTTAGTCGAATTCAACCAATTTGTTCATTTAAAAATTCAAATCGTATTTTTCCTATAACCAGCAATCTATACTCAAGCTATGATCCAAATCTCAAACCAAATTAATGTATAGATGATCAACAATTCACAAAAACCCCCAATTTCGTATAAACCCCAAATTCATCATAATTACACAATTAAAAATTATGATTGTAAAATCTAAAATCATGATTTTTCATCACAATTCCATTCATGCAATCCAAATTTGAATTTAAAGCAGTTAATTTTTGACCAAAATTCAAGTTCTACTGTGTCTTTATTTTTAAAATTATCTGTAAACTTAAAAATTACAAAAACTGTATTACAGTCATCATTTATCACTTACAAACAACTTTTATTCAAATATTCAAAGCTAATAATGATCAAAGAGTGAGTTATTAAATTCTAAGAGAGAATATATTTAGATTTGTTAAAATAACAGAACTTCCATTTTCATTTCAGGTATACAGATTCATCATCCATTCAAATAACAAGTTTTCAATCATCAAGCAAATTTAATCACATGCATCTTCAATTCAATCACAAGTTAAACTAAAACTGTTTTTAAAAAAATGATTTACTCACCTATTTTGTTTGCAGAGCAGATTTATTTTCAGGCCTTCCAATTGATGTTGAAAAACTTTGAATAAGAAATCCTACTGCATGCTTTAGTGTTATTGTTTAATATGTTGCACAGACTTTAATTTGCTGAGTTGATCTTAACTTGAATTGCACGTTGAAGCTTTAATAAATGTAGATTAGTAATTGCAGACTGCAGTTTTTCATTGAGTTTGCAGATTTTAATTTGCAGATGAATCATCACATTGAAAAGCAGGTTGAATATTTTGAAGTTGCATATCCTAAGTTAAATTCAGATTTGATTTTTGAATTCAATTTTCAGGGTTTTTGAAGAGTAATTTACTGATTGCCATTAGAATTAAGAAAAGAAATGTAAACAAAGAAAGAGTGTTTTTAAAAGAAAACTAATATTTTTTTCTTAAAAATATTTATCAAAAATAAAAATTATAAGTTGCCACTTGTCTTCAAACATTTACATTTGTAATTAAATTAATTTGCATGATTAACAAGTGTTATAAAGATATGTTCACATGTTTACACATGCCTTAAGCAAATTTTTAATAAATTTCTTTTCATTTAATTTAAATGTAATATAAACTTATTTATCAAATTTACTTTATATATAAATATAAGTTTACTTTTAAAAGAAACATTCTAACACTAATAAAAATGCAAATAATTCTTATACATGTTATTTAAAATCTAACATTTATATTTATCATTTATAACCATATTATAATAAGCATTTTTAAAAGAAAACAAAACAAAGCTTGTTTAAATTCCTTTTTTTTAAACTATCATATTTAAAAATAAATAACAAATCTTTATATTTTAAAACAAATGAATTAATCTTTAAATTAACTTTTGAAAACATTGATTCTAAAACAAAGCTTCAATCTATAATATTCATCCATTATAAATTATCAACTGATTAAATTAAATTTCAAAATAACTCAAATTATAACATATACAAACATATATATTACAATTTGAAAATTCATCTTTAATTTAAAACAAAAGATCTTCTATTTACAATATATATATATAAAATGTATATATTATAAACAGAATAAAATTTGATTAGCTTTGAAAAATAAATCTTATCCATTTTAAATTGTTAAAAAGATATTGATCACAATTATCAGATTAAATATTTATTATCCATAAAAAGAATAGATTTACCAATTTAAATTAATATTATAAAGAAAATTATCAAACCAATTAAATTATTAATGCAGATTATTAAATTTATATTGCCCAAAATTCCGGGTCGTTACACCTGTCGCACGCTCACCCTCTTCTTCTCGCCCTAGCCCGCCTACCTTCAGCCACTGCAGTCGCCGCCTCCCCTAGCTATGGTCGTGCGTCAGCTTCTCTGTCCCAGTCTCAATCCCATCTTCTTTTATATATGTGAGGAAGTTGTTAATATATATTGATTCTTATTTTCTATAAGTTATATTTGAGTTAGTTTCAAATATAATGGGTTTTGTCTGTTGTTCTAAATATAGTTGGTTTTGAGCATATGGTCAGTGTCTACATGCAACTTTGTATATTATTTCAGCTATAGTATATATAGGTATTTAGTATAACCATATAATAGGCTCTGTTATGAATAAAGTCGATGCTTTATGATGATATATGTACACTTTGCTTTCCAACAAGGTTGTTCGCATATATCTAGTTATGACATGAGTTGAAATATGTTGCTTGCGTACGTTTGAAAAAAAAAAAGAATGAGGCAGCTTACGTATTTTGTATAATAATGCATGTTATTTTATTAGCTTCTATATATGTTTATATCCTTCTGTACAATATATATACATCATTATAACAAGTATAAACCACATGATCCATATATATAGAGTTACGTGTCAAAGAAAAATGTAAACGTATATTTATATATAATTTCGTGAGTTTGTATGTGTATAACGTTATATATATATTGGTTTGTATACAAAAGTATAGGCTATGGGTGTATGTTAGAATAGTCGCATTTGATTTGTTTTCGTATGCAAAATGTTTGCATTTATTACTCTGTGCACATATATATTTAGATTGGATATCTCATAGTGCCAGCATATTGAGTTTATGCTTAAAACTTATATTATTATATTAAAGTTAACTAGGTGTTTGGGATTTTGTTTACAGCTTTGATCAAGAAGGACATGGGCATACTATATTTTAAGGTATTACACTATACTGCGTTATATATTATTCAAAAAGGTGTACAGTTTTATATTTTAAGGTATTATACTATATTTTATAATATGATCGGTTATAGTATATAATTTTTTATAATATTTATATTTGTAATCTTTTATAGTTAGCAAAATATATATATTATGTAATTATGTTATATAAGTATAATCTAGTTTGGGTCATATATTTGTTTGTTAATGTATATGGACCGTAGTTGAATAATAAGTTTGCAATATGAGTGTTTACCTAGTTGTGCACTCTATTTTTTCATAGGTATTACAATATATATTTTAAGGTATTATACTATATTTTATAATATGATTGGTTACAATATATAATTTTTGTAGTAGTTATATTTGTATTTTTTTATAGTTAGTAATATATATATATATTATGTAATTATGTTATATAAGTATAATCTAGTTTAGGTCATATATTTGTCTGTTAATGTATGTGGACCGTAGTTGAATAATAAGTTTGCAATATGAGTGTTTACCCAGTTGTATAATCTATTTTTTTCATAGGTATTGCAACTATACTAGTTAAAAAACTTAAAGTTCACTTAATTAAGATTTTAGAACAGGTTAGTTGCATACCAGTTTAGATATATATGGCTACTGTTTCAACATGTCATGTCTGCATACATACGTAGGTGGTTGTGTGCCAGTATATTTTATTTTATATAAAGCAAGTTATATTTATAAGTATGGGAAGTTGTCGACATATGTGATTTTGATCTTGGATATTTATGTAGATCTGCATATTTAATTTATTTATTTTTCATGTAGATATAAGTTGATTCGTTATATATATAATGCGTATATTTTAAAATATTTATAGTATTTCAACATACATTATATACATATATACATATATATATATATATTTGACTTTAACATATGAGTTAAATTTAAACAATAATTTTGAAATACATATATATTTAATTTAATATGTGTTTGAAATATGATTTTATGTAAATAGTTATATATAGTTAAACACAAGTTTATTCATACCGTCTATCCTTATCAATCCGGTTCTGATTCGTTTTATCGATCCTGTTATCAGCTAGGTCCATCGTGCCTGTTTTCTCCGTCGAATCGTGTCCATTTTGCTTTGTTTCGAAGTTCGTGTTCGGATTCTTAACTCATCTCATTCTCATTCATCTCTAGCCACAAAAGGTGAGCAATCACTCACGATTAACGTTCTTATATTTATTAAATTTGATTTCAATTGAAACGACAATTGAAATATGCTGCTGTAGTTATTTAAATTGATATATATATATATATATATATATATATATGATATTATCTGTTACTGTTCACCTGTGGGATATGACACCATATCCTATTGTTTATATTATACTGTTATTGATGATATATACCTGTTACATTATTTTCATTTGAATTGAATTTGGGATTGCGGGTCGAAATGATATCTACCCGTATATATTTAAATTACGGATTGAAATGATAAATATCCGTATCACTTGACCATATGATAGAAATTATATACCGACACCGTTGGTCTATATACAAATAATTTGAAATGATTTCTATAGTTTTGAAAGGGAATATATATGGTCTTATTGAAATATTTTACATAAACATGTTTAGAATATAAAGTAGATTTAATAACAAACCTAAATTGATAAAGTTTGATTTAGTTAATATAATATGTTAGGTATTATATTCTTAAATCAATCTTTCAATAATTTGAATAAGTAAGGAGGATAAGGTTGAGTTGATTAAAATTGTATTTAGTTAAGAATTTTACTTAATTAAATCGATTTGAAGCTATTGAATTTGAAACTTCAAAACATGATCTTACAACTTGATTTTGATTTAAGTAATTTAATGGATTTCACGTCTAAAGAAATCGAAGGTACTATGTATATAGAAATGTAATTTAAGGTCACACTGAATTTATTAAGTGAATTTTTTAGTGAAGTCAAATTGGGATATAAATGCAATTATCAAATTTAGTCTTTGAAATGTTGGATATTTAAAGTTTCGAAACATATTGACTTGGGATTACATTGAAATTGAAATGGTTTATTTATGGTTCAAAGCTGTATTTGAAATCGATAAATTTGAATTTGTTTAGTCAGAAATTGAATCGAATGGAAATTGATAACTTGAAATTGAATTAAATCTGCATGGGAAAGTCGAGTTGTTTTTGAAGCAATTTGTGAAGTAGAGGAAATTACGAATATTTTACTTTATAAAATATTTAATAAATATACTATTTTGGAAAATAGGTATATTTGAAATGAAAGTGATATTTTGGTTTTGAAGTATAAATTAATTTGAAATGACCACGATGTTATAATGTATATTTCTGTATTGTAGATAGTTCCACGAATCCTTAGAGGATGGTTATCCTAAACATCCTTTGAGTTACTTGTATTTCAGTTGATATTTCACTTGAGTTGAATTTATGGATATAAGAATGTTAGTCCTGACTTGAGTGTTTTTTTTGGTTTTACGCTCGGGTCAGACTGAGTAATACAACATTTGAGACTCACATTTGGAGTTTGGAGCTTCGTTTGGAGATCTAACTATCGATTCGGCTTTCTGCTTTTCCAGTTGATTGGTTCAGAGAAGTCATCTGTTCATACGGGAGACTTCACTGCATTTGAGATACTCTGTTGTATTTTAATTCTAACTCTGATGTTTATATAGTAGCTTTATGAACTACTATTTATCTATTCCGCTGCATTATTTTATATTACTCTGCGTCTGTGATTCTGTGGTTGATATATTTACTGTATATGCTGAGTTTTACCAAATTTAAATTAACAATCTGATATCTTGAACAATTCAAGTCCGACGTGTGTGGTGCGAATGGTTGAAAATATCGGGCCGTTACAGTTGGTATCAGAGCCAGGTTCTAGGCAAACTTAGCATATATAGTAAATTTATTTGTAGAATTACTTTCGTTCGAGCTTGACTTCCTCTTTGATTTGGTTTTCCTTTGGACTTTGGAACGTTCCCTACAGTTCCAAAATCCATTATCTTCTCTCCCTATTCGTGTTTTCTGATTCTGGAGTATCCCATAACCCCACTTCGAATGATCTCTGTAAAATCGGCGATCCCTCCAATCTTTAAATGATTTATAAAGGGGTGAAACTCCTTTACAATTGGCATTGATTCACCGGAGATTTCTATATCTTTGGTTTAGATGTCGCATCTCTTGCGATCAAATGTTGATTTTCCTCGGAATTTTGCATCGACCTTGTTCTTGAAGTCATGGTTGACCCGGTTAAGGTCGCCCGTGACTTGTACAAGTATATCCATCTTCTATATTGTAATATAATTATCTCATCTTCATTCGAGCCTATCTTTGAATAAGAATTCTATTTGATTAGAGTTCCTCTAATTTGAATTTCTATTGTTTTTGAAATCCATTCTTGAATCATACTTTGAAAATCGAGTTTGTTCGTATTTTAGAAATTGTTTTATATACCGAAATTATTATTTTGATAAGTATAATTACAGTCTATATATAAAAGAGAAAATGTTTCCAATAAGGACTGTATATCTTTTAAAAGGGAGAATTTGAAATTTCGAAAGGATTTGAAATTTTGAGGTTCATATAAGAAATTTGATTTATATAAAAATGATTTATTACTGAAGGGTTTTAATTTGAAATTCAAGAGATTGAATTCCGGTATTTTGAAATTGGTTTTTAGGATTTTGAAATATGTTATAATATGATATAAAAGTATTTGTCGAATAAGAAATGTTTCAAATGACTTTAAACATGTTTCAATGATTTCAACGAAATTTCAAAGAGTTTTCAAGAAATTAGAAGTCCAGAACTCACTTGTGTTGTTGGAAAATAATTTCGGTGATGAGTGCACGCATCATCGACATTGATTTTTGAGTTTTAAAGTGGGGGAGAGGCCACTTTAGTAGCTTTGCTATGCGAGTGATTTTGTGAAACCAATTTTGATTTCAAATTCCGAAGTACGATTTGATATTCGATATATATATATATATATATATATATATATATATATATATTTGAAACGATTTGCAGTGAACTCGGTGTTCAGTCCTCGAATTTCGAATTTGATTTGATATAACCCTATCTATTGAAATTAATTTACTGATTGGTTCTGATTTCCAACTCTTGGATTGAAAATTTTATTTCTCCGTCTATTTTGAATGTTCGAACACTTTCAAATCGAGGTTTAAATTTTCAAAGCTATGTGATTTCGAAAAGTATAAAATATTTGATTAAGTGTATAAGTTTAGTTTTGTATGTTTAAAATATGAAGTAATATTATTTAAATAAATTTAAAAATGTTTTTGTTAAGTAAATGAATAAGACTATTTTGAATTATAATAACTCGAAATGTTTTGAATAAAATTTAGTTCTAAAAGTTTTGACTTTGGAACATCTTTTATAAAACTATATATATGGAATAATGATTTCCAAAAGGTAAGTTGGATCTTTCGAATAGAAATAAATAGTTTAAAGGTTTTAAAGGGATAGTTATAAACTTGGAAATCATTTTGGGCATAATTGATTTTGAGAAAAATATTCGGTTTTGAAAATAGATTGGAATGTAAAAGCCAGTATTGATATGATGATTTTGGAAATGAATATATTTAACCTAAATTATGTTGATTTGAAAGTAGGATTATTTTCTAAACCTATTGATTTGGAAACTTTGAAACTGAAGATATTGAATTTGGAAGAAATAATTTGGTGAAATCATATATGATTTTGAAACTGAACGGATATTAGAAACGAATTGAAATTGAGAACCTTATTTTACTAAATATTTGATTTGGGAGTTACCTAACTTATATAAAATTTATTTGTATAAGTATGAAGTTGATTCGACAACTATTAATTTGGAAAGGTACTCAATTTGAAAAGCGAAATCTTATATAATCTAAGTCTACATAAGTATGATTTGATATACTATTGATTTTGGAAAGTATTCGATTTGAAAATGAAATCTTATATATAATGGACTTTATATAAGTATGATATTTGAAAGTGATTTGAAAAGGTACTATATGATACATATTTTTGAGTAAAGATGTGCAAAGTGCCTTCTGCTTGATATCCGCTTTGTTGCCACATTGTGCATTCATTCGACCGATATTATTCTCTCTGATTTTGGTTTTTTTGGATGTGATACTCGAGTGTCCTACCATGGTGCAAACCATGGTTGGTTTTTTAGGTAGCGTAATACATAAGGCAGAGATTGCTTAAAGGGTACGGATGTTTCCTTGAGGATCCAGGTGTAACCATTGTTATGTATCATGTGGACTACAGTTTTGTTATGGTGGCGTAATCCACAAGGAAGAGATTGCTTAAAGGGTACGGATGTTTCCTGAGGGATCCAGGTGTAACCATTATTATGTATCCTGCGGTCCACAGTTTTGGTTGTCATGGCGTAATTCGCAAGGCGGTGATTACTTAAAGGTACGGATGTTTCCTATGGGATCCAAGCGTAACCATTGTGTATCTACGATCCAGGTGATTTGTTTGGACTGTACTTTCCATATCGGTTTTGAAGGTTTTCAAGTATTTTCACTGGGTGTTGAAACAGGTCTACTAGGTACTTGAAGAATTATAGCTTTGCATCTGATCAATGCATGGCCAGAGTTTGCAAGAATGAGGATAAACTTGTTGAAACATCGAGTTATAAAAGTATTTTCGAAAGGAAAATTGGTTTCGATATAAAAGTATTTTATTATAAAATTATTTTATTATAAAGTTATATTATTATAAAAGTATTTCCAACGGAGAAATTCTGTATTAATATTCGAAATTGAAATTCTTATGGTTCTAAATTAATTATTCGTGCCCGATACTATTCTTTTGAACCTACGTTATCTGCTCAGCTTTATTTATTCACCTATATTCTGTTTTTCGAATCTACCTTCTTTCTTTTTTGAATATATCCTTTTAAAATATTGTTTATTTATATACTACATGGTTTAATAGAAAATTTAAGTGTTGTAAATATTTTAGAAGTTATTAATTAAATACAACATATTTAAGGAAATGATTATTTATTTATAATGTTGAGAAGTATCTTGAGGTAAATTAATAAAATTATGAATTATGGATTTAATGTTTTTAAATAGCTTCTTTGTGAATATAAGTAATAATGTAAATAATTGTTTTCAAATAGTTTTCATATATTTATCAAGGTGTTATTTAAACATATAAATGGTATTTATAAAGGAAGCAAAAAAAATTTACAAATGTGTTTTTGAAAAAGTTTTAAAGTATTAAAGATAATTGAATTGCAAATGAAGAATTCAAATGAATATTTCAATCAAATTTATATAGTTGTAGATTAATTGCTTATCTTGACTTTCAATCTACGTTTATTTCTGGTTGTTTTATTTTCTTACCTCCTTCCGTTTCAGGGATGAAAAGTTTTGAGTGGGGGAGAGTGTAACGACCCAATTTTTTTAGTGATTTTATTTATTTAGTTAATTGATTTTTTTTGAAATTTTAAACAATAAAATTTGAAAATAAAAATATATTATTTAAAATACGTCTATTTAAACATAGCAATTGGGAAATTTTCATCTGATAATATTGAAATTATTTTATTAAGAAATTCTATTTCAACTCAAATCAGTTAATAATTGATGGTAATAAATAAATTTTCAAACCTGAATATTTTTCTATAGAAAATTTCTAAATCCTCTTCTGAGTGAGACGTCATCTTTCGTTTTTCAAAATTTTGACTTCCATTGCTCCATTTATCTTAATTCTAGCAAAATAGCAGCATTTCTGGTACTGATTATCGACTTTTGATCGGATGATCGTACCACTAATATCTATGTACTGTTTTGATCGTCTCATTGTGCTGATCTCTATGGTATAATCATTTCTGTATTTTGACATCCGGTACGCGACGGAAACAATAAAACAGTGCGTCGTATCGGTACCGCAAATTGTGATCATTAACTTCCCTTTGCCTTTTCAAGTTTGAAACGTCCTATCCAATCAACCCATTGATTGCTTTAATATTTTTTTCTGAAATCAATGCGTCTGACCGTTACAATTTCTTTTAATTATATGTTCGTCCAAAAATTTTATTTGGCTTTATCTATTACCGACGTTTTCATTTTCTATGATTTCGGTATAAAATAAATAACGGTATATACTTTTCTTTCTGTTGAAATTTTGTCTCCTCTATGCATTCTTTTTCCTTAGAAAAAAACGTATAAAGTGACAGCTCACCCCTTTTAATCAAGCATATATATGTTGAACCCTTCTTCTACACGTCTTCCTTCTCTTCTCCTACCCGAGCTCCTCCCTAACCCTCTGTCCTTTGCCTATTATAAAAAAAATAAAGATAAAATAAACACTGCTCCGATTGAACCAATAGCCGCGCACCCCTGTCGCGTGCTCACCCTCTTCTTCTCGCCCTAGCCCACCTACCTCCAGCAACCGCGGTTGCCCCTCCCTGAGCTATGGCCATGCGTCGGCTTCTCTGTCCCAGTCTCGATCCCATCTTCTTTTATATCGGTGAGGAAGTTGTTAATATATATTGATTCTTATTTTTTATAAGTTATATTTGAGCTAGTTTCAAATATAATGGGTCGTTGTCTGTTGTTCTAAATATAGTTGGTTTTGAGTATATGGTCAGTGTCTGCATGCAACTTTGTATATTATTTCAGCTTTAGTATACATAGGTATTTAGTATAACCATATAATAGGCTCTGTTATGAATAAAGTTGATGCTTTATGATGATATATGTACACTTTGCTTTCCAACAAGTTTGTTCGCATATATCTGGTTATGACATAAGTTGAAATATGTTGCTTGCGGACGTTTGAAAAAAAGAGAGGTAGCTTACGTATTTTGTATAATAATGCATGTTATTTTGTTAGCTTCTATATATAGTTTATATCCTTCTATACAATATATATATACATCGTTATAACAAGTATAAACCACATGATCCATATATATAGAGTTACGTGTTAAAGAAAAATGTAAACGTATATTTATATATAATGCCATGAGTTTGTATATGTATAAGGTTATATATATATATATTGGTTTGTATATAAAAGTATAGGCTGTGTGTATATGTTAGAGTAGTCGCATTTGATCTGTTTTTGTATGAAAAAAGTTTGCATTTATTACTCTGTGCACATATATATTTAGATTGGATATCTCATAGTGTCTGCATATTAAGTTTGTGTTTAAAACTTATGTATATGTATTAAAGTAAACTTGGTGTTCGGATTTTTGTTTACAGTTTTGATCTAGAAAGATACGAGCATACTATATTTTAAGGTATTACACTATACTGCGTTATATATTATTCAAAAAGGTGTACAGTTTTATATTTTAAGGTATTATACTATATTTTATAATATGATCGGTTATAGTATATAATTTTTTATAATATTTATATTTGTAATCTTTTATAGTTAGCAAAATATATATATTATGTAATTATGTTATATAAGTATAATCTAGTTTGGGTCATATATTTGTTTGTTAATGTATATGGACCGTAGTTGAATAATAAGTTTGCAATATGAGTGTTTACCTAGTTGTGCACTCTATTTTTTCATAGGTATTACAACCATGTTAGTTATAAACTTGAAGCTCACTTAATAAGATTTTGGAACAGGTTAATTGCATACCAGTTTAGATATATATGGCTGCTGTTTCAACACGTCATGTCTGCATACATACGTAGGCGGTTGTGTGTTAGTATGTTTTATTTTATACAAAGCAAGTTATATTTATGAGTTTGGGAAGTTTTCGGCATATGTGATTTTGATCTTGGATATTTATGTGGGTCTGCATATTTAATTTATGTATCTTTCATGTAGATATAAGTTGATTAGTTATATATATGGTGCGATATTTTAAAATGTGTACAGTATTTCAACATACATTATATATATATATATATATTTGACTTTAACATATGAGTTAAATTTAAACAATAATATTGAAATAAATATATACATATACATATATATATATATATATATATTTAATTTAATATATGTTTGAAATATGATTTTTATGTAAATAGTTATATATAGTTATGCACATAAGTTTATTTATACCATCTAGCCTTATCAATCCGGTTCTGATTCGTTTTATCGATCCTGTTATCTGCTAGGTCCGTCGTGCCTATTTTCTCCATCGAACCGTGTCCATTTTGCTTTGTTTCAAAGTTCGTGTTCGGATTCATAACTCATCTCATTCTCGTTCATCCCTACCCTCGAAAGGTGAGCAATCACTCACGATTAACGTTCTTATATTTATTAAATTTGATTTCAATTGAAACGACAATTGAAATATGCTGTTGTACTTATTTAAATTGTTATATATATGCTATTATCTGTTACTATTCACCTGTAGGATATGACACCATATCCTATTGTTTATATTATACTTTTATTGATGAATATGCCTGTTACATTATTATATTATATATTATCACTCTGCAAGTTCCCTGTTAGTATAGAATTCATTATGGGATGAAATGATACATACCCGAATGGACTTTAGAATAGGAGAAAATCGTTATGGGTTGAAATGATAGACCCAAGCGATTTTCATTTGAATTGAATTTGGGATTGCGGGTAGAAATGATATCTACCCGTATATATTTAAATTACAGATTGAAATGATAGATATCTGTATCACTTGATCATAGGATAGAAATTATATACCGACACAGTTGGTCTATATACAAATAATTTGAAAATGATTTCTATGGTTTTGAAAGGGAATATATATGGTTTTATTGAAATATTTTACATAAATATGTTTTGAATATAAAGTAGACTTAATAATAAACCTAAATTCATAAAGTTTTATTTAGTTAGTATAATATGTTTGGTATTATATTCTTAAATCGATCTTTCAATAGTTTGTATAAGTAAGGAGGATAAGGTTGAGTTAATCAAAATTGTATTTAGTTAAGAATTTTACTTAACTAAATCGATTTGAAGCTATTGAATTTGAAACTTTAAAATATGATCTTTTAACTTGATTTTGATTTAAGTAATTTAATGGATGTTACGTCTAAAGAAATCGAAGGTACTATATATAGAAATGTAATTCAAGGTCATATTGAATTTATTAAGATGATATTTCAGTGAAGTCAAATTGGGAGATAAATGCAATTATCAAATTTAGCCTTTGAAATGTTGGATATTTAAAGTTTCGAAACACATTGACTTGGAATTACATTGAAATTTAAATGGTTTATTGGTGGTTTAAAGCTGTATTTGAAATCGATAAATTTGAATTTGTTTAGTCGGAAACTAAATCGAATGGAAATTGATAAGTTGAAATTGATTTAAATCAGCATAGGAAAGTCGAGTTGATTTTGAAGAAATTTGTGAAGTAGAGGAAATTGCGAATACTTTACTTTATAAAATATTTAATAAATATACTATTTTGGAAATTAGATATATTTGAAATGAAAATGATATATTGGTTTTGAAGTATAAATTAATTTGAAATGACCACGGTGTTATAATGTATATTTCTACATTATAGATAGTTCCACGGATCCTTAGAGGATGGTTATGCCAAACATCTTTTGAGTTACTTGTATTTCAGTTGATATTTCACTTGAATTGGATTTATGGATATAAGAATGTTAATCCTGACTCAAGTGTTTTGTGTTTTGTTTTACGCTTAGGTCAGATTGAGTAATAGAGCATTTGAAACTCACCTTTGGAGTTTGGAGCTTCGTTTGGAGATCCAACTATCGATTCCGCTTTTAGCTTTTCTAGTTGATTGGTTCAGAGAAGTCATCTATTCGTACTGGAGACTTCACTATATTTGAGATATTTTGTTGCATTTTAATTCTAAGTCTAATCTTTATATAGTAGCTTCATGAACTACTATTTATCTGTTCCGCTGCATTATTTTATATTACTCTGTGTCTGTGATTCTGTGGTTGATTTATTTACTGTACATGCTGAGTTTTTCCAAATTAAAATTGACAATCTGATATCTTGAACAATTCAAGTCCGACATGTGTGGATGCGAATGGTTGAAAATATCGGGTCGTTACATTCTTCATCATTGTTCTCATCTGAATCCTAATCGTCACACATTGAAAGCGATGGATTTCTTTTCTGTTGCTCTGCTTTCACTTTCACCCTACAATTACACTTCATAGGACATTAAATTTCCCACTAACTCTTCAATTTTCATAGCATTAATATCATTAGCCTCTTCTATAGCTAGTGTCTTTTGATCCCACTCTAAAAAGAGTGAATTAAGGATTTTTCTAACATGGTCCTCTTTAGAAAAGTTTTTACCTAACACTACTAAAGAATGCATTATATCTTAAAATCTACAATACATGCCAGAAACAGACTCATGTGAATTCATTTTAAACAACTGAAACTGATTAGTCAACGTGGAAATTTTGGACTGCTTAACTTTACTAACGCCCTCATGTGTAACTTGTAGTGTTTTCCAAATTTGTTATGAAGACTTACAAATATAGACTCTATTATATTCATGGCTTTAGAATTATTCTGTGCAAGTGCCAATGGTCAGCAGTCCATTATGCAAAGTTTGTCTAGGGTTCAGTATACTCATTATATATAATATTCCAAATATCTAAACCAGTCTAGGGTTTAGTGTAATCATTGCATGTAATATTCTAAATATCTAAACCATTAGATTGTAAATAAATATTCATCACTTATGACCTATAGTGTAATTACTACCATTAAAAATTAGGGGTATAGCAATACAATGTCCCCCAACAAAAGTGTTAACAAATGTACTAACAGTGTTTCTAATTGTCAATATTATTCAAAAATTAAATTACGAGTTTTTGAAAACTTAGTCCCTAATACCAAATGTGGGTTGCAGAATTATGGATCTTAAAACTAATTAAATACTAGAGCGGGGTGGGTAGTGTATTCTAACTTATTTAAACCTTTTCAATTTTATTTCAAAACTAATATTAAATCACATATTAACAACACAGAATTATACTAACAGTCAGCTATAGATAAAGTTCAAATTAGTTTTAATATAAGATAAAGGTCATTTTCAAAGAAAATCAAAATATCAAAAAATGCTTTGGGATGTCGACATGCCTATATACCCCATGCCGACATGGTGTCAGTTGAGTTCAAAATTTAAATTCAAAAGAAGTGTCTATTCGCCATAACTCTTCACGAATGGACATGGCTGTTGTTCATCTATAAATAGGGGTTAGTTTCAACGAATTTCAGATCAAATTTTCTGGTTTTTCACTCCTCTTCTTCTTCCACTTTTCTTAATACATATTCTTATCATTACTCTGCCGAAATCAACATTGAATCGAACTCGATTACTTCTAGTTTGATTCTCTACCATTCTCTCTACAACATTCTCACTGCTATTCAGAGTTATAGACTTCTTTGTAATCTATTAAGCGAGAAAAATTGTAATTGTATCCTTGAAAATCAATCATGAAAGAAAAGGTGTGATTGTAGCCTTGGTAAATCAATTGGGTAAACTTGTGGCCCGGAAATTAAGTATCTCTACCCATAGGATCGAAATTCTGGAGGGTGTACCTCGTAGCCTTGAAACCGAGGGTGTAATTGTACAATTGCTTTTGAAAGGAAATCCGTACTTGTGTTGCGAGACTGGATGTAGAGTAACTCTGAACCAGTATAAAATCCGGTGTGTTCTTTCCTTTACTGCTTTTGCTTTATTTCTGCATCTGTGTTTGTTTCTGTGATCATATCTGTGTCTGTATATTGCATACATCAGTGTCTAAATTAACATAAATCAAAAAAGATTTAGTAATTCTTTATTAACACTACTCACCCCCTCTAGTGTTAATCCTAGCCTTAAGATCTGCAATCCGCATTTCTCACAATTGGTATCGGAGCAAGATTTTCAAAGTTTCATAATCTTATTTTTGAAAAAATTTCAAAATGGCTATCAACACTGGTACTGTTACTAACACTAGTATTCCTGTCACTAGTTCATTTGTAGAGGGTCAGTCTACTATCAGACCACCACTTTTTAATGGCAGTAACTATGCATATTGGGCATGGAGGATGAAAATATATTTACAATCTATAGGATTAGACACTTGGAATATCACACAAACCGAATATTCTGAACCCTCAACTAATTTTGCACAGTGGACTACTGAGCAAAAGACTATTGCACAAAATAAATCTAAGGCAATGAATATTCTATTTTGTTCACTAGATAGAAATGAATTCAATAGAATGTCAGTTTGTAAGTCTGCATATGAAATCTGGAAAACTTTTCAAGTTACTCACGAAAGAACAAGCAAAGTTAAACAAACCAAAATTTCCATGATCACAAATCAGTTTCAATTATTTAAAATGAATCCTAATGAGTCTATTTCAGATGTGTATAGTAGATTTCAGGATATTGTGCATTCTCTAATATCTTTGGGAAAGGAATTTTCTGAAGAAGATCAAGTCGGAAATTTTTTAAATTCTCTAACTCCAGAATGGGATCAAAAGACACTTGCGATCGAAGAGGCAAATGACATCAGTACTTTAAATATAGAAGAATTAATTGGAAATATAAGGTCATATGAAGTTCAAATGATCGAGAGAAGAGAAAGTAAAGCGTCTGAAAAGAAATCAATGGCATTCGATGCATTAACCGATGGATCAGACTCAAACAGCGATAATGATGAAGAGATAGCCTTTATGACCAGAAATTTTAGGAAATTCCTGAAATACAGAAAGATGAATAATCTTAAGAGAAATAGCTATAAGAATTCTGGAAATTAGAATGTAGTGCCAAATAATGACAAATGTTACAACTGTGATAAATCAGGCCATTTCAAAAGAGACTGTCTGTATCCAGATAGGAAAAATTCTCCTATGATCAATGATCCAGCAAAGAAACGGAAGCGTGCATTTACTGCTACTCTAGATGATTCAGACTCGTCCTCAAGTGATGATGATCAGAAAATAGATAATTCGAATTTGTGTTTCACAGCTGTTCATGACTTAGACGAATTCAAAGAAATGGACTCAGAAAAGGTACACGTTTACAATACAATTGGTTGAAATTGCTTGCTTAGAATTAGTTGCTTGATTGTTTGATTGGTTGGTTTTGAATTCGTGTGTTGTTTGAATTTTAAAATTTATTTTCTATTTTTTATTATTATTTCATTATTTCATTATTATTTTTTAATAGTGTAATAATATTTCTGAAATATACTTGAAGTTTAATAATATTTCAGATATATATATAGGCATTAATAGTAACAATAATATTTATACATATTAGAGAACTTAGGAAAAATCAATTCATGAAAATTCAAAGGCATATGTCGACATGGTCCCTACCATGATGTCGACATGGGTACCTGAATTTGAATTTCAAAATTTGAATTCAAATGTTTGAATTTCCCTCCACCTTTTCACTTCATTCAATTCTCTGAAAAGCAACTTTTTGACTAGAGAATATGTCCTTTGAGAATCTATTTATTCACTATCTTTTATCATATCTTTTCACTCTCATTTTCAAATTCAAACTCTCTCTTCATAACTTCAAACTCTCTACTCTCAACTTTAATGGCTTCTTCAAGCAACCCCTCCACCATAAGAATTTCCAAAAAAATCAAAGAGCAATTATCCAATGATTCGGAGGCAATAAAAGCATACATCAATTATGTTAACTATGCCAAAGTCCATCTCGGAAAATTTACTATTTTTCAAGATTTTTCTTCTTATGAGCTTGATTCTCTTTTTGCAAACAATGGAGTTCTTAGTCTTATCAATGCTTCTCAAAATGATTTTGTTTGCTATCCAAATCTTATCAAAATTTTCTATGCTAATTTAAGCCGTGGATTTTATCATGGAAATAAGGATGAAATTTGGAGTAGTGCCAAAGGCACTAGAATTATTTTGAATTGTGATCTTTTGGGTACCATTCTTAATTGCAAGTATATGGGAATGGATCTTTCTAATTTTAAAATCGATGAAAATGATCGTGATACATTTCATCACATTTTCGAAGGGATTGATAATTTTGAATTCAATAACCGAAATTTTCGACCAAAGGCAAGAATTGTCAATCTTCTTTTGCAACATACTTTGACCCCAAGATCGGGGAATTTTAACAATCCTACTTCAAAAGTTTGCAATGACATAAATTAGGCTCAAGTTATTTTGGATGAACATCGTCCTAAAAATCTTGAAATGGGTGAGAATACCTTATACCATGGAATTTATCTCACTTGGATTTTTAACTATTTTGGAGTGGATTTCGAAGGCAAAGAATTTTTTTCTAGAAAAGTTTTCAACCATTCCAACATTTCGCTTATGAAAATTCCTTTTGTTTTTCTACTTTATGAGACCGTTGCCGAAAAGGAAGAGCGTTTGGCTCATGAGGAAATGGAAGAAGAGGAAGAGGAAGAAGAAGAAGGGGACGAAATGGAAATTGAAGAAGAAGAAGAAGGTGAAACCTCTTTGGAAAGCATTGACTATCCTCCTAATCCATCCACCAAAACCCTCCTCAAAAACCGAAAAACGATTGTTGAGAATCAACGGATTCTTAAAAGATCCGTTAGTAAGAAGTTGGACAAAATTTCATCCAAGATGAACAAGTTCATTTCCAAAGTCAGCAAGAAAAACTTGGACTATCTTCATCTTCATCATCCTCTAACTAGTCTTATCTTTTTATATCTTGTTGTATTTGTTTTAATTTGCTTTATTTTGAATGTTCATGTAGTTTGTTGTATGCTTAATCGTTGTATTATTGTAGTATGCAATGAAATGAAATTTCCTTTCTGTTGTCTATCTTATCTTATCTCCAGAATAAATGTTAGTATAGTATATAAATATATATATATACACACACAATTATTCTCAAAATCAAATTAGTCATAATTTTTCATTGACCCATGTTGACATCCCCTATATGACCATGTCGGCATGTACTGGTAAGAAATGGCAATTGATTTTGAATTTGAAATTTGAATAACTAACAAATGTGTATTCATTTCAAACGAATTTCTACACCTATAAATACCTGTTTCTTCCAGAATTCTTCACTAAAATTCATTTCTTATCATCTGTATCCTTTATTTCTTTCATAAATTCAACTATGGCTAGTCCTATTCACAATCTATCTGAAAATCTTGAAGAAACTCTTAATTCATTCAAGAATATTCTCTTCTTTATTCTACACGAAACCAGCGTCGCTTAGAATTGAGTCAAATGCAGATGATCAAGGAACAAGAAAGGCACTTCGATGCGATACAATGGATGATCTCCTCTCTGCACAAGGATGATAATGAAGCACATCCTCCTGTCTCTCTCACCAATGATAATGATAATTGGGATGCTATTAAGGCAAACCCAATCTTTGGAGAAGAAGGATGAGTGGAAGTTCCACGTAACGTTTGATTTTTATTTGTTTGCTTTGTTTGATTTGCTTGAATTGATTTGGTTTGGGTTGATACTCCGTGTGGATTGATTTCTTGATATTGATTTGAAATTTGTTGTGTAAAACATATATATACATTGAAATGTATATAAACTTTGATTAGCTATCATGTTCATAAGTATAATCATTTCTCACAAATGTATATATACTTTGATTAGTTATCATGTTCATAAATACAATTATTTCTTAATGTATATATTCCATTGTATAGTTTATCAATGCAGGTACTGTAGAATGAGGGGGAGTGAATTTTTTTGTTGATGACAAAGGGGGAGAAATATAAAATAGGGTAGTTATGTATAGATTAAGGGGGAGTTATTAGTTTTAGGGGGAGTTATTAGGATAGAAGTAAAATTTTATAAACAAAGGTTGTCATCATCAAAAAGGGGGAGATTGTTAGTCCATGAAATGATGGTTTTGAAGACAACAATCTTAGAATAGTTTATAAAATATAAATACTAACATTATAAGTTTAGATATGTATGTATATGCAGGTTTAACCATGCAGGTCCTAAGAAAGAAGACTGTACAGTATAGAGATTCAAGATATCAAGATAGAAGACTCATGAGTATCAAGATTATCAAGAGCTCAATATTTCAAAGTTAAGTATTTTTTTATTATTAGGAATTTTATTAAAACTCATAGAAAAGCACTGGCATCTTAAAGTCCAATTTATTCGAGGAATGGGATCCACTTCGAGCTTGTTAAAGGGAAGGAACCCTAAGTAGGATGGAACCTACGAAAAATCTAGTGGAACGTTGTTTTTTATACGCTAAATTTTTATTCAAAATAATTTTTCAATTATATCCTGTTTTCAAAATGTTTTCAAAACTTTCCATTTAAAAGATTCAAAACCCTCTATCCTGATTTTAAATAATTTTATCCTCAAAATTATCTTTTATTTCAAAGTCAAATTACTCCTGATTTTAAACTATCTTTTAATATAATATATTTAACTTTTAAATATTTATACTCAGATTTAAAATATAAAATTAGAGTTAAATTCTATATATATTATTCTCTGTATATACTTATGAATTTTAACTATATTCAAGTATATTTATAAAGTTTAAATTAGTTTTAATATAAGATAAAGGTTATTTTCAAAGAAAATCAAAACATCAAAAAATGCTTTGGGATGTCGACATGCCTATATACCCCCTGTCAACATGGTGTCAGTTGAGTTCAAAATTTAAATTTCAAAAGAAGTGTCTATTCGCCATAACTCTTCACGAATGGACATGGCTGTTGTTCTTCTATAAATAGGGGTTAGTTTCAATGAATTTCAGATCAGATTTTTAGTTTTTCACTCCTCTTCTTCTTCCACTTTTCTTAATACATATTTTTATCATTACTCTGTCGAAATCAACATTGAGTCGAACTTGATTACTTCTAGTTTGATTCTCTATCACTCTCCCTACAAGATTCTCAGTGCTATAAAGAGTTATAGACGTCTTTGTAATCTATTAAGCGAGAAAAGGTGTGATTGTTGCCTTGAAAATCAATCAAGAAAGAAAAGGTGTGATTGTAGCCTTGGTAAATCAATTGGGTAAACTTGTGGCCCGGAATCAAATATCTCTACCCAGAGGATCGAAATTTTAGAGGGTGTATCTCGTAGCCTTGAAACCGAGGGTGTAATTGTACATATGCTTTTGAAAGGAAATCCGTACTTGTGTTGCGGGACTGGATGTAGGGTAAATCCGAACCAGTATAAAATCCGGTGTGTTCTTTCCTTTACTACTTTTATTTTATTTTTGCATCTGTGTTTGTTTCTGTGATCATATCTGTGTCTGTATATTGCATACATCGCTGTCTAAATTAACATAAATCGAAAAAGATTTAGTAATTCTTTATTAACACTATTCACCCCCCCTCTAGTGTTAATCCTAGCCTTAAGATCCGTAATCCGCATTTCTCACAGCTATTGGGTACCACTTATAATAAATAAAATAGGATTTTACCAAAAAGATGCATAAGTGATAAATTCAGCAAAAAATTCACGCCACTAGCCAAAATGATATGTGAACATTAATATTCAAATTGTTCAATATTAGTCATTAATTGAATTTATACATTTGAGTCGCACAACCAAAATGGTGAATACTCCAAATAAACCATACAATTTAACTAATTTATAATTGTTGTGAATTATTTAAATTAACTAATATTTATAAATAAATCTTATTTGATGTTTGAATACCATTAGAATTTAATTTTGTGTATATATAAAGTTATGTATATAGGTATCGATATAAGATATCGGTAGAATATTCAAATCGTATTTAAATGGAATAAATACAAAATGGGTTTTGAGGTTTTTGAGGCCCATTCCTCCACATATTATGGCCGATCAAAGGAGTGAAAGGAAGAATATTTCAATTTAAAATGAAAAGGCTAAAGCATAACTAAAGAAAGGAAAATCGCCCTTGTCATTAATTTTCTTTTTTGCCTCTTTTAAAGATAAGGGCTTTCAAAGTGTGAAAATCTCCAAAATCAAAATCAAAATCAAAAGGTGGTTGTTGTCTCGTAATTCCAACAAGATCCAAAGGTTGATTCAGTTGAATCTAGGTGCGTCGATTCATCTTTCAAGGTGCTAATTTTGGCTGCATCCTAAGGTATTATTCTGATTTGATTTATTTATGAATTTCTCTTGTTCACTTGCTTCAAACTGTACATGCCTCTTCTCATTTATTTGATTGTTCACCTTGTTATATGTAATTCAAATCTCCTTGTGTTCATCTCAATAAAAAAGTAATTTATTATGTTAAATTGATTCAAATCCACTTTTGCTCCTCGTCTCGATTCATTATATGTTCATTATGTTAATATAATTTAGATCCTCTGTTTTCCTTGATAATTTGTTGTTGTTCTTTATATTATCTAGATCAAAATGTTATTCTCAAGAATTTACATGTGTCTAAGTTATCCAATTCCTTTTCTTTGGTTTTAAAATTTTTATAATTAAAATAACTAATTTTTTTTGAAAAACTATTTTATAATTTTACAATATTTGCATAAACAAATGTAAATAAATTGTATATGCTAGCATATTTAAGTTGCCCTGATTTTTTTTCTTATTTTAGGTATTGGTTTAATAAGCATAAAAGTTTACCAATCCAGAATGCATGAATAGACTTTCATGTATTTTCTAATTATTTAATTTGCCTTGAAAATTGATTTCTTGTCTTCTGTATTGTTTTTATAAGCATAAAAGTTTATTAATCTAGAATCCATGAACAGACTTTCTTGTATGTGCTGATTATTTAATTTGCCTTCAAAAATGATTTCTTATTTTAGGTATTTTTTATAAACATAAAAGTTTATTAATCTAGGATGCATGAATGGAATTTGTGTACAATCCATTTTTTGATTCGTTTCAAAATTTTGAAGTATCAAGTGAACCCCATATCTTTTGTTTCCTTTTTTAATTAAAGGTTTAATTTATATTGTAACTTTTAAATCAAAAAACTTATACATATATGAAATTATAATCTTTACATTTACAAGTTGTTCAAATCTAAAATATTACCTGTAATGTCCATATATGTCGAAATATATATATATATATATATATTTGTATGTTGTCTAAAATGTAATTCATAGGATTTTTTTTGTATAAAACTGCAATATTTAACCTCGAATTCTTCCTTAATTGAAACTAATCCATTATTATTAATTTCAAATTTCAAATCTTATAAAATTGTCAAATATAATTTCAATATACATGTTTACATACAAGCATGAATCTTTTATTAGGTATACATTTTTAGATCAAAATCTTAGACGACGAAGGCATATGTAAACGGAAAATGAGTCTGTTGCGGTGTAAATCCCAATACCTATATACAGTCATATTAACTATGTAAACTTCTTATTTTAGCATGTGCACTTTCACACAAACAAGTGTATTTGATAGATTTATAAACTAAAACCTAATAATAATAATAACAACTCTTTAAGAAATAAAATAAAATAAAGGTTTTATTTAAAATATTTTAGGTAGGATCTAATATACATTTAGACTTCAAAGGGCCAACAGAATCTAAAATGAAAATGTTTTCGAAATTCGACGATTTATCCTTCCACGACCTTGTCCCGTTCTTATGGTATTAGAGCCCATTAGCCTATGCGGTCTAAATTAGTAATGCTATGACAAACTAATTAAATCCTACTCATTTAAGTTGTCTATAAAGGTAGTGTCAAAGGTTGGGATTAGGTAACGATTACCCTGCCCTACCAGGTTACTGGCCTAGCCCAAAGGATGAAGCAAACCCAGAAGTTATCCCCAATATAAAGACCCAAATTTGATTTTGAGCCTTGGGCTAATTTTCTAGAATATGTTTTGAAAATTTAAAATTATATTTTAAATTTAACTGTTCAGTTTAATATATGACTTGCTATAAATGTTATTAACTTTTCAAAATTGGTTTTGGAAGTTAATGTATTATGTTCAGTAATTCTATCTTATTATTTAATTAAATGGATTAAATAAATAAAAGTTAATCGATTAAATTAAAACATATATAATTATATATGTATATTTATCTTAAAATGTTTAAGGTAAATAATAACAGAATTTTGACTTTAATCAATTTTATTTTAATTAAGAATTATTTTAATTAAATAAATTAATTAAAATTTGATTAGTAGTAATAAATAATAAACATGTATATTGATATGCATATATAATTACCATAAGTCTATATTCATCTTTAAATTATTAAGGATGGATGAAATAAAATTCAATTGTTGAAATTTGAATTAAAATAATTTTTTTGCCTAGTGGATTACTATTAGTGTTAAATAATTGCTATTTTATAAAAGACTTTATTTGCGAGATTATTTTTGTTCCTAGATTATCTGAGATTGGATATGTATATTTCATTATGCAAATAATGTTATGAATATTAGTTTGGACGGAAATAAAGTCTACGATGGTATTCTTAAAAATTGCGTTTATGTGATTAATACTAATTGTGTTAACTCTGTGAATAATGCTTCTAACAATATAAATAATAGTTTACTTGGCATTTAGGGCTAGGTCATATTGGTGAGAAACGACTATGCAAATTGAAAGCCAAAGATTTTCAACCGTCAATTAATTCTAAATCATTTGACACACGTGAGTCATGTCGCAAAGGTAAAATGACCAAGCATCCTTTCAGCGATAGCAACAAAAGAGTTGATGAACTCTTATGGTCAATACATAGTGATGTATGCAGTCCAATGTTTGTAATTACCAAAGATAATGGTTCTTGCTTTCTACCATTCACTGACGATTTTTTGAGATTAGAATATGTGTTTCTTATGAAGAACAGATCCGGCGTAAATGAGAAATTTTTTGAGTATAAAAATGTAGTTGAAAATAAAACGAGCTGTAAAATTAAATTCTTCGATTAGATCGAGGAGGCGAGTATATTAGATATGATTTCCAACAACACTTAAAAAGATAATGGGATTATCTTTCAGGTTACTTCACTATATACTCTACAATACAATAGTGTGTTAGAGCGAAGGCACCGAACCCAATTAGACATGGTTCATTCCATGATGAGTAAGGCTGAGTTACATCTGTCCTTCTGGGAAGATGCGTTGGAAACCATAGTACATATATCGAACTTGCCACCGCTAAATCAACGCATATGACAACATATGAGATGTGGCATGGGAAGAAACCCCACTTCAATTATTTGAAGGTATGGGGTTGTTGACCTACGTTAGGAAGAATGGTTCTAATAAGCTTGCGGCGAGATCAGCTTTTTATAGGTTTGTATAATATCTTAAGAATCCTATGGGATATATATTCTGTAGCACAGAGGAACAAAAAGTGATTGTTTCAACATACGTTGTCTTTTTAGAAAATGAATTTCTATCAAAAGAAATTAGAAGCAAGGATGTAAACTTCGATGAGATCCAAGAACTAACACTGGAACTGAAATAGTGGGAGAACCAAGTTTACCCATACACGAAAACATGCAATCTATTAGAAGGTCTAGTAGGGAATCTTGCGCACTAGAGAGATACTATGATTTCCTTGTGTACTATAATAAGGAGGACTGTGTCTTAGATGACGACACTCCTTTATCCTTCCAACAAACACAACAGATTAAAGACTCTGCATGCTGGCTAGGAGCTATGAAATTCGTGATGGATTCTATATATGAAAACAAAGTTTGACTTTGGAAAACGTACCCAAAGGGATAAAACCTATAGGCTACAAATAGATATTTAAGAAAAAGGTAAATGTGAATGGGGAGGTAAAGACTTATAATGCAAGGCTAGTTGCAGAAGGATTTTGTTATTTTGAAGAAATCATTTATATGTCACAGTTGAGATTTTTGTGGTCAGTGGGAGTGAGAGAAAGGCTTATTAGTTGCTAAAGTTCATTTATGGGCTTAAACAAGCTTCTAGAAGTTAGAACAAGTGTTTTGATAAAGTAGTCAAATAGTTTGGTTTTTATCAAAACACAAAGAAAGCACGCATATACAGAAAGGAATAGGGCAACACTATCCGATTTTTTGTACTTTACATGATGATCTATTATTGATTGGCATTGACATTTTGTTGTTGCAATCAGTAAAAGCTTGGCTTTCTAAGAACCCTCCATGAAGGATTTGCAAGAAGTAATCAATATACTTAGTACATAGACCAATAGAGATATATCTATGAGGCTGTTGGGATTATTCCAATCCTGGGCATTGATGCCACACTAAAAAGTTCAGTATGGAAAATTCAAAGCGTGAAAACGTTCCAACACAGTCTTAAATCATTCTCTCTAAGAATGATGCTCCTCATATAGATGAGGAGAAAGAGCATATGAAGAAAATCCCTTATGCTTTAGCTACATGATTCATAATGTATGCTGAGCTATGTACTTGGTCGAAATGTGGCATACGCATTAGGATGCGTAAGCCGATCTCACTCTAATACTGGAGAAAAGAATTGGATGGTCGTGAAATGTATACTTAAGTGTTTGAGATATACTAAGTACGTATTCCTTATATATGGGATTTGAGACCCACTTATGAAGGGGTACACAAATTCGAGCTTTCGAAGTGATATAGATGATAGTACATTAGTAAAAGGCTATGTCTTTATGCTTAACGATAGAGCCATTAGTTAGAAAAGTTCTAAGTAAGAACCAATTGCTGATTCCATGGTGGAGGATGAGTACATCGCCTTAAATAAAGTAGCAAAAGAGGTAGTTTGGATGTGTAAGTTTTTGATTAAGCTCGGAGTGATTTTCGATACCAAGAGTCTTATGGCATTGTTTTGTGACAATAATGCAGTGATATAGATCACAAAGGAAACGAGATTACATAAGAAATCGTGGCACATTCTTTGAAAGTTCAACCTTACTAGAGAATTCATTGAGAAGAAAGAAGTCATGATTCAAACGCTAGATACCAAGGACAACATAGCAGATCCATTCACTAAGGGTCTAGCTCTATGGACTCTCGAGAAGCTGAATGAAAGGATGAGACTAAGATTTCATAACCGGGCCCAAGTGCAAGTGGAAGATTAATAGAGTTAGCGGTATGTCCTGGGGACAATTATTTGTTGTAAATTTATTAACTATGTAATCAATTCTCGTTCATAATTAAGGTATTTTTCTTTCGGTTATATATTTTGTTACATTATGTTATAAATAACTAAATGCTTAATTAAGATATATTTAATAGAAAATCTGTAAATAGCATGTTTGTGATAGTAATTACAAACAGTTGTAATCATCAGTATCGTATCATAATATTATAAAACATATCATTTTAAATGTTCTTCGTCAAGTTGCGTCGAGACTGGATATCGATGTATCCATTGAGACAAAAATATGTAATACTTTCCAAATGTTGGGCAGTGTATTTATGACGACCTGTAAATCAGTACCCTTTGAATCGACAATAAACCACACATGTCCGACCCAAAAAGCACAGACTGGCGGAAAGTCATGAGAAAGAAAAGAAGAGAGAAGAAGAGAACAGAAGAAAGAGAGAAGAGAGAATCAAATAAAACAGTACAAAATTTCACATCGCAGCGGAAAACATATCATATTGTATCAATGATATTTACAAAACAAAAAATGTATATACATACATCAATTAGAGTTCAATAACCAATCACTAGTTATCAGCTTGGACGGTTATAATAACATATCCATACAATTGTTGATAATATACAACAACTAAGCAGCAAATAATAAACAGATACGTGTTTACGAAAAATGAAGATCTCCAGCTCTCCTGCCGAAGCTCCAAAAGCACCAAATCTGAAGCTATATATATACTCAGTCTGACCCAAGCATTGAAAGGGACGAACCCCCGGATCAGTCTGGTAAACCAGCATGAGAAATACACTCAACTGAATTTATTACATTTACCAAACTTTTCCTTTTCAAAATAAAAGTATCTCGTACGACACGCCTATACAAAAACATGGACATATTTTTACCTTATGATAACCAAAACATTTCATATCCAATCCTCTTATATTATAATAGTGTCTATTACACAAATAATATTAAAATAGCCAAAATTGTTACTATTATTAAATTCCAGCATATTAGGCTCTACAACAAAATGGCAGGTACGTAGTGGAGTTCGGATTTCCATACAAATGACCAGGTGAAGAGACTATCTTCTGACAGTACATCTCTAGAGGAATGTACTGAGGAACATCACAAAGGATCCTCTACCAACACAAGACCGGCCTATCTCTGTAACTAGATAGTACCAAATATATCATCCTCCAGTCATTACCGACCTTTCCGAGGGCCCTCATAGCATACAAATCACATTAATTTGCATCTGAAACATCATAATGGGAAGAAATATATATAAAAGAGGATGATCATATCCTAATTGGAATGACCCACTTAGCCTTGCTGCATTTAACCTTGTTTCTGTCATTTTCGGTTGATGAGCCCGAGGTAACGATTACCTTTCACATATCACATCACTTTGAATGCCACATGGCCATTTTCATTAACTACTAATTTCCTTCCAAAAAAATACAACCCTTGAGCTCGTACGTCTCAAGAAGGGTGTTAAGCTAAGAGAAGTTGCATTCTCCACCACCACTAATGTAGGTTTGTAAAAATTAATGTACGTAATCATAGAAATGTAATGTCAGACAAACGTCCAGACAAGTTGTCCAGGAACAAGACAAATCGAAGGTACTTTCCTACCACATTGTGTCGGAAAATTCCTAGGATTAGTAGTGAGTAGTCCTTACATTGGATATTTCATAATGAAGAGACCACTACTACTACATGATATTGGGATTTTAACCCTAAACGATCAACAAGCAGTCCTCTACTATGAAAATCCTAAATATCAATGTCATCAATAACGTACATAATCAAATGCATATACATTGGTTGGAAGTGGTTTTCAGATAAATCTAATCCCGGTCTCTTCACACCAAGAACGCAAAAGAGTTTCTCAACCTAACACAAAAACTAAGTCTCATGGACCTATTACGTCTCCTACTTTCAACTTGCTATCCTTCGGCCAAGAAGGAAGCTCAATAGATTGGAGTAATACTCCACACTACACGAATCAACATCCTCAACAAAAATGATAATCAAGCCTACAGAGAAGGCTACATACTAAGTGTATGACTAAATAGTTCCCACATCAAGTCGAGGAACTAAATGGCCAAATTTGATAGTCGGTTATTTAACTTTCAAAGCAAACAAATAAATAACTAGCACCATAAGCAATCACTAGGCCCTTTTAATTAATCTTTATTTAATTAAATTACTTGCCAAATATTCACTTCAAATTATCTTTAAAAGGATATAATTCTCAAAATCATTTCAATATTCTAACATTATAAAACATTTCCATATACTTATTTCGACCGTATAAGAATATTCACAAATCTATTTATTTTCAATACTTAGAAAATATTACATATACTTAAATCACGATTAAGTATATTTTTTATTCTTTAGGGAAAACATTCTCTTAAACATATTTATTTGGATCAAAATGAATGTTGCGTAAAACATCGTTATGACAACCCAAAATCACTAGTATAGGGATTCAAAAATTAGATAGATATATAGGTCCCATATACTATTCATAACATCTCCTTTGAAAATCATTTACTATTACAACAATGTTATAGTCCATCATTTCCTTGCTTCTCGAAAACATCTATTTCGACAACGAATGTTGAAATCTATGTATTCGATGCTAACATGTTTTAAAAACATCTTCAAACCATTTAACTCCATTAAAATATCACTTTCCAAAAATATCCATTTAAAAAGATTATTCACCGTCGAAAATCATGAATATAATTCTCTTATCCATATTCAATGTTTCTGCACGTTTATTTTAAAGGATAATCCACTGTCCAAAATGCTGAATATATCTCCTTTACCAAATTCATTACTTCTACATATAATTAAAGGATTATCCACTATCTAAAATCGTAGATGAAATTCCTATAATAAGCTTTCATATTTACTTATCAAATTTAATTGATTTCGGATTTATAAAACAACGTTTATAAATTCCATTTATATAGTTTATTAGAACTTCCATTTATAAAATTCCTTTATTAACCATTTCCATCTATATCTCATTTATGCACCAAAATTCAGTTATAAAGTTTATTTACTTATAAATCTTTTATTTACACATTATTATTTTTATAACTTCATCAATTCATAAATCTTATTTACTTATAAGGTTCATTTATACTTCATTTCAACATTTACGAAACTCCTTTATAATTCCATAATTTTGATTTATAAAATATCAATTTTATATATCTTACATATAAACCATTTGTAATAATTCAAAAATCTTAATTTGAGTTATTTTCCATAATAGTTAACTTTATATTTCAAAAATCACATTCCAGTATATTTCACAAAAATTATAATTTTTATTACATAAAAATTATAACTATTATTTATTTAAAATAAATTCATTTCCTTAACAATTCAAAAATTAATAAAACATCTATTTTCAAAATCACTTGAAAATCCTTTTTAATTGAAATCATCGCTTTAATATTTTTAAGTACTAGAATATGGCCCAATGCTACAATAACACTAAATACATCAATCACGACATCCAAACATCCAAATATCATAATGATAGCAGCATATATAGCAATATCTGTAAATAAAATCAATACTGGTATGGAATTCAGTTGGATCCCTCTAACCTGTCACCTACAACAAATGTACATTTCTAATATGTATAATGTATGCTTCGAGGCAGACGCGCATACAAAAGGGTCATTCGCTCATACACGAGAACGTATAGGGGCTCATCTACTCCAATAGGCAGGAACATATCCAAATACGATTCAATATATTGATAATATTTCATATATCATCCAAATAATCATTAATCATCATAAAAGAAATTTATTCTCACTTATATAAAAACAGTGAGCCCGAAAGAGCGAGTTGTACTCACTTTGGTTCCAATAGACGTTGCAGCATTTTATTCCGAATAAAATTAAACAGACGTTTAATTTTACCCAAAATTTTCACTACGGACCCAATGCAACTTGTTTCATCAAAAATGGACCTCGTGTGACAAAGTTATGATATTTAGAAGTTTAAACGAATTAAATATATAATTAATTTCAATTTTCTTTTTATTTTAAACCCTACATTAAATCGTGGCCACACATTTCTAGAAAGGAGATCGTGGTCATTGTTTTCCTTTCTTCTTCCCTCAGGCATATTCGAACATGAATAAACCCATGCTGCCATTTTCTCATGAATTATCGCGCCACCATCGATCATCTACACGATGATCCACGACCACCACGTCGAAGCTCGCGAACGACACCACCACCTAGAGTATGGACGGACTTGGTCGCCCACTTTCCTAAATTTTTGTGCTCGAACGACGAGACTTAGCGGCAAAGAATTGGCCTCCACAATGCTTTAATGATAATCATCACTGTATGGATGGAGAGATCACTCCAAGCTCTTTAACTTTCGTGTAGAAGCTGGAGTGTGAGAGCGTATGGATAGTGAGTTATTGGAGAGGAAAGATTCGAACGATTTTGGCCGTTCATGATGAAGGTGGCAGCTAGCCCTAGATAGATTAGGGTTTTGTAAATTGTAATGATAAAGGTCTTTTTATAGAAAATTTAAACGACACTATTCACCTGAAAACTTTTTGAACTTCAATCGAAGCGTGCAGCCCGACGTTTATAACGTTTTACCCCTATTTCGAACACAATAGAATATATATACCGGGAGCCAATTCGATCATATTTGAAAGATAGGTTTTCGAATGGACTTATTTTAAATTAAAATTTAATTAAACAAATTTCTACGTGCGACTTCGTACGAGCACACCGTAAATCCGACTGACACGAAATTGCACACCGTAAATCCAGTTGACATGAAATTTGAAATCCTACAATATGATAACATTACGGATCCAATGAAACTAGTTTCGTCGAAATCCAATACAGTGCGAAAAATGACTATTTTTACACGTTAATTAAATATTCAAATATTCAATTTCTACAAATTAACTTATAATTCAATTTTTGAAAGTTTACCAATATTATTCTAATTCAAATAGAATTTAATTCAACATTATAAATCATTTTCATTTACATTAAATTCAAATTCAAATAATTTCTGCAATTTCAACTATTAAATTAATAATTTAATTATCTAATTAAATCACTGTATCTGAAATATAAGTTATTCAACTTATAAATTAACTTGTGAATATTTAAAATCAATTAAATACAACAATTTCAAATGACTGAAATTCTGGGTCGTTACAGTATTACTTTTGACTGCCAGGTGCACCTATAGGTTACGTACTAATAGTTATTGGACAATTATTGAACAAATCATCGATATTTTTCTATTGGTTAATATAACTATGGTCAAATAGAAAATATCGATGTTACTACTTTGCACAGTTCTCTCGACTTGAGAATATTTTCGATCTTCAGTATGAAAGCTCCACTTTGATTGTAGTCAAATCTGTGAGAAATGCGGATTACGGATCTTAAGGCTAGGATTAACACTAGAGGGGGGTGAATAGTGTTAATAAAGAATTACTAAATCTTTTTGAGTTTACGTTGATTTAGACACCGATGTATGCAATATACAGACACAGATAGGATCATAGAAACAACCATAGATGCAGAAATAAAATAAAAGCGGTAAAGGAAAGAACACACCGGAATTTATACTGGTTCGACGTTACCCTACGTCCAGTCCCACAACACAAGTATGGATTTCCTTTCAAAAGCAATTGTACAATTACACCCTCAGTTTCAAGGCTACGAGGTACACCCTCCAGAATTTCTATCCTCTGGGTAGAGATACTTGATTTCCGGGCCAAAAATTCACCCAATTGATTTACCAAGGCTACAATCACACCTTTTTTCTCTTGATTGATTTCCAAGGCTACAATCACACCTTTTCTCGCTTAATAGATTACAAAGAAGTCTATAACTCTGAATAGCACTGAGAATCTTGTAGAGATAGTGATAGAGAATCAAACTAGAAGTAATCGAGTTCGATTCAATGTTGATTTCGACAGAGTAATGGTAAGAATATGTATTAATAAATGTGGAAGAAGAAGAGGAGTGAAAAACCAGAAAATCTAATGTAAAATTCGTTAAAGCTAACCCCTATTTATAGAAGAACAACAACCATGTCCATTCATGAAGAGTTATGGCAAATAGACACTTGTTTTGAAATTTAAATTTTGAACTCAACTGACACCATGTCGACATAGGGTACTTGGGCATGTCGACATCCTAAAGGATTTTTTGGTGTTTTGATTTTCTTTGAAAATAACTTTTATTTTATATTAAAACTATTTTAAACTTTATAAATATACTTGACTATAGTTAAAATTCATAAGTAAATATAGAGAATAATATATATAGAATTTAACTATAATTTTATATTTAAATCTAAGTATAAATATTTAGAAGTTAAATATATTATATTAAAAGATAGTTTAAAATCAGGAGTAATTTGATTTTGAAATTAAAGATAATTTTGAGGCTAAAATTATTTAAAATTAGGATAGAGGATTTTGAATCTTTTAAAAGGAATGTTTTGAAAAACATTTTGAAAATAGGATATAATTTTGAAAAATCATTTTGAATAAAAAGTTAGCGGATACAAAACAATGTTCCACTAGATTTTTCGTAGGTTCCAACCTACTTAGGGTTCCATCCCTTTAACAGGCTCAAAATGGATTCCATTCCATGAATAAATTGGATTTTAAGATGCCAGTGCTTTTCTACGAGTTTTAACAAAATCCTAATAAAAATACTTAACATTGAAATCTTGAATTCTTGATAATCTTGATACTCATGAGCCTTCTATCTCGATATCTTGAATCTCTATGCTGTACAGTCTTCATTCTTGGTACGTGCATGGTTAAATCCTGCATATACATATATATCTAAACTTATAATGTCAGTATTTGTATTTTATAATCTATTCTAAGGTTGTTGTCATCAAAACCATCATCTCGCGGATTAACAAAATCAAGGCATGTGATTATATAACTCCCCCTAAAACTTACTTCAAACTATATAACTCCCCCTAAAACTAACTCTCTATGACATGTGCTTATAATGATAGTGTTATCATAAGTAATCATCACTTAAATCTAATACTAAAACATAGTCCTAAACTATTAACTATCCTAACTAAGAATTCACGATAGTACTTATAAATTAAACTCGTATAAGAACACGAGTTATTTATCACGTATGAAGCTGTATATACATGAGCGTGTAGAAAACATAAAGAAATGCAAACAACAATGGAGAAGAAAGAAAAGAAACTATTGTGTGTTTTTAAACATAGGAGATCTATGAATCGAACAGTTTGGATAGTGGAAACAGAAATTTCCACGTTGTTCGACAAGATTCCCATTCTTGTCAAAACACACTTCTCCAACACACACGACTTGCTCATCATCTTCCTCGTGCGCTTCTTCCATGGGTTCTTCTTCTTCTTCTTCTTCGCTGGCCTCTTGTTCTTGATTGAGTTAAGAGTCTTCATCAATCGAGATAGGGTTAGCCTGGTTATCCATTAGGAATTTTTCCAAATTCCTAAGAATCTTGCCTTGCCTCTCTTGTTCCTTTGCCATATGAAGTTGAGTCACTTGAATTTCGGTCATCATCTGAAGTGCATCCTTCACTCTATTTTAGGCA
Source organism: Allium cepa (assembly GCA_030765085.1). Lineage (NCBI taxonomy): Eukaryota > Viridiplantae > Streptophyta > Magnoliopsida > Asparagales > Amaryllidaceae > Allium > Allium cepa. Next base: position 187,020,205 of record CM060930.1, on the reverse strand, counting down.
CACGAGAAAGAGTAGTACGTTGAAATGGACCAGACGTAGGGGGGGAATGAAAAGGTTGATTTTATGTTGGATTTAGTAGAGGAGGCCATTGATTGTTTGATTTCAGAGAGAAGAACAGAGAGATAACAGAAAGGATGAATAAAATTTCGAAAATGTGAAGAATATATAACCAATTATTTTGAATTTTGGTAGGAAAAATTTAAAAATTTAAAAACGTTGCATGTCGACATGGATATACGGGGGATGTCGACATCGTCCTTTTTATTTTTACTATTTGATTTTAATATTAATTATTAACTATACTTGTTATTTATATTTTATATTTCAGTTATAGAACAAATACCTAATTCACTTCTTAATTTAGTAAAAAATGATTCATTTAAGGGTTCTGTTAAAATATCAGCAATTTGATTTTCAGAATTGATATAATCGAGAGTAACTACTTCCTTACTTATATTATCTGTGAGAAAATGATGTCTGATATCAATATGTTTAGTTCGAGCATGCTGAGTAGTATTTTTGGATAAATTTATCGCACTCGTATTGTCACAATAAATTGGTGATTTTGAAAATTTTAAACCAAAATCTTTTAAGGTTTGTTGCATATATATTACTTGAGCACAAGCCAAAGAAGTAGAAATATACTCTGCTTCAGTTATTGATAAAGAAACTGTGTTTTGCTTTTTGCTAATCCAAGAAACCAAAGAATGTCCCAAAATGTGACAAGTCCCACTTATACTTTTTCGGTCTGATTTACAACCAGCATAGTCCGTATCACAGTAAGATATTAAGTTAAAAGAATCATTTTTAGGGTAGAATAAGCCATAATAGGAAGTGTGTTTAACATATCTTATGATTCATTTTACGGCTTTTAAGTGGGTCTCCTTAGGTTGGGATTGATATTTGGCACAGAGACAAACACTATGCATGATATGAAGTCTACTGACAGTAATATAGAGCAGTGATCCAATCATTCGTCTATATAGTTTTTGATCTACATCTCTCGAGAGATCTTCTTTACTAAGGTACTCATTAGTTCCCATTGGAGTGGGTTTTCCACTTGCAGTAGTCAAACCAAATTTACTAATTAGGCCTTTAGCATATTTTTCTTGACTAATAAAAATACCATTATCTAATTGTTTTATTTGTAATCCTAAAAAGAAATTTAATTCACCCATATGACTCATCTCAAACTCTTTTGTCGTTATTTCAGAAAATTCTTTATTCATTTCAAAATTATTTGAACCAAAAATGATACCATCTACGTAAAGTTATACTAGTTAAATATCATTTTTATTTCTTTTAATAAAAAGAGTATTATCTACTTTACCAATTTCAAAATTAGATTGCAATAAATAAGATCTTACTCTATCATACCACGCTCTAGAAGCTTGTTTTAGACCATATAATGCTTTCTTAAGTTTGTAAACATGATTTGGTAATTTATTATTTCCAAAAAGTGGTGGTTGTTCAACATATACTTCTTCTTTTACAAATCCTTTTAAAAGGCACTTTTAACATCCATTTGAAATAATTTGAAATTATTATGATTTGCGAAAGCAAGTAGAATCCTAATGGCTTCTAATCTTGCTACAGGAGCAAAGGTTTCATCAAAATCTATTCGTTCTTCTTGACAATAACCTTGAGTGACTAATCGAGCTTTATTTCTAACTACCTCTCCTTGTTCATTCATTTTATTTTTATAAACCTATTTAGTTCCAATTATAGTTTTATTTTCTGGTCTAGGAATAAGTTCCCAAACATCATTTCTAGTAAATTGATTTAATTCTTCTTGCATAGGCAAAATCCATGAATCATCAGTTGATGCTTCTTTTGGATTTTTGGGTTCAATAGTTGATATAAAAGCTACATTACTCATTTGACTTAGTTGATTTCTAGTTTTAACAACAGATTGCATATCTCCCAGTATATTTTCTATAGGATGATCTTTTAAAAGTTTTGTCCTTTTATTAGGATGATTAATTTCATTATTAGTTTCAATTGATTCTTGATTTTTGAGTGATTAAATCATCTTCATCACTTGTATCTTCAAAAATTTTAAAATTTTCATCAAATGAAACATGCATTGTTTCTTCAATGGAATTAGTTTTAAAATTTAACACTCTGTACGCTTTACTTCTATTAGAATATCCGATAAAGATACCTTTGTTGGATTTAGGATCAAATTTATCTAAATTATCTTTTGTATTTAAAATAAAGCATTTACTTCCAAAAATTCTGAAATAAGATACCTTAGGTTTCTCTGAATAAAGAAGTTCATAAGATGTCTTATCAGTTAGAGGTCTAATTAAAATTCTATTTAAAATATAACAGGCGGTAGCAACTACTTCTGCCCAAAAATTCTTTCGTAAATTACTATATGTAAGCATAGTTCTCGCACACTCTTGAATCGTCCTATTTTTACGTTCTACTACTCGTTTTGTTGTGGAGTTCTTGGAAATGAAAAATTGTGAGTTATACCCTTTTTATTGCGGAATTCCTCAAACTTTTCATTTTCAAATTCACCACCATGATCACTTCGAATAGTTATAATTTTTAGAGAAAATTGATTTTGAATTCTTTTTGAAAATGTCTTAAAACATTTCAAAAGTATCACTTTTATGTTTCAAAAATATTGTCCATGTAAATCTAGAATAATCATCTACAATTATAAAAACATATTTACTATGATTTATTGAAAGAATTTGAGATGGATCAAATAAATCAAGATGAAGTAATTCAAGAGGTTCTGAAGTTGAAATCATATCTTTTAACTTGAAGGAACTTTTTCTAAGTTTTCCTAATTGACAAGCATCACATAAACTATCTACTTTAAAATTCATTTTAGGGGGACCTCTTACTAGATCATGTTTTGACAGTCTAGATAAGAGTTTGAAATTCAAATCCCTAAATCTCTTATGCCAAATCTAAAGGTCACTTGTATTTGCCAACAGTTACAGGTTATCATTTGAAATTTTCATACTAAGAATATAAATATTCTTTTTCCTGACTCCCTCAAATATAATGGTTGAATTATTATCTTCAATGTGACATTTATCTTTTTCAAATTTAATTTTATATCCTTTATCATACAGTTGACTTATACTTAGCAGATTATGTTTCAGATTCTTAACTAGCAAAACGTTAGCAATAGTAGGAGTTTCAGAATTACCGACTTTGCCGATGTCAATCACATATCCTTTTGAATTGTCTCCAAAGTTAACTAGTCCTCCATCTTTGTATATTATATCATTCAGTATATCTGGATTGCCAGTCATGTTTCTAGAACATCCACTATCAAGTATCCATTTGTTCTTTCTGATCTGCACAATTTGTCCATTGTGGATTGATTCCTCAACACCCATAAAGCATGATTCCTACACATCAAATAATCTTGGTAGACAACTTGAATTTGAATATTGATTATATGCAGACTCAAGAAACAATGATGGTTTGAATACTTCTAAACTAGTATTAACAAATATAGCCATTTTAAAAACTTTTTCAAAAATCAGATTATGAAACTTTGAAAACCTTACTCTAATACCAATTGTGAGAAATGCGGATTACGGATCTTAAGGCTAGGATTAACACTAGAGGGAGGGGGTGAATAGTGTTAATAAAGAATTACTAAATTGTTTTGTGTTTATGTTAATTTAGACACCGATGTATGCAATATACAGACACAGATATGATCACAGAAACAAACACAGATGCATAAATAAAATAAAAGCAGTAAAGGAAAGAACACACCGGATTTTATACTGGTTCGAAGTTACCCTACATCCAGTCCTGCAACACAAGTACAGATTTCTTTTCAAAAGCAATTGTACAATTACACCATCGGTTTCAAGGCTACGAGGTACACCCTCCAGAATTTCTATCCTCATGGTAGAGATACTTGATTTCCAGGCCACAAGTTTACCCCATTGATTTACCAAGGCTAGAATCACATCTTTTCTCTCTTGATTGATTTCCAAGGCTACAGTCACACCTTTTCTCGCTTAATAGATTACAGAGAAGTCCATAACTCTGAATAGAACTGAGAACCTTATAGAGATAGTGATAGAAAATCAAACTAGAAGTAATCGAGTTCGATTCAATGTTGATTCTGGCAGAGTAATGGTAAGAATATGTATTAAGAAATGTGGAAGAAGAAGAGGAGTGAAAAACCAGAAAATCTGATGTAAAATTCGTTGAAACTAACTCCTATTTATAGAAGAACAATAGCCATGTCCATTCATAAAGAGTTATGGCGAATAGACACTTCTTTTGAAATTTAAATTTTGAACTCAACTGACACCATGTTAACATGAGGTACTTGGGCATGTCGACATCCCAAAGGATTTTTTGGTGTTTTGATTTTCTTTGAAAATAACATTTATTTTATATTAAAACTATTTTAAACTTTATAAATATACTTGACTATAGTTAAAATTCATAAGTAAATAGAGAGAATAATATATATAGAATTTAACTATAATTTTATATTTAAATTTAATAAATATTTAAAAGTTAAATATATTATATTAAAAGATAGTTTAAAATCAAGAGTAATTTGACTTTGAAATTAAAGATAATTTTGAGGCTAAAATTATTTAAAATTAGGATAGAGGGTTTTGAATCTTTTAAAAGGAAAGTTTTGAAAAAAATTGTGAAAACAGGATATAATTTTGAAAAATCATTTTGAATAAAAAGTTAGCGGATACAAAACAATGTTCCACTAGATTTTTCGTAGGTTCCATCCTGCTTAGGGTTCCATCCTTTTAACAGGCTCGAAGTGGATTCCAATCCATGAATAAATTGGATTCTAAGATGCCAGCGCTTTTCTATGAGTTTTAACAAAATTTATAATAAAAATACTTAACCTTGAAATCTTGAACTCTTGATAATCTTGATACTCATGAGCCTTCTATCTTGATATCTTGAATCTCTATGCTGTACAGTCTTCATTCTTGGTACCTACATGGTTAAATCCTACATATACATATATATCTAAACTTATAATGTCAGTATTTATATTTTATAATCTATTCTAAGGTTGTTGTCATCAAAACCATCATCTCATGCATTAACAAAATCAAGGCGAGATATTCATCGAGTGACTATAGTTGGGTCGAGAAAAAGTATAGGAAGTGAAGCACTATTCAAGAGAGGATCTGTCTCCTTAGTGATATGGGGTTAGTATCACGACAACTTAAGTCAACTAAAAGTCAATATTTGTTATTATTGAATCAAGGACTTTATATTTTGGACTATAGAACTGAATATGAATGATATTGGAATTTTGACAGTTACTAAACTCAATAAGTCCAAAGTAATATTATTTTGACGAAGATAATTGATGTAAGTAAAGTCATAACCGAGTAACGCTTAGTTAATTAAAATTAGATTTTACTGAAACTAAGTATGCGATAAATTTTGCTAAAGTGTCACACCACTTATTAACTGATATGTGAACAATATTTTTTGAACAAATCGATAATAAAAGCTGACAAAATTTACACCTGAGTAGCCACACTACCGAAATAATGAATTCTCTTTTGACCAAATGATTTAATTAGTTTATAATTATTATAAGTTAACTAAACTAGTTAATATTAATGAAATATTAATTATAAATTTTAGTTATGATTTAAGTAATAAATATTATTAAATTGTTATTATAATATATATAAATATATTTATCGATATACGATATCGATAAACGACTAGATTGGATTTAATTAAATAATACTTTCTATGTACTTGAATGGGATCTTGGCCCATCGTGATGGGTATGATATTTGGTTGAAATAAGGAGATAAGGGTCGGTTCAATCAGGGTAAAGTTATTGTTTGGATGGCTCAAATTAAGGGAGAACTGGTGTGAGATATGAGCCACTATTTTCTCTCTTTCATCCACTATTTAAACAACTCTAACCATAATTGGAAAACATTTTGCTGCCACTTCTTCTTTCCATTATTGGCCGACTTCATTCCTTAGGTGCCTTTTAATATCAAGTTCAAATCAATTCAAAGTCGATTACTATCTAAAAGTCAAAGGTCAACAGTTCAAGAATTAGTAGTTAGTTGAATCGAAAGCTTTCAAAGGAGAGAGAGTTCATTATTACAAGATGTCTAGGCATTAGTTTTAAGTATGTCTTTTACTCGGTTATAATTTATAATTTCTGAATAATATTTCATTATGTACATATTTTCTTATTATACTATTAGTTTGGTGACAATTCTTATATGTATTGATGTTTTCACAAGCTAGATTGGTTATATGTACGTATTCGGTTACATAAAAAACAATTTTTTTAACATATAAGTCAGATATATAAAGAAAAATATTTTATATATAATAATTATTGCTTGTTAATACACACATACATACATAGCAATAATAAAATAGTTTATATTTAATTATAATATCATTCTAAGGTAATAATTGATCATATAATTTTATACATTGTATATTTATAGCAATAATAGAAATAACAATTTTTGACAGCTATAAAATAAATTTTATGATTATTTAAATCAATATACCATCTAAATAAATCTTATAAAATAAAATATGTTTTGAAATTATTTTTTAGATTATATGAAATTATTTCGTCATTTTTTTATTTTTTAAAATTATTATAACAAATGGCTGAAAAAATAAATTAATAAAAAATTAATTTTGATAGAAAATATTGTGGAAAAAATTTCAAGCTTCAAAATATCCTATAAGATTTTTGGGAAATTTAAATTTTACATAAAATATTTTTATTAATATATTATCTATTTTCAAGCGAGTGATCAATTAATCTATATTTTAAAATATTAAAAATCGATAATGAAATTTTAACATAATGTACATACGATGTGGAATTATTAAAATATTATTTTGTTAACTAATATCTATTTATTTATTTAGATATTATAGGTATGTTTATGAATAAATAAATAAATATGTAATAATAAATAATTTATTATTAATTTGTTGTTTTAGATATATATTTGATAAAAAAATTATATATATATTTATATTATTTTAATATTTATTATAATAATATGCACATTTATATATATATATATATAAAGTATTAATATTATATATATATACATATATATCTATGTGTGTGTGTTTAAATATTTTCATTTACATAAAATTATATAAATAAAATTAGCATATAGATACATATATGTATATAATATTTATATAAGCATCAAGTTTAAATGAAAACATATATTTGGGCAACATACAATACATATTGAATGAGCTAATGTGTAGATTGCGATGTAAATCCCAACGCCTATACGTTGGCATATTATACCTAGCACGGGGTATCATATTACGCATGCACACATATACATATATGTAAGCGATATGTATGTGTATATTTATATGTATTAATATACAAATCAAATAAAACTTTATAATTTATAAATTTAAATTAAATAGTAGATCTTATTTAAATGAAATTTAGAAATGTTGCTCATATTGTAATTCCTTTGGTCATTCTCCTGATGCGTGCTCGATTGGGCCTGATTCCCAGCCTCCTTCGGTTAACGCTTCCTCGGCCAGTTTTAAAGTAGGTTCCTAAGGTAAAAATTACATCCCTGCTATCCAATGATACTTCCTCTATCCCTCTTATTGAAACGCTTGCTATGCCACCTTCATCTTCTATGTCTCCTGCTGGCATTTCTACTACCTAGGCTTCTCTTGATCTGGAGCCATTCCATGGTTCCGGAAAGTGCGTTCTTGGATACATTATGATGCAGAAAATGAGTTATGATCCAATGTTGAATAGTTATTATTTGAATGTCAGCAAAGACAGGGAATCGAGAAGGTTGTTTTATCGTGTGGTTGCAGAAGGTTTGACGCTTCATACAGGAGGCGCTATTGGTCTATGCAGTTGGGAATTATTTTTGGATTCATCTTGGGATCGAAAGTATCTTTAATCTACCATGTCACGGTCGTTCGATTCTTCACTTGTTACTCAGTTCTCTCATGTTCTTCATGTTATTGGTCCTTCGACTGACACCATGTTCGGTCCTGTCATTAGGGGATAGTTGTCCTTCTTATTTTATAGTTTAGACATATCCATCTATCTCCTGTTTTCCTTTTATCGTCTTAGTTGATCCGGAGCTTGTTCCGATCACCTGTTCCGATCACCTATTCTTTTAAATGTTTGGGGTAATAACTATGGATGACACACGTTAAATGCCAGTTGGCCTTATCGATTTTTTTTAGAATCATTCTAAATATATTAGACTTCATAGGCCCAATATAGATCCAATAAGGGACTTTTTTGAAATTCACCCACAACTTCGACTACGGGTCGGCACATTTCCAACGGATATTAGAGTTTTGACCAAAACAAATTCTAGTAATCCTAATGTGATATAGTGTTGATGAAGAACATTGGTGTAAATAATCGTTACTACAGGGTATCTCTTATAATAAGTAAAATTGAATTTTATCAAAAAGATGTGTGTTTACGATATTTTTTCGTCAACCTCGGAGTTATGACAATGCATTATGAGGAGCATAGTTTACTTACTAATCACTAGGCTTAGCTATGGAATAATGAATGGAAAAGAGCACTAAAAGGTAAATGACATCAGATGTAAACTTGTTCGACCAAGCTGCCGACGTCCATTATGAAGTTCTCTTAATATACGACTCTCTTATAATTACAAAAGATTACAAGAGAATAACAATAAAAGATCATGTGCTTGAGAGTAAAGATGCTGCTAAACTCTAGGAGTTTCTGATCTCCAAGAGCTTGAGTGGCGAATCATGGGTTCTAACTATACTTGGGTTCACTCCCCTAAGGCCCAGCCAATCCCTTAGAAGTGGCCATGGATGAGGTTCTTATAGCAGTTGAACTAATGCTTGGACGACTGAGATCAAGCCGCAAAACAGGCATGAAATATGATCGACCATTAATCTTATTGAATGGACTTGATAAGAGACAGCTAGTCGAAGAAAGGAATGTGTGGTGGAGATGAAGGCCAACAGAATTGTATTAGGAGCATGCTTTACCATGCTTTGCATTAAATTCACTTACTTGTAGTATGCTTGCAGAAAATGGACATGCTTCTTGGTAGAATTTGGTATGCATTTTTGTTGTACCTATCATCGCTTAGCATTCGCATGCCTAAGTGGCAGGACTGGCTGAGCTAAGCTACTGAAACCATAAGGGTGGTAGGAACCTAGAGAAAGATGAAGGTTCAAACTAGGTTAGACAAGACTGGGTGCGGGTCACAGATTGCGGTATTGAAGCTAGATCGATGATGGGCCATCCTTGGGACAATCTCAAACTATGTTGATCCAAAGATAGCAGAAGGAGAGATGCTTGAGCATGCGGGCTAGCCTGGAGCTGGGTTGCAAGCGGGCTAGGGAGAGAGAGTTGGTCTGCCAATGCAAGATGGGTCGAGCTCGGCTTGCACCTTAATTGACGAGGGAGTTTATCGTTGAGGTTGATGTGTATGGAGGCTTTTCCAATAGGAGGTTTGACGTGCAGTTGAGCAGAGGTGCCGATGCAGGCCTAGGCTGGATTGGGTTATCATCACACATAGATAACCTAATTGATCCATCCATAGTCGTGGTTCTCTTGCAAACTGATTTGGACGTAGTTGGCAAGGATCGACCGGGCAAGGGTGAGCTACCTTGATTAGTCTTCCTTCTTACTTAGAAAAAACCAAGTAACATTTTTCCCTCCAAGTATGTGCCCATGAGTGGGCACGGGCTTGTAAACTCACGAAGTCTCCATCGGTCGATGGTTTTGCTAGCAATTAATCTGTTTCCCATCTGGCATTGGTTCGTTGGTCGTGATGGTTGTGTTTATGAGAAGTGGCAGCGATGTATCGTTTCATCTATGCATATGGTGTGACATGACACTTACCACTGTTGAACGATTAAGATCCTCTTTGTCTTTTTGACCATAGCGGCTGCAATTGAAAGAGAGGTGTATAAATGCCACCTCTCTTATTCCCCATTAGACCCGTGGAGCTATTTGCATGCATTTTCTTTACCAAACTCAAACTTTTCACGGCTTTCTATCGATAAAAACATATTACTTCCCCTTTCTCTTCCTGTTTCACTGCTTTTGGGTGCTTGGGCTTTTATCAAATTTGGTTAGGATTAAAAGGACGGAGGTAAAAGGAAGGAGATATCTATTTAGGTGCCAAACTCTGTTTATCGATTGTAGTTCGGACCGCCTACTTGATTTTCTATTTCTGGAGATGGATCTTGCCTTTGGCTTGGACCTATGCTTGAGCCTTCTGGCCATCACTTCGATATTGATTGCTCATCGGTCTTGGACTAATGATCTAGGTAAAGCTAGGACGCTTCGTTGCTTTTAAGGGTCTTTAAAAGATTCAATGTGGAAGGCTTCAAAGGTGGTGACACTCTCATTTTTCTTCAACAAGTTCTTTTCCACTTGAAGTGTTAGGGGAGTCCATCGGTGCATCCGAGCACGGTCAAGGTGGTGATGAGAGCACGGGCCAAGTTGCCTCCATAGAGCTCTATTAACATGCTACTTCTTCCCTTTCTCCTCTTCTTCTTCTCAACTAATTAGTAATTGGAAATCTTTGTAAGCCCAGTAAGGTAGATATTGTACCCCCTGCATTCTTTTGAGCTAAATAAGAATGGATCTTTTGTTGAAAACTTATTTTTTATGAAATTAGTTGTCTTTGATTGTCTACCTACGACTGGTAGGGTAATATGTCTTAAATAGCTAGCAAAGTCTCTTGCACTGGGTTGACTGATCTATTTTGACTTATAGGCTAGGCTAGTTAATGGGCTCGAAAGCGAGCATTGACCTAGCAACCTGGTTGTTTGTCAGGTAATCCCAGCATGGATCTAAAGCGAGCTTTGAGATTGGCAATTGATAGTTGAGCTTTACTATGTTGCTTTGTTGATAGGTATCCTAGCATGGATCTGAATGATGAGTGGATCGAGGTTCTCTTAGGCGACACGCGATCAGGAAGAGTTCATGTATTATTTTCAAACAAAGTTCTCTGTTTAAGACATATTAAGTAGTAATATTATCATGCAACGGACGAACCCGGGCATTTTAAGGGCTAAATGGTGGGTGGCACTAGCATAGAGTGAGGGAGCATGTTGGCATGTAGGTTTTCCTAGTTGAAAAATGCTCATATGTAAGGTAACGGATCAGCTCGACTTGAACCTAAGCACATGGAGGCTTGAGGGTTCTCCTGGATGACATATCGCCTGTCGTTGGGTGACTACGGTCCTAGCTTCAACTGGAAGGCACAACTATCTTGAACACTCAAGTATAAGGGTGTGTGGTACAATGGAAAGATGAGTGACAAGTTCCATTACTTATAAGAATATGGTCGATATAATTGGTAAAGAGTTAACTTATCAGTGCCTTGCTTTGCTGTTGGATGGTGTTGGCATAAACCTAAGCACTTAGGGGCTTGATGGTTCTCCAGGGTGAAATGCTTCAATAAGAAGCTATAATTGAGCCTAACTCGAACCTATGCATCGAAATACTTAAAGGTTCTCCAGGGTGACGTGCTATAATAAGGAGCTACCGGTAGGCCCAGCACGAACCTAAGTGATGAGAGGATTAAAGGTTCCCTAGGGTGACACACTGCAATAAGGAGCTACATGCGGACCCGGCTCGAACCTAAGCACCGAGGGGCTTGAAGATTCTCCAGGGTGACATGCTATAATAAGGAGCTACAAGAGGGCCCGATTTGAACCTAGCACCGAGGGGATCGAATGTTCTCTAGGGTGACACACAATAATGAGGAGCTGGGCCTTGCTTATTTTTATGAATGCACACTACAGATGCCGAACTTCGACATCACTTAAGGAAACGACATCGGTCTTGACAACAATATCCCAACCTATACAAAGGATGGGTGGCATCTTAGACATGGGGTATAAACCATTGCGGCACCATATTTGATTGTTGATGTTCCCCAACACGAAGGGGAGAGATGTGATTGACGACTAAATCATTATCATATTAGAAAATAGAGAAAAAATTTAAATTAAAAATTAACCGCAAGCGCGCAGCGTACAATGTTAATACGTGGCTAATGTGGGTCGATCTACAGGGAATTGTTTAGATTTAAAAATTTCTATTCAATCAAATTAACCAAAGTTGAGAGCGTTGTTAAGCTAAAAATGAAAATGTGAATAAACTAACAAAAGAAAATTGATAAAAATAGGAGAGTAGAAGGCATTTTAGACGCAATGTCCTCAAGATCATATAAATCAACATATATGAAATTATGATCTCTCTTTGGTCATTAGTGAATTTAGTCGACATGTTTATCGTAAGTACGGAATATTTGTGCTATTACTTAGCCCAATATAAACCATTAAACTATAACATACCCACTATACCACTTTTTAACTCACATGAAAACTACAATGAACTTGAAAATAAAATATATTCTAAGCATGATTTATTAATTATTGATTAGAAATATAGACCATCAAATTTTGATTTTAATATTCACTTCATTACCATAATCATACGTAGATGAATAGGTAGTATGTGTTTGTGTTTGTTTAAGTATAGCCCATTGGTGCCAACAACATAGGCTATCAAATTCAAAGCCAAAATATAAAAAATTTACACATTCAAACATTGTCATTAAGTATAAAAAGAGATCAAAAATTAACAAAATGTTGAGTCTACATGATTAAGAGAGATTCATTACCCCTTAATTGAAGGGGTTTAGCCTCTCATGATTGTTATTACTTCAACAAATGTAGATTGCAACATGAAACAAAAATAAGAAGAAGCAAGCTAAATAAAGGAGAACTAACTAAAATAAAACAAAACAAAATCCACTTGCATAAATAACTCTAAACTACTAACATGGATGGAAAAATAGCATGTAAATAGAAAAAAGCATGAATTAACATTGCATAAAAATAAATTACATAAAAGAAGAAAATGGCTACGTAACCATGAAATAGAAGAATAGAGTTTATATTTATTTGTGAGCCTCAAAACTAAACTAACTAAAGAGGAGTCTAAGGGCTTCGTTACATGAATATATGGGGTATTTATACATGTTTTAAAACCCTAATCATATTTTTAGGGACTACCCAAATTACCCTTGAGGAAGTGTGGCCACCAAGTTATCGTTAGTCACTAATTAACCCGCCATTAAATATGCATGTAACTTTAAGCTCCACTAACATTTGCATTAGCTCCTAATTGTAGATCAAGGTAAGTGGGTAGGTGGGGTCCTCCATGATACAAGAGTTTGAATTATTTCCATCTTCATTCCTTTGTTTCCTCTTGTGCACGCATATTTTCCATGAGGTTCTTATAATTTCCATCCAATTTTCCTAAAAATAAAATATGCAAGTAAATACTCTCAAATTGATATATGCACAAAATGACCATTTTGCCCCTATATGATGATGAATAAATGATGATTGGAAAATAATTTGAATTTTGGTTTAAGCATGTTAAAATACCCTATATGCTCATTTATTTAATTAAATTCGATTAAATATGGGAGTAAAAAAATCCATATTTACGTACATATAAAGGCGTCCCACCCAAATTCATGGAGTAATGGGCACTCCTCAAGAAAGGAACTGAACACATGGTGATTCAATCTTCCTGGATAGCCTAATGGTTCCCAACAAGATATGGATTCTTGGTAATCCGCCCTCATGGATAGCCGGTCGGATTAGAAAGGAAGATGGCTCGCGTAGTCTTGGGTGACTAAGGTCGGTAGTCCTTAAACAAGGTAATGAGCAAATGATAACTTGTTTTTGTTGGATAGCTTTAGTGAAGGTGATGAACGATCCCGACTCTACGATATTCAACATGTTCTTCACAAGAGGTTATAGGCTCGAAGGTGAGTTTGAGGTAGAAACTATTGGCGAGGTCTGGGCATTTTAATACATGCAGGCATGCCGCTTTCAGATTCCGTTGAGGGCCAGGACAAATGAGAGAAATATTTGATGACCCACGGAAGGGGGTAGGGGGCCAGATTCGGGCATCAATAAGAGTACTGGGTTCCTAGGATTTTTATAATGGAGTATTAGGCGGGCGACTAATATTTGTCGAGGGGTGCCCTACCCTTGAGTTTTTCCATGAAGCTGGCCGACCAGCATGGTCCAAATCTTAAGGTTGACGTCCGAGCGGATGGGCACGAACCTCACACAAAGCGCATGCATGGTAGCTATGATTTGGATGATAGTAGCAGTAATGTGAGAGATGAGCGGGCACGCACAACAACTGCACGTGACATGAAGCTAAACTGAGACATTTTAGGAATCTACTTGGTGATTAGAAGAAGCGGTGGAGCACCATCCACTATTGCCAATGTTGATGCTAAATGTGATTTACCGAGTGGGGAAAGAGGTTGCATAGGAAATTGCTAACCACATGATCGGCGGTTGGCCCTCCCTCTAGCACCAGAATGTTTATAGTATTTTTTTATCAACCTTGGAGTTATGATAATGCATTATGAAGAACAAAATATGACGGTGTTAGATTCATTGATACACAAAAACACATGAATATGTAAAAAAATAAAAATTCAACCAAAATCACATTCCATATCAAAACATTTCCAATTCATTACATAATCCCACATTCACTCACGTTCAGAGAAAATATATTTATTGCAACATATGCTCAGAAAGACATATGAAGATGCCTCCTTGGATGATCATATTATGTACAGGAAATATAACATCTTTGCCATTACAAACAACACATCGGAATCAAAAGAAAATAGAGCTCTAAATGGCTATCATGCCTCATGCACTTCTCCGGAAGCTTATTCGTCTTAAGAGGTACCTGAAAACCTCAACTCTCAAATTACTAAAATCAATTGAGTACCCGAGAGTTTAAGGAGAAAACATAAACTTCAAGTCAAACATAAATCCTGGTATAAATAATAATATACCATCTCAAATCACTTAGATATCTAGTGAAACCACGCCGCTTAGCGAAACGGGTTTCCCCTCACTGGTACCTCAAAATATTTTATAAAACCTTATATTGTGCTCCTGCGTCCTCAATGGTTTAAACAATTCAAAACAGTATAATATGAGATATGCAAAATAATTGAATTGATTCTGGACTACCCATCCCTATTCATTTTAGACTATCTATCTCGGTTATAGTTTCTAGGATTACTATTAACTATTAGTTTTCATAGGCTGACTAATAACCGGTTAAACATTTAAGGACTCCCTATCCAATTACATAATTTTCATGGGATCACTATGAACCTATTAATAACTCCAATATTTCTCTTATCCTAATTTTCATAGGTTGGCTAGGAACCTATTGTTACCCCCAATATCCTTTCTTTTTACCCTAGTTTTCGTGGGTTGACTAGGAAACTATTGACAACTGTCAATATTTCATCGGGATATGGTTTTCATGGGTTAACTACAAACCTACTGGCCCTGCCAATATCCAATCATAGTTTTCATGGGCTTACTATGAACATATCTATTTGACATCTTCCTTACAATAATTTTCATGAGCTAACTATGAACCTGTCTATCTGACATCTTCCTTTTCACATAGTTTTCATAGGCTAACTATGAACCTGTCTATTTGACATCTTCTTTTATACAGTTTTCAAGGCTAACTATGAAATTATTGGCCCCTACCAATATCATACATTTTTCATGGGCTTACTGCAAACCTATTGGCCACTGCTAATATCTTTTCTTTATATTTTAGCATCCTATATTCTGGTCTTCCTGATCTCCTGAATGCAGTTCTACTCATTCAGAAGTTTGTTCAATTTGTATTTACTACAGGGTTAACCTAACTAGTTAGCCTACCCTTTATCTCCAAAATGCAATTATGGGTCCATTATAAAGCGAATATATTCATATTAGAAGAAGCACTACCACCCTTGTGGGTTAATATAAAACATGGTTAATCCCTTTAACATATTTCTTTATCAAAGATAGCTTCTTCTTAAAACTATTATTAAAATGCCTTTAATATAGCCATGGGTTTTTCCTTTTAAAAATAGAGTTTGGGTCATATAACCTTTCGATACCTTCGTAATCTAGCTTTCGACTTCATACGATGACCTCCTTCAAAAGCTCTTAAAAACATTAGGCTCCTGCTTTATAATACTTTAAATTCTACCTTTCGAAACTTTTTGAATACATTAAAGTATTAATATTTAGCCTTTAGAAGCTTAGCTTCAAAACAGTTGAAAGTACCCCTTTCGACACTATTGGAGCAACCCTTTTGAAATCATTTAAAGTACCCCTTTTAAAAGCATAAAACATATAGTTAAAACATTGGAAGTTAGTGCCGAAACCCCTTTCAAAACCGTCACCTTTGAAACCCCTAAATCCTTTCAAAAGTTTTAGAAAGCGGCTTGAACTTTATAAAATAAAGTCCTTCCGACAGCATTGATATCTTCAACACCATCGAAAGGCTATAGAACGACAACAGGGTATCGACTAGGTCAGAACCCCTTCTTTCAAAACATTCTGTTATAAATATGGAACCTAGTCAAAAGCAATTATAAGTTAATGGAAACCCTTTTGAAACCCTTTAAAACCTCTTTTGAAAACTTATGCTTTGACTTCGTCGAAGGCTTAAAACAAAACATAGGCAGTCGCTTTTCCTTTTAAAACAAACCAAGGTGCCGACCGCTTCTGAAACTATGCTTTCGATACCTTACCTTCTGTCTATCTCCAGTCCACCATGTACCATCATAGGGATACCTTGTGTATTGGTTTTGACATAGTTGGTTTCAACAAGGATGAAGGCAAAGCTACTGTATCAAAAGGCGCTCTCCTAAGTAGGCGGAACCACTTTTCTTAGCAAACCAGGTTTAATTCTTATTTAAGCAAACTTTTCTCTAACTAACATGCCATGTATCAATACCATATTGGTTACCTTAACTTTTTCAAAATAACTACCGCTAGTCCATATCTAAATCATGGTTAAGTTAATCAGTTAAGCCCTTTCAATTTTTACAAAGAAGTCCCTTCATGTTGGAATATTTTCAAATCCATGGTTATTAATGAAAGAATTTTTATATACATACACCTAACTCAGATAACTGAGGCTAGATATACCGATCATGCACTGCCTTTCGGATTTACGTGAGGGGGGTACAGAGCATGGCGAATCTACACACTGGCGTTGGAACAAATGACACTAGGTGTTTCTTAATTTCACAAAAACCTTTTTTTGTAATATATTTTTTCATTTTTCATTTTTTAAGGGAGATTTTGAAAAATCATCTTAGCACCACTTAACTTAGAAGATCAAAACTGTTATAGACTTTACTTTAAACCAACCAGTCTTTTAAACAAAGATTACAATTAGGATATACTTCACAATTATCACCCATAAACCTTCCTATATACTAGTTAAACTATCGTCACTTGTAATCAAACTTTATTTTTGATTTTGTTGAGATAAATAAATTTTCAAAAATTTCAACTTAGTAACCAAAACTTATACTTATCATGCAGTGTTTCTTCAAAAATAAATCAAAATGATAAAAAGATTTTTTTTTTGTGGGATTTTCTTTTGGTTTTGAGTTTTGGAAAGAAAATGCAGAAAGTAAACCATGAAAAATAAAAAATGAAGATGAGAATCCCCCACACTTTATTTTGACCGTGTCTCCAAAGTTAACCCAAGTGAAAGGCGAAATGAAATAAAAATATAACCTATGTTTACATGAAAATGAAATGATTATTATTTACATGATATCAGAAAATATACTGTTAAAGAGTAAATGAAACGGTCTTCCAAAGAACAATTCATTTTTCTCGTCATATATGAGAGGCATAGCTTAAGCACAAAAACCAAACCTTAAAAGATTTCAAAGTTGAATGTTAGTTTGGAAACACGAATGTCGTTTTATTAAAAATTGTATGAGTGGTTTTATTTTCAATGATTCTTGAGGTCGATAGAACAATTGGTTGAAGTTGAAGTTTATTTTCACCAAATTTAAATGAAAACTCATTATCGACAAATTCTTCAAAATTATAGATTTCAAAATCAAAAAGGTGGTTTGAATCTATCCCTTCAGAATTCAATAGCTCATCTTTGAAAAGTCAAAAAATTATGTTCACTAAATTCGTCTTCCTTTGTTGGATTCTCAACAACTTCATTGAATGTATCAATTTCAAAATCTAAAGTTGTTGCATTTAATTTTTCAAAATCGAGAAAAGGAAGATTGAATTTTAGTTTGGTTCCACACTCTCAAAAGAACTAAAATCCAAATCAATTATCGTACTTCAAATAACTTCATTAAGATCGTCGTTTTCAATTTCAAAAGCTGTTATTTGAAAATCATCAATTTTGGTAAAAGGTGGATATCACTTGATTCATCACAATTGGGGTTTCGAACAACAAATCCATGTGATTGTTGTGAATTTCTTCCATTTGCTCAATAAAATCAAATTTACAATTATTAATTTGAGAATTTCCAATTTGGAATTGCTGAGAACAAAAATTGGTACCATGATTGAAACTACTCCCATTGCCAAAATCATTTAAATGGTAGTTTCCATTTTCGTTTTGATTTTGAAATTCATTTTGGAGTTCGAAATAGAATCGGCGTGAGTTATAATCGAAATCATTTGAATTTTGAAGTGAATTCAAATTTTGATTATTTTGAAATTCTTGACTTGAGTTATTGCATAGATTACTCAAATTATTTATCATTTGATTTCGTTGTTCAAGTAAAGACCAAATCATTTCAATACTATTTTCAAGAGTTAAGGGTTGATCATCATTTTGTAAACTTTGTGGTTCAAAATTCTAATGGTTTGCACCATAGTTGTCATTAAAAATCCATAAGAGTTTGATGTAAAACTATATGGATCATATTTATTTTCACAACTATTGTAAAATTCTTACGAGTAAGGAGAATCAGACATTTCCAAAAATGCTTTTTTTGTAAAGGAAAAATATTTTCCAAAAGGAATTTATTTTTCAAAGAGGAATTTGATTTATGTTTTGTTTTTTTGGAGTTTGATTTTTTTTCTTTTATGTTCTTTTTTTGGAAAAGATTATATATATATATTCTAAAAAAACTTACTTAATTTTTTTTTTGATTTTTGATTTTGATTGAGAAATTTCAAAGAAAAAAAACAAAGTTATGGAAAATTTATAGTTTTTTTAGTTTGGGATTTTGAATTTTTTTTAAAATAT